>CM046311.1:34182894-34926109 GCA_025267735.1 Mactra quadrangularis
TAAGCCCAGAACTAGTGAAAATTGAGTCCTGTTACAATAATTTTAATTCTATTATTCTATCTCATATGGATGGACTCTTTGATAATGTTTCCATTTACTAAAAAGAATAATAAATCAAGCTAGGGCTACCACCCCTCGATCAGTAAACTTGTGTGATATCAACTGAGCTCTGAGCTAGCTTGGTGGCTTTTTATCTCTTGAATTTACTACACTCTAAAAATGTAACTCGATGTACTTATACATACCCCACTTCTCCGTGATGTCATAGCAACAACAGGTTGCCAGCTATTAGTTTGTGGATTATATCTTTCAGCACTACTAAGTTCTGTGGTATCATCCCGACCACCAACAGCATATATCATATTGTTATATACAGCTACACCTAGATGTTTACGTCTTGTACCCATTGGTGACACTGGTGTCCATCTGTTCGTTCTAGGATCATATTTCTCAACTGAAAGAAGAACAGAAAACTGGTGATAGGTGACTAAATGGGAGCCTTGGAGCTTGTGTACTGTTTTTTGACTGGACATTACCAGCCAGCTATGTTCAGCTGTAGTAAAATCATCAGGGGACTTGACCAAGTGAATGGGCAAGATGCTGATTGCATGTGAGCAGTATATTGTTAGCACAAGTCTTATATATATTTTAGGTGCCATGTTTTGTGCCAGTGGAAACTCAATGTGCCAGTGCTGATCTATTTTTTAGCATAGTGCCAGAACTTGGAAATTGGTGCCAATGCCAATCTATTTTTAGAGTCTTATACTTATTTTTCAAACAAAACACAGTCTGGAATATGTTTGCACATCTAAAAATCTTCCAACTAACTTATATTCTTTTTATCTGATCCCTTTCAATATTCAAAAAATGTAGATCTATTTATAGCCTAGGCATAATGCCAGTAAACTTTGATCCATGTATCTTAACTACAAGTATGAGTCATTTTATATAAAAATAAAATAACCTGTAACAGCCTCACCTACACACTAACCTTCGAAAACAAATCCCACCCACTTCTAGTCTAGTACTCCTTGTACTACATATCAAATAAACTTACCTGTATTTAAAGGTGATGTTCCATCACTACCACCAACAGCATATAAATAACCTCCTAAAACAGCCACGCCCACTCCAAGTCTTCTAGTACTCATTGATGCTACCTTAGTCCATTTATTTAATTGTGGATCATATCTGAAAGGAGTGATAATTCAGTTGATAATAATGATGATGATGATGATAATAATATAGACTTTATTTAATGAAGCTACACATTTGGATAAATCCAATCTTCTATGTGGACCTCTGGTGATAAAGCTGTCACAATCATTTCTTGATAAATGTAGTTGGAGTCTCAAAATATATTAGGCTTTTCCACCCACATTAAGGAGGCACAAACAACATTTTCAAACACTACTGCTAAATACAACAAACACAAAATTAATCTTTTGTTTATTGTACACATTGTTTTTCACTACAATGATACATGTTTGTACAACAATTAAAAACCCATAAATTTGAATTAAGTCTATAAATCCATAACGAAATGAGACTTCACCAGCATAGTGGCTTGATCTCAGTTCAATCTCTCTAATAAACAGTCTGAGTCATATACATAGCTGGATCTTAAAGGTTGGATGTCCTATATTTGGGTTAGGATGCCATTTTACTGCTAATTAACATTGGGTTCAGGCATTGTTGCCTTGGGCAAGGAACTTCATCCTTCTTTAGTACTGGAGGAAACGAAGCAGGCTGGAAAGTGAATAATCTAAGTGGTAAGAACTTGTTTCACAATTGAGCTTAAATAAATGAGTATAAACTACTTACCTTTCAACAAAATTTAAACAAGACACTCCATCTTGCCCTCCTACAGCATACATATAATTATCTAACACAGCTACGCCAACACTTGTACGACATGAACTTGTTGGTGCTACATCACTACTCCATTGATTTGTTTGTGGATCAAATCTGTAATAATATATATGTAAACATTGTTGATTGGTAGAGTTTTTATAGTTTTAAAGCAACAGTTACTCGTTCAAGGTAAAGGTATAATTTAAAATTACCTTTTAGTAACTGTTCTTGGGTTAAAAAAAATTAACATCAGTATTTCAAGGCAAATTGACCGATAGATTGTGAGAAATTTAAAAAACAAAAAAAACAACATAGTCCGGCCAACACCAAGGATGACCTTGCAAGAAATGATGTAGAAAATGTTATTCAATTTATTGGTAGACATGGTCTTACTGATTCCAAATCTGATTGATGCCACTTTGTCATCCTTGGGCAACTCCCAGAATCCAAGATGGCGACCAAGATGGCGGCTAGAAGCTAAATTATACATGCAAAATGTATTTTTACACATTATGGTCTTAAAATAAAGGGCAAAAGTGATTTCAACATTTACAGATCGAGTTGGTTAAGGCTGTTATTCTTATACAAATTTTAAAATTCAAAATGGCGGTCAAAATGGCGGTCAAAATGGCGGGTATAGCGCTATTTTCCCAGTATCTAAAGAACAAACTGGCAGAAAGAGACTGAGTGCTGTAGAAATTTATTTACTTATAGAATAGTTCATGATGTTAAAGAAACCGATTGATTTCACTTAGTTATAATTTATTATTAACAATTATAAATCCAAAATGGCGGCTAAAATGGCCGATATGATCTAATAGTTGAGTATATAATATACGAGTACATACATGGACGGAAACAAACACATTTGGGTTTAAGTTTCAATGTTTGTTATATGGTTTTTTGAATTCTTATAAACTCTCAAGTTCGTAAAACTAGTTATTCCCACCTGATAATCAATAAGAAACTCAAGATTCAAGGTGGGGTCAAAGATTACGATTAAGAAGCAAATTCAAACAGTTCTATTTTTGTAGCAATAATGTATTGTAAATAATGAAGTCTTTTCATAATGGCCAAGTTATTTGGCTGAAAACAGTCATATTAGCATTTGCCTGTGGCCTCGGTTTATAATGACTGTTTTCAGCCAAATACAGGCCGTTATGAAAACACTTAATTCACCATTGTCGCAGATAGGGTCCCAATAAAAAAACGCTCAGATTGTACCAACATTCAAAATGACGGCATTTTTTAGGAAGAAAAAACACGGTCTTCATGAGAAAACTCGGTCACTATGAGATTCGGAAGCAATCAAAAGGCCCGAATCTCATCAAAGCCTAGGTTTAAATGAAATGAAAATTTGATAAATAAATCGAGGGTTGCCCGCAAGATACTAGCTCTTCAACCCTCAAATTGTGATGGACAAACTAATTTAATTTCCAAAATATAAGCCATTTAAATAAAGAAAAACGGGAAAATAAAATTGGGTTATTATACAATTTACAGTAGACAATTTAATTTAGGATTATTATGAAGTGCTATCATTTTGTTTAAGATTGCAATATGTGCGGATATTTGAAAAGCTTATAATCCTTTTAGTTGAAATATTTCGATGCAGTGAAAATAAACTGAAACATGTCAATAGCAAAATAAGCATGTGCCAAAATATGAGGAAGAAACTAATTGACTGAGCTCTATCAATATCATTACACAAACAATGATACAGTCTGACTTGACTAAACTTGACTTAATTAGAATACAAACAACATATGTATGTGCTTAAATGTTTAAGTTTGCTTCTGTCTAATAATATTACTTGACGATAGCACAATTTCTCTGGTCGCTTTGTATGTTGATAACAACATGTTCAAGTGACGACACAAATTATTGTTGACAGAGTATTTTGAACTCAACACTCTAAGCATATGCAATGGTAAACTAAACATATTAATGATTATTATCTTTAGAAAGTATCCAAGCAGGTACTAGCTTATGTCTTCACTTTTGATGTAGAATATGTGAACTAGCTTTAAAAGCATATTTTACACCCATGCTAATAGTGTACCTTCTTTACATTGTCAAAAAAATTACATTTTGGACGAATGTCAGTTGACCGCATTGTTATAGTGTTACTCCAACAAGATAGATATCTCAAAAGAGTATCAGCACACCAATGTCGTCAGATATTTTTGGTGCTCAGCAAATTGCAGCAGAAGTGATCATTTGTTGAACAATTTTGTTGTCTGTGCTTCTCCCAAGGCTTAAAGGTTTATGCGATTAAACATATATGTAATGTTACGGAAAAAATGAAGAATCACCATATCTTGCAATTCATAGTTTAGTTTAGTTTAAACTTATTTTATTGCCTGTAATACATATTTACAATTACATAAATACAACAAATATAATAATAACACATAACTATATGTATATACGGCAATCGGGTTGAGCCACAAGTTCTATAACTTAGTTACGGCTCTCCCCTTAAGGTATATACATTCGACATCTACAAGAAAATAAAATAGTCGGGCAATAGGAGTGGTTACAAGATTGAATTTCATGGATAATCATAATACATAAGAAATATTGAATAGAAGAATAGATATATATTGTTCGTTTCCCCTCAACCGCCAAAGCCCGAACAACTTAACAGTTAATGCAATTCATCGTCTATAAAGTTTGGAGTGGAACATATTTAAATATTACATACAAGATCGACAAGTTGTCTCAACGTACCATCCTTCTTTGGGGGAGTCTTTGATAGTGAATATACTCCAAATGTGTTTAGTAATCAGATATGTTTAAACTTTTGGCACTGATGCATCAGATCTGTTATGTGTTCTTTCAAGATATTTAGTGTTAAGTGAAACAATACATTTTTAAATTTTCTACTTGGCCATGTTTTGTAATTAATGAATTCCTTAAAACCATCATCTTGCACAGTGTAACACTATTTGCTAAATCATGAGCTAGACACTGGGTTCAAATAGCAGTATATACACTTATAATGAGAATTGGCATCTACGCCACGTAATTTCTCTCAATCCTTGTAAATAAAACCAAATTCTACAACACACTTTTGATGGAAATGTGCTTTTTTATTTCTCCATTTTTTATTAATGGCCAGAGTCACTTACAATTAAATAAAGAACATTCATGATTCAGTTGTGATATCAGATGTCTTGATCTGACTTGAAATTATCCTATTGCAATTTCTCTTATTTACTATCAAAATGTGTTACAATGTCAACAGAATTTCTATCAATTGCTTTGGCATAAATATACTCTTGAAAGATAATAGAACATGCACACAATACTTACAATGTCATTAGTTTTTTTCTTTTTTATAACCTTCTTTAAATATACATGTATATTGATTATTATAGAAGTGTCAAACACATTGGGAAAGTGGTCGCTATTCTAAGATTATCACAACATATGTTGTTCAATTAATTAAATATTACCAGAATAGTGTCTCTAAATTGCCATCTTAGAAACAATTTGCGTCCAGAGTCAACTGACTAGCTAACAAGTATCAACGATTTGATATACGCAAGACCAAGAGATATAAAAACCTAAACATAATGCTGTATACCCATTAGTTAGCATTTATGTCTTTCAATGTGCATTGAAATTAATTTTCAAACTCTAATCATTCATTTTGACCACCATCTTAAATTCTTGAAGTTATCCAAGTATACCAATATGGCATCAATCGGTTACATAAACAAAAAAGGATTAACTACGAAATAAAATGCATTGAAATCATTTTGTATACCCCAGTCTATGACTTAGCTCATTGTGGTTGATATATGTCCGACAGTTAGTTATTTACGCCATTTTAGCCGCCATCTTGGATTTTGGAAATTGCCCAATGATGTCAGTATGGCATCAACCACTTTTATGAACTAAACTAAAGAGTAATTCATACAAAAATGCATTAAAAATTTTTGAAATGCCTCTATGTACGATCCTGCTCATTGTAGTTGATATACCCGACAAGTATAGTTTTTATCCGCCATTTTGTCCGCCATCTTGGATTGGATAATGAACGAGGGGAACCAAAATTGCAAAACAATAAAATTGCAGATAATGTTAGACTAATTTCAGCTATTTAAAATTAGACAATGATAAGGATGGATTTATTATACATTAATCTGCTTTCATCCGCCATTTTGTCCGCCATCTTGAATTTTGGGAGTTGCCGAAGAGTGCCGAAGTGACATCATCCAGTTGCGTAAACTACGATGTCTTAGCTTCAAGAAAATGCAAAAACATTTTATACATCCTTCCATGCACGGTTCAATTGATTTGTGTTGTTTATATACCGGACTATTATATACCCGACAGTTAGTTATTTACGCCATTCTAGCCGCCATCTTGGGTTTTGGAAATTGCCCAATGGTGCCAGTGTGGCATCAACCAGTTTTGTAAACTAAACTCAAGAGTTATTATTTCAAAAATGCAATAAAACTTTTTTGAAATGCCTCTATGTACGATTTTTCTCTTTCGGTTTGATATTCCCGACAAATTTAGCTTTCATCCGCCATTTTGTCCGCCATCTTGGATTCGATAATAAACGAGGGGTACCAAAATTGCATGAAATAAAATTGCAGATAATGTTAGACTAGTTTCAGCTGTTCAAATGATCAGACTGTGGTAAAGATGGATTTATTATACAATAATCAGCTTTCCTCCGCCATTTTGTCCGCCATCTTGAATTTTGGGAGTTGCCCAAGAGTGCCGAAGTGGCATCATTCAGTTTCGTAAACTACAATGTCTTAGCTTCAAGAAAATGCAAAAACATTTTCTACATCATTCCATGCACGGTTCAGTCGTTTTTTGTAGTTTATATACCGGACTAACACACTAAAATCACCCATGCCATTACTAACAAGGTATGTTTATAATACATTCATTATCTTTTACAGTTGTATGTTTAATTTTGATTTGCATTAAAATTGTCATTATTAGAACACTCCTTCGCTACTTAATCCCTAGTCACTTATTTGGGGATTCCTCTTTTAGGGATAACTCCTATAACAGACAAAAATTTCCACAATCCAAAATTGTGATAAACAATCCATAAAAATCATTTAGTCATACAACAACAAGGCAATATTTCAGGGACCCTGAGAGAATCTTAAGATATGGTTCACTAGGATTTCTCCAAAGTTTTTGAGATCCTCGGAATCCTGCGACACTGTTAGTGTTGAACCCTGCTTAAATTCATTATTATAGGAGTATTTTGAATAAACTTACACAAAACATTAGACATACCTTTCAATACTATTAAGATAAGATTGTCCATCATGTCCTCCAACAGCGTATAATAAATCATTTAATACAGCGACACCTACACCACATCTACGTTTACACATCGGTGCCACCATACGCCATTCACCAGTCTGTGGATCATAACGTTCTACACTTGAGATTGCATCTCCACTACACCAGCCACCAACTAATGAATAAAATTATAATAAATTATTAATACAGTCAATTCTCGTTATCTCGACTTAGTTGGGACCGTTGGAAAATAATCGAGATAACGAAAAGTCGAGACAAACAAGATAAACGAAATTTTCTAAGGGAGGTAATTCCGATGTCTTCAGTAGTAGTTTTACCTGTTCAGAGAGTGTAGTTTAGAATAATCGCTTTGCTGCAGCTGTGAATAGGGTTTTACCATTAACTTGTACTTTAAGGGTTTTGTGACACTTTTACTGCTGGCAAAGTTCCCTCTCGACAAGTTATAGAACAAAATCGCGTATTTTCCGAAAATCTACTTTCGGTTTCTACTATTTCACTGACTGTATCTCGAAAGAACGACTAACCAAGCGTATATTCTTCAGAATATTTGAAGCCAGTCAGATAAATTGTGTGTGTATATGTTTGACGTCATACACTATTTCGTACAACCCCAGCACCGTCATCGTGTAAGTCGGCTTCTCTTTGATAATTTTGAGTAGTTGCTGATAATATCCAGTTGTGTGTGTGAAGAGTAGTTGACTATTACGTCACGAAAAAATATAGACTTGAACTACAAGAATGTCGGCATATCTTTTAAATGCGCGTATTTTTATTATCGATCCATAACAGTTGTAAACATCGTTTTTCCAACAGGTCTGTAGAGTGATTAATTTATCATGCAAAGAAGATGCCGTACATTTATATCAACTTAAATGACGAAATATAATAATAAAAATAAACGAAAAATATTTGTTTCTTATTTTTTTTGGACAAAATATTCATTAAACAAAATTAATGAACACAAAAAAGTAACGAGTATCGCAGTGTTTTTTTAAATGAAGCACATGATTGTAAGCACGCATTTTGATATCTTTACACTGCACACTCAATTTTGACATCTGTCAAGTAACACTCGACTTATTCAACAATGGTTTCATTTAGTCATGTCAATTAGTTTGTATATTTAAATGACATGTTAATTCAATATTGACACGTTCTTTTTCACAGATTATCTATACAGTCGCTAATCGATAAACAATGGACGTGTGCTATTTTTCGCACCTCAACGGATCGCCGATAATATCTTTGTCTAGTCGACTTAAACATTATAATTTTATAGTAAAATAACACTTTGGGACTCAAATTTATAGTCGAGAGAGCGAAAATGTCGAGACAAAAAGATCGAGTCAAACATGATTTTTTTCATATAGATAAAGAAGGAAAAAAATCGGGACTTTTGATTTTCAATCGAGACAACGAAATGTCGACACAAGAGTAGTCGAGATAATGCGAATTGACTGTAATATAAACAATAAAGATTTTATACACATGTATAGACTTAACACTGTTAGGCAGAGCCCATTCTTCCCTATGAGCCTCTTAACACCAGTATGTACATAATATGTACAGCAAGCACAAAACATAATCCAGAATTTCAGTTCAGTATTAAGGCCACAACAAGTTGATGATATGTTCTACGCAGGGACCAGGAAATTCGCCGAAGTCAATCGGTCCAAAGCCGTCCGAGTACCGGATACGGGTTTTAACGTGTACCGTACGGACCCGACCGTTTACTGAACTTTATTCACGACCATGTTAGTACTTATTTTTTGCTCCCTTTTATTAGGAAGGCATACGTTACATTGGCATTGTTTGTTTAATTTTTTACAAAACTTAACTTCTATCTAGCATAAAAGCGTGGTTTCCGAAATTACTCCCCACAACCGTCGGTCGTTCAATAAACAGAACTTGAAAAAAGGCTGTTTCATCTAGTTCTAATGTTGTTGGAAAACACCGTCATGTGGGGAAATTATTTTAACTGCGCATGCGCAGAAAAACGGGTCCAAAGTAAATGTCTCGCATTTAAGCGTCGTTCGCTAAATTAAGAAAGAAAACGTAAAATAATGATAAGCTTTTTTAATTACACACGTATAAAACGTTTCTCATACGAAGTGACGATCTAGCGTGGGTCTCGAAAATGTATAACATCTCATCACAATGGTTCAAGCGGTTTCTTTTAACACAAAAGATTATCAAATCGTGCATAGTACACCATTTATAGATAGTTTAATGACAAAACTGTTCGTTTGGAAAATTATTTTCGTTGAATTTGGAATTTAATAGTAATCATTAATTTTGTTTACCAAAGAAGGGAGAAGAGAGGGTTGAATTTTGATCACCAACAACTGTACCTTCAATCAATAAGAATTTGCGTAGATACATGTCCTAAGATAATTTCTTATTATTCACACCTCAATTTAAGACGTAAAAATAAATCATGAATCAAGTCAAACAAATTAAAGATTAAAAGAATACATCAATCAGGAATTGACAACAAAAGCAGTTAAATTGTTTTCTTTAATTATTCATAAAACATTCTTTATAAAAGATTATTGTTTTTTACAAGTTTACAGGTTTCTAACAGACCGATTGAAAAACGTAATCGGTTCGATGGACACGATTAAGTAAGAACATATTCTTCTGCTGTTCTTCAAATTAATCGAGTGCAAATCAAGCGTACCTTGCTGTGCTCGATCAAAAAAAAATATCACTGCCTCAACCCCACATGATACCTGTAACCATGGATACGTTATACAGGGTCCTTGATGTGTAACCTGTGGACAATTAAGCAGGATATTACACCAGTAAACAGTGGGTTTTAGCAACTGATAGTTGTTTGATAATATTTTATCGATACGTTTTCTTGAAAATTATGGAAATTAGTGGTTTGAGGTCAAAATTAGCGAATTTTTCCCGGACCGATTTTTTTAAGGATTTTGAAATCTCAATCGGTCCAAACTGAAAAAATCGGTCCGAAAACCGAAAAACCGGCGATTTCCTGGTCCCTGGTTCTACGGATTTTTCTGGAAAAAAAATGGGGCGAGGGAGCGAAAAACAAAATAAAAAAGTTTTTATTCACTTGCTTTATATAGCAGTTCGACCAAATTTTTATGAGCGAGCGAGGAAATAAAAATATTTTTTTGTAAAAACCGTCAAAATTAAGGTGCGAGCGAATCCATAGAACATATAATCAATTTGTTGTGGCCTAATGCCTAGCAAGTGGACAGTGTCCACCAAAATTGCCATCAGTTCATTGAATTTTAGAATATGGGTAGTCTGACAGTACACTACCTTTTTATTGCCAACAATTTTCCAGTTCAATAAAAATCATATCATGAGTAGAAAAATTTCAAGTATGAAAAAAGGCAGTTTAATAATTTGTTAAAGAAATGCCAAGTCATCGAAATAGACACCATAATTAATCAATCATGAAGATTCAGTTAACATTCTTTTGTTCTTGTATAAATTCAATTTTGCTAGACCCAATATCCAGTATGAATGAAAATTTGTTGTGAAGTCTGCTTTTGTTTTAGTCTTGAAGGGTTTTGATGAGCCATGACAGTCAGACTGTAGAGTCAAATGAGTTTAAACAAAACAAACATTTTACCTGCAAACAAGACTTCTCCACATCTTATAGGTTTCCTAGCTCTGGTTCTAGGTCCTTGCATCAATGGTCTTTCTTGTGGTAATAATAGATAATTCTTAGCTTCATCAACTAGGTCTCTACATGTATCGTCACTTTTAATTAATAAATCTGAACCCACTGTACCCACTAGAAACTTAGGACTCATTAATGGTAGACGAACGTGTTGTAAAACCTAAAAGAAAAGTAAATGAATCACAATATTGTAGCAAAGGTATAATATGGTACTTGTACTCCATTACATTAAAGCTAGCTTCATGGCGATGAGGCAGAGTGCCTCTAGTGGTTGTGGGTTTGAATCCCAGTTTGGACCATGTTTTTTTTATCAGGTTACAATGTCAATAATATTGCCGGGTTTATTTTCACATGAAGGGATAACGTGGCCTGGCCCTTTGTATAAGGTAAATAGCAACAGCATGTTTTCATTATATCTTAAATAACATACACTTACTGAGTTATATGTTTAATGAAATACTTCTGTCTTTATGACTGAATATTTCATCAATTAAACCATTATCTAAGTTAAAGGTTTCTCTATTTTGCTATAGAAATATGCACAATTATTTAATAAAGGGAATAGGCAATAGGGAAATACCTACATTTTTAGCAGGGGAATGGGGCCAAATTTTCAACCTTAAAATGGCCTAAAAAGGCTGTTTACCTAAATAGGAAAGACTAGAGTTAATAAGATAGAAATTCCCAATCTAAGATGCAAATATCATCATGTCTGGTCTCTAGATTCAAAATTATCTAAGTCATACAAGTTGGCATTCTGAAACCATGATAACATAATAATGATAATTATTAGTAACATACTGATGGTAGATGGCCTCGTCTTTCTTGTATATTATATTTAACCCAACCCATTACAGCATTAAATACTTGTTCTTCTGTCCGTACATTCAACTCGTCACTAGATATTATATCTACAAGTTGATTGATAGGTAATAACATAAACTCTTCACTTTCCATAACCTAGAAAAACATAAATATATTCAAACATTAAAAAGAGTTGAAGTGCAATTTTAAGTCTGCTTTCATACCCACGTTCAGTCAACTTAACAATTTTGTATGATAACCAATACAATAATAAGTCTCATGGCAAACAAATGGCAGACATTCTAGCTGTTTACCCCAGTTTGAATGTTCAAAGCCAAAATAATAATGATTATTCTAGAAAGAGACAACGGCAGGAAGACAACCAAGTGGTAGACCACTTTTGACCGAAATGGTATCTTTCTGATACAGGATAGTTTTGTTAGGTAAAATCTTGGTGCAAGGAGAAAACAAATAAAGTACAAATACAAAGGTCCTAGCTTATACAAAAACAAATATTATTCAAAAAGTCTTTCAAATTGTAACTATCAAATTTATGCAGGCTTTGTCGTAAGATGATCCCTATAAAATTCCACCTTCAGATTTATGTGTAGCCATCTTCAAGTTGAATAAAAGAAAAACAAAACAGTAGTAATACCTCTTGGAAATTATGTTGTGTAAATTTATCAGCTATTCTCAACAGCTCTCTACATGCATGTGTGTCAGCAAAGGCTCTTATGCCTAAACAATTTGATGGATCTAATTGTCTTTTAAGGAATTCACAGCACACTTCCTGAATTTCAGCCAGCTGAAGCAGACATGCTGCTGGTAACAAAGTTTGTACATTACTTTCCTCAACTGTGATATTTGACATGTAACAAAAGTCTATCAATAATTCCATTGCATTTTCATCTATGTCTCTGATTGTCACTTCTGTTTGACGACTTTCTGCTAGTTCACCAGTGAACATGGCATGAAAGTAAGGACTACATGCTGACAGTATCACTCTATGTGCAAATATTTTCCTCTGTCCAACTATTAACACAACATCACATAATTCTCTGTGTTTACGTAAAACATTGATTGCCTCAAGTGTAAGTTTTGGATGCTTGTCTGATGTGTATGGCAAACGTGCCGGGGAAGATGGCCGATCAATGCCCGTCTGGGTTAGATCTGAAAAATAAGATGTACCAACTAGACAATCACATTCTACAGCAAGTCGACGAAAATCCATACCTTGGAGTCACTTTTCGTTTTACAGACAATCTAAAATTTGGAACTCACATTACCAAGATTACTAATAAAGCCAGTTCTACCCTTGGCTTTCTCAAGAGAAACCTTGAACACTGCCTGCTATTCTGCAGGAAAACAGCTTATTTATTCCTTGTTAGATCGACTCTTGAATACAGCTCAATTGTATGGGACCCATTTCTACAGAAAGATATAGACAAACTGGAGTCAGTTCAACATAAGGCTGCTAGATTTATCTCAGGAATTATAAATCAAGAGACAATGGCTGCGTCACCAGGATGTTGAAGCAACTTGAGCTACCCCCACTACAAGACAGAAGGAAAATGGCATGACTGACATTCTTCTTAAAGGTGACTGAGGGGCTGGTGCGAGCAATGCCCACTGATACCTATCTGACCCCTATTCGTAGTAAACGCCTAATTCAACCTAAGAAACTAGACAATTATATAAGTAAAAACATTGTAGAAAGCCAAGCAATAAACCATCATAAGTGTTTTAAACCTATCATCTCAAAAAGTGACCAATTTAAACATTCATTCTTTCCTAGGACTATTAGTGATTGGAATAATTTAGATAGTGCCTTTGTGTGTGCAGAGACAGTACAGAGCTTTAAAACGACTCTCAATCAGTGCTAATAAATCCTAGCTCCTCTCTCCCGCTGCGTACATATCGAAAGGTCCTGCAGAGTAACATTTTGATTCATTCAAAACTACAAGCTACATCTAAAAGTGCAAATTGCGAATCTTAGGCAGGCACTAACAAAATTCAATGGTTGTGACTTACCATCCATTCAAGAAATAAACTTACAAAAAAGTATGTACCATACATTGTTGGCAATAAGATTGCAGTATGGACAATTCTTTGCAATTGATTAACAAAGGCTGTTATCAGGGTCTAGCTGAAACTGAACGGCTAAAGCCGTACTGGGTATGTAGACGGGACCGGGACAACTCAACCTGGGACAACTCAACCCGTGAGCCAGGACAACTCAACCCGTAAGTAGGGACAACTCAACCTGGGACAACTCAACCCGTAAGTAGGGACAACTCAACCCGTGGACAACTCAACCCGTATGATGTATACATGTAATTAGTTACTCATCATAAATAATATGTTTAAACAGTTAAATTTGATATTAAGATCTATCGCTGATTTATCGCTCATGAAAGATATTAAAGTATGAAAATAATGATGAAAATTTTAACCTAATGAGAAGTAATGTTGGCTAATTAAATTGAAAATACAAAAAAAATGTATGTCATTAAATTTATTGACATACAAAATCCTCAATATTATGTACAAAAATATGAGCTTATTTAATCAAGAGTTATTGTGAATTATCCCATATTTTCGCCATGTAATTTGACAATAAATGGAATTTAAATTATTTAAGAATGGCTCATTCTATGAGTAAGTAAATTAAATCTAAACCACTGTTTATTGATCTGTGATTATTTTGTTACCATGAAAATCTGTGATAAAAATAAACAAATGTACATCCTTCTTGTTTATCACATATGATTTTATCACACATTTTAATAACATACATTACTTAACATTATTCACAAATATCTTCCATTCTTGATAGAAATACATTTAATTTCACTTTTTATTGTTAATACATATTTTTATGATAAATAACCAATTAGATTATATATCAAACTATCATAATATATTTTATGGGTTGAGTTGGCCACGGGTTGAGTAGTCCCAATTTCGGCTTGAGTTGTCCACGGGTTGAGTTGGATTCAGGTGGAGTTGTACTGTACCCTTGTGACTTACCATCCATTTAAGTAATAAACTTATGAATAAGTATGTACCATACATTGTTGGCAATAAGATTGAAGTTTGGACAATTCTTTGCAATTGATTAACAAAGGCTGTTATCAGGGTCTAGCTGAAACTGAACGGCTAAAGCCGTACTGGGTATGTAGACCTACCGAATAAATCAGCTTTCATTTATCAGTCAGTCAACCAATTAGGCCGGTCACACAATTGTCACAGTATGACAAAGGTATTTATATTGCCTTAAATACATTGTGGTCACAATGATACCACAAGGTGGTAAAGCTGGAACAGTCCATTCTCAAGACTTAGAGTCAAGTCAAAATTCTCATATTTTTGTTACCCCACCCACCATTTATATCATTGATGTCCAACAGAAGTTGGAGTAAATATGCAATATAAAATAGGTAAAGATAGTTTTATTCATACCAACGGCTCCTTTTAGCATTTTTCTAAGCTTATATGTAATTCACGCTGATCAAAGGTGTGAAAGAATTATGTTAACCACAATATTTAATTTCTCATGTTTTTACTTTTTGACAGGCACTTGCTTTCATTCACAATGCGGTGAAAGAACGAGAGATTTGATTGGCTAAATTTTCGGGAAACACCATTTTACGATCCAATGAAATTGTCGATAAGTAGATATGTCGGTCGAATAATGACGTCAAATGTTTTGGAGTAACGGGAGTTCCATCAAGAAAGTGTGTATTTTTGAGTTTGAAACGCAGTTTTTTTGTTAAATACAGAATGACTTTGCCAGAATCAGAAACGCCGACGGAAGAGGAAGAAGCAGTCGAGATTTTGCTACCGAATACCACGATTGTGACCCATTGTATTTTAAGAAATGACATTCCTAGACTTACAAAGTCGTTCGAGGATGACACCGACCCATTCAAAGAAACCATTGCAGAATTAATAAATGAGCGTGACAGTGATGGAAAAGCTCCTTTAGACATTGCATCAACATTAGGAAGGTCTGAAATGGTCCGTGAATTACTTCAGCGTGGTGCAGATGTCAATGCAGTCACACCTAAAGGTACCTTTTTTATTTGAACTTAATCTAACCCACATCTGTGTAATTGGTTCTACCTGGTTAGAAGTTGAATGAGTTCGGTTTGTTGTTCTTTACTTGAATTACCTGCAAGATTATGCATGTCATAACTTTTTAGTACATATTGAATTTCCGTTGTTTGTTTTCCAACACAATGTTCCGAGCCGCTTTTTTTTACCTCTAAGATTTGATACAATAATCTAAATGTGTTTGTTGTCAACAACTTGTTGAAATGAATTTATGATGACATTTGTTCACAAAGTTCACAAAGGTTGACTGCTGGATTTGGATCCAAGACCCAAATAAACTTTCACAGTTTCTATCGGCAGTTGTATTTTGGTATTTTAATGTTGAATTCTCTAAGAGAGTGTTTGGTTTTATGTTCACTTTTATTCTTCATTAGTAGATAAGGTAAACAAACTTTCATTTGTATTGTTGATGTGAGATTTACTACTTGGTTGTTGTTGATGTTCCGGTGGCAGTTCACTTAATAAACACTATTTTTAAAAGCACTATATACACAGTTCACGATAAAAAAGTAACAATCTAGTTTAAAATTATCTACAAGTCTTTGAAGTTTACTCTCAATCATGTGATGATGTCACCATGGAAGCAATTAATTGAGCTTAAAGCAAATGAGCTTGACTTTTTGTATTATATACATTGAAATTATTCCTCATTCTTATAATATGAAATATATATATAGTTTATATGATCATATCTATTCATACTGTCAAACCCTCTCATGAGTATACAAGGCAGGTCAAGTAATGTATATAACCTCTACAACACATTCATCCTGAGAATTCTTTACTAGTTTAACTATCTATTGCAATACTGACAAGATTAATATACTCTGTATGCCAATAGACTATATCCAGAATTCAAATATTTGGGTTTTCGCCTCTGGTACAAACTAACTTTCAACGTTATAATGAAAACATGTGTACAAAAAACAATAGGATTGAATCCATAACTCGTGCTATTTAGCTATAATGTGTAGAAAGCTTGTTGTACCAGCTGTGCACGGATGAAAAACCTATAAATTTGAATTCCTGAATAGGTCTATTATCAGAGAATCTAAACCAGTATAAAAAGCAGGAGCAAAGGGGACTAATTGAGTTAAGAACTTCTATTTTAGATTACCTACCTTTATTCTTACTGTATTATCTCCCATACCTTTATTTTTACTTTATTACCTCCCATTAAATAAGTCATAAACACCATTATTCCTACTTTATTATCTCCCTTTAATTAAGTCATAAACACCATTATTCAGTAAATGTCTTAATTATAGGATTTTTAAAACAACTTCTGACTTTGAACAGTATTTCATTAATTTACCATTTGATCTCATGATTGCTTTTTGTAAATTTAGATGTATGAACCACAAAATGCCAATAGAAAAGAGTAGATTTCATAACATAGATAGAAGCCTAAGAGTTTGTACTTTATGTAACACTAATCAACTCGGTGATGAATTCCACTATTTGTTTAATTGTACCTACTTTAACACTTTAAGGAATACTAACATTGATGGAAATTTTTCAATACATCCAAATATTGTTAAATTCAAGAACCTGATGAATACTGACAACAAGGACTCTTTGTAAAAACTTGCAATATTCTGTAAAAAAAATCTATTTGTTATTAATAAGTCATAGTCTCATCCTCCTTTATACATAATTGCATTCCACTCCATCTATTATAGATCTCAAATTTTAGATATAGTTTTCATATTTTGTTATATTTTTGCCATATTTTGTTCCTATTTCTCTACATGTGAAATGTTATAGTTATTGTAATGATGTTATGTTCATATTTGTTCTTGCTGTTTTTTGTCACATGCCCTGTTGGGCCTTTATTTACTAATAAACCTTCTAAACCCACTTTATTATCTCCCTTTAAATAAGTCATAAACAACATTATTCCTACTTTATTATCTCCCTTTAATTAAGTCATAAACACCATTATTCCTACTTTATTAGCTCCCTTTAATTAAGTCATAAACACCATTATTCCTACTTTATTATCTCCCTTTAAATATGTCATAAACACATTTATTCCTACTTTATTATCTCCCTTTGAATAACTAATTAAAATATTTATTTCAGGTTTTTGTGCCTTACATCATGCAGCAGCCTGGGGTAGATTAGAAGTGATTAAAGTATTGGTTGAGTTTAATTGTAATTTACAACAAAGAAACGTACATGGTGAACGTGCAAGAGAAACAGCTGTACGATACAATCATGCTGAATGTGTTGATTTCTTAGATTGGGCAGGTAACCATAGCAACTTAATTTATTCCACCAGGGTTTGACACTAACAAGTGTCCCTGATTTCAAGTATCCCAAAAATGTGGGAGGAATCTCTATGATGCTCAGCTAGGTATTCCGTTTGTATTCCTGGAAAATTGTGCTGTTCTTACATGAATTTGAGTTTCCATAAATTGTTTATCGCAATTAAGGACTGCAAAATTTAATCTGTATCCCAATTTTATTTTATTACTTGGGGTATTCCCAACATTAAGGAAGATTCTCTGATTATCTGACTAGGGATTCCAGAAGGATAGTCAGTCAGTTGTATAAACATGTTTCTCATTCAAATTTAGGGAATAGTGAGGCTATAGATGTTGTTAAGTTTTGGAAATCACTACCTTAACTTTTCTAAATTTATACTCTATAACATCACTCTATTGACTCAGCTGTAAAGAAGAAAATTAAATGCCTATTACATTTGGAGATATTTTTGTATTTCAGAGGCTAAAGTAGCATTGGTAGATTTAGTAAAACAAACACAAGAAACAATACAAGACCCAGAGAAAGTTCAAGGTAGACTTACTAAAGAAGACAAGGTACTAAACTTTCTATATACAGTGTGAAGTGATTATATCTATCCCTTGTCTTAAATTTTATTTAAAACTTATCTTTAATTCCTATCAACGCTACTCTTTGTGTGTATTTTGTTTATTTCACCTCATACACAAAACTAGTTTTACTATCAATTATCATACAAGATAGGGTTCCGAGTCAAAAACACTATACATGTATTTAGATATAAGTTTATTTTACTAAAAAAAGATAGATTTTTTACCCAGGTTCAGTAAGGGGCCAGTTTATCCATTACATTTTGTTCTTTCATAGATTTATACATGCATGATGCACAATTAAGGATTCTCTGTTTTGAATGACATCAACATCTTTCGTGTACGCTGAAAAAAAATTCCTAGGCCTATGTCATAAAGTAAAGTAATGGTATTTTATAGTCTAAGTTTCATGCTGATGCACATTCACCAACTTTACAGCTATTACCCCTGGTCATCGAGCTACTGGTATCTATCATTTTCCCTAGGGTGTCTTTTATTCCTTTTAGTGCTGCCACAAATGGTGCTACAGAATTATACCACCATTGCAGGTAGCCATTTACAATTGGGTGGAGTGAAGCAACCATGAATAAATTTCTTGCTCAAGGAAGTTAGCAGTGCCCCTATAGAGGTTGGAACTTGGTTCCTCTTAATCCCTAAGCCTGCCTCCTACCTCTTTCATACACCAGAATCAATAGATAAAGTTTGACCTCAACAATTGTGAGGTTTCAATTTAAGATATAATTAAAGCCTTTGTCATACCATTACATCTTTCAGTTTTTTGTTTATTAGAATTCACTTTGTGCTCTTGACTTTGGGTATTCAATTCCTGCTACCCTCCCATTAGTGTGCTGTGAAAATTCTTAGATATTCTAGACTTGAATTACAGATTTTTATAGAAATCTTCATTTTATTATCAATTATAGGCCTATATTCTTAGTGGGTTGCCCCCAAGACTGTAGTAACTTGCTCTTTAATGCAATGCACTTGCTACAGTATTGTGGGCACTGGGCAACCCTTGAATTGTTTCTTTGATTTCAACCATCACCTTTAATTTTCTTGAATATTTGTTCAAATATGTTATATAGTGAATGGTAAAACCACATTGACAATTTGAAATAAGTACATGTGCCGGTAATGTTTTTTTAACTAGCTATATATATTTGCATTAGTTCGAGGTGAGGACTGTTATTTCTGCTTTTGATTTCATTTATCTTTACTAACTTTGATATAATCACTCTCTAGTCTAAGCCTATATGTTTCTTGTGTATATTGTTAAATTGTATTCAATGATTAGAGGTGCATAGTAATAGTTGACATAGTTAACCTCATTTAAATTTGATGTGAACTTTGACCTGGTTTAGGTTATTCTCATTAAAATTTGATATGAATTTTGACCTGGTATAGGTTAACCTCATTAAAATTTGATATGAACTTTGGCCTGGTATAAGTTAACCTCATTGAATTTGTTATGAACTTTGACCTGGTATATGTTAACTTTATTAAAATTTGTTATGAACTTTGACCTAGTATAGGTTAACTTCATTAAAATTTGATATGAACTTTGACCTGGTATAGGTTAACTTCGTTTAAATTTGATATGAACTTTGACCTGGTATAGGTTAACCTCAATAAATTTGATATGACCTTTGACCTAACTTTATAATAAATTGTATTTATTTGTTTCTTTTCAAACTATTGTCGTTACAGACAATCGCAACAAGCAGTTGTAAGGAGAGAATTGAGTGGATGGAAGCTAATCCAGGGGCAACAACACAAGAATTTATTGAACAAAAAGAATTACTTGATGAAATACTTGGACCCATTATGTTAAAATTAACAGAACCACGTAAGTTTTCTTATACAAATAGTGTTCAGAGGGACATAATACAAGAGTTCTTACAACAAAAATTATCTGAAGTCTGTTTTATTATTTGGTCAAAGAAATTCTACATTCAACATAATATTAAGTTATAAACCATTTTGCAATGAATAGCAATTTTTTTTCTTAGGCTATTTTCAGGCCAAAATAGGGCCACATTCAACAATGGAAATTTAAAAAAGACAGAAATATTCCTTTAAAAATGGTTACTGTGGATATTATTTAAACTATTGAATATGTAGGAAATAAGTTTTCCCCTATTTTATTTACATTGCTATTTGCCACTCAAAAAGGGCCCTGCCACATTTTCCCTTCCAGAGAAAGAACTGGTCAGACTTACTTGACAGGGAAATGACACCACATTCATCTTTTATGACCGTCTTTTGCTTTGACTTATAAATGATGATTTTTGTTGTAAGAATTCTTGTTGAGATCTACTGATTTTTCTTAAAGAATCCTACGATGTCTTCAATTTTGTTACCTAGAAACCTTCTCTTAAATATCTGTACAAAGAATCTAAAAGTATTCAACTAATATTTTCTTCTTCATTTTTTTTTGTTGGGTTTTAATGCCGTGTCAACTTAATTTAGGTAATTTTACGGCGTCTAGCACACCTCAAACAGCTTTCCTGGACCCTTGTCTATAACCAGTACTAACCTACCCTTCCACAAGGCCAGAAACTTCTCCATACATCTTATTGGAGGAAAATTGACATTTTTATCAAATTTTCATGGAAGGGTATAACCTCCCCGGGCCGGATTCGAACCCATACCCCGTCAGACACGAGATTCCAAATCCCGGGGTGCTACCAACTGCGCTATCAATCCTGGTTATTATTTTCTTCCATAATTGCAAATAAATTTCCTTTTTGTTACTTTATTTTTGAAAATTATGCATCTACAAAGAACCTGATTTTCTAAAACTAACTTTTTTTCTGATGAAAATTTCTATTCTATTCCTACCTTTATTTGTATTACATGTTGATTTCTTTATAGAATACTGTTAAAGATACACCATTTTAACAATGATTGGAAATTTTCTAATGACCTTTTCCTGACTTAAAAATTAAAAATCTCCTGGAGCAAGCTTTAAATTTCCTTATGTTATCGTTAAATTTCTTGTAAATTAATGTTTCAGTAGATATATGTATTCCTATCTATATGTTATGATTGTACAGTCAGACTTGTGTGTTAAACTCCCAATAAAATTATACAATAAATACAAGTAAGATATAAGAACTGCAAGACTAGCTAAGTCGGTAGAATACAAGTCTACTGATTGATAGGTCATGGGTTTGATTTCTGGGCAGGACATACTTTCCTGGATCTTGGTCATGAAATAATTTCTACAGCCATTCTCCCCTCCTATTACTGATTCTGAATAATGTAGAGCAGTTGTCAGTCACTGACAAAAGTATGCTCTTAGAAGTCGGTTAACAGCCAAAATCCAGAGATTTAGCCCTCAGAACAGTGGGTATGTTGACATGATATGACTATACAATGTGTTGCGATGGTTTTTAACACATTAAAAATAGATTTTATTAGAAAAGCCAGGGTTGACTGTACAATCGTGATGTTATAACAATGTTTAGTGATTTTACCATTGTTTATTAATATATCCCATTATTTTCATGCCTTCCTTACTACTAGGAGATGAAGCAGTGAGTATTTATAATAACTGTGTGTAACATTAAACTGTGTGCTGCTTTATAATATGTATTGTCTGTTTGTTCTCAACTGTCTAAGTTTGAATAAGTTCATGTTACATGAATAGGTTTCCTCTATATGCAGAGGCCGATAAAAGGTGGCTTCCCAATCCAAAAAAGTGCATAAAATTCCCAATACTGAGGAAAAAATTCCCAATTCCCAATTCAGAGGACAAATTTCCCAAAATAAAGTGCAACAAGTCCAGTCTGTGCCACATTTAGTAGATTCTAATGGTTAAATCTCTAACTTTGACTCTAATTGTTGGCTAGTTCTTCTTTCTTTTTAATGAAATGTAACACTGCAACAATAAATGCTTAATAGTGTTTCGTTTTGTTGTTTTAATGTTTAACCACTTTTTCCCAATTTGACCAAAATTCGTGCTTAAATTTCCCAAAATGGAAGGCTAAGGCCTCTTCCCAATTTCTGGAAAAAAGCCCTGATATGAATACGAAAAAGCAACATCGAGTCAGCAGCCAGGCATTATACAGTTTAGATATTTGTCTGTTCTCCCTGTATTATACTGTGTTAATGCAGTGCAGCCATAATTTAGGTTATTTTACAGAGCTAGCACACCTACCTAGCTTTCCTGGACCCTTGTTTATAACCACTATTCACCTACCCTTCTACAAGGTGGGCAACTTCTTCTAATACCTTATTAATGAAGAATTTACATTTTTGTCAAATTGCCATGGAAGGGTATGAATGCCCTGGGTGGGATTCAAAACCGTACCTCTTTCATGAAACTAGATTCAAAATCCCAGGGCTAAAAACTGCTCTACACACCCGGCTACCCTATTTTATAACATGTTATATGAGTATCACAGTTGTTAGATAACAAACTGTTTGACACATGAAGTCACTGTGAATTATTAATGTTTTGACAGTTGAGAAAAAACCAAACAATATTATATAACTTGTATTGTGTATTCTGTAAAATCAGTTTGTCACATCAATGGGTTAGTACAAAACTAGTCTATCTACATGTGAAATAAAGAAGGATGTTGACTAGTTTTGAGACAACCCATCAACATGCTTTTACTCATTCATCGTTTGATAAGTTGGATAACCTGATTTCCATAGCAACCATTGCCAGTGTTTTCATACATTTACAGTCCTCAAATTAAGCTAGTGTACTGTGGACAGTAAGGTTTTTTGGGTACACAGAGTAAATGTGGCTATTAGCTCTCTTTCATCTGTTCACCAGTATGCAAGAACTGTTTGTTAAAAACATTATTGATGTATTTCAAGGTCATTCATTTCGTTATCATTGATATTATAAGACTTTTACTGTTGATATAGTGTCTTTAATTGTGATATGTTTTAATTCATACTTATCTACTGGTAGAGTGTGACTGTTTTAACGTCTTAAACTCAAACAGCTGTAATAGTATAATTAATAGCATACTAGACTGCATGGCTTGCTAAAAAAAAACTTGTATGCTCTGCTAAGTGACCTTGTAATGTACTTGTATGCTAATAGAATGCTACAGTGCTTGTTATACATTTAACATTTTGTAATACATGTATTAGTAATTTTGTATATTAGCTAGAAAATTGTGTCAAGTTTAATCAACATAGGTTGTTTTTATTGGATTTAAAGCTCTTGCAAAATCATTGGATGTTAACCAATTACCTGGCACAAACTTCTATCAAATACTGACAACTGCCCTATATGACTTAAAATCAGTGGTAAAAGGGAGAATATGTACTGCTGTCCACAGAAAACTTTCTGTTTGGTGACACTTATCAACAGACTAAGTACATGTATTTCAATGCAGTAAGTTCCTAATTCACAATGGAACACCAGAAGAAATTGTATTGATGTTCATCACACTTTGTATATATCCATATATTTTCACGCTGAAGAAAGTCACTTGCATTGGTGTTGAGGTGTGTTTTGTTCACTGTACGATATTATATGCACCCATTTTATATACATGTATTTGTTTTACAAGCTATGATTTCTTTTAATAATTTTGGTTACCCAAGCAGAAATTTTGTAGTCTTAATAAAAAGTATGTTTAGCAGCAGAAAACTACGAAATATGATCTTAGTAAACGATTTTGATGTTAAGAAAACAGTTTTTTATAGTCCTTACTTGTGAGCAACGTTTTAACCTATATTAAAAGCTGGAGGCTCATATCAAGGTGCCCGCAAGACTGTAATTGGTGCAACTGGTTTAAGTCGTAAGGCCTTCTATATTGTGCTGTAGAATTATCCTAAAATTATTGATAATATGCTGCCCAGGGTTCTAAAATGTCAAAGTTTGAATAATTTCATGGTGACTGAATCTGTTCTCTCATATGAATTAGAAGGCAACATTGACTTAGTAAGCGTGCCAAGCTAAGTCTGTTCTACTTAATCTGAACATACTATTGGAATCTTATGATTGTTAGACAATGAACATTTTATTGCAAGAAGTCACCGTGAAATTATTCATGTTTTGACTGTTGGGGAAAAAACAAACAATATTTAACTCTTACTTTGTATGGACCAGTTTTCTTTTTAATTGGGTGCAAAACTAGTCTATCTTCATGTAAATAAAGATGAATGTAGACTATTATTGTACTGACCCAGCAGTATTATATTTTAATACATGTACCTACTTAGTATACTTTCATGTATTTTCAGCCACAGAAAAGCCAGAAAAAAAAGTAAATGAGAAATAGTATCAAGGTGGAAGATATGAGATTGTGATAGCCGGCGTTGAAAAGACATTTTCCTGTGATATTGTTATTGCATTTTGAATGTTGTAATATAGACCTACATATAATATGTGTTGTGGCTTTATGTTTCATTCACTTCCTTATTTGTCATTTCAAAGTTCAAGTCATTTGTACCCATTAGTAGTTTTCGTATCTATTCTTTCAATGATTCTATATCATAGAATTTTGTCTCAGTTTCACAAAACTTCTTAAAGTTAGAAAGATATAGTTTTTGAAATTGGATCCTGCTGGTTTTTTATTTTTAATCACAATAAAATGAAGCATAATGACATTCTCATAACAGTTTTCACTTCAAAATTTAGAACTTTTTACTTCTGCATTTGAATGAATTATAATCTCCACTTGTAAATGTCTGAGAAGTTAATTCTCATTTCACTCAAGGTTTAAAGCCATACTTAGCGAGACCCTTAGTGGACTCCGTCTTCACTGAAAACTATTTTCATTGTGTTGCTATGGCGTTAAACCCAACCAAAAGAAATAAAGAAACCTATTTTGTAGATATTGTATTGTATTGTCTTGTTGGAATAAACATTTAATTGTTAAAATAGTAGTCTGTTTTTTTCTTTAAAAATTTCTAACAAAGTATGCCTCATTTCAACAAGTTTTCAGTCATTTTGTGGCAGTCAGTTGTCCTGATCATGGTTCACCCATGGACTAGCCTAGGCCCCTGGGCTTCAAAACTTATGATAATATTACAATACAAGTAAGAAGGATTTACGACTAAATATGTCGTAAGATCTGTGATAATACAGAGCTCTTGATCCAAAACTTTTAACCTAGTACATTTACTAAGCTCATACCTGTACCAGTGACTGACAAATTTGCATAGAACAAGGTTGGGGAATTGGCTTAGAAAATATTTCATAATCAAACAGCTGAAACTTCATAAAAATAAGAAGACCATGCTTGAGAATCAAATCCATTATCCCTTGATATGTAGTTGGATGTGAAGCTGACAGAGCAAACCAGGTGTGTCACCTTATGGTAACATGTCATTGTTTGTTGTTTTACCATTTGGGCTTAACACTGCACCAGTACATGAAGGTTACAACTAGGGCTGCAACGATTCACTGGAAAGTCGATTCGATGTGATTTGATCATTTTCTTTAATTTTTTAACGATACATATAAAAGAATAGTTTATACAAGATGTACATAAATGCATTCATTTGAGCTTAAAACTAACTTATATTGATAAAATAAAATTGTTACCTTATTATATACAAAGTTCAATAAAGCAAATGAATTTCCCTACTGATTTATTTATCACTAGTTTATCATTGTATCTAAGTCTTAAATCTTTATAACTTTCATGGACAAGTTTAAAGGCCAATATCAAATTGAAATTGTTGGAATCGAAATCGAATCAAATGTATCAAATCAATGATTGCAGCCCTAGTTATAACATGATGAAAGCAATTGTTAATTATTAAAACATGAGCTGTCAGTAGAGACAGCATGCTCGACTTAGTATTTGTCACATGAGATGTGGTTGATGATAAAGTACACACATATTTTAGAATTTAAAAATAGAACCTTAACAAATTTAAAGTAAAAAAAATATTTTTGTTAAAGAAAATTGTAAGTTCATGGGAGACAATTTTGAAAAAAATGTATTTGGAGTTAAGAACCTTATCACATGAGATGAGGTTGATAATAAGGAACATATATTTAAAGTTTCAAGTTGATACCTTAACAAACAAACAAGTTATAGTGAAAATATTTTACTGCACACTAACTTTAATCAGAAATATGGATGCTGCCGCCGACGCTAGGGTGAGTAGGAGCTAAAAATAAAACTAAGATATTAAGACATTGAAAACAAACAAACAAAAAATATCATGAGTATATCATATTTTATTATCAACAAATAAGCAATATAAAAATACTACAAGTTTGATGGAATTTAAAGTACATGAATTAAAAGCTCTTTGGTCGGGGGATGAAATCACACAGCAAATAGAAGGAATGAAAATTGGTCAAAGACAGAATATGAAGATTACAGTACACTGATGTCACCAAAGATCTTTGGTCAGGAGTCATAACCCTAAAATAGACTACATCCAGAATTAGAATAATTAGGTTTTCCCTGTGGTACAAAAAAAGAAACTCTCACTTTAACAATTAAAGCAGATCTGTATACACAGAACAATAAGATTTAATCTGTGCTTTGTGCTTTTCAGCAATAATGTGTAAAAAAGTTTGTACCACCTGTGCACAGATGGAAAAACCTATAAATTGGAGTTTTGGAAGAGGTGTATTAAAACTGCAATCAGAATGACTGAAAATTCAAAGATGAACAAATGTAAATATCAGTGCACTAATGTCATAAAAGATCTTTGGTCAGGTGTCTCTGAGTAATTTACGACAATGTTAATACAGATCCATACATCAATATGGTAAATTGATGCACCTGATGCACTTGATTTAAATATATTATATCTGGTATCATAAAAAAAGCATGAATAAAAGATGTCATGTGACAAAACACACAGGTAATTGCACTGAACATTAAATGATTTACAAAACGTTATGTCCATTATGATGCATATAGTTTTGAATACATTTGAAACATTAGGCACACTTCAAAATCAGAAAATATAAGCTTAAGCAATGAAACTTGATTTTTTCTCAATACATTAGTACTTCTTATATGAATACATCATACATCTAGTATACTTCAGTCAGAGGTTACAAGATTGAACTAAATGGAGAGAAATTGACCCCAAAATAAACTACGATTGCTGTGATCTGATGGTTATTTTGGTTTAAGAAAACTAAGCTTAAGCGTAACATGTACATCTATTTCTAAAATAACTGCTGTTTATCCACAGTCTGTTTCAAGGGGGAAACCCAAATGATTCTTTATTTTCTTATTGTTAAGGCATCCTTATAATTTAAAGTAGAAAATACACATCTCACTCCTTACTTTTTGGCTGTGTGGAAGGTCTAGGTTTTCAGACTGTTGCCTAAACAAATGGATTGTGTGTATCAATGCACACATTTGAACGAGCACGAGAAGCACTTTTTTACTACAGTAACACATTGCAATATCCAAACGTAATGAGCTTTTGTATGAATAAAAACATGTAAATAATTCTACAGTGCATAATAAAACTACAAACTGTGACATAGTAAATATAATATTTGGACGGAATATTAAATGCACAAGGATTCAAGGGGATAACAATACTAAAAGAGGTGTAAAAACAACAAACAATACTATCACAGCCATTGCCTAATAAATAACAATAATTATATAAGGCAGTTTTAATGCTGTATTAAGGTGTATTAAATACAAATTACTTGATCACATCAAAAACGTAAAATATCAATTCTGCATCTTGACTTATTATGAAGTAAGTCGACGAATGATAAATTGGCAGACTATCAAGATCAATACACATGTACTCTTGTACTAATTGATGGGTCAAAGCGAAACTAGTCAAATTGCACGTTAATAAACAACAATGAGACTAATTTTGCATTGACCCATTAAATCTTGTTATTAAACTGTCAGTATCATCTGTGGAGTACAGCAAACTATTTCATAAATCAACGTATAGAAAGTAAGTCCAAATACTTCATGATCAAAATTCCTGAGAAAATCTACCACACTTCAAGGAAAATATTGAGACTTTTGCAGAATGGGCAATCATTCAAGAATGCTTTCAAAGAGGACAGGCTGAGAAAAAAATACAACCAGGCGGGAATTGACTAGAACCAAAAACCTGTCCTTATAAGGGGAGTGCTCTCCTGACTGAGCTATCCAGCTGCTTACAATACATATCTTTCACCCCATTATGTGAACAGATAAGTATAAGTACCATAAACTTATTATTTATTATTTTTGTTACATATATTTGTTATTATTATACTTAAATGTATAGGCATTAAATGTTAAGATTATATTTTCAGCTGACTGAGATGAGACATTAATGGTCCCTGAGGAATGGCTTTGTCAGATAATGGGAGTAGTTTGTTTGTACTGTGACATCATTATTTTTGATATTATTTGGTATTATTTGTTTTTATAAGTGGTAAAATATTTAGATTTAATATTTATATTTCCAGCCGACGGGGATGTGACCTTAAAGGTCCTGAAGGAATGGCTTTGTTAAATAAAAGTAGTTTGGTTATATGTTCCTTGGATGAAAACAAAATATATCAAGTAACAGAAGATATTACGAAATGTACAGTTATAACAAAATATATCAAGTAACAGAAGATATTACGAAATGTACAGTTATATTACAAGATTGGCAACACTAAGCTGCATGCGAAAATCATCAACAGAACAGAATACACATCAGTAGATGCAAGTTGATATCGATTAGTTTACATTGTATTTAATATTTCTTTTTGTTATTTTAATTTCATATATTTTGTATTAAGGCCACAACAAATTGATATGTTCTATGGATTCGCTCGCACCTTAATTTTGACCGTTTTACAACAACAAAATATTTTTATTTCCTCGCTCGCTCATAAAAATTTGGTCAAACCGCTATATAAAGCAAGTGAATTAAGACTTTTTTTATTTTTTTTTCTTCGCTTGCTCGCCCCATTTTTTTCCCAGAAAAATCCGTAGAACATATGATTAACTTGTTGTGGTCTTATATGGAGATGCGGGAATGCAACATTTTGTTGCATGTTGAAATCATCAACAAAATAAAATATATATTAGTAGGTACAAGTAGATGAGTGTTTGCTTCTGTTTTAATTCATTTATCTTATATTTGTAATTTCAATTTCATTTTATAATTGTATGTATATGCATTAGATTATTGATATTTTTTTTCATTTGTTATTTAAATTTATCATATGACATATGAATGAACGACCAAATTATTATCAGTAGAAAAGAATTATCATTTGTTTTTAATTCTTTATTTGCACATTTGCACAAGATGGGAAAATGTTCCAGAGCGTGAACAAACAAACAACAATAGCTAGATGTGAGTTTACTATGCATTTCTTTATTTTCATTTTTGTTATTTTTTATTTGTTTGCATTATGAATCTGGGAGGAAGAGCCTTATAAAAATAGGTTTATGACAAATATGCTTCTCATTATTATTAAGGACATTAATTGTAATCATAGATATCTGGACCACCAAAGAATTGTCAATTTTCTGACATTTTGTCGTCTTAATGTAGACAGTTGTGACATGGTGACCCAGTGGCCAACCATTTGTAGGATGATAGAAATGCAAGGGATCTTCTGGGTCATGGACCTTACAAAGACAAATCAGCGAACAGAAAATGATTGAAGACCTTTGAAAGTACAAGCCATTAATGGCCATTCAGAAGCAATATAAATGGGTAGGATAGGACAGAATGCCAATCACCTTAGGTATATTGCAATAGAAGTTGCAAAAGACAAAGCAAATGTTGGTTTGTGGCGAGAGAACAGGAATACAGAAAATACTTTAACAAGTACTGAAAGACAAGCTGTAGACCTACAGAACTAATCAACATGAATGAGTTGAATGGAGAAGACGCTCTTACAAGATAAATGATGCAACTCTGCAACACATTTGAAAAGACAAGCTGAAGATCTATCCCTGAGAGGAAGCAATGAGAAAGACAAAAAAACCCAGAAAATGATGCCTGAATGAGACAAGAAAAAAGGAACCATTTGACGATAGAGTTTGAAGACACATTAATGGCATAATAAAAAAGAACATAACACTTGGCATACCAGTGAAAGCACCATGGTTTCAATTCCATATTGCCAACAGGAAATCAATTATTCTATCCCAATGCTAACCCATTTGCATTTGGATTCCATGACAAATTTTCAAACAATATGGCAGACTTTCGGAGAGGTAGTTAGAACATGAAGTATTTGGACTAACTTTTTAAGTATTCATAAACTGAGTAATATTCATGAAGTGATCAACATATTTTTTATACAACTTAACTAAACAATACAGATCATACTAACAATAGAAATAACAAGTACCTGTGTAGCTATCATTATTCCATGATTCTATACAGAAAATACATTACCCTAAAGTAAGTGTTGCCTATTTTTAATGCTAATTTATTCATGATGAAAATACTATACAAAAATATTAAATACTATATTATAACAACATTAAATAATACTTCAACATTTAACACAAAAAATAATTTATCACAGTCACTCCTCATTATTCCAAACTTTCATAGTTTAAAAAAAATGTCACAACTTTCAAAAAATCAGAAAATTCACATTTGAAAAAAATCTCTAATTTTAATTTTTTTCTGATTTTCATAATTTCTCATAATGTTAACTACGTTCGCTATCATCGTTTGTCGTAGATTCAATCTCACTTTTAATTTTTTCAAATTCCTGTCTCAGATCTTCTTTAAAGCCTTCATGGTCGCCCCCTTCTTCTGTCATGTCCTGCTTATCAGAACTCAACATGGCCTGAGTATCTTGACCATCTGAGCCGACAATTACCCCCGACCAATCAGCAAACACCTCGCCATTTTCGCCACGCTTTTCTGAGTAGTCTTCAGACAGAGCCGGACCTTGTGAAGCCTGAGATATGGCTGGTTCAACAACAGAACTGGAGACTTCAGATTGAGCTCGTTCTGAAATCGTCCTATTGGCAAGTGTACTCTGAACGGAAGGAGCAACATCTAGGTTTGACTTATCATCCTGGTCTGGTGTTGGCTCATTTTCCTCAGGTATGGTCATTGTAGAAGGTTCCGGTAACAGTTTTGGACCAGGTTTGTTACCAGAGTCAAAACTTGCAGGTATATCAATATTTTGGAATGTATCAATTTGACGATGAATAGATTTACGACCTCCTGACCCTTTAGGGGCTATCTGGGTCACTGTCATGGAAACTTCATCATCAGACGCACTTTGTCCCTCGTTTTCTTCTTGCAATGTTTCCATGAGGTTTGATGACTTATTTATGATAATTTCACTATCCTCCTTAGCCTCAGGGGATGGAGGGGGCGGGGCTGGGGAACTATCTTTTCTTGATTCTTCAACAAGCTTTTTAACCGTGTCTGTCTGCTCCTCTGGGGTTCTATTAATAAAATCCTCATTTCTTTCTTTCTTTGAGGCTTTTTCATCTTCTTCATTTTCAATATCCTCTCTCGCATTTCTTGATTGATTATCAAAATCAGGAGTTTTAGTATCAGTCTCTATTTGAATAGTTTGTGGAGTTTCGTGAGTTGCGGTCGAAGCAGGAGTAGGAACAGGGGCCACATCGTAATCGGCTTCATTAATTTGGGGCCATGGCTCAGGCGAAGATATCACTGAAACTTCTCGTATCGGCTCGGTCATTGATCTTACAAATGAGTTCTCTGCTTGGAGGATTGAAGTATTCACAGTGTTAGCATCGGTTCTTATAGTTGCACCTGACATCGGTTTGGTGGAGTTGGTAGAAGGTGTCTCCTGAGGTATAGTTGTGTTCACTGTGACTAAGTTTCTGCTAGGTAAATCTTTCTGACCGTCGTCTGAGAGTTGAGGAGAGGACGGAGGAGGCGGTACCTCAGGAATCTCAAACCTGACACTTCTACCACGTGAGACAGGAAGAGGTGTGTCATCTTCCTCCTTGTGTCCATTCTCATGAATTGTAACAAGACCTGAAACAATAGAGAGAGAAAGCACATTGTATTAAAATGAACATAAAAATGGTCCCTAAAGTTGGTAACACCATATCATAACACTGAAATAATGATCTGAATGTATTCAGATGTCAGATCTGGATGTCTGGATAACATGTCTAGTTGTAATGAGTCAAAGCAAAAAAAGATAAAGTTGTAATCAATTGCCAACTCTTTCATAGAGTAAGTATGTCTTCAGAACAGTGCTATATCTAATACACAAACAATTAAAATCAATTTAATTAATCTAATCAAAGTTCATCAGGAAAAACTTTGATCTGAAACAAGATACACAAGTAAATTGTGGAAAATCATCCTACACTTAAGCCCTGAACCAAGTGAATGGAATATACCGTAGTTAATAGCTCGGAAGCAAAGAAAAGGGGTTTGAATGGGTACAAAGAGACAATTAAAGATCGTCAACGGATTAGACTCATGCCCTTCTGGCTAGTCTCTGGCACACAAGTCTACTGATGGAGGGGTTGTGGGTTCCATTTCTGGGCATGGCAAGGCATAGCATACTTTCATGGACTTTGGTCAAGAAAATAATTCTCTCTCTTACCACTGATTCTCAATTATGTATGGCAGTTGTACTAAACCTTACCTACACTATAAAATAAATGAATACTAAACCCTACCTGTATTATCTTGCATTAAGCTGCCAGGTGTATTCACTGGAGCTCTTATAATGTGTAATGGTGAGTTCTGTTTTTCTCTACCAGCCCATTCTTGTGGTGTGGTTGCCATGGATCCTGTCAGATCACGTAAGAGAGGGGCTGATTTAGTTGGTGACACACTAAATGTAGCTGGGGTAGTGGCTGGAGCATTAGGAACTCTAGTAGAGAAAGTTGGGGATACTGCATGGAGTGGTTCTTGTGTACTCTGTAATGATAAGATAATAAAATATATGATCCATCTATGCTATGGTGATAACATATTTATTATGCAAATGTTTTTAATAAGGAGCTAACAAGAAAGACTGGAGTGTGATAGGGCATGGATTGGCTCACATGTACTTTGTAATGATAAGATAATAAATTACATGACAGGAGTTTGTAGTGCAGTTGGTAGTGTGTCGAGATTTTCAAACCTAGATTCATGAATGGGGATTGGTTTGAGCCTTATAAGGTAATACCCTTTCACAATAATTTGACATTAATTGACATTATTGTCAATTTTCATCAATTACTGAGGTACATGGAGAAGTTGCAGGCCTTGTGGAAGAGTAGGTGATAACTGATTATAGGCTCCAAGAAAACTCTTGTAGAGATTGGTTATGAAATAATTTTTAAAAGCAATTCTCCATTCTACCACTGATTCAAAATCATGTAGGGCAGTTGTCAGTCACTGATGGAATTATTCGCTACATGAGTTGCTACAGCATTAACCCCCCCCCCAAAAAAGAAAAAAAGATTCTGCCAATCTTGAAACAATAATACGCAATGTAACTTACCCTGGCAGGACTGTCAACTTTTCTCTCATCACTGTGATGATCACTATGTATAGAAGCTTGTGATGGAAGATTTACACGTATAGTTGTACCATGGTCTGATCCTGGTGTCTCTAAACTTCGTACACTAGTCGGTGGGGTAGGTACAGGTGCTGAAATAACGAGAAGTAAGATTTATGTGTGAATTTGTGAACTGATTTTGTAAAACTAAAATGAAGAACAGTGAAATTGTATTTAAATCCACAACAATAGTGTACATAAATAAACAGTTAAAGTGAGAATTTATTACCAGGAAGATAAAGGTATGTACAATGTATATGGTTATTCTTTTTTTCAAAAATACTCATACTACACTCCATTTGCTGTGGCTGTTAATAGTTATCATGAAACCAGAATTAGCTGTTGTTGCAGAGTAAAGAAATATAATTTTTCAAACATGCAAAAATTTCCTTATTCAGAGTGAAGGTTTTTTTAAAAAAAAATATGGAGTTTAACGCATGCAGCTTTAAAACTAGGGCTCCTCGAGCACACACTTGGACAGTGTGAGTACCGTTATCAGACCACTTACATTTCAAGTATAATATCTATAATCATTATTTTGGAGTTTGTGTGACAGTCTTGGTCATGCGTTCTTTTTTTATTAGCCTACAGTATTGAACTACACTATATTCTAGAATGACAAACACTAAACTCTGAGGTAGCCTCAAATTCAATTATTTTCATCTGACTTTTCAGCAACATTACATATTGCATTACATTGTACTTTTTAATTGTTCATGATGGGAACTTAAATTTATGGGTTTTTTTCCAGCCGTAAAAGGTATGTTTGAACCACATTATTCCCTGTAGAGCAAAGTTGTTTTATATATATTGTAGCTGATGGGTACATTACACAGATGAAATCCTATCATTCTGTACACACATTTTTATTTCAACTTTGTTCTGTGCGTGTACATCTAGTACAATCAGAGATTTTCTACTGGAAAACCCCATAAACTTGAGTTCCAAATAAAATCTATTTTAATTTCTTTATCTGGCACCTCATTACACTACATGTAAATAAATATAACATTGTATATCTGGCTCAAAAATGAAGAACATGTTCTGTGAAAAACAGCTCGGTTAAAAAAAAGAACTGAAAGATATTTGCCAAAAATTTGAAACCTATACTAGAAATTTCTGCAATATAAAACAGAAAAGGAATCAAAATAAATCAAACCAAGGATTCAAGTGTGGGACAAAATGTGAGTGAATTGATTCAAAATATTATGAACTCAAATAACTGCTAGTTATTTAAGAAGATGTCAGCATCTGAGAGCCAAAATTTTCACAAAATTTCTTGAAAGTTTTTAAAATGATAAACTGTATAAAGTCACACATTATCTGCGTATTACTACAGAGGTAAGTAAGATGTTCAAGTTTTAAATTTAGATGACTAATTATAAAGAATGTTTGCAGAAATGCTGCATTATTAATGTAACTTAGTAGTTGCAAGGAGAAAATTTGAATCAACTCACAATGGGAGAAAACTCAAGACAAAGAGAATGTAACCATCAATAGAACCAAAACACCTCGTGTTTATTGGTGATCAAAACACTGTCAGTATATAGTAGAATAATCTTAAACCCCTTGTCAACTTACTGCACCCTTTTATTTAAGTAAAGAAAAGGACATAACCTAAGAAAATGTTAATTCCAGTCATCACCTAAACCAACTAGTATGAATCCAAGGACTTGCAAATATTGATTTGGACTAGTGAAAATAATTTATTTCAAAGAATCAAGCTAGTTGGAAAATATTACCCTTTACTATATAACAAATTGGGTTATCGCTTGAAGGTCTAAGAAAATGGAATGAGTTGTGGCCCAGTATTCAGCTAAAATTTGAATCAACTATTTACTAGCTATGAATGTTCAGTCTCGTGTTGTAACCATTTGGCACCATGTGAAAATATGATAAGTTTATTTTGCTAACATTGCAAAATTGAAGTGTAATCCAAAACCACCTGTAAATTCATAACTCAATACTACATATAATAATTAAAAATAGAATCAAACACCATCTTCCCCTAAACTATAGTTTTACCCACCTTTTTCACCTGTTAAATATACATGTATATATTTAATGACAAAAATCAACATAAAGTAATGTTTAGATTTAACTAGATCTCAGCTTCAGGACACCATGACCTTGACCTTAGACCTACTGACCCCATAATCAATAGGGTTCATCCATGGGTCATGGCCATCCATAAAGCCAAGAAAAGTCTACCTAGGTGAAATAAATTTGAAGTTAAAGAGCAGACAAGACTTTGCTTATGGCGAACAGACAGATGACATGCACCATAACATAATACGACCAAACGTCCCTTGGGCACACAAAATTGTGATCAAATATTTTCATTGTAGTGAAAATACCACAAAAAAAGTTGTTGAACATGTATTTTTTTATTCCAACAAATGATCTTTAACAATCTATTTAGTAAATAATAAAAATATCATGGCTTATACACATTTTGGTGTCAATCAACTTTTACTTATCTTCGTATATTGTCCATTATACCATGAAAAGAATTGTTATTTGATTATACAGAGAAATATGCATTATATGTGGACATATTTTATTCAGATTCTGTATGCAGATCTAAGCTTGAGAAAATAAAATCTAAAATTTAATGTTATTGTAAATAAAGGTTAATATATAGTTATAAGGTAACATATGGCTGACAATAATTTTAGTTTAACAATTATTTTGTGTTATTTTTTGTAAGTAAATAAAATAAAATGAGATATACTGGAGAGACTCATTTTAGTGATACAGTACAACTTCTCTTGAACAACTCTCATTGAGAGGGGCTAAAATGTGTTGCTGTTCAGAGGTTGTTGCTTTGCAGAGGTTAATTTCAATTAAATTACGCCTAAGGGAAATAACAAAACTTATCGCTGCGCAGAGAATTTGCTCTGTAGAGGGCCGTTCTGCAGAGGATATTCTATATACCTCTTATGTAGGAGGTGTATTTTAACTTTGTTTAGATAAAAATAAATCGTCCGCTTCAGAACAGATAATTCTTGTTGTGTGTGAAATTTCTTTTGACTAACAGATAAAAAAGATATAGCTTTAGTCTGGGTCACCCCTAGTATATTTAGTGTTTTGACATGGATCTGACCGCCTAGATGCACAGTTGTATAATGGACCATAAATTTTAACCAAAGAAACAAGACTCAAGTTTACTGGTATAAATATAAGACATACCTAATGTAAAGTCTAGTTGAGCTTTCTTGGAGTATGTAAATGGTCTAGTTTGTCTAACACCACTTGGTAGTTCAGGTAGACCTAGAGATATTGATGGTATCTTTGTAGGTAATACATCACCAGCTGATACCGCTCTACCTCCACCTGTGAAGAGTAAAACATGTTTCATTGAAAAATGTTTCATTGAATTTTTCTATCTCCACCTTTGAAGACTAAAATATGTCATAAAATTTTCTATCTCAACATGTGAAGAGTAAAACATGACATACAATTTTCTATCTCCACCTGTGAAGAGTAAAATATATGTTATCACAGTCTTCAAATGTAGGCCGTAAACTGTGGACTTAGTTCACCAAAATCACCATTAGTTCAGTTACTTTTTATGGCCATTATTTTTCTAATTCAATAAAAATCATTAGGTAGAAATTTCATGTGTAAATAAAAAACAGTATAATAATTTGTTCAAAAATGTTTACTTTAGATATTTTTAGAATGTATATTGCACAGAAAATGATATTCTCTTCATTTTTACGAGTCAACACCCAATTTTTGTGCTATTTATTAATGTTTGACAAAATAATAGATGTAATTTTAATACGAGGCAACAGTGAAAAAAAATTGAGTTGGTCAGGAAACCATAAACATATTTTTTTATTGCCCAAAATATATTTCCACATACCTGTGATAGCTGGTAATGGTTTCTTATATTTATTAAAATCTTTAGAACTTCCAGCACCAAAGTATAAATCTTTTAATGAACCATAAGGACTTGGTCCACGTTGTATATCTTCATCAATTTCTTCATCATCAATAACATCATCATCAAGATGAAATACTGGCTTGGTCTCCATTAGATGTGACTGTCGGATATTCTTGTTGCCTGAAAGTAAAATTTTAACCATAGGGAGACATTAATATTGTTAAACAGAAAGTAAAGTGTTCAACAATAAGAAAGACATGTTATTTCATTTTGTTTTTTCCCTTATATATCAGGGGCTGTTTACAGACGCCTTCTCCCCCAGAAATTTCTTTGAAATCATGCAGTTTTCCCAAATTTGGAGGTCCTCACTGATTTTTCATTCCTCTATCTATGAAATTGCAATAAAATTTCCCCATTGTATTACATAAAGTAAGGCCCCAGGTACCTTCCCCACATACTGAAAAAATGCCCTGTATTGATTAAATCAATTTAAATTTTATTCATTAAACAGTAGCCCACCCGGCTAGCTCAATCAGTAGCAAACAAGTCTACAGATCAAGGGATTGCGGATTCAATTTCAGAGCAAGGCATACTTTCCTAGAGTTTGGTTGTGAAAAATTTCCATGGCCATTCTGCTTCCAACCACTGATTCTAAATCATGAGAGTGCTTGCCTAGTAACTGATCAACAGCTAAATCTAGTGATGCTAAGAGACAAGAGCACACTTGGGCGAGTCATAAAAGACATCCAACAGGTATGGTGCCACATGTCTAAAACTACAGTTGCCAAAAGTAAAGCACAAGAACCAAGATATATTTACCTTCATGTAGATTGAGTTTTTTCTGTTGTAATAAATCTTGACTAGCCATTGATATATTAGTATTACCACGTTCTAACGTAGGTGGCATAAATCTTTTAATAATTTCACGTATCTTCTCTCGGGACATCAGATCACTGTGAACATAACAAAAATATATTAGATTTCAGAACACATGTATGAGTAGTAGGTTTGACATACAACATTTATTATTAATAGAGGACAAGTACATTATAAAGTGTATATGTTGACAAGTCAATGCAATATGTTTAAAACAATTGTAAATTTTTTAAGAGAAACTGTAAAATTCTTTTTTAAAGTCGAATTCAACACATATATAGGTCACATACACAACGGCCAGGGTATGACCTGCCGTGACCGGGTTTGGAACTCACAATCTCTGGATTCAAAGTCAGACATGCTAACCACTAGGCCACGGCCGCGGCTTTAAAAAAAATTAAACTCATGTTTCATTCCCAAATATTGAAGCAGACCATGATTATATACGCAATTTTTACATGATTGACCTGTAAACTTGTTTTCATTGGAATTTATTACATGTACTATGAAACTGTACTACATTCCATGTTTGTATAATTGATCTATGAGTGAATTATCTAGGATGATAAAAACCAACAACAGTGCCTAAAGAGTAATGTGATGTTGTAACACACGTACCTTTGTCTAGTATTTTGTAGAACTTGTATCAAAACCTCTCTAGGTAAATCTAATAATTCACTGATACTACAATATAGCAAAGAAAAAACACACACATATATATATCATCTATAGCAAGCAATGTCTATGTGTTGATAGGTCGGTGCCTAACTAGTCCAACTACATGTACAATAAAGAAAGATGTAGACTAGTTTTGCACTGACCCATCGATATGAAAAAGCAATTGTATTCACAGAACATCAAGTATGATAAAACAATCATCTATAATATAATAGGCCAGTTTCCTAAGCAAATCGCTAGCTAGCGCTTCATCCCCTGGTACATGAACCATCAATTTGATATCACATACTTAAAATTTTTGGTGGAAGAAGGGTACCAGAACACAAAGCACTAGCTAACGACATGCTTAAGAAACTGGCCTAATGTTTAGTATTTTAAAGCAAACTCTCGTCAAATTTTCAAAACATGAACTTTACTGCCACAACCTTTAATTAAACCTAAAACTCACTTTTGTCAAATTTTCTTAAATAGTATTATCTGCAATGAACTGTTACCAAGCGAAGATTCAGAATTTAGGGAACAAACCACAAGGTTGCATAATTTCAGAGCTAAGTTATAAATCTACACTTTTTAAATGGGTAGTGATAAACTAACTTAAATAGAAAATTGTGCTATAAATAGAACAGGATTCCTTTAAGAGTTTTTAACTCCCTTTAATGAAAGTTTTATTTTATAATTTATGCACAAATCGCTTGATGTCCTGAGAATGGAATTAAGTGATTATCAATATTGTGATAAGTCTAGCAAACCATTGATAGAAAAATATTAAAATATCAACAAATTATTACTAAATGAATGCTAACAGTGCCAATGATTCAATGAGAAAATGTTGGTTTTCATCATGAATAAAATACTGGTGCATTGAAATCTCTACCAACATGAAACTTTAATCAAGATGATAATAATACAGTGTTTTGGCTTTATAATACTTGGTACATCAGTAATTTGCCTTTTATTCTATAATATATACAGAAAAATATATTTGACCTTCATGACCTTAAACAAAGGTCAAAGTCATACAAAATAAAGGTCATCTGAAATTTCTAGGTCAATTCTGGATTAAAGAAACTACAAGTACTACAAGTATATTGTATACATATTAAATCTAATAGAAAAAGAGACATTATAAGTAAATACATGTATTTAAATAAAATAATGAATAGTGATAAAATGGGAAGATAATAGACTAAATATCTGAATGTATATGGGTTGAGTTGGTAAACATGCAATTATGATTTAGAAATATATATTCATTACATCTATTTGTGACTTCATTGACTTAATACCTGATCTTATATCAAATAAAATCTCAAGACTAAGTGAACATGGTATCCCTCCTTTTCATCAATGCATCAAACAATCACTAGATTAGATTTCTTGTTTTGGTCCCTAGAATCCACCTACATTGTATCCCAAGAGAATACTTTACTCACTGAAACCCGTAAACTAATTTCTGGATCCACTACTGAGCTCTCAACATTTTTTTTGCTGATATATGAATTTGTATTGTCTAATGAATTGAATGAATGAAATCAAGTGTTTACTTGCCTGAACAAAATGACACTTAAAATGAATTTATGGGTAATAGATAATATTCTGATTGCCTGATTCAAAGATTTGTAATGAAAAATTGCTGCTATGTAACTTAGTCACATTGTCAAATGACCATTAAAGTCCAGCCCTACTCTTAAGCATTAAATCCTAGGTATAACTCGATAGGGCTCAACACTAATGGTTAAACTAGGTTGCCTGGTTGGACAGCCAACTATATTTTCTACTTGCCTTAAACTAATGTTTACCAGCAGTAACAAGTTGCCTGAACCCTTAGGTGCAAAACAATTAGAACTCACTCTTCTCTTATATTGAGTTACGATCGTTTTCGGCTAAACCCCCATAACATGTAGGTTGTCAGGGGCCATCGGCAACCTTTAATGTTATGCCCTGCTGTATTAGGTCAATGTTATCACATTACAGATCTTCTACATATATGTACAGTATAAATTTTGAGTAAAGTTCTACAAAGAAGTTATAGACAGAAATATTCTCCCTTCATGCAGATAGAGTATAGATAATTCTAGACTATAAACTAACATTATTTTACAAATTAATTGATAATCTGATTAAACCTTGCTTTTTTAGTTGTATGTCATAGAACTATATATATATATTATTTCTAAAAAAAACAACAATAAGTTGAAAAATAAATAGTTGGAGTAATGTTTCAATGAGCTGACAAAATGTACAGCCTCATTGGAAGTGCTTATTTACATGTCTGGCCCAGGTAATAGTAAACATTCCAGCCATGGAAAAAATAAAATCATAAATCTTATAAGATTTGATGGAACACTTCAATTGTCATAATGTTTAATTTTTGACAGATTCAACAAGAATCAAATAATAGGTGTATAAAAGTCACATAAAGTAGAACTGTGCTGTAAATGAAACCAAAAAGTTGACAAAAAGAAGTATTTCAAAAATAGAATTATAAAATTAAAATAACATTATAACAAAAATGTCATTTTGAACTAAAAAGTAGATGTAAAGTAAATAAATTCCAATGTTAATCACATGGGTGAAAGTTAAAAATTTCCAAATCCTAAAATTCACGATTTCAGCAGATTTCTCATAGAAAAAGGAGCCATTTTCAGATAAAAAAATCATGAACTTCAGGATCTATCCAGGAAACTTTCATCCATGAAATCAGAATTGGAAGTCCACTAAGAATTATATGTAATTGATCAGGAAAGTGTATATGAGAATAAAAGAGTTTCTTTCATGCTTTACAATCAAACGTCACATTATTCGATGAAAATATACAATGTACAATGAAAACATGAATTTTATATTTTCACTCATATAAACTTATTGTTATTTTTATTGTCAAATGATGTCATCTTGGAGAAGAAATGACATCACGTTATAATTTTGTGTAAAAAAATCTAACAAAACACAGAACTATAAGCATGAAAGAAACAGAATATTCATCAACTTTGATGTAAGATTTTTTATTTCAAATAAGATCAAATGATCTTACATCAAAATTGAAGAAAACCCTTTTAGTCTATGAATACATTACAATAAGGGAAATAAGGATAGATTCTAAGAATGGACTGATCCATTTAATATACAGTGTGACATTTTTTGTTACCTGTTATAAAGCATATTTCGTCTAAAATGTCTAAAAATATTAAAATAATAAGGAATAAATAGTCTTCATAAAAAATAGATAAATTTAAATACAGTCAAAACTGTCAAAATTATGTGACCATCAGACTTTCAAAAAAGGTTGTATCTGACAAGGTGTCAGAATCAAACTTTGAATTAACATATGTAAATATGAACTTTTGCAATTTCAAAGTGTAACATTTTGTAAAATATAATGCTATATCATGCTCAAAATCCTGCGCTTAATAGGAAAGAGCAAATTCTTCCTCAAATGTCTAGCGAAGTAGACTCTTCTAAAACACTCTAATCTTAAAATGAGACAAAAGCAAAATGGACTGGTCCACTACAATCAACTCCTTATCTAAGACATTCCATTGTTCTTGAGATGGACTGGTCCTTTTTTGTCAAGTTATGTTATGTTATCATTTAGTTAAGATTTCCAGATAGCATAAAGTTAGATGCATTTAGCTAGATTTGATAGAGTAACAGGCATAAGAGAATTCATGCATACAGCACTAGAATTCAAAAATTTCTCTCAGAAAAAAAATATGAAAATGAAGCAGCCATTTTAAGGATGCCAAAACCAATCACCAAAGCAAAAAATCTAAAAAAAAACAGTATAGCATGTTTTTAATTTGCCCAAGTACAGGACTCAATGTCCAAATTTACATGTACAACATCTGAAGCAAAAAAGCCTGACCACATGTTCAAGTATAACAAAAGCATCTCATGGTTCTACAAATTTTCACAAAAGGGAGATAATTTGATTGTAGCTCTCCAAAAGGAGGGTAATTTTGAAAAATTTATGCAAACTATTTCTGTAATTATCTCCCTTTGATTTTCATAACAGAGCAGATATAAGAGAGCCTCTGATACACTAGAAATGGTCAGTTATTGTTCGTTTTTTCCCAACTGTCAAGACATGAATAATTTCATGGTGACTTCTTGCTCTTTATTTTACACCCATGGTATTGTGATAGTGTGTAATCAATCACCGTGAAGTTATTCAAACTTTGACAGTTGAGAAAAAATAGACAATATACACAAATTGTGCATCTTTAATGCAACATCACAAGATTTTTAATAGTTTTTCTGTCAGAAAGCAGAGGAGGTTGATACCTTGATTGTACCACATGACCAGGTGTACGCCACCCGCTTATCTGAGATGGTATAGAGATACTTATCTCCCTTGATACAAATGGCTCAAATCTAAGATAAATAAAAATAAGTTTTGAATGATGAATTCTTGAAAATAATCCACATGAATAAGGTAAGCCAGATTTTCATGCTGATTTGGGAAAATTTGAGTCACACACATTTTACTCAAATAATGCCTAAGTTAGAAACAGTAAACATTTGGTGTTCTTCAATCACTTCCCATGAGTTGGCAAATGGTTGAAATAATTGTAAGCCTTATTTGAAAGTTAATTATTTATGTTGCCATTAAAATTTAAGAGTTTAATAAAAAGCACATATTACATGATATAAATGTACCATGCAACAAAAATGTCAGTCAAAATTTAATTAATATTTCATTTTTCATGCATATTCATAAGTAACCTTCATGCATAAATTAACCATCATGCAACATGCATATATTATATAATGGTTACTATGGTTACAGAATATTTATATTTTCTCATATTTTTACCCAGAATCATTATTTTCTTCAGATTGACTGTTGGACACACTATTTGCTGACCTATATCTAGTAATTGTCCTAAAAATAATGGTTTATTTATATAATGAACATAGAAACATAAAAATAAATAGTTCTAAAGGTACTAAAGTATAAGGGCAATCAAAGTTTTCCTGTTTATTGACTCTGATTCTATCTCAATAAGAAATTGATTTCAATTCCTAAAGTGGGTTAATTGCTCTTTTATGTAAGATCACTGGACAAAAACAACATAAAAAAATGAATTAGTGTGCTTTTGAAAAAGGAATCTCCTTCTGAAAGAAATGGGCACTGCGTCAAACCTAAACTAAGAAAGTAAATGGTTAAACAAGTTCATTGTGTCTCTAATACAAGTAACATTTTAATAACTTCACAGTTTAAAGGAAGCGTTCAAGTCTGCTGTAAATGAATGCATAAATATTTTTATTTAATAGCTTTGATAACAAATCTTTGTGTAAAACATTCATTGAAATCTAAATGAAATCGAAAAATGTACAAGAGCCAAAATTTGTGACTAGCAACAATTTTAACATCTAAATTAATGTGAAAACAATCCTCAGCTGAAAAATGAATGCAGTGATCTAATTATACAAGTGAAACATGTCACATTTCCTAGATAGCTAAGCTTGCAACAATTGATAGCTGTATGACTATGTTCAATATATCCCTAGTTTTCAGGGATAAACATTATAATGGACAGTGAATGTACCTCAAAACATCAAATGTTTCTTCATAAAATTCATTTCTGAAAACAATTTCGTATGCACAGATATATAATTATATATAAACAATTAAGTTGTTTTTTCAATAAGACTTCAAGATTCTGGGAGAAGAACTCCAGTGTTAGGATTGGTGCTGAGGAATCAAGCAGTCCAAGGTTCAAACCCCACTACCCATTACCTTGAGCAAAATATATATCATGGGTTGCTTTACTCCACCCAAGTTTAATGGGTGTGGTATAATCATATTTGGCTAATGTGCCAGCAGCACAAAACTTGAAAAGCAGAGTAAAAGACTCTCTTGACCGATAGATAGACCAATACCAGCAATCTGATGAACATGGATAATAGCTGTAAAATCCATTTTGGTCTAAAAGATTTCAGTGTTAAAGTGTTATATTAGCTTGTTTTTGGGCTTCTTGAATGTATTTTCAACAGTTTATACTATGAAATTTCATAGACAACATAAAAAATAAATAATCATCAAAATATCCAGTAACTATGAATCTAAAACATTCCCTTTCAAAATTGAGAGGTGTTAACCTAAACATTTGGAGCAAGATACAGAAACTTACTAAATAAAAATTCAATTCAAGGGTTGTTCAATAAAACAACATCTCAGTTACCATATAGTAAATGTACCTACCCTTCTTGATCAAAGTCCATTCTAGACGACCCTCTTGTAGTTCTAGGGGACATCAAATACCCATGATGCATACTAGTAGGTGACTTAGCCCCTGATCGCTTTTTCTGAAATATAGTTTAACATTATTATATATGGAAATTATTCAATACAGGTGACCAATCGAAGTTAAAGAACAATGACATGTTGATAATAAAAATATATTCACAATAAGACAAACATTTCACATGACTTACACCAAAGACTGAAAATAAAGTAATATTTGAATATTACATAAATCAACAAAAAAATGATGGTACATTTATATGATGTGGGTTGTCCACAAGACTGTAGTAACTCGCGCTTTAATTCAATGCACTTACTACAGTCTTGCGGACAACCCTTGCATTGAAGTACTTATTGTTTAAATAATTCATGAGTTCAAGTAACTCAGGCAATATAAATTGAAGTAAAATACTTCAAAGTAAGCTTTACAGAAAAAACATCTTGTGATTCAAGTATTAAAAACACTGCCATTTATGGAAATTAGTAAAAAATTCTCCCAAACATCATTTAAAATAAGAATACATTTAATTCAAATACTGTTAATTCCATTATCAGTAAATCTAGATTCTAATAAATAAAAATATTCCATTTACCTTAAAAACATTCAACTTTGTGAGAAAAATATAGGAATAGTAGGAGATTATATACAAATACCCTAAAACACTAGTATATTACATAACATAGTACACATGTATGTATTGAAGCTAATTCATAGTCAGAATTTTTTGACCTGAGAATAGTGAATCTGTAATGGTCTGGTATGCATCATAAAATGTGATTACAGCATAAACTAGGTACATAAAATTAACATGCATGAGACATTCTCTAAGTGGACATAAGTAGCAAGCCAGAATCAAGATTTTTGAATTAAAAATATCATTTATTTAGCTGACCAATTATAGAAGAGAGAAGGAGACTTGAATAGGAGTCAAAATTATTTTTGTGATCTGACTTTCCAAGGCTTATCATCATGCAAAGCGTTTTACTATTATTCCACATATATGCATAAAACAAGAAAATAAAAATAAAAATTGGAGATTAACAAAAAAACCCCTCAATACCTTACAAACAAACTATGTACCCAAATCTATACAGAAAAGTAAATACAATCACCATATACACAACAAAACAAAATTACCCTGGCATATAATCTGTATTTATGTTGTTCATTCAAAGGCTTGATGTGCAAAAAATAAAAACAAAACACAGCACATGAATAATGTATGATAAAATTTATTCAACTGTAAGTGGCACATACATAAACCCTATTCATTTAAATTCTTAATATTTGTTTGATAATCCCTGTACATAGTGGCTAGATTACTCCTGTACTTAAGATTGATAAAAACTGATCATATCAGTATAATGTACGAGGATTGTTGAGAAAATATTGAGTATCTATATCAGCAGGGTTAAAGTATGCATCACTGACAGTTGAATAAATATCTATAAAATACATGAATATATAGTGAAGAGAACAGTTTACCAATGATACAACATTCATCCTACACTTAGTACTTAAGAAATAACTTACAGTTGTCTATATTTTGTTGTCTAATAAAATATAGGCACGAGTTGTGATGCGCGTATGATTAAATCACGAGTGCTTTAGCACGAGTGATTTAATAAGCCCATCAAACGAGTGCCTATATTTTATTAGACAACAAAATATAGACAACTGTAAGTTATTTCGATTCTAACATCGTAAAATACATCCGTAGAAAAGATATATTTATAGAACTATTTTAAACTGTCAGAAACGTCATGCTGTTGAAATCCACCCCAGTGCAAAGGCCAAAAATAGCATTTATTTACACAATTCTCACGGATAGGTGTTTCTTATTCCGAACAAAAAATATTAAAATCTTAATTATAGAATAGAAACCTAATTGTAAAAGTCAACCCTTATAAACTCAGGCGCCATTTTCGGCTTTGCGCATTTAACGTGGGGAGTAAAATTTCAACAGCCGTCACGAGCTATATTTTGTTGAATAATAAAGCATAGATGACGTCACATTAAATAAAGAGTGAAAACGAACGTGCCTATGTTAGAATATATAATAAGACACTGACAGGCATAGATTTATAAAACAATCTTCCAGTGATGTACATGTAGAATGATTGTGCTGTGGTCAGTAAAAAAGCTATGGTATTGATAGATATTTCCTTTCTGCAGTCAGCTGGACTGAAAATAGCGGTCGGATTATCGGCAAAGCTCAGCAGAATTTAAACAGAGATGGATAGATACATTATACTATATACATCTGTAATCATACAGCTTGTTCTATATTTTAATGAATATAAATCATTTGGTATTCCATGTCTCAGGTCAATTTGAACAAGCTTTACAAATTAAATAAAAGACCATGGAAACCATGCTCAGATAATGCTATTTAACCATCACCGTTTAACAACACAGCTCCAGTTATTAAAGTTAAACAGTCACACTAATCATTTCTTGGGGACAATTTCCCAGTAAAAATAATTGATAATTAATTAAATAGTGATCAGTCAGGGCTATCAATAAAGATCCAGTGTAAAGAATGAAAAACAATTTTTTTCACACATGATCGAAGTACCCATGTTATTATGTGCATATTTTCATACCTGCCATACATAAAACTCCTATAGTTTTGTTAAAAAATAGTACATAACAATTATATACAAAAAACTACACAAAGAAATAAAATGAAATTATAAAATTTACTGAAAAAGAGGTAATTCCGTTTTATCTATTAAAGGGAGATAACTCAATAGCATGCATCCATGCAAGGGAGATAATTCTATTTGAACTACACTAAAACAAAATGAAGCAACTCTAGTGATCATTTGAAGAAAGCAAAATGCTCATGCTTAGAATAACACAGGTGAAACCACTCAAGATAGTTTCATGCTTTCAATTAGGTCTATAACTCTGTCTGCTGGACATTTAGTAATAAATAGAAGTTGATAGAACTTGTCTCAGAAACAAGTTTCCCAGCCTGGAAATCAAAGCCACTACCCCTCGATCAGTAGACTTGTGTTCTAACAACCGAGCCAGCATTACTGGCACAAGTATTTAAATAAGTATACAAACACACGCTTACATGAATATATTAATACAAAAAAGACATAGTAATTACAACACAGAATTGAATATACAATGTATACAGTGAACATTCCAGTGAAATAAATAGAAAGAAAGAAATCAGCTTTAACAATCAGATCTATATAAAAAAGATATCACAGGCTTAAAACAAAACGATCGTAACTCCCTTTTTTAATGAGTTGCGACTGTTTTGTGCTAAGTCTGCAATATATTAAACTGGGCTACACAAATTTATAAAAAGACACCCAAAGCAGAAGTTGATCCAAAACGATTTTTTAATTATTTTTCCAATACTAGATTTTATGCCATTAATCAATTCTTTTTATAAGGTTATGTATGCTGCTGCATTACTTTTTTTACATTCTTGGTACTCACGATCCTTCCACAAAGTCACAACAATTTTTCCCTCTGATATTATTCATGACAGAAAATACGCTATTAGTCAATGGCAATTTCCTTATTTCCTTCTTACTATTTTTTTTTATTGAGTTTAATGCTGTTCAACACGTTGTATAGGTCATAATTATTACAGCAGTCAGTCAACCTACTCACCAGCAAGGCTAAATCTCTTGATTTTATTTGTTGACCAGTAACAGGCAGTGTCTGATAACTACCCAACATGTTTAAGAATCGGTGGTAGGAGGGAGAATGGCTGTAGAAATTATTTAGTGACCAAACTCTAAGAAAGTAATCTCCATGCCGGATTTGAACCTATGACCCCTGGATCAGTAAACTTGTGTGCAACGGACTGAGTTACTCTACATATGCAATAAGTAGGAAAAATTTATTCTGGCACCAGTGGTACGTTTGTAAAGCCCAGTTTAAGAATGAATCAATAGAAACACTATATGAAAATCTATATGGGAGAAAACACAGAGATAAAAGTAAGTCTATCCAGTAAATTAGATTACTATGTTAACAAACATTCTGAATAAATACAGAGTAGAAAAATAAAAACATTACCAGTTAAATTTTATTCAACTATCAGTGGTGCATACATTAACCCAACTTATTTTAATAGGCACAACAGTACTTCTGTTCCCACGATCAATGAGAACAAGTACTTATGTACAGGAATAATCAAATAATATTAAGTATTAAAATCTTGAGTACAGAAGTATTTTAGTGAGTATTTAAATCAGTAGGGTTAATTCATGCCCTTTTGAGAGTAGAATAAAATGTAACAATAGAGAGAGTAGATCTAAACAGACCTATAGTGATTGTTCTATTATTCAGAGACAAACAGGATGGTAGAAAATACTGCCATGAGGTTTCAGTGAGATTTCTGTTTTGGTGCTACAACAATTAAATCTGCATAAATTTGTAGCAATACCATGGGACTATGATGTGACAAATGCTGTGGTTTCGAAAAGAAAAAATTAACATTTCAACTCCACTCAGACATTTAAAGAGCAGTCAATATTTTGATTTTAGCCAAATTTCAATGATACCTGAGTGAAGGTTAGCATAAAAATTGTGTACTACTTGCAGCAAATAACATCTCCAATGCCAGTTTTATACTTTTTGCAAACACCCTAGCAAACTTTTGAACATGTTTCCTTTTCAGCAAGCTACAATTTCAATTTGCCACCATTTTCTTTAAATAGTTAGTGTTTGGAAAATGCCCCCCCCCCTCCTCCTTTCTGCCCAAGAACAATCACTAAGTAAAAGAAAGAACTTCCACAGATATTATGAAAATAAAGAGACAGTGAAATGAAAGTGAAATATCTGTGAAAGTTATATACATACAAATAACATTGAAATATACCTTTAATATTGGCCATTCATCAAATGACTGGAAATGCGTGCAAAACAATGTGATATAAACTTGATAAAAAGTCGACATCTTAAAATAATGAATACTTTGTGACAAGAGCTTCAGTGTATTCATAAAAGGGCTGTCATGATTAGTGAAACTTTAGCATGAAATTGGTTGGCCATTTTGATTCATACTCAAGGCCATTGCCTTTTGTCCATATTTTAGGGGGTAATTACATATTTTAGGGGGTAATAAACTGTTTACAGCCATAGAATTGTTTTCATATCATCGAGGTATCTAACTGGTTATGGCACAAGGGCTCATTAAAAGTCATTCAATTGTCCCTAACTACCTATATTAGGGTTCGGACAACTAGTTATTGCTAGTAAACATTTGGTTCGGGCAAGTTAAACATGTAGCTGGTTGTTCAACCAGGTGACCAAGTTTAAAACTTAATTTCAAGCCTTGGGTACAAAAACTTTTTATAATATCTGCTTATGCATTTGGTTAACCCATTCGTCCTTTTTCTGTTATATACTTTTTTAAACTGAATAAAAACAGCACATATTTACTCATGGATTTAAAGCATATAAAGTTAAAAATCGTCAAGTTGTACTTTATCAAGTGATCTTATATGGAAAAGATGAGAAAAAGAATTAAAATTTATTTCTTATTGAAATCAGATCAGGGTGGATTATCTGGTTAATCCTGACAGTCCTAGTATTTATGCACAAAGCTGTTGGTGTGTTTATAACCTACAGTGGTAAAACTATAAAATGTATGCACTTCTGCCCTGAGATATTTAGATAAATTATCACACAAAAAATAAACACATTCCTTATTTAGTAAAGGCAAGATAAAGTAAGCTGTATCTGTTTTAGATGTAAAAAGCGTTCAAACAAAATCACTCAGTCAGATTAAATAAGCATGCATAACAAATCTTTAAAATTCTGTAAGATTCAAAGTCACTTTTCTAAGTCAAGTAAAACAATGTTATTAACTTAACAATTAATGCAAATGCATTTTAAATGTTATATCATTCAAATTGCAATAAAATTTAAGTTATAGCATCAACCACTAGACAACATGCAAGATATGGCAGAATTTTTCTACAGTGTCAAGTTAATTCCTGAAATTCAGCTAGTTTCAACTACCTCAGACTAGGTCAGTAATAGATCACTAAAACAATGACTAGAAATTTGCCACTCTTGAAAATATGTTTTCTGAGTTCACTTGGGTGACATAAAAAATTGAGGCCAAACTACATTATGCTTAACGCATGAGATGAATTCTAACTTAACGCAAATGAATTCTAATATAAATTAATGTAAATACTTACTCTGGCTGTTATTCGACTATTTTCTATTTCTTTAGGTACCATGTCCTCTGTCATGTCTTTAAACTTAACAGATCCTTTACCTTTTAATTTTGTCATACCACTAAAAACATAATAAATACTCATATTTGTCATTTATTACATATTGAGGGCTGCCCACAAGACTGTAGTAACTCGCTCTTTAACCCAATGCACTTACTACAGTCTAGTGGGCGACCCTCAATTTGTTTTACCACTTTATTTCAGGATGGACTGCAACTACAGTTGAATTACGATTTTTTGAAACATGACTTTGAAATTTAGAGAAACTAGAGATAGATCTATGACATTATCTCCTTAATATTTAAATTAATTTCAAAATCATTTAATTTCTCAAAAAAAAACAATTTTACAGAATTGGAACTTAAAATCAATTGAAATTTAATGTGATTTTTCGAACCAGAACTCTTGTCGCAAGTTGTTCACACCTGACGGTTTAACTTTGCAAGAATAATTAAATTACTATTGTTCATATTTAACCTAAAAAAGTCCAATGATACAATCCAGTATAAAGAAATTATGTTACATGTTTTACCTTTCCTGTGCCAGTTTTTCTCTTCTTTTTCTTCTTCTTTTCTTCTTAGTGTTAGGTACCCAGACATAGTAGGATTTAGGTACAAATGTATCATCCCAAGTTCCACTTAAATCTTCAGGATCAAAAACTTCTTGTACCTTTAAAGTAAAACGCAAATTCTACAATTGGTTCCTTTTCTTATTGATTTATGGCAGACTTTTCCAAATTAAAGTATTGTTTTAAAGCAGAATAGCAGGGTGCTGCAACCTGTCCCTTTTTTGCTATTGTCCATAGATACTGAAATAGTTACTTATAAACATCAACCTTCTAATGTGCCCTGTCACTTTTTGTTTACCTGTCCTACAATAATCACTGCCTAATGCTTTGGTAAAATGCAGTATGAAAGCCATGTCAGATAAGCTCTATTTTCTCAAATTGACATTACAATGCAAACACTGATCTTTCAAACATCAACATCAGAAGACGTTAAAACAGGATCATTTGAGAAATTCTGACTTAATATCAATTATGAATGACCAACTTTTTAAACACATTTGAACAGTAAAAAATATTATTCTAGGTACATTAGTTAAAATGCTGAGACCCTTCAATCAGTAGACCTCTGAGACACCAACTGAGAAAAACACCTTCACAAAGCAAATCTTTGCATTAAACGAATTGAAACAAAACAACAACAACAGCAAGTAAATAAAATAAAGTTTTTCTGTTGTTTTTTTTTTTTAATTTGCAAATACTTCTAAACATTATTGGAAAATGATTTTAAGAAGGATATTTTATATGTAAGATAATATTAAAAGGGCTTACCTCAACAACTTTAAACTTAGATGGAGCAGCAATGGGTACTCCATTAGTTGTGTTAGACTTTGGTGAGGTTTGTGGTGCCCGAGTAACTTTAATACTGAAAAAAATTATACATTATAGTGAAACAAAATAACCAATTATTCTTATAATCATGACTTATCAAGATTAAATCCAGATTGTTTGTTTTTTTCATTGAAGAAAATTAGTCAATATTTACAAGAAATCATATAAGATTATTGATCATTGAAATCAAAACTGTAAGTCAAGGTTCAACTATAACAACGTCAAGGAAAGTTTGGAAGGAATCCCAGGAAATCTAACTTGGGATTTTGTCAGTTCATATGTGAATTTTAGTTGGATGAAATGCAATCTCTGTAAACAGATATCCTGTAGAGCCTTGTCGTACAGGATCTCTACTTTCTCCGTGGAAGGTCACGTCGAGATGAACTTTGTTTCGACCAATCAATGCGTAGCTTTCATCAAGACGAAAACACTATTAATCACATTTTGATTTCATAATTTCTATTTTTAGACCAAGTTTTGCATGCTAATTTAACAGCGGTATTATTCAGTCTCAGATTGGGCGGCTCATTTCAAATTGCGTGACGATGTAAACAAGTTACGTATCATAACAATTTCGTCATGAATATTATGATGAGAAAAGGTCGCATGAACGTGACCTTCGTTTGAAAAAGGCCAGATCTAAATTAGTGAGTATGCGAGCGGAAAATTTTAGATCGGGTTTTAATAATAATAATAAAGACTTTATTTATAGAGGCAACACAGTTAGGCAAAGCCCAATCTTCCCTGTGAGCCTCTTAACAACAGTATTTACATAATATATACAACAAGCAAGGTAAAACATTTGAAGAGTGATAAAAACATATTTAAAACAATACAATATATATAATAAAACAAGTGATAATGGTTTATGATGACTTTGTATTCCACCACACATTATATCTCTGTTTGAATGAGTTTAAAGTTTTGGCTGTTTGTACCTCTTTTGGTAGGGCATTCCATAATTTTGGGCCTGAGTAATTTAAAGATTTTTTTGTAAATTCTAGTCTTGGTTTAGGTACATAAAGGAGTTGATGATTTTCAGAAGATCTTAAGTTGTGGGTACGGTCAGTATTATTTTTTGTGAATTTTTCACTTAGGTATTGAGGGCAAATATTGTTTATAGATTTGTACATCATAATGGATTTTTTGAAGTTGACCCTTTCTGGGAATTTCATCCAGTTTAACATTGAAAAAAGATCTTGTGATGGTGTGTCAAAGTCTTTGTCAAGAATAATTCTTGCTGCCCTTTTTTGAAATTTAATAAGGATTTCACTTTGATTGCTGTTACAATTTCCCCAGACAGAGCAACAATATTCTAGATGAGGAAGAATGTAAGCATTGTAGAACAATTTTCTTATAGGAATACTGATAAACTGCTTTATTCTTTGTAAAAGATAGAGTTTACTGTTGCATTTTTTAATTATCGTGTTTATTTGACTTTTCCAAGTAAGATTTTGATCTACTTGTACTCCAAGAAGTCGTTCACAATTTGAAAACTCTATTTTATCTTGTCCAAGATTTAAGGATAATTTTTTATTTGAACTTTTTGTATTGGATGCTGAGATGATCATTGATTTTGACTTTTTAGAATTCAATACCATAGAGTTATCCTGACACCATTGGACTATTATATCAATATTATTTTGCAACTGATTTTGTACTTCATTGTAAGAATGACCAATTGCTGTTATGGTAGTATCATCAGCAAACATATCGGTAAAAATATTTTTTAAATCATTTGGCATGTCATTTATGTACATGATGAACAGTAATGGTCCAAGGACTGATCCTTGTGGCACTCCTGATGTAATATGTCCTGGTTCTGATAGTTTACCAGAAACACAGACTTTTTGATATCTATTGGACAGATAGGATGTAAACCATTGAAGTGACATAGGACTAAAATTAAAGAACTCAAGTTTTTTTAATCAGATTGCATGAAATGTTGATCACAATCTATGACTTCAAAAAATACTTTATTGGAGGAATTTTTTTGAATGAGTCCTTAATGTTAAAAAAAAATCTCTGAATATGTGACTTGGGATTCCTACAGCATTGAAGGTAAAAACAGTAAGTGTCAAACCCTGTAAGTACCAACCTTTGTGTTCTAATGGGTTGTTGTAGCATACCATATCTATCCATTCTTTCATGAGCTGGTTTACCACCATATTTTGATGGAAACAAATCTCTACTGTCTTCACCATAATCATCTAACATATTACATACTTTCAAGGTCGGCAAATCTGCAAATACACAGTCACAGAATTAATAAATTTATATGTATAAATGTACAGGTTTTTATCAGACAATGCTTCAAAGGAGATTGGCACAATATCTATAAGACAAATAACAATTAGCTCAAATATGAGGACTACCATAATGTAAAACAAATATTTATCACAAATGACTACTAAATTTAAGTTTATTATAATCAAGTGATCAGACGGATTGAAAGTAATCATGCAGAAATTACAAGTTCAACATACTAGTTCCTGGAACATGCAACCAGGATCAAATAGTGATCTAAAATAGTGATTTATAATAGTTGGCCCTTGTTCAACCCTTGTCTTCAAGCTTCCTTTTACCTGTCTCTCAATTATGTAAAACCCCAAGAGGGTATATAGAAAATGAACATTCAGGTTGTGGGTTTGATGAACTTTGATCCCAGCTCGGATTTATATGTAGACAATGGACATTCAGCTTGTGGGCTTGATCCTAGCTCTGAGTTATATGTAGACAATGGACATTTAAGTTGTGAGCTTGATCCTAGCTCTGATTTATATGTAGACAATGGACATTTAGGTTGTGGGTTTGATCCCAGCTCAGACTAATATGTAGACAATGGACATTTAGGTTTAGGGTTTGATCCCAGCTCGGATTAATATGTAGACAATGGACACTTAGGTTGTGGGTTTGATCCCAGCTCGGATTAATATGTAGACAATGGACACTTAGGTTGTGGGTTTGATCCCAGCTCGGATTAATATGTAGACAATGGACATTTAGGTTGTGGGTTTGATCCCAGCTCGAATTAATAAGTAGACAATGGACATTTAGGTTGTGGGTTTGATCCCAGCTCGGATTAATATGTAGACAATGGACATTGAGGTTGTGGGTTTGATCCCAGCTCGGATAAATATGTAGACAATGGACATTGAGGTTGTGGGTTTGATCCCAGCTCGGATAAATATGTAGACAATGGACATTGAGGTTGTGGGTTTGATCCCAGCTCGGATAAATATGTAGACAATGGACATTGAGGTTGTGGGTTTGATCCCAGCTCGGATAAATATGTAGACAATGGACATTGAGGTTGTGGGTTTGATCCCAGCTCGGATTTTATCAGGTTACACATAGATTGTCACAAAAGATCTCTGACTATTTTACCTAGTTCAATATCAGGAGGAGTTGGTGGTCTAGTCCTTAGTTTTGGAAACCCCTTTTCTTGTCTTGTGTTGGATTGCCAACATGATGGATGCTGACATAAGGGTCCACAGTTGGTTTCATCAATATGAACTTGCAAAGCCATTTTTATCTGAAATTGAAATAAATGATAATGACAGATCAAATTTCAATACACAAAAAACACAGCTGGGGCTTCGCATAGGTATGTAGATATTAGATAAAATACCTTAGAATTAATGTCTCTAGTTTTGTAAATGACTTATCATACAACTGAAGGTAAATTGATGGATAAAAACCGTATGCTATTGCTGTGAATTGAACCAAAGTTTCCCAGGTGTAGGCCAGCCACATAACCCCATTTTTCAAGAGTTAAACAACTGCTGATGGAAGCAACTATATAACCATTGGAACACATCTAGTTGAGCAGACCCCGGAAGTAAATGTAAATATGTGTGTTACTATGAGCAGGAGCACTAAAGCAAATGCTGCTTATTTTCTGTTATTAGGACAGCTGCCACCCCCACAACCCTGCTGAAATATAAAAATGAATAACAAAAAAGCATTTTAAAATAGTTATTGAAAATAATTTATTTAAGAAATGAATAAAAACTGCATTGGTAAAAACAAGATGGCATTCAAAATTTTTAAACAATGCTAAGTCTGAGCATGCGCAGTAGCTTTAGAATGCAGCTACTAAATGACTACTAAACTAGATTCTAGCTAGCCATATCTTATTATATACATGTATAGATACAATCATAATCAAATTCGGATAGAATCTAGTTTAGCTGATCCCACTATTGCACATGCTCGGACGTTGCTTTGTTTACAAATTTTGGAAGCCATTTTGTTTTTTACCTATGCAGTTTTTTTATTCATTTCTTAAATGAATTCTTTTAAATTATCCAGGACTAACCTTGATTCGCGGTGTTAAGCGTTCAAAACAATAAAATGTCACTTAAAACATTTAATGTCGTTGTTAACTTGCTTTATTGACACAATCATTTTATTTTGCACCAATATCAATCAATAATCCTGTCCGAAGTGCAAAAAAAAACAGTTGAAACACATAAAAACAAACTACAACTGTATTACGGTAGCCATCTTGAAACATGTACTTTGGATTCGCGGGCTGTGACGTCATCGAAATAAGGCCAATTAAAAATTTTTTTGTGTGTCTCGTATCACAGATTTGACGAAAAACATTGCAGACAAACGTTGTGGTTAAGTATTTTTTCTGTTTTCGGTAAATAAATTGTTAATATCAAAATCGATACATTTTGGAATAAGAAAAAGTGTGTAATTGTGTAATCTCAAACAAATTTTGCAAAAAAACCCTATTAAAAACACATTCTGTTTAAGTTAATAGATCGATGCGGTAGAGTAAACCCAGAAGTAAACGTGATGTCAGGTTATAGCCTCGATTTCGAAATCTCGCGAGAGTATGAACATAAACAAAAATGGCCACGAATCAAGGTTGGTCGCGAACTTAGGTACGTCGATGATACTATTTTAAAATGCTTTTAGTTATCCATTTTTAATATCAGCGGGGGGTGTGGGGGCGGCAGACTCCATAATAACAGAAAATTAGCGGCATTTACTTTCGCGCATCTGCTCATAGAAACAGCACGCTGCGCATGCATATTTATATTTACTTCCAGGGTCCGCTTAACTAGATGCGTTCCTCAAATTCAATGCCCTTGGCCTTCACGAACAAGGTGTGGCAGCAGTGCTGTAAAGGAAATGAGTGATTAAAGTAGTTGGTTCACATACAAATGACACTAATAAGCTTTTTCCCATTTGCTTTCTATTTTAGTATGAGTAGCATATAACAACCTGAGAACCAAAGTCTGGTCTGGTCAGTGTTGTTGAACCTTGACCCAGGAAGAGTGGCAGAAGATTTTTACATAAAACTGTAATGACAGGGAATACACACCTACACAAATGTGCCAGGATCAATAACACTATATTTTTCTATCATTCGTTTTTGTTTGACGCCTTTCATTTAATTGGGATACTTGAATTTCCAAGAAACAATTATGTAGGAAATGTCAAGAGATTAATCGCCGCCATTTTGAAACACAATCTTGGCAACTTGTAGGACTGCAGCGAATAAATAAATTTATTAAAACTATTTTTCACTCAGTAAAGCTAATATTCTTAACTTATCAATATAAATATTATTATCAACTTAATGCAATAATTGTTGTTTAATTCTTTGTAAAAATAATTAATCATTATTTTTATTCACTGCGAATCAATACGGAAGTGAATTGCAAATCAACACGAAAATGGATTCTAACAACTTCGGTGGAAAATTAAAACGTTTTGCGGGTACGGCCGGCACCGTTTTTAATCGTGCTGTTCAGGTAAATGAAACATATCACTTTTGGTTGATTTTCCTTTAATTTTGTTCACTGACAATGTCAAGATTTTTTAGCTCGTCAGACATAGAAATAATTTCTCCATTGGACTGCTGAAGAATCATTCATTGATTTTTCGGATTCTGAGCCACTGCTTCTTTCATAGTGTGAAATTGACAGGACATAACGTCCCACTAAACGAACGGTGTATAGGACGATCTATACTATGCTTCAAGACACTTTCTGCTGTAGTGTTTTTATAGTTCCTGTATTAAAATTATTTTGCTTGAACAAAATAATTTTGTGGCTAAAGTTAGCATCTGATTGCTCATGCTGGGCATTAATGTAGCATATTCTTTAGGTACTTCACAGGTGACAGACTCAATTTTTCCTTATTATAGTATATATAGAGAAAAGGTCTCTAACGCCTGTTCAACGGTTGTAGTTTTCAACTCGTCACCAAGCTCACAAAAACGACTCGATCGTCAAATCTTTTTCACTATCAGCTCTAGAAAGGATTATTTTGCACAAAAATACTTTTTATTTGAAGGAAAACGATCAAAAATTGATGAAATGGTCCCAATATATCCCCAAAAAGCCTTAAAAATCGTTTTATGTCAAACAAGTCGTCCATATGAAACGTATAGTGAAACGGACTCTTTCGTCCGCTATGAGCAAATAAAACAAAAACTACCATAAAATCTACATATTTTCAATAAATAAATCCATTTTCTATCGACTCACGGCGTAAAAACTTTCAAACAGTCTCTAGGAACACTTAAACCCACGAATATTGTTCCACATGCCTACTATTTTGACAGATCAGGGCTTTTTCAGCCTATCTCACGGGGCCGATATTCGGCCCCGTTCCCAATGCCAAATAACGACCATTTTTCCAAATTTCAAGAAAAAAATTCCCAATCTCTTTGAATAATTTCCCTTTGAACAAGATGCCTTTGGACTTTACAAAAGAAATCACGAGATATTTCAACTTTCGCGGATCGTTTGTTTACTTTTGATCGGTGACCCGTGAAATCCGCTATCCGTGAAAAACATAAGTAAAATTTATTTGTCGCACTGCGGGTTATTCAACGTAAAATAACAGTCAAAACTAACACTTTTGTCATCAATTTACCTTACAATAGCCGTATTAAGTTTATAATGCACGAACTTATGTTCTATTGTTTGAAACGAGATCACACGAACTATTACGATGTATTGTCATATATTTTCGCGACCCCCGCAAGATCGCAAATTCGTTTGAAACATTTTCGATCTGCGTTTGTTATAAGATAAATATTTGTTTATATTCTTTCATCTTGATTAAACGAGTGTTGCCTCAGGGAGCGACACAAACAAAAATTTGATTCCGTTTACGAGCGTGTGCTCTCAAAATAAACCCTAAATAACAGTGATTTTCTTTTTGTCAACAACATCTTAACTGGTTTAGTTTTAAGAATTTTCGTATGACAGATCTGCTTGTGTTTTAAAACAAACAGTTACAAAATTATTTGATTTAACTCCAATACACCTTGTCAGAACCCACTGTGCAGTATATTTCAATACTGTAACATTGGTTACCAACTTACCAGGAATGCACAAAAATGTTTTAGATAATTCAAGGTCTCAGACATATTTCATTATGTTTGAAAATAAAAATAACTTTTCATTTTTGTCATATTATTTTACTTGTAAAGAGTGCATGTAGTTTAAGTAATAAGCAAGTAATAAAGTACAATCAAAATAAGAATCATAAATAGTAATGGATACATGAGAATTTGCAATGAATACCTTAGGCTTACTGAATTGTCTGAACAAACTCTTGAAGGGCACTGCAACACCTTCAGAGACACCAAAGCAAGGCATACTGTATAAAGATTTTATGCAGAAAAATTAAATTATGAAGTTTCCAAATTGGTTTGATTGGTCGATATTTTTCCCAAATCTGACTATTTACCGCGTTAAAAATTCCCAATTTGGGCAGGGGCCTTTTTCCCAAAACCCCCTGAAAAAGCCCTGCAGATGACCTCCATTTTGTTACATTTCCAATTGACGCGTTTTGATTGGTCGAAAATCACGTTGACCAATCAAAACGCGTCTAGGATTCACTGTGGAAATCTAACAAAATGGAGGTCATCTTGTCAAAACAGTAGGCATGTAGAACAATATTCTTGGGTTTAAGTGTTTCTAGAGGCCTGTTTGAAAGTTTTTACGCCGTGGATCGATAGAAAATGGATTAATTTATTGAAAGTTTGTAGATTTCATGGCAGTTTTTGTTTTATTAGCTCAAAGCGGACGAAATAGTCCGTTTCACTATACGTTCTATATGGACGACTTGTTTGACATAGAACGATTTTTAAGGCTTTTGGGGGATATATAGGACCATTTCATTAATTGTTGATCGATTTTCTTCAAATAAAAAGTATTTTTGTGCATAAAAATCCTTTCTAGAGCTGATAGTGAAAAAGATTTGACGATCAGGCCGTTTTTGTTAGCTTGGTGACGAGTTGAAAACTACAACCGTTGAACAAGCGTTAGAGACCTTTTCTCTATATATACTATAATTAGGAAAAATTGAGTCTGTCACCTGTGAGGTACTTATTAATTTTAATTCTGATAGTTAGGGCTGTCACGATATACTGGTATATCGCGATACGCAGCTGCATCAATAAATACCGCGGTATGAATGTAATGTACCAGTATTTTGCAATTCTTTTTATTTCTTTGGAAAATTTGTCCCCTTAAGAAATGATAGTAGCGAAACGTCAGTTTTTCCATGGTTCATTTGATTAAAACTTCAATTTAAAGAATTGAACCCTTTGGGTGCTGTTGGATTGGTTGTACGGAACTTGTGCAAAACATGTTCTAGAATCGAATACCTTGGGACATAAAGTTGCGAAACAAGCATGGTGCCCAGGAGCTTGACTATGATGTTCTGCAGTTAAGGGCGTGCTTTTGACAGTCCACCATTTTTCACGTGTAATGACACCACCTCTTCTGCCTGCACCATGAGAACATGTCCCGGACAGTGTTCCTGGTTTTGCGATCATTTTATTCTCAAATCGGAACATGACGCGCAGTGATTGAGTGAATCAAACACTTTCAAGATACACAGGTGCTTGGGTTTTACATTATGTGTGTATCCAATCTTCACTGTGAAGGATCCACCCAGGAGTAAAAATCATGGCGTGAAAAAGTAATGATTTTAAAATTGTGCAAAATAAACTAGCCAAAGGTGGACTCATGGCTCATATTGGCTTTAAATAAGATATGATAACCAACAAAATCGTCACCAGGTAGCTTTGTAAGTAAGATATGCAATGTTTCTGTAAAATACAGCGGAGGCACAACAAATCTAAAACCCCACAATATATTGTGGTACATATCCGGGTACAGTGCTAGCGTATTGCTATAAATTGTGATACTCTTCTGGCGTATCAAGACAGCCCTACTGATAGTGGCTCACTTTCACTAAAATGGATGATACTTCATATTGACATAGATTTACTTATGAATATGACTGCCAGACATTCATTCCCATAAGAATACTGGTGATCTGTCTGGGACTGTCCCCAAGACAAGACTTATCTCCCTTAAGACCGTCTGTCTCAATCACACTTGTTTTTGTACAAAAAAATATTCTGATATTTATTTTCGTATTTTTTGGTTGATGTAATAATTTTATGGTTTTGAATTGCTGTGGCTAGAGAAAATATTTATTTCACTGTTAATAGACTTTGCCCTTTACTTCATAACAGATTAAATCAGGCTAGTGTTTGAGAAACATTAAGGCAATTACTTCTGTCTTCTGTTTTATAGAACTCTGCAAGTCCTATTATATTGAACATTGACTCTCCTTTATCTGTTCTAAATTTGGCTGACTCTAGAGCATTGACATCTTGGTTGGGTTTTATGTAACAACTGTTCAGGATCCATGCATCAGACGATCTCAAATAAAATTGTATATTAATGTAAACATTTGATTTCAGTTCACTGAGGAGAAACTTGGCTCAGCTGAGAAAACAGAGTTAGATGCTCACTTTGAGAATCTTCTGAACAGAGCAGAGAAAACCAGAATATGGACAGATCGTTCATTAAAAGCTACAGAAGCTTTGCTTCAACCAAACCCAAGTATGTATGCATTGATTAAGTGTTGTTCATTGACAAGACATGTATGTAAATGAAAAAAACCAAAACATTGTTATTTAATAACAAATGCCATGTTGGGGCAAGTGTGAGATTAGTGATTCCTAGTTCCAGAACCTGTGGTGGTTTTCATAAAAATTCTTACGAAAAACAATCTTATTAAGTCAGTTTCATATAATTAGCACTTCAAAGTTAGATGGATAGTAAGCATAACTATGATATGTTATTCAAAAGGTATACACAATTTGTATAATATTTAGAATTGATAAGACAAAAAATGAGGGTATTATTAATGTTTCTTGCTATTGACTTACGATGATTTTTTTTGTAAGAATTTTTGTGAAAAGTACCACTGAATTTAAATCCCTCAGTTGAAATTGTTTTGCCACTTAAAACATATCTTCATCTTAGCATTTTGACTGTGTGGTACGTCTGTGTTTTTGGACCGTTGCTGTTCCTGATATGTTTGCTTACACCTTGTAATTCTATGTTGTCTTCAGTGTTTATTTTTGGTCAATTTTATAGTTGTTTATGGGCTATATTCCTAATCTTAAATCATAATTTTTTCCCATCTTTCAATCCAAAATTCCCAATTTAATTTAAATTTGGTTTTTTTGAAAAACAATTGTCGTATTTTCAGCATTAAAATTATATGTCCGAGTAAGATTTCTTTTTAATAAACTAACTAACTTAACCAAAAGTGAAACAAAAAACCTTATTACATTTTCTATTAATATTAAATTTGCTTGACATTTTATCCCAATCAAACCCAAAATGCCGATAAAATTCCCAATTTTGGGGGTATGGGTCATATTGCCAAATTTGTCGAAAAAAAACATTTGTCTTTGTTATTTTATGATATGTTGTAATTTATTTGTCTGTATATTTTAGATATAAGAATGGAAGAGATGTTTTATGAGAAGTTAGATAAAAGAAAGCGTGATAGAAACAATGTCTATGAATCATTAGGTGGTGTTATGGTGGATTCTGGCAATGAATTTGGTCCTGGTACTGCTTATGGTGAGTTTTTGATGTTGTGTTGGTATTGTTAAGAGCTGTTGACCTGACTCAATTATGGTCTGCACCACAGTTGGTTGTGTGCCAGGATTTTGTATCTAGTGCCCTGATGGCGATACAGTTTCAAATCCCATGAAAATTTGACAATTGTTCAATTTTTCGCTGGATTTTTCAATGAAAAAATTTGCCTAATAGTTTGACAAAACTAGGGCGGGCGGGTGTCCGGTGTTGTTAACAATTGCGTTGAAGTTTTCAATTTAGCATATATTTCTGCTATTTATTGTCAGATCTTTATGAAACTTCATACAATGATAACATACCATGTGATGAACAGAATTAGAAAGTAACCACAACTCTACCTGGCTTTATTATTGACTATTTTCTTTTGTTATTTTTGCGTTTAAGTTTTTTAAATCCAGCTTTAATGTGGTTTCCTCATTACATTTCTTGTCTTCCATTAATAAGGTATAACTATATAAAAGTTGCCTGCTTTGCGCAATGGTAGGAGGGTCAGGGCCAAAACACTCTACTATGCAGAAGCTGAATACAGGCTGTTTCCCCAAACAAAACAAACACTTTTTCCCCCGTTTGATCCTCCAAAACTCCCCATAAAATCCCATAAAAAATCCCAAGGAATTTACCATAATTTGTGATATAGAAAGGGAATATATTAAGATTTGTTAACAACACAGTCAATGTGGTTTCTTTTAACACATAATTTACATAATTTAATATCTAATTGATTTTGTAACACCTATGATTTAATACATCTATTCCTATTTTAATGGCAATGAAGTGGGTCCATTTTCCCCAATAAAGTGAAAAATGTGCTATTTTCCCCCAAAAAAGGGCTGAGGCCCCTTCCCTAAAAATGGTTTTTGGCTCTGAGGGTACTAGCTATAGACAAGAGTCCACAAAAGCTAGGTTAAGTGAGCCTGCTGTGGTAAAAAAACCTATCGTTGTTCAGTATATTTCTTTTGTGTATTGAACCTCTGGACAAGTACATTTTGATCACGCTCAAGTTAGTTTTTTTTAATTCAGTTGTTCATGGACAAGTGAAAAAACCATGGAATCATAGCGCTTTTTGAACATGTTTTCAATATAAAATGAGAGCTGTACAAATTTGGTATATAATGATAATAATAATAATAATTATGTGATTATTTGTAATTAATGGCATGTGGCGTACCCCGACCCCGCTCTCTCTCTCTCTGCCTCGCGGATCTGGGTCCTCGTTTGTTCGATATGTCGGTTAATTCTAAGTTCAACTAGGTGCTAGCTTCTTTTTAACTAGCGGTTCGTCAGGATGACACCAGTGACTAACTTATACGGGATAGTCACAGCCCGCTGAGTATTGAGACAAATACTCAGATGAAATGTAAATATGAATTGCCTTCTTCAAATGCCTAACTTCCGCAACGTTCGATGCGTACGCGCTCCTAAGGAACGTGCACACCGCAAGCGTTCAGAAATTCAGGAATTTAAGGCAAGTTCAGGAACTCTGGTTAAGATCTAAGTAATGAAAACAACTGGTTTGCTACTAAATTTATTTTTGAATGATGAACCAAAAGTGAAAACTAAGATAACAAAAGTAAGATTATGAGGCGAAAACAAACTTTTAGGCGAAAACTTTAAAAACCAAGTAAGAAAAATATAAGTAAGATAGAAAAGGCAAAAATGACTATAAGCGAAAACGTTAAAAACAAGTAGCATAAAAGTAAGGCAAAAATGAACTTAACATAACATAAAGTAAGTAAGATAGAAAAGACAAAAATAAGACAAAAAAATAAATGAGATAAGAAAACAAATGAGATAGGAAAGGCAAAAATATATACAAGTATTTACATTAATACCCAAATTATGTCAAAGTCTTAACTAAAGTAAACAATGTCAAAAATACCTTATATTAAAACTAAGTCATAATCTGCATATGACTCTGCAGTAGTAAAAACAACTATTTCTGAGTAATAATCAACATTTCAAACAAAATAAGTTATAAGTACATACATATTTACCGGCTTGCCTGTCCATTTCCAATATAGAATTTAGAATCTAGTCACAAAATTAGAACTTAACTATTATTAAATATCAATAACTAACCCATATTTAATTAATTAATTATTGCTTTTGCAATAACGTAGAAGAATACTTTTCAAAACTTAGAGAAAGCAGCAGAGTGCCAAAATCAGGCTGTGCATCAGTTTATAAGACAAAGACAGGTGTCGCCTGATTGGTCAGTTCCAATTCTAATTACATTTTAATTGCCTGTCACCAATTAAGAAAAGTTGATTGACAAATGTAAGAGGCTGATAAGCCCCGCCTACTGACTGGACATATGAGTCATTCAAGCTTCAAAGGTTTTGTATTATGTAACCTCTAAATTCCTTATGTAAAAAGTACGAAATCATTTTTGATTGATAATCCAAAAACTATAAATGATATCTAAAATTCAAGATTATCAGTGAAATCAGCATATCATTATCTACAAAAAGAGACTAAACTTGACAATATTACTCTAAAGATAAAGAAAATGATATTTTCTTATCTTAGTTAATCTAATATTGATAATCTATAAGCCATTGAAAATTGGTAATTTTTCATAAATATAACAATATCAAAATGTAATTTACATTTTCATTATCTGTGCATCATTCTGATTAAAATGAACCTATGGATGAATATTTTATCTTAAGAAATAATGAAATGATGACTTTGATGAATATTTGTTATAAAATCTTAAAAATCAACATTCAAGCAAAACAAACTACATATTATTGATCTGTACACTTTTCTGAATAAAATTAACCTATTGATGGCTATTCTACCTTAAGAAATAGTAAAAGGGTGATTTTGATCAATAAAATCATCTAATTGCTTATAAACTCTTAATAAACAATATTATTACAAAAATTCGCACATATTATTCATCTATAGATCATACCGATCAAAATAAACATATTGATAGATAACTTATCTTGAGAAACAGGGAAAATGTGATTTTGATGAGTTAAAACCATTTTAAAAGTTAAAATGCTAATAGCCAGTAAATAGGCAAAATCAAGCAAAATAACAATATACATAAGCTTATTTAAATATAGTATTCTGGTTACTAAGGAAATAGCACCCTTAAACTTGCCTATAACCGTGTCAATAATCATTTAAAAGAATTTTAAAACATTTAAATATTTAAAGGCTATAAAATTAGTCTACAAAGTCAATATTTTCTATATAATTTGTCCTTTCAGTACCATAAATCTACAATATATTTACCCCTCTAGGTGCCTATTGGTATTACATAACCTTTGGGTGGAACAAAGATACCCTGGTGAGCTCCAATTGACTTGGACATAGGTTGAAATAACTTTTAGTGTATTCATTATGTAATACTTAGCTGGTCAAAGCAAAAATCCAGACAATATTAAGTAATATATACTGAAAAATATGTGAATCAAAGAGTCAAAAAGACACCATGCTGAGTGCTAGAACTTTAAGATCCTGACATCAGATAAGATCTATATAAAAATGTTGCATAATACCTAATTGACAGCTGCAATGAATGCTGGGTAAAATTTGTTAGATATCTATTCCTAGTCTGAGTTGAAATATGTTAGAGCAAATTACAAAAAGAGTCAACTGGCAAAATACAGGTCCTTCACACTGCACCCTTTTTCGAAAAGAATGCTGACACCCATGTAAGCATTCAATTCCGCCTCGGAATTCCCTTTAAATCACAATAGAGCTGTATTAGGCCAGTACACATTGTTATTAATTCAATCCTAATCAAAACAATATATTTAGGCACAAAGCTACATTTCTTTAACTATGAATTATCTACCTAAGTATAAAATGTCTTCACAGCAGAGTACTTACAAAAATCAAACACAAGATAATTGAAATGACCAGAAGAAAAATCACTGGTCACAAATGTACACATATATACACTTAAAATGAAAAAAATGACACAAAAGTAATGCCTTAAAAAATGAATAGTATGTTATCTAAAAACCTTAGCACACTATACATATCTATACTACAAAATATCTCAACACATGAAAATAAACAAGTCTTAAGCAAAAATAAATTACCTAAGCTTAAACACATAAACATCTAAGACTTACATTACAAATTACCTGAGTAATGAATCTTAAAAACCTCAACACATATGTCAAAAACATCTCAAAGAAAGAGACTGAACAAATACTTAAGTAAAACACATTACTCAAACTTACACATGAGAATTCTAAGCCTTATATTGCAAAAATATCTCAACAACAAATCTTGTGTGACACAAACATCTTGACACAAAAATACAAAAAACATCTCAACACAAGAGACTTAGCAAATATGAAAAGTATAAATAAAGCAAACATTACTCTACATGCGTTACTTCAAAAAGTACAAATTTAAGACATACATCACAAAAATGTCAAAGTAATGAATCCTATGACACATTTTAACACATGAGTAGAACACGTCAAATCTACACGCATGAATCAAAGGCAACTCAACACATGAGAAAAACCTATTCATATCCCTACAATGAAAGACAGTGTCGGAGCAAAAACATAGACTTCAGAGTACAATCACTATTATTCAAATTATCAAATAGACTGATGGAATCAATCAAAATTAATTATGACAAAACTTACAATTTACAGTCAGATGTTGACTTAAATAACAATTTAAAAACTACATTTGAACAATTCATGTCCGTTGCCGGGTTTAACACTCAATATTATGCTGCTAAGCATGCGCTACATATATCAATCGGACCAAAGCATAAACAATCCCAAGATTTCATACCAGACGGGTAAGTGTTCGACCTGCCTATGACCATAATACATTACAAATGTTTCTATACGAGAAGACATTTACTAATCGGCCGTACTTTATTACTTTAAAACAGCATCCAACCTGTCACTGGGTAGGCAACACAGTGCTATACAGCATGTAACTTTTGGACTATGCTATGAATATAACCCGATGTTACCCATACAGTGCAGGGACATAACCCAATATGCCCCAAACATGATATCTGCAACAAAAGAAAAAAAACATATACCCTGTCCGATGTAGATATGTGTTCGATCTACATATACATGAACACAGATATATAAAATAGCAGATTCGTCAATCTGAAACAAAAACTAATCACAAAACAACACATTACAAATATCAAAGGTTCACAATTCATTGTCCATACATGCTTAACATTCAAAACAACACATTACAAAACGTTGCACTAGCAATACACAAAATGTTCTCCTGAAGAAGTCCGAAATGTCCTTTAGTTAAATACACCACTTCTGCAAGTAACAATATAAAATAAATTCTGTCAACATCTGGTCTAGTCTGCTCCGATTCACTGGTTACAGTTCAAAATCACACATGTACATACAATTACTTATTAAAACACTGGTATGCATTTACTAGAGTTTTCATACCATTAATTACTTGAGTATAAACACAACTACTTGAATTTGTATAGCAAATCAGTCAGTTCAAGTAGGTTACACAATGTCAGTTAATTACTGGAAATAAATCTTACATCATGGGAACGGTATATGACATCACTGGATAATATACGACATCACTGGAACAATGTATGACATCACTGGAACAATATATGACATCACTGGAACAATTTGTGACCTCACTGAATAATATATGACATCACTGGAACAATGTATGACATCACTGGAACAATGTATGACATCACTGGAACAATGTATGACATCACTGGAACATATATATGACATCACTGGAACAATATATGACATCACTGGAACAATATATGACATCACTGGATAATATATGACATCACTGGAACAATATATGAAATCACTGTAACAATGTATGACATCACTGGATAATGTATGACATCACTGGAACAATATATGACATTACTGGAACAATATATGACATCACTGGAACAATGTGTGACATCACTGGATAATATATGACATCACTGGAACAATATATGACATCACTGGAACAATAAATGACCTCACTGGAACAATATATGACATCACTGGAACAATATATGACATCACTGGAACAATATATGACATCACTGGATAACATATGACATCACTGGAACAATTTATGACATCACTGGAACAATGTATGACATCACTGGAACAATGTATGACATCACTGGAACAATATTATATATGACATCACTGGAACAATGTATGACATCACTGGATAATATATGACATCACTGGAACAATGTATGACATCACAGGAACAATGTATGACATCACCGGAACAATGTATAACATCACTGGAACAATGTATGACATCACTGGATAATATATGACCTCACTGGAACAATGTATGACGTCACTGGAATAAGCTATGACATCACTGGAACAATGTATGACATCACTGGAACAATGTATGACATCACTGGAACAATACATGACATCACTGGAACAATGTATGACATCACTGGAACAATGTATGACATCACTGGAACAATGTATGACATCACTGGATAATGTATGACATCACTGGAACAATGTATGACCTCACTGGAACAGTGTATGACATCACTGGATAATATATGACATCACTGGAACAATGTTGATATATCTCTGGAAAAGTAAAACATCACTGGGGAGTATATGACATCTTGGTTTCATTATTTTTCGATAAAATCAGTTATACTATAGAACTGCTTTAGGTACTTATTCATGTAGAAATTAACTGCTAAAATCACTTTCTGTACCCTTAATTGCCGGGTAACTCGCAAGTATTCACACAATTATAGGTTATCAGACTGGTTAAATCAAATTTACTACTGTTATCCAAATATAATATCAGTAAAACAAGGACTTTCAGTGCTTTGATAACAAGTAATAAAATTTAGAATAGTGACCTTATGATGCAGAAAGCATTTTAACAATAATACACATAAGATACATCAATACATATAAAAATGCAAGAATGTATTCACTATTCAATATGTATCATAGATTAAACAAATTAAAATGACAATTTTAATGTGGCTGTATATATTATTAGCTGTGAACTATTGAAGCATCTATAAATCCACTTTCAATAATAGCCAAACGATAATAGAAAGCCAGCGCCCTTAATTGCCGGGCTCCCTAGATTTCTTTATCAGCCTATCAAACTTATCGCAAACAAATAGCAAAGCCAATGATAACCTTAGTTGCCGGTCGACAAAGGTTCTTGCTATACTTAATCTCAAGAAATTGTCAAATTATTATCTGTCCAGCAATGTTCTTAAAATGTTTTCCAAAAGTACTTTTCCCAATTTTTTCAAATAATAGAAAATGCACCAACAAATTATTTTTACAAACAAATAACAAAAATAACACATCAATTTTCTTGCAATGCACATGTGATCTGAGCTGTCCAGCAGAAACGGACGTTCTAACAAAATTCACAAAATTTGCACATAAACAGACTAAACACTAATTTTTACTCTTTGGATATATCTCCAAGCATTTGCTCTCAAACACATGTCTAAAATTTATGATACCAAATTTAAGTATTTCTTTTAATAAATTTCTATTTCAGCTCCATATCAGCGAGACAGGAAATTTGCACAAAAATTATCCCCAAATTTTTTAATTCAATGTTACTGGTATAACAATCTGACAATAAAGATGCAGAATTTAGATAACAGAAATAAGGTTATTATAAATGCTTCAATATTCTGCTAGTAATTAAAACATATATAAGATATTGGTGACATTGAAAAATTGACATAAATTTGGGTAACTTAAATGCGAAAATACCTAAATAAAATATCAAAAATACTTTTGCGACATAAAACAATTCAAATTATGTAATTTCTAAAAATTTCACAAAACTGTAAAAATTAAAAGAAATGAACCTAAAATTAACTCTTTTAAACTCTGGCGACAAAAAATAATTTCAAATAATCATTTAAATGCCTCAGATCCCGATTCTGACACCAATTTGTGGCGTACCCAACCCCGCTCTCTCTCTCTGCCTCGGATCTGGGTCCTCGTTTGTTCGATATGTCGGTTAATTCTAAGTTCAACTAGGTGCTAGCTTCTTTTTAACTAGCGGTTCGTCAGGATGACACCAGTGACTAACTTATACGGGATAGTCACAGCCCGCTGAGTATTGAGACAAATACTCAGATGAAATGTAAATATGAATTGCCTTCTTCAAATGCCTAACTTCCGCAACGTTCGATGCGTACGCGCTCCTAAGGAACGTGCACACCGCAAGCGTTCAGAAATTCAGGAATTTAAGGCAAGTTCAGGAACTCTGGTTAAGATCTAAGTAATGAAAACAACTGGTTTGCTACTAAATTTATTTTTGAATGATGAACCAAAAGTGAAAACTAAGATAACAAAAGTAAGATTATGAGGCGAAAACAAACTTTTAGGCGAAAACTTTAAAAACCAAGTAAGAAAAATATAAGTAAGATAGAAAAGGCAAAAATGACTATAAGCGAAAACGTTAAAAACAAGTAGCATAAAAGTAAGGCAAAAATGAACTTAACATAACATAAAGTAAGTAAGATAGAAAAGACAAAAATAAGACAAAAAAATAAATGAGATAAGAAAACAAATGAGATAGGAAAGGCAAAAATATATACAAGTATTTACATTAATACCCAAATTATGTCAAAGTCTTAACTAAAGTAAACAATGTCAAAAATACCTTATATTAAAACTAAGTCATAATCTGCATATGACTCTGCAGTAGTAAAAACAACTATTTCTGAGTAATAATCAACATTTCAAACAAAATAAGTTATAAGTACATACATATTTACCGGCTTGCCTGTCCATTTCCAATATAGAATTTAGAATCTAGTCACAAAATTAGAACTTAACTATTATTAAATATCAATAACTAACCCATATTTAATTAATTAATTATTGCTTTTGCAATAACGTAGAAGAATACTTTTCAAAACTTAGAGAAAGCAGCAGAGTGCCAAAATCAGGCTGTGCATCAGTTTATAAGACAAAGACAGGTGTCGCCTGATTGGTCAGTTCCAATTCTAATTACATTTTAATTGCCTGTCACCAATTAAGAAAAGTTGATTGACAAATGTAAGAGGCTGATAAGCCCCGCCTACTGACTGGACATATGAGTCATTCAAGCTTCAAAGGTTTTGTATTATGTAACCTCTAAATTCCTTATGTAAAAAGTACGAAATCATTTTTGATTGATAATCCAAAAACTATAAATGATATCTAAAATTCAAGATTATCAGTGAAATCAGCATATCATTATCTACAAAAAGAGACTAAACTTGACAATATTACTCTAAAGATAAAGAAAATGATATTTTCTTATCTTAGTTAATCTAATATTGATAATCTATAAGCCATTGAAAATTGGCAATTTTTCATAAATATAACAATATCAAAATGTAATTTACATTTTCATTATCTGTGCATCATTCTGATTAAAATGAACCTATGGATGAATATTTTATCTTAAGAAATAATGAAATGATGACTTTGATGAATATTTGTTATAAAATCTTAAAAATCAACATTCAAGCAAAACAAACTACATATTATTGATCTGTACACTTTTCTGAATAAAATTAACCTATTGATGGCTATTCTACCTTAAGAAATAGTAAAAGGGTGATTTTGATCAATAAAATCATCTAATTGCTTATAAACTCTTAATAAACAATATTATTACAAAAATTCGCACATATTATTCATCTATAGATCATACCGATCAAAATAAACATATTGATAGATAACTTATCTTGAGAAACAGGGAAAATGTGATTTTGATGAGTTAAAACCATTTTAAAAGTTAAAATGCTAATAGCCAGTAAATAGGCAAAATCAAGCAAAATAACAATATACATAAGCTTATTTAAATATAGTATTCTGGTTACTAAGGAAATAGCACCCTTAAACTTGCCTATAACCGTGTCAATAATCATTTAAAAGAATTTTAAAACATTTAAATATTTAAAGGCTATAAAATTAGTCTACAAAGTCAATATTTTCTATATAATTTGTCCTTTCAGTACCATAAATCTACAATATATTTACCCCTCTAGGTGCCTATTGGTATTACATAACCTTTGGGTGGAACAAAGATACCCTGGTGAGCTCCAATTGACTTGGACATAGGTTGAAATAACTTTTAGTGTATTCATTATGTAATACTTAGCTGGTCAAAGCAAAAATCCAGACAATATTAAGTAATATATACTGAAAAATATGTGAATCAAAGAGTCAAAAAGACACCATGCTGAGTGCTAGAACTTTAAGATCCTGACATCAGATAAGATCTATATAAAAATGTTGCATAATACCTAATTGACAGCTGCAATGAATGCTGGGTAAAATTTGTTAGATATCTATTCCTAGTCTGAGTTGAAATATGTTAGAGCAAATTACAAAAAGAGTCAACTGGCAAAATACAGGTCCTTCACAGGCATAATAATGTAATAAAGTGGATAACATATTTGGCTAAAACCAATTTTCAATATGGTCCACATATAAAGTATTTAACAGACATAGTAATTATTTTCTGACAGTTTAGAATTGTAGACACTCACAATGAATGGTAACATAAATATTTTTTATATCATAGAAATAAACCAATAAGTAAAAATAAATGTAATACAGTAAAACCCCTCTGTTACAGCCAGTTGTAGAACTTGACTTTAAAGGTTGTCTGATTGCCCCTAGAGACCTATATTTGGGTTTGGGCAACTTGTTATTGATAGTAAGCATTTAGTTCTGGCATATAAAATGTTTAAAGCTGGTTGTCCAAATAGGCAATTTACTTTAAAAAATAATGTGGAGTCCTGATTTGATTGTTGTCATTTTCATTAGACAAAAGCTTGAGAGAGGAAATATGAGTGACTGTTTTAAGATATGGCTGGTATTTGAAGGTGGTATCTCTTTAGAAGTGGCTGTTTTAAGATATGGCTGGTATTTGAAGGTGGTATCTCTTTAGAAGTGTCTGTTTTAAGATATGGCTGGTATTTGAAGGTGGTATCTCTTTAGAGGTGACTGTTTTAAGATATGGCTGGTATTTGAAGGTGGTATCTCTTTAGAAGTGACTGTTTTAAGATATGGCTGGTATTTGAAGGTGGTATCTCTTTAGAAGTGGCTGTTTTAAGATATGGCTGGTATTTGAAGGTGGTATCTCTTTAGAGGTGACTGTTTTAAGATATGGCTGGTATTTGAAGGTGGTATCTCTTTAGAAGTGACTGTTTTAAGATATGGCTGGTATTTGAAGGTGGTATCTCTTTAGAGGTGACTGTTTTAAGATATGGCTGGTATTTGAAGGTGGTATCTCTTTAGAGGTGACTGTTTTAAGATATGGCTGGTATTTGAAGGTGGTATCTCTTTAGAAGTGACTGTTTTAAGATATGGCTTGTATTTGGAGGTGGTATCTCTTTAGAAGTGACTGTTTAAGTTAGGCTACTGTTGTTGAAAGGTGGCTGCTTATAATTTGTTGCTGTAGTTATGTGGATACTTGTGTTGAGATTTGGCTGTTGTTGGAAGGTGGTTGTTGCTGAAACTGGCTGTTGTTGAAAAAATACTGTTTGAAAAGTTGCTTGCTTGGAGGTATCTGTTGTTGAGAGGTGGCTGTTGTTGAGAGTTGGTTGTTTTGGGGAGGTGACTGTTGTTAAGAAGCTTGCTGTAACTGAAAGGTTATACCAATATACTTTTGTTTGATTGTGAACAGATTATAACAATTTAAACTGATCTCTTTTCACTGAGAGTTGGCTACTACGGTGAGGTTTTCCTGTATAAAGTTGATAAATTGATTTCTGGATATTTCCTATCTGCCTGCCTATTATAACTAGCGGAGAAATTCCATCAAAATTGTCACAACATATTATATTAGAAAAAACAGAGCCGTCAGCCAATTTTCTCTAGTCTTTCTACTGTCTTGTATGCATAGAAAAGTTAGAAAACTCATTTTGTGGGGGTGTTCACGTTTGAATGGTTAATACCTCTCGACTGATATAAGTTAGAAAACTCATTTTGTGGGGGTGTTCACGTTTGAATGGTTAATATCTCTCGACTGATATTATTATGAGGCTTAAAGAAAAAAACCAATACTGAAATAACTTGAAAACTTGTATAAGGATTGGTTGTATTTGTTTTATTATTGTGTCAATGAATGACTTAGAGAGCACTAGAACAGTATTACCTCTTTGAGTGTTTTGTTGGAACGGTATTGATTAATTTTGTCCTAGGAGACTGCTGGTGTATTTTCTTTGAATGGGGATTGCATAGTTTGATCTTATGTTTTTTTGCATGTATTGTGTTAGGTCCTTTGAGCATGTACTTGATTTTGTAGCCTTGATCATTATTGTTAGGGCTCGGGCAATTTTTTTATGCATTGATACATCGTGGTATATGGTCACCTTGATGAGTAATCTTATTCTGTGAATATGTTCCACAGTCATCTGTCTCCAACATTAAAAAATGTTGGAAGTTTTTGGTTGAAATAAGTCATGTTGCTATGTTGGCATGTAAAGAAGATCAACTTCATCTTTTTCAAATGCCAACATGGCAACATTACTTTTTTTTTAAAGACTTGACAAGTCTTTAAAAAAGTCATTTGATTTATTTTTTAAGAAATTTTAAGAATGTATGAAAGTTTTTAGAACTGGCCCTGAAGTTTATGAATTTTGAGATTTAAGTTAAAGAAAGAGTTCTTCTTCTGTATGAAGGTACCCTGTCCCAGTAAGTGGAATAATGAAATTCCATGAATACAAGAATTGTTACCTTTCATTCATGAATATTTCACTTAGACTGTAGCTCTCAAGAAATCAATCTTCAATTCATGTAGAATTCTTGTAGATGTCTTTCAAGTTTCTCTGCTAATTTTGTTTTGTGAACTGTAACATGATACTACATTTATATTTGAGTGCAGTGTTATTGACCTGGCCTCCATTTTAATTATATTACTTAAAGCAAATAAAATAGATTCTTTAATAGAACCATAGATTAATGCTTTTCAGATCAATGAAAAAATGGTGCCTTATTGGAAATGCTCGTCACTTGGAAAGTCCTTCTTCCAAATCTTGGGCTTATCAGAAAATTGTCAAAACTCCCCAATTTTCACAATTTTTGAGGGGAAGCAAACATTTGGCCATATTATCTGAGCATTTTTTTACCATACTTCAGAACTGATTTCATTTGCTTGTGCTATGGCTCATTGTGATGATATTAGTAATGGTTGGCAAATGCATTCGCTGGTTAAGCGCAAAACAGTCGTTACTCAATCAATGAAAAGAGGGAGTTGCGTCAGTTTTGCTCTTAACACACAATCCGTACATTAGTCAAATGATATATTTAGCCATTTGAAAAAAATATAAAAACAACAACATATTTCCAAAATACCTGATATATAGTGTCATTTGTGCCATACAAATCCTGTCTTTGCCTTAATAAAGTAATGATAATAATAAAAAATAATGGAAATGAGTAATCTAGAGATTTTTTGCCTAAACCTACTAACCCAAAGCCAGACTAGTAAAAATTGATTTAGGCATGTGAAAATACATTAATTCATGAATTAGGATTGTTGATTGTTTGGGCCATTACTATAATTACATAATATATAGACCTAGTGCTACGGGAAATTTATCACGAAAACTGTGCACAATGTGCCGTGTAGAGTATTGGTTGCTATTCTTGGAAGCTATTACAAGAAATGCCAAAGAAGAATACTAACTAGGCCAGCTATACTTGGAGAATGTCTTCCATATATAGCCTGAAGACTGTCAGTTTATTTTTTCTATCAATAAATAAGTCGATGTAGAAAATAGTTATGTTTCTTTTCTCAGTGAAGTATTGATATTGTGGGTTTATCACAAAATGGTTGTAACTCACTCTTTTTTTAAAATTGAGTTACGACAGTTTTGCACTAAGTCTGCGATATATGAGTCACTAGTGAATTATATTTTATTTATAGAACTCCTTGTTAATGTGTAAGGCCAAAAATTAGTTACTTTTATAGTTTGTTACTCAGTACCTGAGAAAAAATCATGATTTTGTGTGCCTTATTAAAAGATTGGTTGTATTAAATGAACACCAGGGTTCAACATTAATGTTGTCTGATTGCCATTGGAGACCCAACTTAGGGTTTGGGCAACAAGTTTTTGACACAAGTTGATGATCAGACAACAAGAATATGTTCATGACCTTCAAATTTTATTTGAAGTACCATAGTGGGGCTAGCATACATTTTGGCTCATGCAAGTGACGAGTAAGGACCCTGACCCATTCCACAAGTACTAGAAACCAGCCCTGACCTACCCTTATTTACTGGCATCTTGATTGCTTGATTTCCCTAAACCAATTCAAAATTGACTTATACAGGGTTTGTACCAACTTGAAAAATCATGGAAATTGAGATTTTTCTGGAAAATCATGGAATTTTGATTTTAGGAAAAATATCATGGGAGAGTCATAGAAAATTAGAAAACATCGTGCAGAGTTTAAAAAAGAGTAAAAAACTATTTTATGCCTATTTTGATTTCAACCAAAAAAATTAATAAAAAACATAAATTCTAACTAATGGCAACTTTAAATGTTGTATACAAATTGCGCCTGGGTACGAATCATGCTTGGGTACATATAAGAATTTTACAAACAGTAATTATCATTGGCTTAAGTACGAAGAAGAAATGTGAGTAATCAAAATTACACACCGCTTCCTTTGTTTAACATGGGTTAATATATTTCGGAATCACCTAGTAAAACAAAAGATTTGACGAGAGCGAGTTGTTCTTTTTCACATGAGCGAGTTGATATTTAGATATCGTGAAATTTTAAGTCGTGTATTCAATGGAGCGCAGTCTTCGTGTTAATTTAGAATTTAAAATAAACACGAACTGCTTAATTTTGAAAGATTGTCTTTACTAACAAAACTTATTGTATTTTTATGAAATGTTTATTTCAAAACTTAAATCTCTTCGGAAATATGTACAGAACTTAGGATTTATTCGAAAGAAATGAATATGTTGTATGTATTCATGTAATGATTTAATAGCGACATTAACCACCTACAATACTTCCAATTCTGGCTCATTGACTTACAATATTACTACCTAACTAAATATAATCAAGAATAAGTAAACATGTAAGATAATACTGTCCATAAATATTTCCAACATGTCAAGGCGTAAAATTGCGTAATTTACCGAAAATGAGAAGATGGCATTGTATATATCAGCTTGAATAAAAATTAAACAATACAATGAATCAAGAAACTTATTCATGCATTTATTGTTAATTAACAAATATTATTTACCGGCGCGGATGCTAAAATATACAATCAAATCACGCTAGTCATCTGTTAACATTTTCAAATTCACTAAATGCTCGTAAGAGAAAAAGATGCACTCGAAACAAATTCATTTGTAAAAATGTAGTCCATGACCAATTTATGTACACGTGTAACTAATCACTTGAATCGTTGTGTAAGTCGGATATTAACCTCGTGCTACGGGTTTTCTGTGTTAAAACAACCTGGCCTTGGAATTCTCAAAATCCTCAAACGCTTCGCGTTTTCGGATTTTCACGAGAAGTCCGCGGCCAGGTTGTTCTAACTCAGAAAACCCTCGCACTCAGTTAATATCCTTTACATATAATTGTACTTTTTGTGGGGTTCTGTATGTGTTTCTGTAGTATCATGGAAAAATCATGGAATTCAGGTATTCAAAATCTGTATAAACCTTGCTCCTTGTTTAGACGAGATCGCTAGAAACCCATTAATAACAAATTCCCCAATGCTTGGCCTAAGTCCATGGGAGACATTGAAAGGTTGATTATCAATTAAAGTCTGATTAATGTTTATTGATCTATGTCGTGTTTTAAATAGAGAGAGAAATAAATGATCTGACTCTAACTATTGAATGTTTTAATTTCCTCTATAAAATAAACCTTAGTTTTTACATAATTTATAAACCTTGGCTGAATCAATCTACTGTGAATTATGGGTTAAATAAAGTAGTTTTAGGACTTAGTATGGTTCTTTTTGATTTTTTCTATGGGGTGAAAAATTTATAATTTTGGAATCAATTTCAGTTCAAGGGTCCCTGTCTCTTCTGTTAATTTTGTTTGTGCTGATTTGCATACAGCATTTATTTTCACATTTAGGGGATAGGTAACAGGGTCCTTTTGAGGGGAAAATAGAGTTTTTTACTTTCAGGGGAAAAGTTGTTGGGCCCTTATTTAGGGTAAAAATAGCGACAACAATTGAATTGTTGAAAACTTTTCTTCTTTTTTAATGCTGGAGATAACAAACCCTAACAGAGTATCATTTTCAAAGGAATATTTCTATCTTATTATTTAAAATTTCCAGTAAATATGTTTCTCTGAGAATTCTAAAATTAATGATTCTTAACTTACTGGTAAAAATGAAATTAATGGTACAAAATTGTGAGGACAGTGGAATTTAGCTTCAGGGAGTTGGAAAAATTACTTCTCAGGAAATACAGTAGTTCTAAATATAAGACCCTACGTAACTTTTTTATCATACGGACATTCTTCTGTTATGTAGGTTACAGAAAAATGTCCAAATGATAAAAAAGTTTAGTAGGCTCTTATTTTTAGGACTAGAATTACAGTAACCCTAATCATTGATCCATTTTTGCTAAGCTTCACTAATGGAATGTAACTGAAACTCATTTATTGAATGCACAGTGCTATAAATTCATTTTTCTACCATTCCACAGTCACTGATACATGGAATAGTGTACAAGACTCGCAGGAATTCTTTAAGAGCTTAGAACACTCTGTGATAATCAACAGCAGATTCTCTTGTTAATCATTCCCTTCATTAATTAATCATCAGTTGAATCATTGTTTATGATGCATACTAAAGACTCCCTAGTCATTGTACATTAGTGCAATAAAATTTGTAGCTTAATTAAAGGCACACTATGACTGTTGCAGATTCATTAAAAGCATGTTAAGACAGTTATGATCTTTAAAGGCACACTATGACAGTTATGATCTTTAAAGGCACACTATGACTGTTATGATCTTTAAAGGCACACTATGACGGTTATGATCTTTAAAGGCACACTATGACGGTTATGATCTTTAAAGGCACACTATGACTGTTATGATCTTTAAAGGCACACTATGACGGTTATGATCTTTAAAGGCACACTATGACTGTTATGATCTTTAAAGGCACACTATGACTGTTATGATCTTTAAAGGCACTCTATGACTGTTATGATCTTTAAAGGCACACTATGACTGTTATGATCTTTAAAGGCACACTATGACTGTAATGATCTTTAAAGGCACACTATGACTGTTATGATCTTTAAAGGCACACTATGACTGTTATGATCTTTAAAGGCACACTATGACTGTTACAACCTTTAAAGCACAGTCAATTATGTAAATTGAAATTCAGCTACAGAAGAGGATGTTTTTATTATGCATATTCACTTACCCCATTTTGACACTATAGATTTTTTTAGTGTGTTTTTTTGACTTTCAATTTATAGTTCTCATATTTTTCATTTTGATTGGTCAGTCTAAAACTTGACTAAATAAAGTGGAATGAGACTTACTTTGCTCATACCCAAATCAAATTTTTCTTAACACAAGAACAGACATTGACAAGCAATTCTAAAATATCTTTTTAACCAAATCTGTGATTAAATAGTTCTGAACATAAAAACATCATTTATTTAATTGTATGGAACCATAAGGCTTTACTTACTTTACTGTTTTCCTCTTTTATGTAGCAGTAAATTATTTTGGATTAATTTTTAAGGTATTTTCTTCCGTCTGCTGCAGACTGATTTTCTACTCTTCAGACTGGATCTCTATTCTTTAGAAAACTTGTACGGAAATATTGCTTTGTACATTTTATGTGTTAGGGTATTCTTAGACAGAACTTATCCCATGATCCAATTTGTTTTAGACACGGTGTGTAGTGTTCATGGGAAATTTCGGGAAATTTTGTGGCGAATTAAGAAACGTCAAAGAAATCTATTGGAAAATTGGAGAAGGAGTGAACGGCCGGTTAGTTAATCGAATATCAATAGTTTGTCAGATGGTTTTTTGCCTCCTGTTGTAGAGAGTAGGAAATAAGAACTGAAAACTCTATCTAAGAGAGAAAAACAGATTTTTGTTCTGTGTTTGTTTGTTTATTTTGTTATATTTGAGGGTTTGGTTCGTTGATCTGTTTGGTCTTTTATATTATTGTTTATTCTTTTTTGTTTCTTGTTATTTGTTCAATGATGGTGGTCTTGTATATCTAATAATTTGTATAGAAGAAATTGTTGATCTGGGAATTTTTATTCGCCCACCCCCAAAAAATATATAAAATTGGGGGAGGGGGGCTATATAGGAGTCAGCTTATCAGTCCATTGGTTGTTGGTCTGTAGCTTTTTCTTGTCCGCTCTATTTCTCAGCACTTATTTAACAGATTTGATTCAAACTTATACCAGATATTAGGCAGACATGTGCTTGTCCCACTTTGGTTATGGTGGTCCATTGATTTTTCACTGAAATCTTGTACGCTCATTTTCTCTGCACCCAATTTCTTTTCATACACCTGTTGGGGGGGGGGGGCGTTTATCATAGACCCTTTCAGTATTATACTTGCATAAAAATTTTTTTATTCTGATGCTATTGAAAGAAATATTTATATTATTTTGTCAAACAGTTATTCGGCTATTTATTTCCATCAATGTTTAGATGAACTATGGAAAGTATGTCCATTTTCACCTTCAAGTGGCCATATTTTATTTTAATGTATATTTAACCTGTTGAAATTCTATTGACATCAATAAATGTATTGTATTTGTTGAGATATTCTTGATTTGGGTCATGTTTTATTATACATGTACTAAAAATGCTTTACATTAAACCCAGTCAACAACTTAACCCATTAGTCCGAAGCCATGGACTAGTGAAAATTAATTAGGGCTAGTGAAAATAACTAATTTCAAAAAAAAATGCAGTGACTGGGGGGAGCACTGGATGGCTAGGTGATAAATTCACTCTTTGCTTTTTACTATAAAATATAATAATAAGTTTTGAAAAGTTTAAGGGGATACCTGAAAGGGTCTTAGGTTAGATCCCTGGATGGGGTTTGCTTTTTTGGAGTTTGGTTATGAAATAATTTCTATGGCCATTCTTCCTCCTACCACTGATCCTATATTGTGTAGGGTGGTTGTCAGTCACTGGAAGTTTGTGCCTAGTGACTGGTTAACTGATAAATCAAGATATTTAGTTATTCCAGAAACATTGAGTAGGTTGACTGACCTCTGTTTTTGTTGTTGTTTTTTTTAATGTTGTATTCAACACATATATAGGTCATATATATGACGACCATCTCTTCCTACTATAGGTTTCCTGGACACTTTTCTATCACCAGTACTAACTTACCCTAACACGAGGCCGACAACTCATGTATAGGGTATGACCTGCCGCAACCGGGTTCTAAACCCGCGATCTTCGGATTCGAAGTCAGACATGCTAACCACTACGCCACGGCCGCGGCTGACTGACCTCTGTTATATACCTACACAATGTTCAACTCAAAAAGTGCCAGGATGATTGCCAATGCTTATTAATATTTGGTCAATTTATAATGTACATTAAGGAAAATTGTTACATACAATGTTCAGTTGATGGAAAATCTTGTAAATTAATCAAATGGACTGACTGCCATGATATAACCTATATAATTATACAATGTGTTGCTACAGCATTAAACCCAACGTAGAAAACAACTACAAAAAACAACATTGAATTTCAGGAATATTGTAATATTGATGTTAAAACTTGCTGACTTTATTCTATCAGACAGTGTTGATTGATTATCAATTATAAACTCATTAAATATTAGATATATAGATATATTATAATTATATTTGTATACTTATATTGTTTTATACTTTATGACATAATAGATTATTCATTTTGTTGTACAAACTATGTATTGATCAATTGGGGAAGGGGTAATTATTGTTTTTTAACTTAGAAAAATGAAAGAGTTTCTGAACTTAGAAAGGGCAGGAAAGAGGTAATGATTGTTTCTGGGTTTAGAAAAAGGGCAGAAAGAAAAGTGTTTATGAATTTCGAAAAGAGCAGGAAAGGGGCAATGGTTGTTTCTGAACTTAGCAAAGAGCAAGAGGGGGTAGCAGTTGTTTCTGAAATTGGAAAAGGACAGGAAAAGGTAACAATTGTGTCTGAATGTAGAATAGGGTAGAAAGGATTAAAGATTGTTTTTGAACATAGAAAAAGGCAAGAAGAAGATATAATGAAGTTATTATGTCGCCTTGCTGTATTAAATTAGTGATTTTTACTAGAATTAATAAATTTTCAAAAAACATTGGCCTGGGGGCAGAATGGAGATTTTTTCTTTTGGAAAATGTTGGCTGGGGGGAGGAAGACTTATACTACCAGTTTCAGGCTAGTAGATTTGGACAAAGACTGGTGATGACAGTTTCTCAGAGACATTGTATGATTCAGTACTGTATATTATAGGATCTCACAATGACCAGTCAATAACATGACTACATTTATTATACTGTCAGTTTATATTTACTGGTTATTACTCTCTATATTATATCTTTGTGTGATAGAAATAATAAACCTGAGTCTAGACAATGCCAGAACTGGTCTTAGTTATAACATAATAGGAAGCCTTGCCAGTGTGATAATATAGATAATTTATAACCGCCTTTCTATCACTACAAAAAAAGCATTATAACGTTTTTATATATTTCTGTAAAAATATGAACGAAAATGAAATAGCAAAAATGGTCCATTTAGAATTTTGATTAGTCAGAGGGACTGATTATAACTTACTAAAATTTTTTCTTTCTGTCGGAATTTATATGTTTCTTCCTATTTTTACTTCATTTTCTTTTTATTTCCCCTTTTCTTCCATTCTTCCAGGGCTTGACATTTAAAGTTGTCCTGTTGCCTATTGAATGGCCCTGACAAACTATATTTGGGTTTGGGCAACATGTTATTGCTAGAAAACATTTGGTTCAGGCAAGTGAAATATAAAGCAGGTTTTCCATCCAGGTAACCTGCTTTTAAAATTATTATCAAGGCCTGTTTTCATTTTCCATCTGTATGCTTCCCTATTCCTCCTATTCCCTCCTTTTTTTCCTATTCCCTGTTTTCTACTGCTTTGTTTACCTTTTCCAAATATTGCCCCAATTCTAAACAATTCCTCATTTCATTTCTATTTCCCCCTTTTCTTCAGTTTTTCCTTTTCTTTCATTTTTTATCTTTTGCTTCTTATGCATTAGTGTTTATCATTATATAGACAGACTGGTAATCTTTATATGAATGCCATGTATGGCTTGTTTTACTTGTATCAATGAAACCCCTGTGGGAAACATAATCATCATTGTTAGTTTTCTCAACGTTAACTTAAATGGATCTTCCTGTCTAAGTATCGGATAGTCTTGGCAGTAATTCTATGCTTTTGTCTGATGTATTCCAAAATGGATCAATTTTCCCTCTTGTAGTTTTGTAAAAAACTGTGGTATATTGCATAAAAGCAAATTCATATCATCAGCAGAAAGTCTTCTATTTCTTGTTACTGTTTTTTGATTGGTTGATGATTTTGGAATGCAGGTTGATAGGGCAGTGGATTTGGAATCTAGTGTTCTGAAGGGGGTACGGGTTCGAATCCCACTGGGGGAGGTTATACCCTTCCATGAAAATTTGACAATAAGGTCAATTTTCCTCCATTGATTAGACAATAACAAAAAAACTATGGAGAAGTTTCCGGCCTTGTGGAAGGGTAGGGAATGGACAAGGGTCCTGGAAAGCTAGGTTAGGTGTGCTGGCCGATGTAAAATGACCTAAATTGTGTTGACACATTGTTAAAACCAGTTTATAAAAAAAAAATCTTCCATTGGTTTCTGCAGTCTTCATGTAGCAGAGTTATAATATGCCACTTGTACTTCCTTAGCTACAAGCTAGCTTTATAATGACAAAGAGGAAGAATATTGGCATTCAACTTAGAAGGGCGTAGGTTCAATCACAGCTTGATCCATGTATTTTGATTTGGTTACATTCTTAAGGATGTAATTTGACAGTCAGACGTTCTACAGAAATTATTATTACCATGGTAACAATATTTGATTATATATAATTTCATACATATTACATTATATTGTGGTGGTCTTAATTTTGAGGTAACAACCATTAGATACAGAACAAAAAATTATGCTATTTTCAAAATTGGTCTTATTTGCAGGGTGGTCGTTAGCCAAGGTACAAGTGTATGTGTATTTATACCTTTTTAAGTATACATTGTAACATTTTAAATACACAAGCTATATGTATTCTTATAGTCCAAGAATAAAACAGGGGAAACAATTTATTTATTTATTTATTGGAGTTAACGCCGTATCAACACAATTAAGGTCATTTCACGGTGTCCAGCGCACCTAACCTAGCTTTCCTGGATCTTTGTCTATATCCAGTGCTCACCTACCCTTCCACAAGGCCGGAAACTTCTCCATATTATCTAATCAATGGAGGAAAATTGACATTATTGTCTAATTTTCATGGAAGGGTATAACCTCCCCAGGTGGGATTCGAACCCGTACCCCCTCGGGACACGAGATTCCGAATCCCCGTGCACTACCAATTGCGCTATTGACCCGGGTTGGGGAAACAATTAAGTCCATTAGACAGGACTAAGATTCACAATGTAAATGTAGATAGAGAATTTGTCAAGCTCTGCCTACTAATGTCTTATATCAGTGTTTAGATTAGTATGTGATATGTGAAGTTCTCTCTTCTTATGTCTTAAAGTTCTACTATCCTGATGTTGATTCCATTTTCTCTTCTAATGTAAAGCTACTGTCTCATGGATTTTTCTTTAAACTGTAAAGTTTTGCTACTTGGTCAATCTAAATCAGAATTTTCTAAATCTTCATTTATTGGGCAAAAATGGTATTACTTACCTTGTTGGTTATTACAATATGAATGGCGAGAGGTACCACTTATTAATTATAAACAGAAATAACAAATATAATGTTGGGACCTTTTCTTCTTAAATTCAGCATTTGGGACAATACAATAAACAACCTGGTCTTCATAGGAGAACTTTTTAGAATTAGTGTATAATTTTGTTAAGAAAATCATTTAATATTTAAGCCCACAACAAATTGATCATATGTTCTATGGATTTGCTCGCACCTTAATTTTACGGTTTTTTTACAAAAAAAATATTTTATTTCCTCGCTCGTTCATAAATATTTGATCAAACCGCTAAATAAAGCAAGTGAATAAAGACTTTTTAAAAAAATTTCTTGGCTCGCTCGCCCCATTTTTTTCCCAGAAAAATCTGTAGAACACATGATCAACTTGATGTGGCCTAAGGCAATTAGACCCATAGATTGTGAGAAATATAAAATAAAAGTCATAAAAGGCACACTAAAATCATTTATATCATAACTTACTGGGGTATATTTTTACATAAAATCACCATGTTTTATGTAACATTTAACAATTGTCATTATTACAATTGACCTTACGCCAGAATTTGATTGACAGCTCCTATTAGCCAATCAGCGTCCGACATTTGATACCCTGATGCTTATCTAAGATAAGCGGCTTATCGGCCGCCATTTTGTCCGACATCTGGTCTTGACGGACATCGAAATTCTAATGTGTTAGCATGGACCCTATGTACAGTTATATAGGGTTCTCAGTGAAAGTTACAAAATAAACTCAATAAAACAAATAAGAAGGGTCAAAATATGTACACATGGGGTCTGTAAATACTGTGATAAAAGTATAAACTACTCAATAATCTGACGACAATAAATACAAGTCTGTAATAAATCAGGTTGAAAATTACATTTTTCATGCATGTTTACCCCCAAAATGTACCACAAAGATCTATGGATCCACCCCTTAACTTTTTATTTCTCAGCATATTTTATCACCTATACACCATTTTAAGGAGTACATGTATATAAAGTCGTTTTCGAGTACTCGTATATCCAACAGATTTCTGATTTATAAAGGATTTCTACTAACGTTCAATGTGAGATGCGTTCTTTGATAATTTTTGCGCATATAATGTTTTTGTTGGAGCAAATGAACCTACCTTTATTTTTAATATATATCAATGGATAATATAAAGAAGGGAATCATTTGAAAGTTATGACAATGCCATTTTCAGACAAATTAATCTTTAGGAAATATGATATCTCGTAAATGAATATGCATGTATTTGAACACAATCCGTCTAGATAGCCCCTAATACCCACTCCTTAACTTTTTTTATTTCCCGACATATTTTAATTAACTCTACATCATTTGATAGCGAACGTAATGTTATATTTTCTGCATGTTTTACAGTTTAAAATCCGTACATCCAAATGACTATTACCAGCGTTCAAATTTAAGTGTATTCTTTCAACTTGCTCATTCTTTGTGTGTATATTTTTTGTTGGAGCAAATGGACCCACCTTTAATTTGAATATTAATGAATGGATATTCATAGATAATGTATCATTTGATAGATGAGACAATGCCCTTTTCAAAAATATTAAGTTTATCGAAATCGGATGACAAGTAAGTAAAATAGCATGCGTTTGAACCTATTACTTTCAAAACATAGATAATGGTTAGGGACATAGATTAATCCCTGATAATGTCGGACAATGTACCACGTGTATCGGTGGGCGGAGCGTAGGTATTCTGGCGTAAGGTCAATATTGCTTTACTGCTACGAAAATGTTCCTACAAAACTATTTTGAGAGTTTTTTTGGAAAGTCAATATTAAAGTTGAAATTTTTGAAAGCCATAGCAACACATTGTATTGGTAATATCATGGCGGTCATTCAACCTATTGTGTAGTACTCATTGTTTCTGGAAAGGCTTAATCTCTGGAAATCTGTGAAGGGATAGCTTTATTGCTTGCCTATATCTGATAGCTTTCCTGGAATAATCTGATAAAATATACAAATACATTCTGCTCTCTAGAGAATTGTCAGAAAATTGTCAGAGAATTGTTTTCTTATTGTTTGAATTGTTTTGATGACATAAAACAACAATTTGTAGATTTGATGAATTTGTCCGTGTGATGGTTTTATGTATTTTATTGGTATTCCTGAGAAAGGGTTTTAAGGGATGGCCCCTTATTGTTGGAATTAGTTTTGATGACATAAAACAACAATTTGTAGATTAGATAATTTTTTGTAGGTTCTTCTAAAAAAGGGTTTTAGGGGATGGCCCCTTATTTTTGAAATTAACTTGATGTCATAAAGCAAGAAGTTGAAGGTTTGATGAATTTTGTCTGCATGGTGGTATTATATATTTTTGGGTATTTCTGAAGGGGTTTTAGGGGACAGCCTCTTAGTGTTGGAATTATGTTGTTGATATTAAACAACTATTAGTAGATTTGATGAATTTGTCTGTGTGATGGTTTTATGTATTTTGGGGGGATTTCTGAGAAAGGGTTTTTAGGGATGGCCCCTTATTGTTGGAATTATGTAGATATAACATAAAACAACAAGAAGTAGGTTTGATGTCTTTGTCTGTATGATGGTATTTCTTGGTGTTTTATGGGTATTTTTGAAGGTGTTTTAGGGGACAGCCCCTTATGATGGTATTTGGTATCTTATAAGTTTTACAGAGAAAGAGTTTAAGGGGACAGCCCCTTTATGTCATCAATATATGTTGATTATAGTAAAAGCATGTGAGCTGCCGTGCAAGTTCAGTCAGTAAGCATTCAAGTCTACTGGAGTTTGAAATAATGTTTACTGCCATTCTGTAAAAAAGTCTGTGAAATACACAGTCCTCTCAAACTTAAAAACTGGGACAACAAACATTTTTCTTGCACACAAATGTTAGAATAAAAGTGTAGCAGAAACAGTCATCATATCTGTTTCATACTATCATTTTTTAGCCGGGTTTTTCAACGAAAAAATTCGACTAATAGTTTGGCCAGACACGGGCGTTTGGGTGATCGGGCATCCGGTGTCATAAACAATTGCATTATAGTTTTCTTTTCCATATATTTCTGCCATTAATTTTATTGTCAGATCTTTATGAAACTTCATACAATGATAACATACCATGTGATGAACAGTATAAGAAAGTTTCCACAACTCAACCTGCCTTTATTATGGATTATTTCCCTTTGTAATTCTTTGTTTAAGTTTTTAAATCTGGCTTTAATGTGGTTTCCACATTACATTTCTTGTTAAACCTAAATATAATGCAAATTGTATGTCTTAAAGCACATTAAATAAAGTTATAATATTTTGTTTACTTTCAGGTAATGCTCTAGTAAAGACAGGACAAACACAGATCTTGATTGGTAATGCTTATAGAGAATTTGTTCAATCTTCTGCTAATAATTTCTTACAACCATTACAGAACTTTCTAGAAGGAGATATGAAAACTATAATGGTAGGTACACATTAATTTTGTGTTAAGCCACTTATATGACATGCTGTAAGCACAATAATTAGGTATAAATTGCATCTGGAAATCAAATGTATGGGTTTTTACCTAGGGGTTCAAACAAACCTGTACTGTGAAATAATTTTGCTACACAAATTTTTAAGCTATGATATTTAGTAAATGCTGTTTGCACCTTGTCAATGTAGATGGAAAAACTTAATATTTTGGGTTCTTGATATACTTTGAGACAAAAAATTTATTGAGTATTTGTTATTTCTCTTATAAATACCCTTCCTCAAAATACTGACCACAATGGCATACTCAAGCATGGATATCAGTCTTGAAATTCAACAATATTGGGTACCTGAGAAAGGGCTTTTTTATGTACAGAAAATGCTGAAATCATAAAATTTGGGACTTTTTTTCTAAACTTTCACCTCTGTGTGAACTATAATTGGTGAGTTGTAATTAAATGAACATTTTTTTTTGTTTATCTTCAGAAAGAGAAGAAGCTTTTAGAGACAAAACGTTTAGATTTAGATTCATGTAAAAGTAGATTACGGAAAGCTAAACAAGTCGCCTCACAAACTCAGGTTAGTATGTCACATGGATATATATATCTCTCACAATAATAGTCCCTTAATTACCATGTAACAAAATTGTGTCCCGTACCAAATAGTGTCCAGTGATTGTTACTGTTATTGCCTTAATTCACTAGCCTGAAGTCCTTGACTAGTTAAAATTGTTCAGACTGATATTAATGTTTTATTTTTATGATGGTCCATCTGCTCCATATGGATATATTATGTGCAGACCCCAGAATGTGACTCTTCATCCTTAAAAGATTGTTTTTTAAATTGAGTCAAATTTTGAAAATGTTAATACAATGTATATAATTTATATCAAGATAGTTTTTATACCCCCGCTTCGAAGAAGAGGGGGGTATACTGTTTTACCCTTGTCCGTGCGTGCGTCCGTCCGTCCGTCCGTCCGTCCGTCCGTCCGTTACAAAATTTCCGTCACAGTTTTCTCAGCAACTATACCATGCAGCAGCCTGAAACTTTGCATATTGCTTCATCCTATAGTCCCATGTGGTGTAAAGCGATTTCATGCTCCTTACTCATCTACTTCCTGTTTGTCGCATATTTTTAGATTTTGGCGGGGGTATCACTAGTGAGCATTAGCTCACAGATTTATTTTATTTGCCTAAGTGTGTTTTTGTCATTGCCAGTAGTAGGTTTTCGCCTAATTGCTAATTTAGCACTATAAAGTTGGGTACTTCACAATGTAATTGTTCAGAATAGTGAAAATTACTCATTTATATAGTCTGGCTTGTTGAGAACTTTACATTTTACTATTTGATAATAAATCTGGCTAGTGATTAAAAACATTTAAGGTGATGACTGTTGTTACTTTTTATGTGAGATTAAACCCTGTAGTACTTTGATATAAATCATCTAGTTTACTAACTACTTGCCTTTTCTGGAAGACTTAAATAATGATATCAGAAAAGTCATATTCGTCATTGTTTGTATAATATTTGCACCCCACTTTGGCCCCACCCTCTTGTCTCTCTCCCCTTTCTGTTACTCCCTCTGTTTCCCTTCATTCCCTTCCTCTCTTGCTCCTTCTTTCCCTACATCCACTCTCTCTACTTCTTTTCACTTTCTTTTGCCATACTCTCTCTCTCTTCCTTTTCTTATCCCTTCGTCTCTCTTTAACCTTACCCATCACTCTATATTTGACCTTGTTTTATTCTGACCTTGACCTTGTTTCTATTCTCACCTTGACCTCGATTCTATTCTGACCTTGACTTCGGTTCTATTTTGACCTTTACCTAGTTTTATAGTTACCTTGACCCAAGTTTTAGTCAGACCTTGACCTTGATTCATGTTGTCATGGTGATTGAAATGTTAATTTCCCTGCAAATATGTCTTATTATTTTCCACACATATTACAGAGAGACTAGACTAATATTCATTTTCCTCACTAAATTTTCCCATATTTATTAATTTCCATGATGCATGGTATAAAACAGTCTACTTCATATTTGCATAAATCAACAAAGTATTGAATGACAACATTGTAATTAATATTATATGACACCTGTTGCTGTGCATTTGTTGATGTTTGTTGCTTTTGAAATGTAATATAATATAGCATATTGTTTAATATAGTTACATGTTTTGTTATCTGTGGGAAATATATAATTTCATGGTTTGTGCACACTTTTATATCAATTTTCTAGCTACTGTCATTAGACTTGATTTTAGCCTTAACCCTTATCATGCTATATATCTTACTACTGATAAGCCTCCCCACTGCTGAATTAATTTAGCTGATATTGATCAGCGGATGCCGTGGTGATAGGTGTTGTGTTTATCAGCTTTAAATTGGGTTTTTTAGCGAATTTATCATACCATAACCTATCCCTTTTGAAAAGTACATAGAATACAGAAATTGAATATACAGTTTTTATTGATTTTTGTCATCTAACCATCTGTTTAAAGTCTTCCATAAGACAGGAAAGAAAAACATACATGACAATATTTCAAAGATTTCGGTATTCATGCTGTAAAAACCATACCATGCGCTTTAAAATTTATTGATTTAAATGGGGAATGATTAGTAAAATAACACCATGCATATTACTAATATTAATTGGGTAACTAGAATAACAAACTAACATATTCGTTGACTGATGTTCGGCATTATTTCCGTATGTATTGAATGATCACAGTATTCCAATATTATTTACACTCCAAAGAATTGAATTATAAACACTGATAAACACTATATACAACACACATACACGCATCTTCACACGCAACACATAATAAATAATTATAAAACTTGATGTCAGTGAAAACATAACATAACAATTAAAAAAAATTTTAGGACAATAATTATAATACAAGTGAACTCCAACAGGCATTTTTAGTCCTCATTCGCTTCAGGTTGAAGCCTATAATCCTTCATAGAATTTCACGTACAATTACATCATTTTCAAAAAATCGCTGCACATTTTGTTCGATAGTACCATCCGTGAAATTAATATCACAATCGCTGTCACCACTAAAATCACTATCTTTAAATAACTCTTCTAAAACATGGTCTAACGAAAATCGTATTCTTGCGTAAGTATTATGAAAACTCAGCGAGAAATGAAGTTTGTTTTTCGCGCGTGAAGCTAGATTTAACTTCTATTGGACAATAATTTAATTAATATCGTCATCAACAAGATATCGGCCTACGATAAAATAAATTTTGTACATATGTCGATCTATTTTAAGCATAATAAGAGAATAATAAGAGGGTGCAACTTAGAAACATATGCATCGCAACTGTAGGTCGCGCTCAGCAGTGGGAAAATGATAAGATCATCGCGACCTGTGGTTGCGTATAGCATGATAAGGGTTAAATAACTAATGACAGTAGAAATGTTGGAAAATGACTTGAAGTGTAGATAAAAATGGAAGCTTGACTTGCAAGCATCACTTGGTTTAGTTCTGTTTTATTAACCTGTCACAACTTAGATAATTACAAGGTCACTGAATCTGTTATTTTTAACTCCTTTCAAACCTTTATATACCTGATATTCAGAAATCGCCGCACATATAGTTAGATCGCCATTTTTTAATATGGATTGGTAGCTCAATGGTTAAAAACAAGTTGAATAATAACACATTTAGTAACTGTGTAATTATTCATGTTGTGACAAGTTAATAAAACAATACTATAATTGTTATAAAATAGAAACTAAACTATAGTCACCTTGCCAATGTATTTCCCCGTAACTGGTTCCAGTCATTCTTTTTCATCAAAAGGAAACACATTGTTTTCTATTGAAGGAGTTAGTTAAGTTTAAGTGTGGTTTAAAGTCTGCTCCCATATACATGTTCAGCCAAATTTACAATCTTGTAAGATAACTGCTGATCATTATTATCACCCTCAAGCAGGCAATCCCTCACAGTATCTATTTACACCTGAGTGGAGTGGAACAATTGTAGGTTAATTTCTTGCTCAAGGTAATTAATCATGGGGATTGAACCGGGACCTCTCAATCCTTAAGCCTGTGTCCAACCACTGGACCACTGCTGAAAGAGCATTTTTCAAGAAAAATGATACCTAATCAAAAATGTATGTACCAGATCTCAATCAAATCTACCTGAGGTAGGGAAGATGAAAATTTATTATATACTTTACAATGTATGTACAATGAAATTTAATCCCAACAAATGCAGCTAGAATAAATATATGTAATGTTTATAATGGTCTTAACTCCTTGTGGTTTTGTACTTTTGGTTGCTATGGTTACTGTTACAATTGGCAACATCTGTTGTTATGCACTTTCAGGTATTTGAAAATGTAATTTGGAGTATAGATTATATTATATATCATGATGCATTATAAATTTATGTTTATACATTGTAGTGTTCAATCTAGAATGGCACAAAAGGGGGCCCATTGAGCCCATGGACTTTGAAATAGAGAGCCCAACATTACACATAAAATCTATTTTTAGAAACATAGCTCTTAGATCTATTTTATAACAAAGCTAGAAAGTGGAACTATAGTAACCAACTGGTTTAAGAATTTAATCCATAAATTATTGTGCAGTACTAATTGATAACACGGCTCAGTCTGCAGCTACTTGTTTTTAAGAGGCATGGAAGTAAATAAAGAAATGGATACTTAGTAAACGGAAATTTGTAAACTTATTAAAGTGCATATTATAACCATATTTTTTGGCAGTGCATCTGATGGGCCTAAATGATGGTACATGTATTAATTGCGCCATTTGCATTCAGAAGGGGCCAATGGTTCACTCTAGATTGAATACTGCATTGGTTGGGGTTTTAGCTCGACTATTTAAACTTAAAGCAGGGCTCGACATTTAAGGTTGTTCTTTTGCCCTTGACTATCTATAGACTCTATTTTTGTGTTTGGGCAATTTGTTATTGCTTGTTAACATTTGGTACTTGCAAAAATGTAAAATATGTAGCCAGGCAACCTACTTTAGAATGAATGTCAAGCACTGTAAAAGTTTGGCTTTTTTACTCTTTGGTGCATCAGTGTTGGTGTTGATGTAACATTGATGGGTTTTGTTTGCTATGAATTATATTTACAATCACTGAAGAGATTTCTCATTAATCTTTTTGCATGTCTACATGCTTTAAATTACATTTTGATTTTCTAGTTTCATAATTCTGGTATAAAATTTGATTGAATTCATTTTGGGCATTTAAGTCCCTGTTAAATCATGTGAAGTCACTTTTTATAGACTGTTGCACTATTTTCACATAGTCCATTGAGCATAGGGGTAAATTTTAACAGTATTTTAACAATATTTGATTGCAAAATAATGTAAAGCACATGCTCCTATGCTTATGTAGTGAAAATGCATGTGACTATGTTGGAATAACGATAATAAAATGAAGGTCAGTGGCACATTTGGTAGCGTGCTGGGATTTGGAATCTCATGTCCCAAAGAGGGTTGGAATCCCACCCGGGGAGGTTATACCCTTCCATGAAAATTTGACAATAATGTAAATTTTCCTCCATTAATAAGATATATGGAGAAGTTTCCGGTCTTGTGGAAGGGTTGGTGAGTACTGGTTATAGACAAGGGTCCAGGAAAGCTAGGTTAGGTGCGCTGGACCCTGTAAAATGACCAAATAGTGTGTTGATATGGCATTAAACCCAATTTAAGAAAAATAACGATAATAATATCTTTATCTATGAGGCTACACATTTGGACAAAATCGAATCTTCCATATGGACCTTGGATAATCTGCGATAGATGAGCTTTAAGACTATAGAATGTTCTTGATAATTTTGTTGCCATGGTTACATGTATATGTCTATATACTATGTCATGTTCTTTTGTTATTTTCTGTTTTATCTATAAGACTGGTCAAATGCCTGCAAATAACCCTTATGCCAAGTTGGAGGTGGGTGTTTATTGCAAGCATGGGTTGCTATGGCAACTGTTTAACTTTTTATTCAATAAATGTGGTGTTTTTTTCTCTTGTAACTATGTGAGCTTTAAAATGCCTTGAGATGTCAGAATTTGTTAAAATGTTAATTAATTACTCCATTTTGTATATTTGGTGATTTGGGTTGTGTATTATAAAAAAAATGTTCAATAATTTAGCAATGCAATATTATGCTCTAATGACAAATTTAGTTCGTAAGATTGTTGATAATAGAAGCTATTGGTCTTGTAATTCTGCCCTTGTGGTTACAGAACTTGATCATATAAACCCTGTGCTCGGAACTCAAATTTATTTTCAATCTATATTTCTTTCATAACATTTGAATAAAGATTGGTGTGCCATTTGTTTCAATCTTGAAAATTACTAATTTTGTCTCTTAGTTCAAGCTTTTTTAAAATTAATTCATATACTACCTAGAAGAAAAAAAATATAAAAAGTTGTTTAGCATTTGTCAATGTTTTCATTATGTACAAATAAAGAACAACACTTGTTCTGGCATCTCTGTCAATGTATTATCTACATGTATACATATATATAACCTTGCTTTTCAGTTTATATTTCTATTCTACCATGGTTGCTATGGCAACAAACATTCTAATTATGATGTTTTTGAATGTAGATATAATTACAACATTCCAATTCTGCTTTACTGTAAAATTAAGGTGTAGAGCCCTTATAGAAGCCTGAACAGTTAGTGTATATTGATTTTAACTTATCTAGATTGTGAAACAAGTTTTTACAACTTTGATTAACAACTTTCGAGTCTGCTTCCTGGATCCCCATTACTGAGCTAGTAGGATAAAGTTTCTTGCTCAAAGAAACAATTGGGTAGATTTGTTTGGGATTTGTACCGTAGCTGACTGTCCTTTGATTACCTGTCCGAAGTCATAACCACATGGCCACGCCCACCCCTTGATTACAGTTGAGATTTTGATTCTCACCATGGCCCTAATCTCAAATCATGATTTTGAGATCCTTTTGACATGGACTTAAGGTCTAATTATACTTTATTAAGAATGGGTCTCAAATAGATTATGCTATTGAGTAGCAGGATTGGAATGGTGTTTAAATGTAGATTATTATGTTGTCTTTGTTAAAATGTTCTACTCTGAAACTTATAATGGTATAAATAATAAATTTATATTTTTGGTTTGTGTTCAATTGGCTTTTCATTATTATGGTATCTTTCCCATTTGGGTCAAACAATTGATAGCTTAATTTGGGAAGAGATATTGACATTCAGGGCTGGACATTAATTTTAAACTAGGTTGCCTGGTTGGACAGCCAGCTTTGTGTTTAGCCAGCTTTTGTCAGTTATCTTTCCCTGATAAATTCTGAAGCAATCCAATTGGTAAGTAGGTCCCTACAGTTGAATTCCTATGTAAGGGTAACAAAATATTTCATCTAATATCTTTCTTGTTAATGAAGATATTAACTGAAGTGATGTAATTTAGATAGTTCTTTACCTTAAAACACTAAGCTTGAATTTCAAACAAATTAAATGATTTTCAAAAAAGTTATTAAAGATTAATTTTGGAAAATTGACAATGAAAAGTAAGGGTAAAATCTGAGTAATCCAACTAATTGGACCTACCTATTTGAAGAATATACAAGGGGAAATAACTGACTTAAGTCCCTTATTATTAACTTGCAGTGACAGGTTGCTGGAAGCCGAATATAGGTTGTCAGGGGCTACTGGACAACCTTTTCTAATGAGTCCTGACATTTTTGTTGATCTCTTATTCATGATGGTGATTAGCCAAATGATTGCAAACCAATCACTTAAACTATAGGAGCATAGAATTTTTTTATTTGTTAAAATCCTTGAAAATTATTGATGAAAATTTGTCGTGGCTTTTTTGCTATGTAGTAAAACAGGTTATTTGTATCAAATTTTCATGTTTCTTAAAACTTATTGTTCTTTATTGGTGAGTGAACTGTTAAACAGAGCCTTTGACCTGTCTACATTTTCATGAGTGAACTTTTTTTTGGACTTGTTCTGAAGTAAACAATGTTTGGGATTTTAGAAAGGGCTAAGTAAAGGCTACTAAAACCATAATATTCTTGAATATAGGACTTATGAACTAGTGTTTTAACTTAAGAATAATATTAACAATTCTGAATGTAATATAGTAATATGTTGTTTGTTTTTTCTCTTCTGTCTTTCTCGTAGAACAATACGCCCCCTGTGCTTCCTGCAGATAATCCATACGCTGCACTAGAGGTCTGCTTTCATGTTGTAATGTTTTACTTACTGTGTATAGCATGCTCTTATTGACTGTATGGCTTTATTTTCATCCTTTTCTTTTCTATATCTTTAGTTTTTTGTTCAACACTGGCAAATTTTGATGTCTTTTGGTTTGAAATTCATTAGTTGTATGTCTTTATGAAACCTGCTCACTGATTGGCTGATTAGTGTGTTACCTGATTTTTGATTGGATAGAATGGACGTTGATTATTTATGTTAGCTTAGTTTTGATTGTGTAGAAGAACTGTGATAATTTTGTCACCTGATTTTTGATTGGCTAACTGAAGCTGATCATTTTAAATTGATTAGCTAAGCATTTTAAAATTTTTGATTAGAGTTACAGTAGTTGAGTTAGCTTAATTTATTGGTCAGTACATTAAATGTTTGATTTGTTGATAATCTAATTGTGCATCTAAATTATGGAAATGCTTAAAGCTAACATTTTAGTTTACTTGCATGAAAGCACAAACTCTGTTTTTATGTAATTATAGGTCAAGTTAGTTACAGTAAATTTTGAATTTCATTTTATTGCCAGCAACAATGTGCTGTGTTGCTATAGCTAGTTCCAGCGAATGGGACTTTGAATCCAATTAGCTAGGTTTGTAGCTGCGGCCGTGGCGTAGTGGTTAGCATGTCTGACTTCAAATCCGGAGATCGCATGTTCGAGCCCCGTCGCCGTAGGTCATACCCTATACATGAGTTGTCGGCCTTGTGGTAGGGTAAGTTAGTACTGGTGATAGAAAAGTGTCCAGGAAACCTATAGTAGGAAGAGCTGACTGTCGTGTATATAACCTTAATGTGTGTTGAATACGACATTAAAAACCAATAGCTAGGTTTGATTACTGGTCAGGGCAAGATGTACACTTCCATGAACTTTCAGCAATTATTGCCAGTATTGTGATTTTTCTCCATAGACAGTGATGTGTTATTGTTTATAGAACGACTAGTTAGTACTGGCAAATAAAAGTGTCCAGGAAAGCAGGTCAGATGATTTTGCTACCAGAAATATTTGTTGCAATGAGAATTATTTGTATGTTTTGATAAAATTCTCAGTAACGTTAATTTATTCATTCAAAGTTTAGTTTTAAGAAACCACCACATATTGAAAGGATACGGTTTCATTTTCACATTTTTTTTTTCATTTTGTAAAAAGTTAATTTTACTCATTATTACATTGTTTCGTATACTGTTCACATAACACACAGTATCTTTTATGTATAATTTGTGTTACATTATAATATGAAATATGTAATTCACAATTTTAAGTATGTGTTGGTATAATTCTTTTTCCATAGTGTGTATTTTTATTGGATGATTAAATTCACTCATTGATTACCTTTTTTTGCAAAATAAATTATTAATTAATTATGATTTGAAAAATTACATAAAGTTCTTATTTATAAGATTTGAATAGATGTTTATTAATACTTAATATGTTTAACTTTCTCGGTAGACAAAAAGTATGATACAATTTATAAAAAAAATCTGTGATAAAAGTTTAATTTTTTCATCTACAGCAGAGCTGGAATTTATTCTTAAATTGTAATAGCTGACCATTGTCTGAAAAAATGAATATGTTATTTGATAAAACATATTTCTTGTATATTAGTTCTTTCGTCACTATTTACCAAGCCATAAATTTGATGTTAGGCGTCATTTTAATTATGAAATAGTTCTTACTTCATGGAATACATTTATTTTTATAGATATTGTTAAATTTTATTAACTGTCTGTGGTGCATACATTAACCCTGCTGATTTAAATACTACATTACTTCTGTACTCACAATTCCCACTGATTTATTTACTCACTTAAGTACTTCTGTAATTATAATCAATTAAAATAGATATCCTAATTTATGTACAGAGATTATCATACAAATATCAAGTATTTAAATCAGCGGGGTTAATGTATGCACCACCGACAGTTGAATGAAATTTAACAAAGTAATATATAAGTATTTATTTTATTTTAATGCTGCCAGGATGATGTTATAGCCAAAGTAAGTTATGTATGTTGTATGTTAACATGTTGTGTTGTATTTGGAATACAAAAAAGGGGCCGAAATTTGACCCTTTTTATGCTTAGTATATTGGTTGCAAATTGGTACCTTTTCAAATGATGCAAAAAGGGATCAATGTGCAACCCTTTTCTGTGCTTAATATATTGGTTGCAAAAGGGTCTCTTTTCTACTTATTGAAAAAGGGATCAAGGTGCAACCCTTTTATGTGCTTAGTATATTGGTTGCAAAGTGGTCCCTTTTCAAATAAAGCAAAAAAGAGATCAAGATGTGACCCTTCTCTATGCTTAGTATATTGGTCGCATAATGGTCCCTATTTTACTGATGCAAAAAGGGATCATAATGCAACCCTTTTCTGTGCTAAATATATTGGCTACAAATTGGTCCCTTTTCAATTGATGCAAAAAGGGATCAAAGTGCAACCCTTTTGTGTGTTAAATATATCTGTTGCAAAGTGTTCCTTTTTTACTGACTCATAAAGGGATCAAGATGTGACCCTTTTTATGTTTAGTATATTAGTTGTAAAAAGATCACTTTTCTACACTGAGTTATTAATGCAAATTGGGTGTAGTATTGTGTTGTACTCCTGTTTGAAAAACAGGCCATTTAAGTAAAAGTGTTGTTGATCCATCGGTCCGTTTGTCTATGTGATAGCTTGACAACAGTTGTATTGTTCAATTTTTTATTCAACAGTCAGTGGCACATGCATTAAGTCTGCTGATTTAAATCTAATTTTATCAATCAATTTGACTACAGAAATACTATTGTGAATTTTCAAATCAGCAGTGTTAATATATGCACCACTGATAGTTGAATAAAGTGAAACATAACCTACTACAATAGAAACTCTGAAAACCGGACCCTCTGAAAACCGGAATCCTTTGAAAACCGGACAATTTTTAAAGTCCCATATTTTTCCCTATTAAATGCATTGAAAAATATCCTCTGAAAACCGGAAACTCTGAATTCCGAATACCGGACCTTTTGCCATGGCTTCTAATGATAAATATGCATAAAAAATCCTCTGAAAACCGGACACCAAGTGTCAACTTTCTGTGTATTGTAACAGTTAGTTAATCATAATCCCTGGCAGATGTCAATTGTTAATTAAATATCCAAGCATTTTATCTATACAGGTGTGAAAAACACTTGTCTGTCATTGTTTAGGATTCTTGTAATGTTTGTTTTGTATAAACATGTATTGTTGTACAGACATAATTTGTGAAAATATTTTAATTTAAAATATTGTTTTTATACAAATAAAAAGGCTACATGTTAGATTTCAAAATTACTAAAGTTTGTTAAATGTAAGAAAATAATGATGTCTATCTTTTTATTTTGAGTAAGATATTGGGAAATAGTTTATATGATGTTGTTATTGTTGTTATGTGATAATATGCATTCATTTTAATGAGAATAGCATCCATATTTATCAATTATTTATTTGAATGCATTTAAAGTCCATTGATAACATGTACATGAAACTTAAGAAAAGTTATAATATTTTAATTTTCTTTTTTCTCAGTAAATTTACACTTACCAAACCAAAATTGACCAAACTTTAATTAAAAAAATAAATTAAGATATAGCTGAGCCATCCATTCAATGTAGGAAAATGTCCCAACAAACCCATAGCTATGTTTAATTAGTGATTCTGTAAAAACCTCTGAAAACCGGAATCCTCTGAAAACCGGACTTTTTGGTCAGTCCGAGCCAGGTCCGGTTTTCAGAGTTTTTACTGTATTTACATTAGCCTTATTTTCTTGAAAGTGAAGATTTTTTTATAACTTCTCTTCTATCTCAAAGTTAGTTACAGTTTATCAAATTAGTTAAATTGCATTTTCCCATCTAAACTTGTCAGTTACTAAATTGAAAAACAAAAGAAAAGTACTGGAATACAAGTAATTGAAAAGATAAAAAATTACTTAACTAGATTAGCTAAAAATTACAGGAAGTAATGAAAAGTTAGGTAAAGAAGAAATGTAGTGTTAAGAATTGTGTGTTTTGTGTTTTCTGACCTAGCCTTTTGTATTGTCCGTTTTTTCTCAACTGTCAAACTTGAATAATTTCACGGTGACTGAATGTATTGTTTTTATTTGGGTTTTATGGCGCACCAACACAAAAAGGTCATATCGCGCCGAGTTTTTGTTTTTTTGTTTTTGTACTGGCGACCTAATTGTTATTAAATATAACCTGGCTAAAACATATCATACGGCATAAGCAGCTTTACTCGGTCATAATACACACTTTCATAAACTCATGGATGCATTACGACTATAATTTTACCAAACTCATGCACTGTTTAATTATTCATGCTTTGACAGTTGAGAAAAAATGAACAATAGGTTCATTGTATTACATATGCATACATCAGCTGAACCCCTTTTTTAATTTCTGTGAAACATAACTCTTGTACTATAGTTTTAAATGTCTATTAATTGTCTTTGCCTGTTTCTTGCAAACATTTTGAATTGCTGCGGTGCCTGACTAGGCAATGTTTCCAATATGACTTGCATTACCATTCCATTGTCTATGACTTATCTTAAAAATAAATTTAAACTCTATGCATATCCCCAGAATGCAAGAACTAATGCAAGTTACTTCATGTTGTGCAAATGTCGGAATTATCTCCCTTAGATTGACAATATGGCTTAGCTCCCTTTGATTGGAAATCTTGCTTGTCTTCCTTTGAATAACAACTTTGATCATCTTTCATCAGCAATCTTGCTTATCTCCCTTTGATTAGTAATCTTGTTTGTCTCCCTTTGATTAACAATTTTAATTGGCAGTAGTTTGTCTCTCTTTGATAGACAATTTTGTTCATCTCCCTTTGATTGGCAAGCTTGCTTGTCTCCCTTTGATTTACATTTTGATTATCTTCCTTTTGCAATCTTGTTTGTATCATTTGGCAAGCTTTCTTGTATCTCTTTGATTAACAATTTGATTATCTCCCTTTTGCAATGTTGTTTGTTTCGTTTGGCAAGCTTTCTTGTACCTCTTTGATTAACAATTTTGATTATCTCCCTTTAATTGGGAATCTAGTTTGTTTCCCTTTGATTGGCAAGCTTTCTTGTCTCCCTTTGATTAAAATTTTGATTATATCCATTTGATTGGCATTCTTGTTTGTCTCCCTTTGATTGGCAATCTTGCTTCTCTCCATGTGATCAACAATTTCAATTAACTGCCTTTGATTGGCAAGCTAGCTTATCTCCCTTAGGTAACTTGGCAACACTTTTTTACTAGGAAGTTTCGTTTATTTTCAGGCTGAAGCAGATCTAAGACAGGCACAGTCAGAGTTTGATAGACAAGCTGAAATAACTAAACTTCTATTGGAAGGAATAACAAGTACACATGTAAGTTGAAAGTCACTGAAATGGTTAGCTTAGACAGCAGTATAGTGCGTACAAAAAAACAGAAGTGTTTTGGTAAACATTAGAAATGAGACAATCCATTTCTGGGGTAGGCAGTAATGAAAATAAAATGTGTGTAATTCATTGTAGCAAAATTAGCATGATGGATACCGCCTCAAAAAATTAAAAATATTAATTTTTTTTCTGTTTTGTCTTAAAAACTATTTATTACTTATGCATGCTTGCCAAATAAAGATGATGATGATTATAACGATGTTTATGATGATGATAATGATGAAGATCATGATAATGATTGTGATGGAGATGATGATAATTATGGTGATGATGAGGATAATGTTGATGATGATAATAATGATGATAATAATGATGATGAACTAATGTTTAAATGATGATCAAACAACACTCTTGATGTTTAATTTTTACTTTTCTGTATTAAGGCTCACCATCTGCGTTGTTTGAATGATTTTATTGAAGCCCAAATGACATTCCATTCACAAAGTCAACAATATATGACAGATTTACAAAAACAGCTTGGCAGGTAAATATTTATTGTACTATATCATCATTGTTGTTTATATATTTTACAAAGAATTTTTGTACTTAATTTTCTAAAGTATTTTGGTACATTGAACATTTGTTCAAGGAAAGTAGAAAGTGCTTTATATTTATTGTTTTTTTCTACATTTAACAAAGAGGTATGGACAAAGATTTTGGGACTTCTAAAGGGGGTTAGGTGGCAATTATTTAAAAATGCCTATTATAGTCTTATAATATATACATGAAATATATATACTATATAATATTGTTGTTCAATAAAATTGGTCATAAGACCTTTGACAATATGACATCCCCCTGTTGTTCATCCAAATAGTAAAACAGTGAATTGTTTTGGCAGATATTTTTTAACTATTTTTCATGGCCATTAAGTGATGGGCAAAATGTTCTTTGCAACTTTTTGCAACCAATTGCTGTGGTAACCGGTAAATTTTAATGACCTCCTTACTGTCTTTTGAAATAAAGACATGGAATGCCAAATTGACCTTTGTTTGATTGCTGGTGTTGGATTTTTATGTCGCAGTAACAAGACTGTGACTAGGCTTGATATTATTTTTAAAGTAGGTTCCCTGTTTGAACTACCAGCTATATATTTTACTTGCCCAAGTCTTATATTATAACTAGCAGTAACAAGTTGTCTGAATCCAAATATATGTCATCAGGTGCAATAGGACGATCTTTAATGTCAAGCCCTGCTAACTGATTTTAATGCATGTAAATGATATTCAAAATGAATTTCTAGTCTCTGGCCAATTTGCACTGCATAATACTATACTGCATAATTTATTGGCTTCGAATGTGTTTTTGAATGTATTGTTTCTTGATATTTCTCTGTCTTCCAGGGAGGGGGGTATGCTCTTTTAAGTTTGTCCTAAAGGTTAAATCTTAGTCAAAGGTTTACTCCCAATGAAAATGCAGTTCATGCAGTTGCTTTTGCTCTTTGAGGCAAGCAAGTACTGGTAAAAGGAAAGTGTCCAGAAAAGCTAGGGTGATTTGGCTGTGGTACTTATTCTGATTGAACTGTGTTGAGTTATAATAGCATAAAATTCATGTAGAAAGCAGTCTACGAAATTAGGATATGATAGTGGTTGCCTAAACAGGTCATTTCAGCAGTTAGCACCATATCTTGATTGTAGAAATTTGGTTGCCCATAAGAAATTTTTGGTTGTCCGAACTAACAATTGGTTGTCCCAGGCAACCTGACACCCACTAATTTCGTAGACTGAGAAAGTATGAAAAGGTGCAAGCAAACATATCACTAGCCTACCACATAGAAAAAAATGCAATGAGGGAGATTGTTAAAATACAAATTTGTTATTCCAGATTAATGTTGTGTAGGTAATTTATGAAACATGATCTATGTCTATATCAATCTGAAGCTGACTTGATTATGATTCTGTCTCTGGGTTTGTCACTCATCCCCTGGCCTTGGACTTAAAATTCTCTCTGCTAGCTAGTTAGGCCTAGGTAGTCAGTTCTATTTATTTTGTACTTTGATTTTGGTTCTTATAAAAAAAGTTCAATTAACTTAGCTTTGGTATCATGATGGTGTTATGTTTTGAGGCAATGTGTCCATTTACATATTCAAATGTGTACAATTTGTACATTTAGTCATTTTGCTATGAAATAGTTGCTACTCTTTTAAATCCTGCTGAAATACTTACATTGCATTTTAGTCAGAAATGTAGGCCTTAAATCTTATGCTAGAAACCAGAACTGGAGACTACCATTTTTCATATCAGGCTTTCATAGTCTACATTGAAGGATGATTTAAAAACTGCTTAAAATTGAAAACAATAAAAATGATTTGGATTTGTAAAAGAATGAAATTATAGTATTTTACATATGGATTGGTTTCAGCGATGAAGAAGGCAATCCAGCTTTCGTTGAAGCATTTTCCCAGCTTCTTAATAAAGAACAATCAGAGTAAAAATTTTATTTTGGTTTTTCTTTCATTTTTCATCTTCTCTCTATAGCATTATGGGATATGATTATTGTTGAATTGGGCAGCCATTTTGTCTGGTGCATTGTGGATATTGGAAGCCATTTGTCTTTGGGATCATGGGAATTAAATATTATTGAGTTTTAATGTTTTGTTTATTGATTAAAACAAAATGAAAAGTTTATTTTGTTGATTAAAATTTATGAAAAGGGAAGACAACTTCAACAAATGTTGTTTTAAATAAAAAAAGTGAATTTTACTTAATCTTGCTAAACAATACAGAAACTATTGGGCCAGTCTTAAATTTCAAAATAATCAATCAACCATGTTATTCATTGTGTCTTGGAACTTTAAAACTTCTCATTTTGTTTTTTCAGTATTTTTTTTATATTGTTTCTTGAGATGTATCTTAAATTTGATAGAAAGTTCATTATTCTACAACATTAAATCTTGATTATGATCTTCAAGGTCAAATTTTGACCTTGGTATTGTTGTCATATGTAGACCTTGACCTTTGATCCTTAATGACATCAATGTCCAAGAGAGTTTCCTTTATTCTAAAGAAATATAGAATTGCATTCATTTTGTTTGACCTTGACATTTGTTGTTAAAGGTCATTGATCGACCTTCACCTTTGACAGTGACCTGTTTATTTGGGCTGTTTATTACTAGTCATTAAAACTAGTGTATCTAAGTTTTACAGACTGACCTTCATCTCGACTCTGTGCAGGAGAATTTTTTTCTAGTTGACCTTTGCTGTTCAAGGTTATTGTTTGACCTGACCTTTGACCTTAGAGGTTACAAATTGACCTTTTCATATACCAAGACCAATGCATGATTATTTATGTGAAAACAATATTTGCTTGCCCTGTCACAAGTCAAGTCTTACTGTAAATGTCTTAAGAAAAAATCATCACCTAATTCAAAGATAATGGTAGCCATTCTATTTATATATGCCAGTCACAAACTGCAAGGAAATTACCAGAACTGATAGGAATGCATTGAAGGTTCTGACTTGAATAGAAATTACCTAGTCTACTGTGCCATTGATGTATAGATTAAGCAATATAAGCAATTTCTTGATATGTTAACTGTCTGGGATTATACCAACTTTTCAATATCCCAGATGTAGGTTTTTTACTTTGTTACAAGTATGGTATAGACTTTTGACAATGTAATCAGTATGGTTAAGGACTTTGATAGTTATTGGTTTTGCATAGAGTTATGTCTAGTTTTTGATTATTTTGAATATTTTATCAGTATGGTAGTTGCTTTTGATAGCACTACTAGTATGGTACTGATAATGTTATTGGGATGATGTTAATTGTTAACAACATAACATCAGTATGGCATAGACTTTTAACAATTTTAACATGCATCAACTGTATGGTACAGGCTTATGACAAAATAATGACGTGATGTAGACTTTATACTATGTTGATAGTATGGAATGGGTTTTTGACAGTATTATAGTGGGTTTAAATGAATTAATTATAGATTTTTGATACATCTCAATTTTCTTGGTGGGAAAAAGTTTTCTGTTGTTATTTTTTGCTTATTTAGAGAAAAATCTCCATTAAATTTCTACAAATATTCAACTTGGCTCTGATTGGCTAGATTTTTTCTATATTATAGACATGCATGCTTGTTTTATATTTATTTTTTTACAGGGATGTATGATGCTGTTTAATGCATGGTACGCTTTCTCCCCTTATATGAAAATATTTGATTATTCCATAATGGTTACCTAAGCAACCAAACTTTATATTCTGGTATTATTTATTCCCCATCAATGTATGTTTCATTTAGATTCCTGAATAAGTATTTTGAGTCCAACAGAATTGTACTTGCCATTTTGGTTTGTTAAATCTGCTAGCACTGGAAAAATATACATATTTTGACCCGATATTTGACTGTATATGTTCGCAGTCTTCACAGCCCTTTGATTGTTGGTCTAATGCGCATTGATTACTGTGTGTAAAAAGTTGATTGTAATGACTTGGGCGTTATTTGAAGGCCATTAAAATGTAATTGCAATGTATATACGTTTTTTGGCCGTTAGCAATACATAAAATATATGAATTTTTTTTGCTAAACAGCATGTTAGGTTTAGGCTTATGTAGGTAGGATTCTACCTAAAAATTCATGCCAAGTTTATGCTTCTGAGGCCACCTCAAATTAAAGTTGTGGATTCAAATATCAATTCTAATTTGTCCATTTTCATTGTTAGTGATTAGGTCAGCAGTTTGGACTGACAGTTTAGATATGTTTAACCTCAAACTGATCTGATTATTTAAGCCTGGCATAGAATTACTGATTATTTACAGGGGTTGCTCATCAATTGTGATACCCAGGGACCAGGAAATTCGCCGATGTCAATTGGTCCAAGGCCGTCCGAGTACCGGATACGGGTTTTAACGTGTACCGTACGGACCAGTCCGTTTACTGTACTTTATTCACGACCATGTTAGTACTCCCCTTTATTAAGAAGGCATACGATACATAGGCATTGTTTGATTAAATTTTTACAAAACTTAACTTCTACCTAGCAAGAAAACGTGGTTTCCGAAATTACTCCCCGCAATCATTGGTCGGTTCAACAAACAGAACTTGAAAAAAAGACTGTTTCATCTAGCTCTAATGTTGTTGGAAAACTCCGTCATTTAGGCAAATTATTTTAACTGCGCATGCGCAAAACGGGTCCAAAGTAAATGCCGCGCATCTTTAAATATCGTTCGCTAAATAAAGCATGAAAGCGTAGAATTATGATCAGCTTTATAATAACACACGTAGGTATAACGTGTGTCATACGAAGTGACGATCTAGCGTGGGTCGTGAAAATGTATGGCATCTCATCACAATGGTTCAAGCGGTTTCGTTAAACACAAAAGAATATCAAATTGTGCATAGTACACCTATTTGTAAATAAATTAATGACTAAACTGTTCGTTTTGAAAATTATTTTCGATGTCATCAAAGAAGGGAGAAGTGTGGTTGAATTTTGATCATCAAGAAATGTACCTTCGATTAATTGCGTAGATACATGTCCTAAGATTATTTCTTATTATTCACACCTCAATTTACGGTGTAAAAATAAATCATGAATCAAGTCAAACAAATTAAAGATCAAACGAATACAATAGGAATTGACAACAAAAGCTATTAAATTGTTTGCTTTATAATTATTCATAAAACATTCTTCATAAAACATTATTGTTATTACAAGTTTACAGGTTTCAAACTGACCGACTGAAAAAACGTAATCGGTTCGATGGACATGATGAAAGAACATATTCTTCTGCTGTTCTTCAATTTAATCGAGTGCAAATCAAGCGTACCTTGCTGTGCTCGATCAAAAAAAATATCACTGCCTCAACCCCATTCTATAAATAGACGGTGAAGATATCATCAGACCGTTTGTGTACAGAATGGCCTCAACACCGCATGATACCTGTAACCATGGATACATTATACAGGGTCCTTGATGTGTAACCTGTGGACAATTAAGCAGGATATTACAACAATAAACAGTGGGTTTATGCAACTGATAGTTGTTTGATAATATTTTATCGATACGTTTTCTTAAAAATCATGGAAATTAATGGTTTGAGGTCAAAATTAGCGAGTTTTTCCCGGACCGATTTTTTAAAGGATTTTGAAATCTCAATCGGTCCAAAATGAAAAAATCGTTCCGAAAACCGAAAAACCGGCGATTTCCTGGTCCCTGGTGATACCTATGAAATTACTGTCTAGGCTGATCAGGGGTTGATGTCTCAATAATTCTAAATTGCAATTGTTGCTGTCCGTTGCCATGGAAACCAAATATATATGTTTGTTTTGTTACTATTATGGTAAATTTTTATACTTGTGTGTTTTTCAAAGCTTTACTGAAGTAAACGCTGAGAACCAGGGTCACTTTACAAACCCCGTGACCAATAACTATGACTTTGACTCCAACTTTGGCAACCAGCCCAGTTTTGGAAATCAATTCGGGAACCAGTCTAATTATTGATTATTTCGGTAAATGTAGTGAAACTGTTGTGTGTACACATTTTTCAATGTATTATATAGGTGTTTAATGCATATTGTCGAATTTTTGAGTTTTTATTTAGTTTGTTTGTTATTTTTTAATTTCCTCATATGTGATTCAAGAATGAAACCTTTACGCCTGTTGAAAATGCTTTATTTACATACATAGGATAGAAAAACCTCCCTAAAACATGTCTAGTGCTATAGTATATTAATCTTACTGCTTTCTTAGTCTCTATGGCAAAGATTAGTCAGTTAATGCAGTGGTTTTTTCAGGCCATTTTGGGGTCGAAATTGGGCCCCATTCCCCTCTCCAAAAAGTATATATTTTTCCCCTTCCCAGGTAAAAAGTTACCTGGTCATTGTTTCCTTAAACTTTTGTACTTTTTTATAGCATTTCTAGATAAATATATGGGTTCAATAGTTGAAATTTCATATAGATAGACAGAAATGTTACTCTGTTAGAGGATCCATGTTATCTCAAGTATTGAAAAATAATCCCCTAATTTCGTTTTTGTCGCTATTCTCCCCTCAAAAAGGACCCCGCCGCCTTTCCCCTCAGAGTGAAAATAAACCCTGTAATGTTGGTGTGTCTACTGCATTAACTGAGTTATTGTCAAAAAATTCAGTCATCTCCCCATATGATTTTAAACGAAAGTTTAAAAATTTGAAATTGCTTGATGGTAATGAAATTTGTCCCAGATGGCAGTCGACTTACAGCCATTGTTTTATGCTGTAAAATTTCTGGTTTAGAAATTAGAATCAAGTGCTTGTCGATTATTGTTCATAGATTTAGTTAAGTTGGCAGGGCGTTAAACCCAGTTTAAATAGATTAAGTAGGGCAATTACCAATTAAGGAAAAACTCACCTTTTTAGGCTGTGACTTATCACTAACACTGTAGATAGTTAGAATAGCCATGGTTCTGTTGCCATGGTTACACAGTTTGTTATGAGTTAAATAGCTATGGCATTGTTGCTATAGTAACACTGTTTGACATTATCTGCAGAATTAGATTGACGGACTAGAGTTGCCTCCCATTATGAAAAATATTGCTAGTTGATTTTAAAATTATTGCTATATTCAAACTTGCAATATAGTTGGTTGGGTTTTTTGCTTTATTGTTCTAAAAATAGAAAAAAGTTTTTGTGACAGTATAGATAAAAGATGCCTTACAAATTATTGAGAAATTGGAAATATTCAATTTCGAAAAAAAATCATGGTCAAAACAAGGACTTAGCCCTTTTCGCTGTCTGGGCCAAAGAAAAGAGGCTTTTGAAAGTGTCATGTATTAGGAAAGTGGGCATGTAAATACAAAATTTGAAGTTTATATTACTGTATGTAATAGAATAAATTTTCACTATTAGGACAATCAAAACTGCACAGTTAGTGGTCAGTAGTGTGACACCATACACACCCACTTATTCAAACAGTCATAGTTACAGTATGTACTCAAACTTGGTCTGAAATTTTGTCATAAGGATAGCTTGTTTGACTTTGATATCCCGGTCTATCTACTTTGAGACTTTAGAGTTATGGCCCTTAAATTGCTTTGCTGGCATATCACGTGGCATTCTGTCACCTTATTTGATCTAATTTTATTTGTTTGAAAATTCGATATGATCCAATAAAAAACATTTTTCATGGAAAGCTGATTAGATGAGCTGGCAAAAATCAAAATTAGTGATGCTTAATGGTGTTATTAGTAAAACGGCCCGCCCGGCTAGCTCAGTCGGTAAGGCACAAGTTTACTGATTGAGGAGTCGTAGGTTTGATTCCCTGGCAAGGCATACTTACGTGGAGCTTGGTCATGAATTAATTTTCTACGGCTATTCTCCCTCCTACCACTGATTCTAAATCATGTAGGGCAGTAGTCAGTCACTGATGGTAGTATGTGCCTAATAGTTGGTTAACAGCTAAACGCAGAGATTTAGCCTTTCCAGGAATAGTGAGTAGGTGGACTGACTGATATGATATAACCTATACCATGCGTTGCTATGTTGTTAAACCCAACAAAAAAAGAAAAAAAGTTTTTGGTAAATAACAGCATAAAAGAAATTAGTGAAAGTGTGATGGTGTGTATAAATTGTCTAAAATCAACAGTTTTGTATTTATATGTCTAAAATCAATTATTATCTATGTTATTTATATAATGTATAAAGTCTATTAAATATTGTCACATAAATTTTGTTCTATTTTTATATTTACAAAAATTATTATTATCCTTAGTTTTGCATGACATTTTCCTGTTCCTATTGTCCTTTCAGTTTTACAGCAGTGCCTGGTTCTGGGACTGGCTCCAACCCTAATAACCTTGGTTTGAGCTCTGGCAATAACACTACACTGACTCCCTCTGCCCCTCCCGCAATACAGGTCACAGCTTCAACGCCCTCCACGGACAAAAAGCAAGCACGTGTACTATATGATTACGATGCTGCCGACTCGACAGAATTATCATTGTTAGCAGACGAGGTACAGATTGCATACAAATCATTGAATGGTCCTTTCTTTTTATACTTTCTATAAAGATAAATTTTATACTGTACCCCACCCGCATAGCTTTAATATACTATATCTTTGTGTTTGAATTCAGATAGAATGGTTTTAAGTTTTTCTCAATTTAGTGCTCAGTTATAAATGCTTACTGTAAACTATGAGTATTTTTGTAATTGTGAAAGACTTGCAGTAGCCAGTAGCCAGATAGCTCAGTCTGTAGCTCACAACTGATGAAGGAGTCGTAGGTTTGATTTCCAGGCAGGGCATACTTGTGTAGAGCTTGGTGATGATAAAATTTCTATGGCTAATCTCCCTCCTACCACTGATTCTAATTCAGGTAGGGCAGTGACTTAAAGAGTAAAAGCCATCTGGGGTTCAAATTAAAGACTCTTATCATTTTTTTTTATTTTCTGGTTTTGATGCCTTTTCTAATTCTAAATTCCCGTTATTTCTAAATTATTTGCTGGTAAAGGCTTGTGATTCATAAAATTGTTAGCGTAGAAATGCTTCATAGCATAAATAAAATAGTATCATAAAATCTATCTGAATTCAAACACTTGACTTGATTTTTCTAGAGTAATATTTAAGATCACGTTTTTTCACTTTCCACATTTTTTAGTAACAGAATCTACACTATATCACACAAGACTGATAGATATGTACATGCATTATATATACTCTTTGTTTTCTTGCAGTAATTTTGTTAGCCTAGTTTCAACTGTGTTGTGGCATCATTGGTTTTTACTTATTTTATGTTTTTTCTTTTAAAATAGCCTTTTTTAATGGTGAACAATTAATTTGTATGCTGATTATGTTCTTACCCTCTTGGGAAAGGTTAATTTGAAGCAATTAGTCAAAACTCTTTGAGAAAATTTTGTGTAGAATTGCCTTAGTCTAAAAAGTATGGATCTTTTTCCACAGGGATTTAGAATTATTTTGACTGTTGAAGAACCAAAGATAAAAGCATGTTCAACTATATGTTTAAGAACACTGTTCTTGATCTAGAACAGTTCTTTGCTAGGGGGAAAATCAATTTTCTAATTAATTTCTAATTGGATTTACTGCATAATTTTTTATTGCTGTACACAAAGGAGTGGTTCGTTCTCCTTTAAAATTGCATCTTCTATGACATTTAATTATTTTCATTGTGTCAGTATGACATTATATATTTTTCACTGCAGTGTAAAATACATATAAGTGAAATTTTGCGATCATGTTTTAAAAAATTTTCACTGCTGTTTAATGTTGTTAACTTGGCCATTACAATGAAAATATTGAATAGATTATATTTCAGCCAAACATTATATATTTTTATTGAATTACACCATAATAAATTAATGTATATTTTCTGTGTATTTTCACTGCAGTTAAAGTCAATCATAATATTTTTTTTATATTTTCACTGTAAATTACAATCCATTTCACTCACAAGCAGGAAAAGAATACATGTAGTTATAATCAGCATACACTTTATTGGGTTTTTTTGTAATTAAGTTAATATTTACCCTGCTATTTTTTGTTTTCTTGAATAATATGTTATCCTGTATATTTGCTTCTTTCTTAAACTTTCACTTTGACTTTTAAATCTTTTATTTTTAATAAATAATTATTTTATTATAAAATACTGTTGTAAAAAATCATACTGTGAATTTCATTAAATCAAAGAATTTTCATTTATTTTAATGATAAATTTTAAATGTCTTTTTCACAATTTTAAATATTTGTTGTTAAGTCTTGTATGCACAATACATACATGTACAAAGATTTAGCATGCTTTGATGTTGAGTTCTACCACTTCAAGAGTCCTGACTTGTGGTTAGCCCACTTGAACTCAATCCAGGTTTGAATCCTGGTTGCAGCAAGTCACATCCTTATGTGATTTTTTCCATAAATGGAAAAGTTATCAACTCCAAGTGGAATGATAAGCAAGAACTGGTTGAAGAAATTTGTCCAGGAAATTGGTTGCCCTCGATAACCTGACCTAATACTCAATTAAGGGCAAAAGCCCAAGTATAAAGAAGTTGATGAAGAATTTATAAGAGTTCAATGGTTCAGATTTTTTAATGAGAACTTTCTTGTAATTAAATCTTATTTTTTATTATTTTTTATACGCCCGTTTTGAAAAAACGGTCGTATTATGTTATGCTGTTGTCCGTCTGTCCGTCTGTCCGTCCGTGGACAATTGCTTGTCCGGATGATAACTCAAGAAAGGATGAACCTAGGTTCCTCAAATTTTATGTGTTGATAGCCCTTGGGTGGAGGAGGTTCCCTATTGATTTTGAGACCCCAGGGTTAAAGGTCAAGGTCACTGGGACTTAAAATAGGTAAAACTTGTCCGGACAATATCTGATTCACCAATGTACCTAAGTTCACCAAATTTAATGTAAGAGTAGCCCATGTGTCAAAGATGTTCCCTATCGGTTTTGGGGCCCCTGCGTCAAAGGTCAAGGTCACAGTGGCATCATATGGGAAAAAAACTTGTCCTGACAATAACTTAACAACCAATCTACCTAGGATCACCAAATTTTATGTGAGAGAAGCCCATGTGTCAAGGATGTTCCCAATCGATTTTGGGGCCCCTGGGTCAAAGGTCAAGGTCACAGGGACATCAAATTGAAAAACCTTGTCCGGACCATAACTCAACAACGCCTGTACCTAGGTTCACCAAATTTTATGTAAGAGTAGCCCATGTGTCAAAGATGCGCCCTATAGGTTTATGGGGCCCCAGGTTCAAAGGTCAAGGTCACAGGGGCATTATATGGAAAAACTTTGTCCGGACAATAAATGAAACACCAATGTACCTAGGTTCACCAAATTTCATGTGAGAGTAGCCCATGTGTCAAGGATATGCACTATTGATTTTGGGGCCCCTGGGTCAAAGGTCAAGGTCACAGTGGCATCAAATTGAAAAACATTGTCCGGGTAATAACTCATTAATGACTGCACCTGAGTTCACCAAATTTCATGTGAGAGTAGCCCATGTGTCAAGGATGTGTCTTATCAGTTTTTGGGAAACAGGGTCAAGTTTAAACCTTCAACCAGAAGATATCAAATTACCAAGCAGTGACTTCAAATGTTCTATCAATATGTTAATAAAGTCAAAATGGCAAACAATGAAACACTTGTCCAGACAATTACTGAACCACCAATGTACCTAGGTTCATCAAATTCTATGTCAGGGTAGCCCTTGTGTCAAGGATATGCCCTATTGGTTTTGGGGCTCCTGGGTCAAAGGTCAAGGTCACAGGGGCATCATATTGAAAAACCTTGTTTGGACAATTACTCATCAACGACTGTACCTAGGTTCACAAAATTTTATGTGAATGTAGCCCTTGTGTCAAGGATGTTCCCAATAGGTTTTTGGGCCCCAGACCCAAAGGTCAAGGTCACAGAGGCATCATATGGAAAAACCTTGTCCAGACAATAACTGAACAACCAATGTACCTAGGTTCACTAAATTTTACGTGAGAGTAGCGGAAGTGTCAAGGTTATGCTCGATTGGTTTTGGGGCCCCTGGGTCAAAGGTCAAGGTCACAGGGGCATCATATTGAAAAACATTGTCCGGGTAATTACTCAACAATGACTGTACCTAGGTTCACCAAATTTCATGTGAGAGTAGCCCATGTGTCAAGGATGTGCCTTATCAGTTTTTGGGAAACAGGGTCAAGTTTAAACCTTCAACCAGAAGATATCAAATTACCAAGCAGTGACTTCAAATGTTCTATCAATATGTTAATAAAGTCAAAATGGCAAACAATGAAACACTTGTCCAGACAATAACTGAACAACCAATGTACCTAGGTTCACTAAATTTTATGTGAGAGTAGCCCATGTGTCATGGTTATGTCCTATTGGTTTTGGGGCCCCTGGGTCAAAGGTCAAGGTCACAGGGGCATCATATTGAAAAACATTGTCCGTGTAGTAAATCAACAATGACTGCACCTAAGTTCACCAAATTTCATGTGAGAGTTGCCCATGTGTCAAGAATGTTCCCTATTGGTTTTGGGGCCCCTAGGTCAAGTTTAAACCATCATCCAGAAGATATCAAATTACCAAGCAGTGACTTCAAATGTTCAATCAATATGTTAACAAAGTCAAAATGGCAAACCATGGAAATAATGCTATATTTAATAAGTAACATGAATTTAGTTCACCAAATTTTATGTGAGGGTAGCCCATGTGTCAAGGATGTTCCCAATTGGTTTTGGGTCAAAACTGGGTCAAAGATTGAGGTCACAGGGGCATCATGTGGACAATCCTTGTCCGGACAATAACTTAATATGTAATGTGTTGATAGCTCTTTGGTATTGGATGTTCTCTTTTGATTTGGAGACCCCAGGGTCAAAAGTCAAGGTCACAGGGACTTAATTCATATTGAAACATTTTCGGGACAGTAACTCAATAATGATTGTACCTACATTGTAGGTTTTCCAAATTTTATTTAAGGGGAGCCTTAATGTCTAGCATATGCCCCTTTGGTTTTAGGTCCCTGGGTTAAAGGTCAAAGTCACAAGAAAAATCATGAGGAAAAACCTTGTCCAACAACCAACTTTACCTAAGATCACCAAATTTTATGTATCAATACTCTTTGGGTCAAGGGCGAGAACTTTTGGTTCTGACGCCCCAGGGTCAAGATCACTGGAAGTTTGTATGGGAAAACTTTGTGTCGGTGATAACTCAACTATGGCTGTACCTAGGTTCTCAAAATCTTTGCTTTGGATAGCCCTCCAGTTAAGGATGGGACCTATTTTGAGATCCCAGGGTCATTGGTCAAGGTCACAGGGACTTCATATGAGATAGAACACAGCATGGACTGCACACGGGCGTATAATGCCCCGCCCAGCGGAGCTCTTGTTTATATTTATATCAATGAAATTTTTTTTAACATGTATTTATATAAATTTTTGAAAAAAAAAGTATTTTATACAGTAAAGTTCCACTATGAAGAACACCTTTGGTCATGACAAAATCTTTCAATTTTTGACAATATTTAAGTCCCAAATGCTTAATATGAAAAGAAAGATGTATATTGTCCTACATTTAGACCATTCTTCTTTTACGTCTGAGCTGCCCGGATTGCTCAGTGGGTAGCACACAAGTGTACTGATTGAGGGGTTGTGGGTTCAATTCCCAGATGGGGCATACTTCTGTGGGGCTTGATCATGAAATATATTGCTATGACCATTCTCCCTCCTACCAATGATTTTTAATTATGTAGGGCAGTTGTCAGTCACTGACGAAAGTATGAGCTTAGTAGTTGGTTAACAGTTAAATCCAGAGATTTAGCCTTTCCACAAGGAGTGAGTGGTTGACGGACCGCTGTTATATGCTACGGCGTTAAACCCAACAAACAAACTTTTACGTCTGCTGATTTTGATGGTATCAATAGTGGAACTTTACTGTATCATGAAATTTTCATATTTTTTCTTCTTATATCTAAATTTCTCTCATGCTCCTCCTTTTTTATTTTCAGTTAATAACTGTGTATAGATTACCTAACATGGAACCTGATTGGTTGATGGCAGAACGAGGCTCACAACGGGGAAAAGTTCAAACCACATATTTAGAAGTACTAGAATGAAAATTAGCTTTAGTGGAAACTTTAGTCATTATGTAGATTTATGAATATTCAAATGATATGTAAATTATATGTAAATTTTTACGTTTTTAAATGTGGAGAGAGTGGCAAGTTTAAATGGACGGAAAAAAGTATTATCAAAGAGTTGTTTCTTTATTGTGGAAGGAATTTAAAAATGAATTGGATAATTGTGATGGACTTTTTTATTTGCAAGGGTTTAAACATTTGTATTATTGTTAGATTTTATTAACTGTAAATGGTGCATACATTAACCCTGCTGGTTTAAATGCCTGTATTTAAACCAGTGGGGTTAATGTATGCACCACTGACAGTTGAATGAAATTTTACAATACATACCTGAACATTGTGCAATAATTGTTATAGAGTGTGTTTTGTGTGGAGTTTTTGATGACCGAGTGAAACATCATCATGATCGTGACATTGTCATCCAAGATAGTACTGGATTAATAAACGATTGAAATATGATTTATTTACATAATTATGTTGTCATGGTGAAGCTTGTACTCTCTGGATATACTGGGACAATTGATAATTTGATGGTGTCCCACCAAGAAACTTTGCATGTATAAAACTTAATTTTGATTTTAAAGAGGTTTCATCTGCTCCAAAAGGATGCATTATGTGCAGACTGCATATGAAGGGGCTTGTACGAAACGCACCTCTAAGATTTAAGTACAGTTTAAAAATTTTGTCTAGCAATGAAGCCTTCTTAGTTTTGTTTAAAATTGTTACTTGCTAATGATAAAAAACTTCTCTTCTAGTCTTTGCTAGTCATTAGTAAGTCTCAAGTATTTCGGGAACAGTTATAACAATTTAAGTAAAGTAGATTTGAATCTCTGCCTTTTATTTGATTTTGTGTCCACTAATGATTCAACTATGCTTTGAAATTCACAACACTATCTGGAAGACTCATTCCAGTGCGAGAAGCTTTTGGATCAGCCTTTTGAGAAGTTATATTATGTTCCAATTTAAACTGCAATAGTAAACTAAAATTAAAGCATCACTCCAAGCACTATAAAAATTGAGTTAAACAGCTGTTGTGACAATATATTTGTGTAAATGAATAAATTTTACACTTCCCCACATTTTGAAATATCATTTTCCACAAAATTTTTAATTATATCTTAATGATGGCATACTTCTGTTACTTGATTACTGTTTGATAATTATGATAATTATTTATAAGTAAATGAGATGAGAATTTTATGGTTAATTAGTTAATGAGATGAATTTGTTGTCAACTAGTTTATGAGATAAGTTTGTGGTTTTACTAGTTTATGAGAAAAGTTTGTGTTTAACTATTTAATGAGATGTTTGTGGTTAACTAGTTAATGAGATATGTTTGTGGTTAACTAGTAAATGAGATATGCCAGTAGTTAACTAGTTAATGATATATGTTTGTGGTTAACTGGTTAATGAAATGAATTTGTGGTTAACTAGTTAATCATGTGGTTAACTAGTTAATGAAATATGTAAATAATAGTTAAATTTTCACGCATAATTATCATGTGATAATATCCTGATAATTCTACAGTTATCATATGATAGAAGTATGTTATCATAAATTTTAAACATTGTTGTTGTAAATATTGTACATTCTGTTGATGAGATTAAATGTGTTACTAGGAAAATATTATATATATAAATAATATTATATAAATGTATTACGGTAATTATTTGTATTATACGATAACACACATTTCCACTGAATTATGTGTATAAATTATATAGATTGTAATATCTATTACATTATGTGTTACAATTATATATGTGTTAAAATTATGTGTTATAATATTGTGATGTTTTTTATTATTACCTAGTGTGTCATGTGAAAACCCTATTCTGACCCCTTCTATTCCCTTATAAATGTTGTAGCCCCTTTTCACCCACAAAGGTCTGGGAAATTTTTAATATTACATAGACTCTGGACTACTATACAGATATTTCATTTATCACCATGACAACAAATTCAGATCTGTCAGAAAATACACCTGTAGAGAATCTTTGTAATAATAAAAAGTCCTGTAACTAAATTATTGTTATATAGTGTTGTTAGCATGTATATTCACAATTTGAACCCTGTGATGTCATCAATGTAGCGATGACATCATCTTACATTCTGAATAATGTGATGTCATCACCATAGCAACAGCATCATCACACATTCTAAGTAAGGGGATGTCATTCCCATAGCATTGACATCATCACACATTCTAAACAATGTGATGTCATCACCATAGCAATGACATCATCACACATTCTAAACAATGTGATGTCATCACCATAGCAATGACATCATCACACATTCTAAATAAGATGATGTCATCACCATAGCAATGACATCATCACATATCAATGATAATTTCTTTACATGTATCTATGGTGAAGTGTAAAAATCTTGTGTCTATTTTATTTTTAAAGAGATACATGACTTAGGCACTAAGTCGTGTTTATATGTTATTACATTGTTTAAAAGTAATTCAAATTTTTAAATCAATATTTGATTGTATAGAGCTATTAATAGTATGGTTATATTTTTTGTTAATTGATTTGTTTAAGATTTTATTGAAAAAATTATATTCTTGTAATGCATGGTTCTTTCTACTTAATTAATTGATTCATTTCTGCTTAATTAAGTTTTTTAAATGACCTTGACATTGAATTTATCAAGGGTTTTGTGACCTTGAATGTACTTAGCTTTCCACCTTGCATTTAATGAAATCCATAAGACCCGGACCTTAATTTTGTTGATGGTAAATTTGTTATCATACTGTAGATTTATTGGAGTTTCCTAGTGATGTTATTTTTTTTAATTTTGTGACCTTGACCTCTGAGAGTTAGAAAATCACCCTGACCTTTTAGAGTTTGAAATCACCTTGACCTTTTGTTTATAAAAGACACCCTGACCTTTGCCTTTGAAAATCACCTTGACCTTTGAGTTTGAAAATCACACTAACCTTGACCTTTGAAAAACACCTTGACTTCAATTGCACACTATAATGATTCTTAAAGCTTAATAAATGTATTTATTGTGTAGAAACTGTAGTATTACTATGCAAATATTCTTGTTTTATTTCACAGTATCACTTTTTACATAAATTTTGCTGGTTGATTAAATTTCTAGGCTTTATATTTACAGTTTTCTAACAGGTATTGATCTATAAACCTGGCTGCCATTTTTGTGTCACAGTAAAACTCTTTGTTATATTTTGCATCAACATCCTGCAGTGTTGCTTTCAAAATTAAAAATTGTATATTTGCTTGTATATTTGCCCTGGTTTCAGTGCAGGTTACTGTATTTATGTGAAATAATGGCAAAACAATAAGATGGAACAAAATAGTGAATTGGCAAGCCAAATTTTGAAAATGTGATCATATGACTTTTTCAACAAAAACTGCTGAAAACAGTTAACTTTCTAATTGAGATTTTGTGTTTTTTCCTCTTAGAATTTTCATAAATTACATAAAATTCTAAATAATTCTTACACATCTGTGGAGAAAATTTTCTGGTTCTGCTCCCATCAATATTGGTATTAAAGCATTTTCATTAAGTATTGTAAGTTAGTGCGCATTGAGAAATAATTTGTTTTATGCTAGTTTTGATAGGTATTAATTAAACATTGATATAATGTTTGCTATTTATTGCTCTCATGGCAACCAATATATTGTTGTAGCAAAGCCTAGTATGTGAACATTGTCCTTGATCAAAACATGTGTATGATATCAAATATACAGCTTGTTCATATTGACCCGATATTAATATATTACACAGATTAATAACAGTTACTACTTCATGGCTCTTTGATGAGGCCTACTTGGAAGACTGATACTCACATAAAAGTCTTTCCTTCATGTAAAATACCAGGGCTCAACAAATTACTCGTCCGCTCGCATTTAAGAATTGAAATTGACTATGGACGAGTGGTTTTTTGGCTGATCTCGTCTTGCAGGACTAGTCAAATTTCTAGCTGAAAATAATCAAATTTCCAGTTTAAAATACATGGTCTTATCGAAAGGACAAGTTCATATTGAACCAGGATGACTGAAAATTCTAAGCTGCTTGTCCTGCAGGACGAGTTGCTTCCAAAACATTTGTCAAGCCCTGAATACATAGGTCTACATAGAAAGCTGATTCCCACATGTTAAACTGAGACTCACATAAAAAAGGCTCACCTGTAAAACTGAGGCCCACATGTAAACCAAGGCCCACATGAAAAAAATATGCCTACGTGAAAAATTTGGTCGACTTGTAAGGCCCACATAAAAAACTAAGGCCCAAATGTAAGACTTGGGCCCACATGATTAACTTAGGCCCACATTGAAGACTAAGGCACCTATTTAACATTGGATTCGTCCAAATGCTTAGTCTTAATTAAATTATAATTTTTCGTTATTGAAAGAAAATGATATTGTGTTTGTATTTCTTGTCTCAGGTCAGTGTGAACAAGCTTTGCATTTATTTAGACTAGTCTAGGGGTAAATTAATGTTTGATTGAGTAAACTAGTGAGTCTTGTAATAGGAATAAATGTGTTAGTTTTAGAAATAAATCTCAAAGACGCAAAATTTGAGTAACATCATTGTTCATAGTTGTTGAGAAGTAATGTTTTAGAATAGATTTTTTTGTAAGAAAAAATCATTATATCATTTTATGAAAATTTAAAATCACATTCCAAGTTTATGATAATGTAATAGAGAAAGTAGAAACTAGAAGTTAGTTCCTAATTGTTAACTTTCTAAATTTCATCACTTCTGCTGATATTTTTATTAACAAGAAAGATATTAGATGAAATATTTTGATATCCATACATAGGAAATCAATGATAAAATCCAAGGATTCCAACTGTAAGGACCTACTTACCAATTGGATTGCTTCAGATTTTATCGGGAAAAGATAACTGACTAAAGTCTCTAATTATTTTTGGTTTTATAGGGTTGTATATGTATGTTGACCCAGTTACCATGGCAACTTATACCAATTATGAAAAATAGAATATTCTGATTGGATTATTCATTGTGAAATATTAAAATGTTCTTGAATTATATAATGTCTGGTATTCAGTGACTGAGATGTTTGATGTAAAGGAATATTTAAAGAATATAACAAGCATCCAAGTTTTTTTAAAGCTTAACAAAATCAGTGTTTCTTCATTATTCTTAAATACGATATTTGACTCCACAGGTCACATGTATTGGCCGCACTGACTTTTAAGAGTTTTCTCACAATTGTTGTTTATATTACTGTGTTAGTGTTAACCATTCCACTGTCATCATTGTAACTGGATTTATAAACTGACCAAGATATCTAAATACCTCAACTAGTCAAATATGGGGGGAGGGGCATAAACAATATGGGTGGAGCTAAAACAATATGGGTGGAGCTAAAACAAAATAGGTGGAGCTAAAACAATATGGGTGGAGCTAAAACAATATGGGTGGAGCTAAAACAATATAGGTGGGGTATAAAGAAGGAAGTCCAAGCAAAAAATGCATGCATTTCAAAATTTCTACAAGTGGAACAATTTTTGCTAGGGCAGAGCTATGAGAATGTGGGCTGGGGATCTAAATGTTGGTTTTATTGTGGAAGTAATTTTATATGGTTTGTTCATGAGTGTTTTAGAACCATGTCAGTCTACTTTTATTACAAATAATAACGGATTTTGTGATAACTTTGGTCAGTTTATTAATCCAGTACAAGATGAGTGTATCATATGCATTTATATATTAATACTGCTTTATTGTTTTTAAAAATTATAAAATGTAGGTGTTTTAAAATTTTGTTGCAAAATGTGTTAATTGTCCTAGCAGTGGTTACCTCCCTTTTTACTGATTTGTAAATAGAATTACAGCATTTTCTGTATATCTAATTGTTTTGTTTCATTTGGTCAGTATTTTTGTGGCATTTCAACACTATATGGTTGTATCCTTTACAAGATTTTCTCTTGTTCTGTATCTTTTAGCACATATACATGTATTGTCATTTCTGCTATAAAAACTGGTCTAGGAAAAAATAGTTTTAAAAATACATTTCAAAAGTCAAGATGGAAATTACTTCTTTGAAATACTTGCATTAATGAGAATATTTAGTCTCTTCTCTCTAGTCTAGATAATAATGATGAAGGCATCTTATAGTTACTGTCAAGTATTCAATACATATTCCGAAAGATCTAAATTTAGAGCAAAGAACATCGCCCACATTGTAAATTGTGTAAATGTTTAAAGCAATATTCACATCTATTTATATAAGCGGGGATAATAATATTAATATAGACTTTATTTAACATGTCTACACATTTGGATAAATCCAATCTACCATGTGGACCTCTGGATAAACTAACTTATTATGATTTCAAATGGAAATTGTTCGAGTTCCAGTTTAATACTGTTTGACAATACAAGTACAATACCTGTACGTTTTTGCTTTGAATTGCACGGCAATGAAAATATATACAAGGGAGGTAACCACTGTTAGAAACTATAGAGTTAATGTATTAAAAGCTTAAAAAGCTTTGGTTAGATTTCTTGATCAATATGTATTAATCTTTTGTCTGCTTTTACTCTGATTGTGTTTTAGTCTGTTATTGTGAAATATATAACTTTCCTGGTATTAAAACTGTAAACGCTTTTTATTAGACCTCACACTTAACTTCAATGATAAATGCTTTTGTGTGGACCTCATCGGCGATGATGAAAGCTTTACTTTTTAGCTTGTATTACTTGTATGGTATGTCCCTTGCACTTTGCTGCTATAAGTAGTCATTTTTAACTAAAATTAGTCATTTTGGTACTTTGGAATTGTAACAAAACTTTTTGCTCCATAGTTGTCCTTTGGGTTCATAACAGTCAAATGTTCTGATGGAGGATATTATAGAATTGATGCCCAATAGTTTATCTGCTTTGTTTACAAAATATATAATATGACTTGTGCTTGCTTTGGTAAAAGTGCGATCTAAAATGATAAAAAATTCATGAAGTATTATCCAAAATTTTGGCCATTTTTGTGCTTTTTTTGTATCCCAAAAAAGGTTGCATCTGCCTGATTAATGCTGTTAGTGGTGTGCGTGACTCTAAATCCAAAGCTTGTGGGTTTGACTCACAGGCAGGACCTTCTAAAGGTTGAAACGTAGACTATTCTATGTGTACATGTTAATATATCAGCTTTCAAGACCTAACTATTCTTAGAATTTTATTAAGGGGCTGACATTACAGGTTGTCCGAATGCCTCTGACAACCTGTAATTGGTTTGGGCAATCTGTTGCTGCTAATTAACATTTGATTCGGGGAAAAACATACAGCTGGTTGTCCAACCAGGCAATCTATTTAAAAATTAATGTTGAGCTCTGTACTTGTATATAGATTTTTTGAAATTCCACTGACCACGGCTGCTTGAAGACATGCTACATCCTGTCTTCCAAGATAAAATCTCCATCGAACTAATCCAGGGTACTTGTGTTGTATAGAAGACACCTTAACATATGCTTGAAAAGTAGTGTTGTCCACGAAATTGATGATACTGGCATTTCTAGACAAAATATTATATCACTTAAGGTAAAGCGTGTTCACGTTGATCTGTAACAATATGAATTCAGTAAAACTCCTCTAAAAGGGACTTGCTCCGTACTGAGAAAAAAATCCATTTTTTGGTTTAAGAGGGGTTTTACAATACATGAAATGCTAAATTTTAGCAAATTTGTCAAATAAAATGTAAATGATACTTAAAGTAATTTCCTTTTCTTGGGTCAGTGTGAACAAGACAATTTAATGTAGTTAGTGCAAATTGACCCTTGACAGATGAATAAATTAACATCTTCCAGTTCATACATTGTAGCTAATTGGTCTCCAGTCAAAGTGAACCAGCTATATTTATGTTTGATCTTAGATTGTTTCTTGATAATAATGATGATGATAATTCTAAAAATAATGATGACAATTATAATATTAATGCTAATTAATGATGATAGTATCAATGATTATAATAATACATGTAATATAATGATAATATAACTACACTGTCACAGGTCAATGTGAACAATCTATATTACAGCTAGATCAGGTTGACCTGAGACAGATTATCATTCATCACTAACTGCAGGATCACAGGTCAATGTGTACAAGCTTCACTGATGTACAATGTATTATCACAGGTTAATGTGAACAATCTTCACTGATGTACAATGTATTCAGTTCTACTGATTGTATGTATTTATATTTGGGTTTTTTATCAGATCATTTATTTACATTGGTTTGTTTTTACATCACAAATAAATACATTATTGTTTATACAGCAGACATAAAAAATCCACTTTTGTCTTTGTTTTCATTTAATCCTAGCAACTGGGACATAAGGAGGGCGCGTGGCTGCGTGGTTAAGACGTTGGACTGGTAATCATTTGATAGCTAGCTCCATGTTGGTTTTAATCCAATCCAAAAATCGATTGCTTTGTTTGCTTGAGCAGGAAATTTTACTGGGTGACCAGAAAACAGGCTTGAAGAAAAAAATAATTGAGCAAGAAACTTTATCCTACTAACTCATTCCTGAGGACTAGGAAATGGGCTTGAAAAATTTTAATCGAACTTGTAAGAACTTGTTTTACGATGGAGCTAAAATAAATTACAAAATGTAGTATAAACTAAACATAGGTAACTTTTTTGTTTCTACTTGCACAAATTACATTCTGCATAACTCTATGTAGTCAGCTGCTGATCATGATTTATGCTTGGTACCAAGTTAAGAGCTTGGTTCCGAAAAATTGGTACCCATCCTGGTAACCCGAGAATTACAACTAAATATTTTGCTAGCTAAATACATAGAGAACACAAAGTCACACATGATGTGGCAATCGCATACCATCACATAACACCAAACTGACACAAAAAATTGTTTTTTGAAAGCACAAGGTAAGGACTTCCTTATGTAACTAGCTCCAAATCTTTTTCTGATAAGAAAGTACTGGGATATAGGAAAATCTAAGAGTAGACACAATTAGGGACTTTAGCCAGTTATCTTTCCCTGATAAAATCTGAAGCAATCCATTTGGTAAGTAGGTCCTTACAGTTGGAATCCCCGGCTTTTATCTTTGAATTCCTATGTAAGGGAAACAAAATATTTCATCTTATATCTTTCTTGTAAATGAAGATATTAACAGAAGTGATGGAATTTATATAGTTCTTTAATTTAAAAAAAATTAACTTGAATTTCAAACAAATTAAATGATTTACAAAAAAGTTATTTAATATTAATTTTGGCAAATTAACATTGAAAAGTAAGGGTAAAATCCGAGTAATCCAACTAATTAGACCTACCTATTTTGAAGAGTATACAAGGGGAAATAACTGACTAAAGTCCCTTATAGACCCTATTGTATAAGTGCTCCGAGTTTAATGTTCACTGCCATGTTCAGGGCTCAACATTAAATAAGGTCCTATTGCCCCAGATGACCTATATTTGGGTTTGGGCAACTTGTTCCTTCTAGTGAACATCAGATTGGGGCAAGTAGAACATGCTTGTGGTCTAACCACTGTTGAGTCCTGCATGTTTAGAAGAACTACCAAAAAAAAACACTTCACATTTTCACTTTCGTGAAAAATTCTTAATTTGTTCTCGTAAAGACTCCAGTTCCTTTTCTTTTTCCTGAGTCACAATGTCGTCCACAGTAACCCCATTCTTTCTAACTTCCCCTTCATTCATTCCAGTGTCTACCTCAGTTCCTTCAAAACTACCTCTATTATTATTTCCACCCTGTCTAGATGAAGTAAACTGTATATTCGTCAATAATTTATCTGGTGTTAAAGCTGACATACATTTTGTAATGTTTTTCACAATGTAGGGTAAATGCCATTCTTTTTTCAGTAAGGCATAGTCTAAATCGAACACCCCATATCTAAGTCTATGAACATGTGTGCACACAGCTGATGATTTCAATTTTAAACCAATATCATTGACAATGTTTCCTAAATATTCTGTAGTTTCATTGATTGTGTGCATTTCTACAATAGAAAAATTAAAAAACATGGTTTAATCAAAACACAGGGAATAAAGTTGTACACATTGTATTCATATTGTAATGAGGGATCAACAAATCCACTCTAGTAATTACAAGTAGAAATTGACTCAGTACGAGTTGATCTTCTGGCAGTGCTCTTCCTGTCGGAGGAGTGAAAATATTGATTAGATTCCTAGAAATGGTCGTCATATACAACAAATAACATGTTTATTACTGCTTCATACAAGTTCACAATTAATTGCATTTTACAATTATGACACTAGTGAAGTACAGGACGAGTTTGAATTGCAGCAGGACTAGTGAAAATTCCAAGCTGGTCATCCTACAGGTCAAGTTGCTTACAAAACATTTGCCGAGCCCTGGTAAATTATTTGTAATTTTGACGCCGAAAAAAAGAACAGAAAAAAATTAGTAATAGTAAAAATTATAGACAAATCTTTGCTACTGCAAACCTAAGAACTAAAACTATGAACACTACTTAATAAAAGTTATCAATGGCTCTGGAAGCAAAACCATTACTTTACTTTGGGCCCAAAAAAATTCAAATGTCTCAAAGCATTTTAGTGTAAGGGGCCCTTAGTCCCCACATTTTAAACCATCAGCAAATCACTGGGTACAGGTAGCAATTGGACCAAAGAATTTATACAGCTGTGTATGAGGTTATGATATTCAGAAATGTTCAAACTTTGTAATACAGTTCATAACTAAATTAAGCATTGCACTTCAACACACCACCCTTAGAACTATGTGCTCAGGTGAGCAAGGGGCAAAATAACACTACAATGAACTTACCTAAAGTAAATTCTGGAGGATCAAAATATATACATTTTATACCATACATCATTGGAGGTGATCTGTCGTCTGCTGGTCTAACAAGACCTTGACATGCTAGGTTGTATGCTTCTTCACTTTTGGGATCCACACCTGCATATCTGTAATATATAGAATTAAGTGAAATTATCCTCCTTAACCAATGTTGAATATATTGAAGTGTTGAGTTAATTCCCTTAGTAATAAAAAGAAAAATTGAATTATCTCCCTTTGAAAAAATAAACATATATAGAAAGAGTCATCTAACTTGATATTCTAGTTAAAGTTATTACCGAGTTATTTCCCTTGATAAATAATGACTGAATATAGAATGAGTTATTGTCCTTGAAAACTCTAATATAAATATAGAATCATTAAGTTAATTCCCTTGATTATGATAATACAATTGCTTTTCATAGAATGAGTTACTTCTCTTGCCTACTTGAGTAAAAAAAAAAATTACCAAGTTGTTTCCCTTGATTATAGAATTGCTACATATAGAATGATTAATCTCCCTTGACAACTCCAGTCAAATATTAAATTAATGAGTTGTTTCCCTTGATAATACACTTATTAATATTATGAGTCTCTATTGACTACACTAGTCAAATGAAGAATTAATGAATTATCTTTGTTGATATTAGAATTGATAGAAATGCCATATTTAAGTAAAAAGATGCACAACTCAGAACTGACCAAGTGGTATCTACAAGACAGTGAGGGAAAATAAAATACAATACTTACTCAAACATAAATCTTCTATGTGATGATTGAGCAGCACCACAATATTTATCTAACTTTCCTTTATTTATATGAGCTGAAATATAAATAAGTGATTTTTTAGTCTTATCATAACAACCCCTGTGTTTTTATATGTGAACTTTTACACTTAAAAATTAGTTCTCGAAAACTGTCAAAAAACCTGTGAGACAATTAGGCAGCATTGCATAAAAGTTACAAAATTATAAACTTATTTTCTTACATCAATGTCTTTTAAAGAAAATAAAAAGTACTTGCAGACCCTTCAAAAACAGAAAACAGACATTGAATGGTTGCTATTACATTAATACATTTTTGACTGTGGTAAAGTAACTACAAATATGTAGGATTGCAGGTCGTTGAACATGTGGCAATCCGATCCAAACCATGATTCATGTATTCATGTAACCACAAATCAGCGGTTAATGAAAAAGCATACAGGAACTCATATATACAACATGTATATATATATGAATATACATATAACAAAAATAAGTGAAGAATTACAGAAGCTTTTATTGCATTTTCATCATAACACGTGTGCTGAAAATGCACAATGCACGAAGTACGTTGATTTATGTTTTCATACATAGCGCAGCTCATTTTTGATGGTAAGTAAGCTGATAAGTTTTTATTTCATTTTTTGTAAAAATAGATCACAATCTGACGATTTCAGAAGTGCCGAATATTCGTACTCGATTTTCCATGTATGAGTATGAATATCCAAATACTTGGATACTCGCAGCAGCCCTACAAATACATGTATGTCAAGATCTAAAGAAATGAGAGACTTCTTACCATAAGTTGTTCTTTCTATAAAATTTCCTGTTGGAAAGAAATTATCAGTACAGTAGCCAAGTCTACCTTTTACATGGTACACCTGAAATATAATATAACATGGTAGAAATATAAATATGTAACATTGCAGTCTTATCTGTTTTGGTGGTTATTTTTTCATTTCTTCTTTTCTTTATTCTTTACATTCTTCATTGTTATGTTTTGAGACACAGTAAAATTCATTTTTATACTTTTACATCAGATAGACAGATGTCCATGTCAAAGCACGGATGCCAAATGTAAACCTATTAAAATATATGGTCCAAGGCAAAATATTATATATATATAATTACAGTTAAGTCAAATTATAAAGGCCATATTAGTTTTGGCAAAATCATGCAATTATTGAAGATTTTTAACTTCCAAATGTCTAATTTGAGAAGTGAAAAGTCCCAATATATTTAGACCATTCTGCTATTCAGAACATTGATTTTTGATGGTTTATACAGTGGAACTTAACTGTATAAAGGATATAAAATATAATATCAATTCTAGGGTAGTTCACAAAGCTTAGAAACGTATTTTCAGAAAATTTTTAAGAGCAGGACTCAACATTAAAGGTCAGCCTATTGCCCTTGAAGACCAATATTTGGGTTGGGCAACGTGTTACTGCTAATAAACATTTACTTTGGCTAATTGAAATATAAAGCCTGTTGTTTAAATAAAATAAAAAGCACAATTTACCCTCAAATATCTGGCAAGTCTTATCATATTTAATGTTTCTGCACCTTTTCTACCAACACTACAAACTGAAATATGAAAACATAATGTAAATGAGTGCGTCTAATGTTGAAATAAATCTATCTAAATCATTTAGTATTTGTAATATTAACATTTAGGGCTGTCACGATACGCAAGAAGCATATCGCGGTATATTGCAATACGCTAGCACCGTACCGCGATACGTACCATGATATATTGTGATTTTTTAAATTTGTTGGGCCTCCGCTGTATTTAACAAAAACGCTGCAAATTTTACATGCAGCTTCTGATAGAATACAGCGCCTATAAGTCTATACCGTCATTTGAGACTGTGATATGTGTTTTGCATATAAAATATGTGTTTGTGTTGAAAAAACAATCATCCCCTTAGCAGTTGAACATCATAGCAGTCAAGCTACTTGGTGCCATGCTTGTTTCACAAGTTCCTGTCCCGAAGTATTCGATTCAAGGACATGTATTGCACATGTTTCATACAACCAATCGAACGCCCTCCAATCAGTTAAATTCTTGTAACGTAAGCTTAAACTGAATGAACAATGGAAAAAACTGACGCTCCGCTACTTTCATTTCGAGAAGGGAAGAATTTTCCAATGAAATAATAATATCGCCAAATACCAGTATGTTAAATTCGTACCGCGGTACCTATTGCTGCATGCAGCTGCGAATTGCAATACAGTAAAACTTGGATATAACATACTCGCTGGGCCAAAGAAAAAAGGTATGTTATAACCGAGGTATGTTATATCCATATAGCATACTAAGTATGTTATATACAAAATATGAAAATTGGGCTAGGAAAAATGGTATGTTATAACCGAGTGTATGTTATAACCGAGTATGTTATAACCAAGTTCTACTGTATACCGGTATACCGGTTAATCATGACAGCCTTATTAACATTTATATTTATGCAGTGCCCTCTAAAAGTTCTAAGGCTGGTAGATTTGAGTTAGAAGTTATTAGAACAACATTTTATGAATAGACAATCACCCAGGTAATATCTTAGCCACACATGTGTCTCTGTTAATCTATTAGTAATGAAATAAAGACATCTTGAAATAGCCCAATCCAATCAAGGTGAAATAAATGGCCAATTTTTGTCCACTGTCTCAACCATTTATTTATTTATTTGGGTTTACAACCATGTAAACACATTTTGGTTATTTTGCGGCGTCCAGCACCCCTAACCTTGCTTTCCTGGACCTTGTCTATAACCAGTACTCACCAACCCTTCAAAAGGCCAGAAACTTCTCTATATACCTTATTAATGGAGGAAATTTTTATAGAAGGGTATAACCTCCCAGGGTGGGATTTGAACCTGTGCCTCCTTCGGGACACTACTTTCAAAATCTGGCGCACTAACAACTGGGTTACCAACCCAGGTTCTGTTCTGACTAGTAAAAGGTTAAAGATTAAAGACATACCTACAACACCTGAAGCCTCAGATCCCAGTCTATGTCTATGATGACATCTCAAGTTTAAATCATGTGCGACAAACATGTCCCCTAAAACTGTAGAAAGAAATAAAGGTTAACGTTACATATATATACAGGTCCGGTTTTACTAGGGGGCACCCCACCTGTGTCCCTTCCCTCCACTTGTGACGAATCTATATTGAAATTAATAATCTATATTTTATATTCAGTTATTATTACAATCCCAGAGACTGACAGAGACATGGTTTTTATAGCCAATGGTTTTTTTGGCCCTAAATTAGGACCAAATTAGTCTTTCACAATGAGAAACAATGACAAAAATATGCAATTTCAGCTCAGTTGTGAACCATGTTTTAACAACTTAGATTGATCACTTTCAAATCAACTTCCAAGTCCCCCAGTACCAAGCTAGTTGAAAAGTTTCTTGCTCAAGGAACAACAGAGTAGGTTTTGGATGGGATTTATAGAAATGCAAAGCTGGTTATCAAATGATTACTTGTCCAATGTCATAACCACTGTTTGTTTGTTTGTTAGTTGGATTTAACACTGTAGCAACACATTGTACAGGTCATATAATGGCAGTCAGTCAATCTACTCATTCCTCCTGGAATAGCTAAATCTCTGGATTTAGCTGTTAACCAACTACTAAGCGCATTCCTCATCAGTGACTGACAACTGCCCTACATAATTAAAAATCATTGGTAGGAGGGAGAATGGCCATAGAAATAATATCATGACCTAGCTCCACAAAAGGGTGCCCCGCCCGGGAATCGAACCCACGACCCCTCGATCAGTAGACTTGCATGCTACCAGCTGAGCTAGCTGGGCGGCACATTGCCACTGGGCCATGTCCACTCCAAATGGCCATATTTGACATCAAGTCTATAACAATGAGACAAATTACCCAGTTTATGTTTAGAAAAGTCAGTAATTTTCTGTGGAGTATTTGTAGGTACAACTGTAGTTGCCTTGTTGTCACTGACAGATGGTAGAGAGAACCTTTCTTTGAAATATTGATCAACTTCATGTTCGTATGCTGGTAGTTTATTTAACTCTGAAACAAAACACATGTAGAAATAATTTATATAATCTATACAATGATAATAATAGAGACTTTATTTAAAGAGACTACACAGATGTATAAATCCAATCTTCCAAGAGGACCTTTGAAAAAACATACACAAGTGATTTACAACATTTAGAAATTAGATAGTCCTGACAGCACATCTTTGAAACAGTATTTAAAATATGTTATTCTTTCAACTGATATTTATCTAACTCTTAAAAAGGATATGTAATAATTTTATACTCATTTCTATAGCTTTGATCTTGAATTCAAGTTGATGGGTTATTCCAGTCAGAAAAAAATTTATACAGTACTGGATGTACCAGCGTGGAATAAAGTGTAAAGAAAATTTAGTAAAGATTGAATATTATATACACAGTAAAGAAATCAAACCTTTTAGTAAATTGATTTCAATCATTTTTAAAGCATTTCCCGTCTTGATTCCTGTTGGTTTATAGATACAGAATACACCATTGAGATAATTCTTGAAGACATGTGAGGCAACCTTCACTGGTTGAACTTTAGTTGAGAGGGACATACTGAAATATAGTATAAGAAGTAAAGAATTTGTGATTTAATTCCTATGTGCATAAAAGCTCATGCCTATATTCAGGGATTCTATATCAAGTTGATTATTCCTCTTCCCGATTGGGGGTCTTGAGGGTTCGTGCCATCCATTTTCGGTACCAGCCGATCACGCTTAGCCAGGTCTTTCCAGGTTAACTCTAGTCTGCCTCTGCCCTGATGTGCAGTAACATTTAAGTCTCTGACTTGGGAGATCCAGCTTAGTTTAAACAGTTTGATTATCAACGGCCAGTTTAGTGTTTAAACTAAACTGAATGATGATCAGTCAGTTACTTCTTAAACATAAGTTATGTATATCTACTTAGGAGTCAGACATGATTTTCCTTCTTATTATACAAAATAATATACTAACATATAAAGTTCAATTTGTACAGTCAAAAATAAACCTTTTTTGACAGTTGGATTGTCACATGTTTTCGCGACTTGCTCACAACTTATTTATTTTTCGATTTAAAAGTTTAGGATTCGTGAAATTTAATGAAAATGCCTCAAAGATAATATTTATTTATATAGACTTACATTTAATAGATTGATGACAATATTTCTTGAATAAGTTTCTCCATAAAATTATCATAACATGCTTCAGAAATAGTCAAAGGGAGATAATTAAACCGGTGTTGAGGTAAACATTGTAAAAAAACACGTTTTTATTCACTCCTATTTTTCTTCTTCTTTTGGTCAGTATCTTTTTATTTTCAATTCTAATTACTTGGTATAGGTAATTGCTGCTGTATTTGTCTTTGAGTATCGTTTAATTTACTAAATAGTCTTCATGCGCTTTGTACACCCATACCCAAAAGTGTAGGTTATTTCGTATATGCCATTTTTCGGATAGAGTTTAATATAAACTGCCTTTTGTAAAATTACTACTGTTAGGAATCAGATCTACTTAAAAAAGTTCATTAAGGATGACAATGCCATGTCGTTGCATAGTCTATCGTTGTTAAATTACTTGCATCATTGTGCATAGTTTCGGCTTTCAAAACTTAATAAGCCACTTTTTTAACATTATGTTTATCATCAAATTACAACCCATTCATTAAGGGCTTTTTCTTCTTCTCCCTTTACTGTACAGATTCCTTATTCGGCAAGTGTCATACAATGATGACCTGTTTTCCTTAAAGCAATCGCTAACTTTTTCTTTTTAAGCTGTATCATGAAAGGATATGATGAAACTTAGTTCTTGCTTTTCAAACTTTGTAAGCAGCTTCTTCACATTTTGCATTTTACTCATAGGTTTGCTGAAGACCTGAAGCCAGGTACCTCTCAACCAGGCAGCTGAACAAGAACTTGAAACAATTGGGCTGTCTTGTTCTGACTCTTATAAACAGGCTGTTTAATTAATACAAATGTATGAGAACATACATCACTGCAAAAAATTTTTAATTTGAGCAAATCGTAGCATAGAAACCTATGAATTAATGTACTGCAAAGAAAAAAATGATTTCCAGGTAAAATAATTTTCACAACTATTCTCAGGAATCCATTTACAAGGATTTAAAGTGATTAGCCTAGATATTATATGTTAGAACTAATGGCACTATAAAAGATATGTGTCTACTTATATTTACAGGATAAAGTTTTAACCATGGATTCTAATGATGAACTAGAAGATATTATTTTGAAGAAATTACAACAATACGGTAACACTAAATTAGTTTTTTACTTAAAATATACTATTTAAAAATATAACAGGGGCCATTTACAGGCCTCCTTTTGCATTCTCAAATTTCTCTAAAAGCATGCAGTTTTGCCTGAAATGCAAATTAAGCTTGGATAATTCTTTCCCTTTTCAATTAAATAATGATAAAAATCCTCAAATTAATGTTATCTATGTTTATAGAGTCAATCTCTTAGCCTCTTCTCAAAACACTGACAAAAGCTATGCTCAAGAAAATTTAAAATGAGGACTGTGTTAAGTTTCATTTTCTGTTCAATCTCCATGTAAACCAAGACAGAATTAGTGTCACCAGGAAAGTTTTAACAACTTTGACAGCCATTAGAGTTATGGCCCCTTTTTAGAGAATGATGGTCAGGTGTTGATTTTCCTTGATCTTGCTAATTTACTCATAATTATAAGTAAACTGCCTAACCATTCTATTATTTGAATCACTGATTTAACCATATAAATGGTTTAACATGTATTCATTTTATTTTTAATAACATCAATGGAAACAAGGAAATTCACATGATATTTATATTTTCTGTTTTGTGCTATCATCAATATATAAAAATATGTTCTTGAGTACAAGAATGTTCTTAAAGTATTTGTATTTTATATTTGTACTGTTTTAATCATTCTTATGTTATGTATATTATTTTGAAAACAATTAAGAAATAACATACAGTTGTATATATTTTTTGCTGAATATAACATAAGCATGAGTTTTGAAGTGCAAAAATTAGATCAAAATTAGATATCGAGGGCTTTAGCACAAGGCATTTAATAAGCACACCAAAACAAGTGTCCATGTTTTTTTCTATGACAAACTATAGAAAATAGTATGTTATCTCAAATATAGATGTCACATTTAACATACAGTGAAAAGGCATGTGCCTATGTTAGAATTTCATATATTCAATGTAATTATGCATGTATTTTCTCTCTTCCTGAGTTGTGTAAAAAGGCATTCATTTTTGTACTTTATCATTTATGACATTTTTACATTTATTTCTTCCTATGTTATTAACAGGTGATTCAGTCATAGGGAAAGATGAGACATCAAGTAAAAAGGTATCTAAAAACAGTGAAGTTCAATCATCAAATAATGTTCAGACATCTACCTTACATTGTGATGATAAACTCTCTAAGAAAAAAAGAAGGAAAAGAAAGAAGAAACAGGTTGCTATGGCAACTGAGAATGTTGATACAAAGTCTTCTGACAAAATGGAATTATCAGGTTAGTAATATTTATGTTTTGTTCTTTGTATTGTAAAATTTTATTTCCATTACAGTGACACATACATTGTCTCTACCGACTTTTAAAAGATAAGGTAGTCCAGGGCTTTTTCAGGCTATCTCACAGGGCCGAATATCGGCCCAGTTCCCAATGCCAAATTAGTTCCATTTTTCCCAATTTCAAGCAAAAAATCCCTATCTCGTTAAATAATTCCCTTTGAACAGGATGTCTTTTGCCTTTACATAAGAAAGCAAGACTGCGGATATTTCATATTAATAGAATAATAAATACATGAGAATTTGCATTGAATGCCTCGCTGGACTGTCAGAGTAAACTCTTAAGAACACTGCAAGACTCACAGAGACACTGAAGCAAAGCATATAAAGATTAAATGCAGAAAAATTTATAATGAAATTTCTAAATTGGGTTTAGAAGCAACTAGAACTCCAGTATATATCATGTACTATACATGTAGTACATCAGTAACATGTATACAGAGCCATCCAAAATTACCTTTACACTTTTAAAAATCTGGTTTTTCATTAACCCATTTAAACCTTATTTTAGATGTATTTATTCATTGGTAAAGTTATCATAGATCATAACATTTTGAAGAAGAGTAATGATACTTTATACAACTGTAATTGTTATATATGTTTATGTATCTGAATATATGTATATATGAATATATTGGTAAAAAAATAAATACTAACCATACAGTAACTCAAGTGTCAAGGTAATTATGGATGGCACTGTATAATGCCCTCATGAAGTTATTCATAATGTTAAAAGTTGTTTCAGACATATTCACATGAAACAAAACTAAAACAAACTATATTTTCTTGTTTTAATACTTACCAGAAACATGAAAACTTGAAAATATAAAAACAGTCTTTGATCTATTCAGGTAAAAAGAAGATAAATACAAGGAAGTGAAGTGGAATAGAATGTCACCTTCATTTAGTTTATAGCTCAAAGTTTATAAAATGCTAGATCATATCAATATTCCAAATTTTGAATCAATATCCAATCGTCTGTTAAGAATCAGTGATACATCGATATCGCGATATCAGATGACGACCCTACTCATTGTTATCATCATCTGAGTTAGTTTGTTAAGGTCATTGATTATACCTTTGGCGAAGGTAAGGCTCTCATCAGGATTGAAAACTTCCCCTCCATGCCTGGAGGTCCTGAGGGTTGGTGTCATTCATTTGAAGTTCTAACAGATCACACTTGACCAGGTCTAGCATGAAAACCAAAATTTCATGAAGGGATATAACCTGTCAAAATCTAGAATCAAAACCGCATGGCTGAATTAGATAAGAAGCTTGCCATCTAGCCATTCGGTTATGATTCCAGACTTTAACAGGTTATATCCCTTCATGAAAATTTGGTTTTTATCCATCACCCTGACAACAGTTATACATTGTTGCTTTCTTTGTAAAATAAATTTATGTTTTTTTTCCTTATCAGGTCATGAAAGAAAGCTACATGAGATGAGTGAGCAGCTTGGATTAAATGAATTTAAACATAAATTAGAAGAAGATGCAATGGAAGCCAAAGAGGCCAAAGAAGGGGAAAGAAAGTCAAAGAAACAAAAAGAACCAGAAGTTGTTGTGTTCAAATCTTATAAGTCTAAAAAAGACAAGGTAATGTGCTGTATGCATTGGTTTTAATCTTTTTTGCTTTGGAAGTTCTTTATGACTACAAGTTTTGAATTAAATAAAATAGGGTCCTCACAGCACTCTAGGGGTGATATCCTTAAATGCATTCCTTCATTGAAAGGAAACTGTGATTTGAAGACAACTGTCTTTACCACTTGACAGTTGTAGTGTTTTTTCTTATGAGACTTATCCATTAGGGCTGTCCGATACGCCAGGAGCGTACCAAGGTATATTGTGATGCGCTAGAATCGTACGATGATACGTACCACGATATATTGCTTTGCAAACCAAAGACACTGCTCATAATACTTATGTCTTAAAAAACTTATTCAACTGTTCAGTATTGAAGTATGTTATAAGATTTTGTAGGGAAAGTGTCTGTAGCAGAGTGGACTGAAAATAATGGGCATTCCAAAAGCGCCCAAATTCTTTGAACTTAACCTTTCATCGAATGAACCATGGAAAACTGACGTTTCACTATTTTCATTTGGCGAATGGAAGAATTTTTCAATGAAAATATAAAAAAATTCGCTCAAATATACTCAATACTAGATGGGAGCCCGTGCAAGCACGGGCTTTAGCAAACTAGACACACAAAAAACCATTTTTTTTGTTGATTTTTGGCAGTTTTTGCAAATATCAAGAGGCTTTGTCAAAAAAGAATTGTCAACTTGATATGCCGGTATATATGTGCTCCAGCGACAAACAAAAGATTTATTCAAAGCTGCGCAGTTTCTTCCACAAAACAGGAAACTCGCAAATTTAATAGTATTGATATGCTGGATATTCCCAGTACATAAATACAGATAACTATTTTTATAATAAGTGAGTACAGAAGTATTGTAGTGGGTATTTAAATCAACAGGGTTAATTTATGTGCCCCTGATAATATATTAGATATACATTGCGAATATATTGATATTTTATTCTAGGACAAAGAGAGTGATATCTCTGATGGTCAGTCCCTAGACCAAACCTCAGAGTTTGACATGAAGAAAGCCAGGGCTGATGTACGGAGATTTGGTATTGGTGGATTGACTGGAGGGAGTAAATATAAAGCTATGACTACATTACTTGTGGAGCTTGGAGCTAAGGTGTGTTGAAGTCAGTGACCCAAGTGTCACATTTAAGGTTATCAGATTGCCCCTGACATGGTGGTCAGTCAACCTACTCACCATTTCTGGAAAGGCTAAATCGCTTGTCAGTGACTGACAATTTTCTTTACATGATTTGAAATTAGTAGTAGGAGGGAAAATGTCTGTTTAAAGCTTCATGAAGTATGCCATTGCCTGGAAACGAACCTACGACCCCTAAGTCTGTAGATTCACTTATTCAGTCAGTTCACTTTAAACTAATCACTATTGATACAATATAATATGAATCTTGAAACCTGATTTTTTCAAAACAAGATAAAAATAGCAAATAAGTTTTTATATTGATTTATCTATCCATAGTTTATCATTGTAACTAAAGATCTGAAGGAATAAACTTGAAACTTCACTCATTTTTATTGACTTGTATATCGGGTTTGCTTTTGTTTGCTATGAATTTACTGTATAAGTTTAGCTCACTGTTCATTGAATGCTCTAGTTTAAAATGCCTTAAATTTGTTTGAATATACCTTTCAAGTCTTTTAATGTTGAATTATCTTTTATGCTTTACTGTTAAATTTGGTGTTATTTGATGAAAAATAAAAATTTTGTATTTTAATTGTATTGAAATATAATCTTATATTTTCATTGTTAATGACATCATCAGAAGATAAATGACATCATTTTGGAGAAGTAATGACATCATGTTATAATTTGTGTAAAATATCTCCCATAAAAACACAAAAATAAGCATGAAAGAAACAGAATATTTGTCAACTTTGGTGTAAGATTTTTTAAATTCAACTCTTGAACTCAGAATACAACATTTTCACTTGTGGCAATGCCACTCGTAAAAATATGTTTTCTGAGCTCACTCGGTGAAATAAAAATTGATCTTACACCAAAGTCAATGAATATTCTCTATATCTTTTTTTACAGCCTCCGAAAAATAAATGTGTCAATTACAAAAAATTACAAGTGAAAAGAAAAAGAGAAATGGTGGCTGAAATAGAAAAAAGACGACTGGTAATTATGTTTTTTTGCTTGATTGTCCCCAATCTGATTAAAACCTCATCCAAAATTTTCCGGCTCACTTACTCGCTGATTTAGATCTGGCTGATTTCAAACGAGGGTCACGTTGAGGTAACCTTTTCTCATCATAATATTAATTACCAAATTGTTATGATTAGTAACTTGTTTACATCGTCTATGTCACGCAATATGAAATGAGCCATCCAATCGCAGACTGTGAATAATACCACTGTTAAATTAGCTCGAAAACCTTGTTCTAAAATTAGAAATTACGAAATCTAACTGTTATTAATAGTCTTTCGTCTATATAAAAGCTACGCTGCATTGATTGGTTATCTCGATGTGACCCTCCATTGAGATTTTAGAGATCCTGTTGGACAATTCTGTACAGGATATCTGTTTATGGAGATTGGATTGTTCCAACACTTATTAAACTGTTGCACAATTTCAGTTTGAGCAAACTGATCCCATTTATACGTCAGGAACTCTATGGTCATTCACTAAGAATAACCTCAGACAAGTTAAGACCAAACTGGAACTACCTTTTAGTCACATGCCCAAACAAAATGCATTCACCTTTGTTGAAGTAAAAAAAAATCTGTGATCTTTTAGGCGATGATTAATGTCTGGTTTTTAGCCGGATTTTTCAACAAAAAATTTAGCTAATAGTTTGCCGAAACATGAGTGGGCAGGCAGACGTCCAGTGTCGTTACCAATTGTGTTAAAGTTTTCAATTTAGCATATATCTCTGCCATTTATTGTCAGATCTTTATGAAACTTCATACAATGATAACACACAGTGTGATGAACAGAATTAAAAAGTAACCACAACTCTACCTGGCTTTATTATAGATTATTTCCCTTTGTAATTTTTGCATTAAAGTTTTAAAAGTTTTTAATGTTTCCACATTACATTTCTTGTTAGTCTATAAATTTGAAATTCACCATTCAATGATATTGGTGAACAATCTTTAGTCATAAGTATAACATACAAACTGTTTTGACAAAGCCTTGTGTTTTGAAGAGAAAATTTCTAATTTGCAGTACTGTTACGTGCTTTGCCTTGCATACGTAGCAAAAACCTTGCTCTAGGAAATTAGCGTTGCCCTTTGTGGGGTCTGAACCTTGGATCTCTGGATCACTAAGCCCATGTCTTACCATAGCACAACTACTTCTGCATTAACTTCACCTTTTGTTATTTAATATATAAAATGATTGCAAGGTTAGTGATGCCACAAGTGTTATTGCATATAAACATCAGCACTTTATTGTCGGTGTATTATTTTATGTTCTCTCGTCTTTCAGGATAAAAAGCTTGGTTATAAAGTTCCTAAACTTGATGACAAGAGTAAAAGGTAAGGTCTTAACCAATTACTTTATATGTAATAATGTACTCTATGAACGCTACCACAATATGATCTGCATTTACCTATTCTTGTTTAAATTCCAAACCAACATATGAACATTTCCATTGCTTGAGAAAACGCATTTTTTAGGCTTAGCGCAAAACTGTTGGAACTCGAGTTAAAAAAAGATTGAGTTACGACCGTTCTGTGCTAAGCCCTCAATTTGAAGATTTTGATAGTAACTATTAAGCATGACTTACATCTTTGTGGATTAAATTGTTGTCTATACAAAATAGTTCCAAAGGGACTAGCTCTTACTGTTGTGTATAATTTGAATCTATGACAAACACAATAGTGCCAAACACTCGATATTTCCCTAAAGTGATTTACGGCCCTATGGAATGTAAGTGTGAATTACCTGTTCATTAAGCGAGACACTTTAACCTGGCTTTAAGCAGTGACCACAAAACTCAACAGTTAATTACTTGACAGTAGGTTATGTGAAGATCAAAATTTACCTGTACCAAACCAAGTTTTACTGGACCAGAGACATTTTATATATTTAGATGAATTGAACACTGTGTGAATGAGATCAAATTGTTTGCCAGACAATCTGTTCTGTAAACCTGCAGATCTAGTCAGACCATTTGTTTGGACTGTAACAATTTCAACTTTCTCGATTTTAGCTTGACCCTTACTCATTTTCCCTCCAGAGGCCTAGCTCTCCTGGCCTTGACTTTTGAACAGTATCTAGCTCTCATCTTAGACAGTTGCTTACAACTGCTCTACTTATTTACTTGAAATAGTAACAATAAATAACAATAACAGGTTTATAAAGCATAAAATATATTTTATTGAAATATATACACAAGTAAAAGGAATTAATAGCTGTAGAAACATAAAAATCAGCTGTCATTGATTTATGTATGACCAAAGTATCCGAAAAGCTGTATAGCTAAGTTAGACATGACAAATAAAAAGTATTAATAAAGGGTGTAAAGGCCAAATAAATTATATCTAGAAATTAAGGCGATTAGACTTTCCTGCTGAAAAGCTTTGTTTGTACCCGATGTACATGTGTAGAATGATGTTGAAATAAAAATAAATGTACAGAGAACAATAGGATTTAAAAGATGTATTTCATTGTATATACTTATCAGCAATAATATGTAAAATGTCTTCGTTCTGCATGCATGCATCCAGTACAAACAAACTATTCAGCTGGAAAACCCATAAAATCTCATCCCCAATATGAACGAAAATAATACCTGTAACATATTTCAAAATACTCAAAGTAAATGTTTTGTTGTTTTTTTTACATAGATTTTACACGATTTATCAAATTATTCATAATAATATAGATGAATAATAGATTCTAAATTACTTATTTCATATGGCCAAGCTATATATTTCGCATCTACTTACCCTTTCCCTGTGACTTCCCCTAATTTTTCCCGTGCCCCTTACCCATCTCATTTACTAAGTAAATAAAGCCAGTATATGAGAAAAGTTAAGGCAATGGCTAAACGGATGTGTTATTTATTAAGTCTATTACTTTCAGGCCAAAGGATAGGAATGATATTGGATATATTGATGGCCATATTGGTAAATGGAAGAATGGAGCTGTAGTTATCAGTAAAAAAGAATTAAAGAACATCAATAAGAAACCAAGGTTGAAATGATAACTGTTATTACATGAATATGATTTTTCTTTTATTGTTATTCAATAAAATATCTAATGTAGAATTTTCATTACTTTTTTGTCGCACATTAGTTGGCCAAGTCACAAAAATTTCTATAATAAATTTTTGATCAGAAATTTTCTTGTAACATCAGATGAAAATCTAGAGCTCGGGACTATAAAGTCCCATGTTTGATATCACATTTCCTGTTTTTGTGGTTTGGTTAAACACTTTTGCAACACATTGTATTGGTCATATGATGGCGGTCTGTCAAAACCATTCCTTCAAATGCTTAATGTCTGGATTTTGCTGGATTTCAGTAGCTGAATCAGTGATAGGAGGGAGAATTGCAGTAGTAATTAATTCAATACCAAACTCAATAAAAGTATGGCCCTCATGGGATTTGAACCCAAGACCCATCGATTGGTAGACTTGCATGCCATCTACTTAGTTAGCCAGAATGGCAAAACTTTCCATTTTATATGATGTGCGCATACAATCTATGACATAAAATCAATTAATACCATATTGAAAGTGCGAAAACAATCAAATAACAAAGTCCTATATCACATACACAAGATTAATCTAAGATTTGATCCTGTGACCTAGTTTTTAATCCCAGATGACGCATGTGCAAGCGCAACCTAGATTTTATCAAGACAAACATTCTGACCAAATAATAGAAAAATCAGATGGAAAATACAGCTTATATTGCTTGCACTAGTTTTTTTTATGAAATTTGACCCTGTTACCTAGTTTTTGACACCTGATGACACATAAAACCCAACCTAGCTCGAAAAACGTTTAATACCATATTGAAAATGTGAATACAAATTGAATGACATGAAAAAACGTTTCATACCATATTGAAAATATGAATACAATAGAATAGCTCGAAAAACGTTTAATACCATATTGAAAATGTGAATATAAAATAATAACATGAAAAACGTTTAATATCATATTGAAAATGTGAATACAATCGAATAACATAAAACCATTAAATACCATATTGAAAACGTGAATACAATATAATAACAGAAAAAAAACGTTTAATACCATCTTAAAACTAAAAATACAATCGAATAACATAAAAACGTGTAATACTATATTGAAGATGCGAATACAATCTAAAAAGATAAAACCGTTTAATACCATGTTGAAAGTGCGATCTAATAACATGAAAAAAGGTTAAATACCCTATTGAAAATTTGAATACTCTCCAATAACATAAAAAACGTATAATACAATATTGAAAATGTGAATAATCTCCAATAAAAATAAACAACAAAAAAACGTTTAATACCATATTGAAAATGCGAATACAATATTATAACACGAAAAAAGGTTAAATGCCATATTGAAAATGTGAATACTCTCCAATAACATAAAAATGTTTAATACTATATTGAAAGTGCGATTACAATCCTAAAAAATGACGTATTGAAAGTATGAAAACAATCGAACATCATAAAAACGTTTATTACCATATTAAAAGTGCGAATTTTGATGAAGAAAACTATAAATTAAAACCTTAAGCACACAAATTACTACATGGCACCATTATTAAACATATATTTTACAGTTTACTATGATTTTGTTAAAGTCTGTTCATATGGTGATAAGCCTTAACAAGGCATTGTCAGTCTCGGATTAAAACATTTGTTATACAAAAAAAAACAAGTTATACATACAAAACGAAGAGTCAGTTAATATATTTAGCATTATTTAATTGTAGCACCACATTTCACATCAACATTTTTTAAAATACATTCACCAGGATAGTGTGTACAAAGTTCACTAAAACCTCCACTTGACACAATTCGTTCTAAATATAGATTTTGTAATGACGTCACAACATCGCTGTTATGGCATGAACCATCAAAAGAATATGACTCGTACGCAGGTTGGTATTTCAATGCTTCTGAAACTGATTCCACTTTAACTGTAAATATGAAAGAGTATGTTTTAATTTTTTTCTAATGCGTAAAGATTAGTTAGACCTACCGACAGCTCAGTAGCGCACTAGTCTACTGATTGGTGGTCGTATGTTCGATTCCCGTGAGGAACTTACTTTCGTGGAGCTTGGTCATGAAATAATTTCTGCGGCCATTTTCCCTCCTACCACTAATTCTAAATGATGTAGGACAGTATTTAGTCACTGACGGAAGTATGCACCTAGTGGTTGGTTAACAACTCGATCCAGAGATTTAACCTTTCCAGGAACAGGGAGTAGGTGGACTGACCGCCGTGATATGACCTGTACAGTGTGTTGCTACGACGTTAAACCTAACAAACTTTCCACTAATGTAGAGATTAGTCTGATTACTAACTACATTCTACAAAAGTAATCGTGTGTTAAAATGACTCAAATAATGAAACATGTATATGCTGTATATTTAGAGCAGCATCTTTATTTCTGGTTGCCTTTTCAAGACTTTTAAGCCGTCTGAAATGTTATTCTATGGAAAAGGAATATGAAAACATGCCAGGATCACCAGCAGTTAAAACACCCACCGACCTTTCAAGCAGGCAAAAGGCAAAAAGGGGATCTTCCAGAAAGAACTTTTGTTACAGAAGGGATGCCACAAACAAATAAAAAAGAATCTAAGCGGCTTTTCTGCCTTGCAATGGACAGTGGTAAAATAATTGCCTCTGAGGATAAAGCCTGGTTCAATAGTGCACCAAACTCCACACTTTCCTCAACAGGTTTGCATTTGCTCTTATTTATTCAATGCAAGCTAATATGTAATTATTGTTATAATGATTTTTGCATTCTAAACAAACTTATGCATACAAAAGTTTCAAATTAACAAACTTTATATCTTAATTAAAATAATTAAGTTGGCTTACTCTGACAATCAGGAACTGGACCAGCAGCAATCCATGACCCAGATGCTCCACATACATACATTGTCTCATAACTATTATCCTCTGGTCCTATAGTATAATTCTGCTGACATGTTATCATACAAAATTGACCATAATCTCTTCTCCATCCATTACAAATCAGTGCTCCATTTATTGGTACGTTTAACTCTTCACAAGGAGTTGCTGTAATAGAGGATTATCGTGTATGACATAGAATTACATGTGTAACATTTTCTATCATGACTCTTTGTAATATGGAAGCATTTATGACTAACATATGACAAAATACTTAACAATTTAGAGAAGCGTAATTATTCCATTAAACGAGTAGCTAATTATTAAAAATGAAGAAAAGCAAACTCTTTCAAAATGAAGAGTTGCTAATTCTTCTAAGTGAAGAGTTATTAAATCCTTCATAGTGAAGAATTGATAAAACCATCAAAGTGAAGAGTTACTAAATCCTTCAAAGTGAAGAGTTGCTAAATCCTTCAAAATGAAGAGTAGCAAAATTCTTTAATTGAAGAGTAGCAAAATACTTTAAAATGAAGAGGACAAAATTACCGAAAATCGATTAATACTGAAGTTACTGTGATACAGGATTTGCGTGTAAATATTTCTTTACTGTACGAAACTCGGCTGTGGATTGACACGTGATGATTAGTAATACGAGCATATTCTAAACAAAGAGTAGACACATATCTTTTTTAAAAATCTACAAAAAGGGTCGAACAGAGTTTAGTTCTCTGTTTTAAGTTCATTTTTGGAGTTCCACGAACAAATCTATGAGTTACGTCCGGGAACACTCGAAAAAATTAGGTCATGTCGTGGACACCTACTGCTATTCCTTATTCGATGAAACGTTTATTTCTTAATTGGCTTTTTTATTAAGAAATATATAAAACAATCGACCAATTAATTATTTCTTTGATACATTAGAAGTTTTTGAAAATCGGCATAGTAATAAAAATATATACGATTTATATGCGTGTACAATATTTTATTTTAAAGGGGGAGTCTTTTATGCAGGCAGTCTGTGGTTCCTTCAAGATACGTTTCAATTGTACAATTGTAACATTTATATACTGAAAAGATATTTAAAACTTAGATACATATTTTTCCGGCAATAATTACTTATGTTGACTTTTTTTATTCATAAAAAGTATTTTTACATTCTAGAGATTTTAGATAGCATTAACCTTTTATTGTTTAAACGAAGTTTAATACAAATGTACTAGTGTCCGGAGAAACAAATCCAGACTATCTGTCCTGAATACTTACGCCTGACAGAAATAGTGAATGCACACACTGTTGATAAGCCATTAGATGGTTTCGTAGCAACGTAGTGAGCTGTAAAATCTCCCCATGGAAACACTAAGGAAGAAACAAATCCAGACTATCTGTCCTGAATACTTACGCCTGACAGAAATAGTGAATGCACACACTGTTGATAAGCCATTAGATGGTTTCGTAGCAACGTAGTGAGCTGTAAAATCTCCCCATGGAAACACAAAGGAAGGAGATGGGTAGTTTGAAACTATTTTAAGCGTCTTTCCAAGGGGATCGTTGAAACGTGGTGCTGTCCAATTAAATATCATAGTTCTTTCTGTAGCAATCACTGATAACTTACTACTGCAGTTGTCAACAACGGGTGGTTGTATATCTGTAAAAAAACAACGGGTGGTTGTATATCTGTAAAAATATAAGCAATCATATTGATATTTTTATTGTAAATATATAATTAGGACAGTTGTCAGTCACTGACGGATGTATGAGTCAAATTATATACATGGGAACTAGTTAACAACTAAATTCAGTGATTTAGCCTTTCCAGGAACAGTGAGTAGGTTGACTGCCGTTATACGACCTATACAATGTGTTGCTACGGCGTTAAACAAACATAATAAACAATGCTTATTCCATATTCAACTGATACTTGATAAAAAATCTGCATTGATGTAACATACGAATTAAAATAATTCCAACTCGCAGGAATCAATCTATACTCACCATTTTCGCATAAACGACCACTCCATCCTTTGTTACAATCACACCGGTAGTCGCCAATAAGATTAACACATTTACCATTTTTACATGGTGAACTGTTACAGTGGTATGCGTCTGAAAATGAATATTTTATATTACCGAAATGTTCGAAAAGGTGCTGTAGGGCAAGGGACTAAATAAAATTAAATATTATGTTAATAATTAAGTGTTTTAATAATGACCTTGTTATTTTGCATCAGTCAAATATGGTTATACATTTGTATTCAGCCCAAAAAAACAAATGTGAAAACATTTACTCGTAATTATTGACAATTTTATCAATTAACTATACGATTTATGAAAAAGTACAAAAACAGTAAGGATATCACAAAAGGTCAATAAACAGAAACATTTAGATTGTACCAACATTCAGAATGGCGGCATTTCTTTTTGGAAAGAAAAACATGGACTTCATGAGAAAACTCGGTCATTATGAGATTCGGAACCAATCAAAATGCCTTAATCGCATAATAGCCGAAGTATTTCCTAAAGGCCGTGTTTTTCTCATAGTAGTCGAGTATTTGATTATAGTACCGTAATGAACGCCATATTAGCCCTGAATTTGAAGTCCGCTGTCGTACAGTTGATTAATAAATCATTCACACCTCCGATCAGATAAGAATTGTGCTGGAAACTGCTGTTACTATTAGTCCAAGCAACTACTGTGTGTAAACAGAAATGGCATCGAAACCAAGGGCCATCAATATCAGGATTTTTATCTCGTTTCACGTTTTACAAGTTATTCACGATATAAGATCGTGCAGCAGTTTCGAGATTCCAGTACAGTATAACCTCTGCTAACGGCACCTCTAACGAGTGGCAACCTCCGACGAGCGGCATGTTAGAATTCCCCCGTCGATTTTGCACTATGATTTACCTCTAATGAAGGACACCTCCGCTGAGCGATAAACGGCCGTTGAGATAAATTCCCTTAGTTCACCCTTTACCTCTGTTCAGCGACACTAAGTCTAGCAAGGTTTATATCAATAATAGATAATTATCTATGACCGGAAGATTGTTTAAATAAGCGATACCCGTAATCGTATAATACTACCCTAAGGTGTCATGTTGTTAAATCAATGGACTAACAGGGGTTAATAAACAAGTGACATATGGTTTCCATGATACCGCTGACGTCATCAAATATCAGTTGTACACACGCAAAGCTAGATCACGATAGTAAATAAAAAATTATTTGTTATTGTACTAATTATTAAAAGCTTTGATGGAATAAATTTTGTTTTAAATTAATTTGAGGTTTAAGAGCCGAATCAGATATTTACTTCCGAAAAGACGCTGACAATTCATGCTAAATATTATTCTCCATTAGACAGGTATAAAAACAAACTTGACGGTACCAGAAACGATTTTCCTAGTGTATTGTTATATTCTGCGTAAAACTTACCACCATGCAAGGTATTTACGGTTATATAGGTTCACAACTCATCGCACAAATCCGTGATTTGGCTACGCACACGAAGTAGTGCGTCGTATAAATATTGAAACGTTGTATTTTTTATTTTTTCCAATATAATCATAATTAAATTGTAAAACAAGGTGCCACAGAATCTTTATTCTACATATTGTCTTTTATTTTGAGCACAAGAAGTGACCGAAGCGAAACCAGTTTAATATGTTAAACAAGTCTAGTGCTTTTAGGGCTTTGATTAAACAATTAGCGTATTAATGGAACCTCTCATAGAAAATAAACTTACACGCACACTTGGGTGTTGTACCACTCCAAGCAAAATTACTCTGGCAAGTTCGTACAGAACTACCGGATGCCATTTTATAAAGATTGTTACAAGAATACCGAGCTACACTTCCATAATTTGTTGACGACCAACTTCTTCTCCCATTAACAACGTTATCTGGTATTCCACAGTTAACAACTGTAATAATAATAAAAAAGGAATCATTTGTTAGTATATGATTTGCTTATAGTTTACCTTCTTAATAAGCAATTTCGAAATAACTTTTCGACAACTGAACAGCTATTGTTTATTTCAAGCCTTTACTGGTGTATTTTGTCGAACACATTTTCCCTTAATTTAAGAGAAAAACAAAAACTTTAGTCGAATAACTATTGCCGAATAATTAACATAATAATTTGCTTGATTTGCAGTATCTAAAGTTGACTGTATAAATAACTTGACGAGGAAGTTCAAGAGATAGTTTATAAATATCAATGCGTCTTTATAATGACGTTTGATAAAGTTCTTAGTTGGTATGTTTTCATTATAAAATACGATTTGTTTACCAATAAAAAATGGAAAAATGTTTATTTTGATTAAGATAAGGGTTTAAAATTGTAGTAATGAGATTAAAAGTACTTAATTGCAAGTATATGTTTGTGTTCGGCATCCAGTTGAGAAGGAAACAGATCTTTATTTTAAAGAATTTTGCATAGACCGTACTATACATGAGTTAGAAAAATAAAAAAATAAATAAATCATACCTTCAGTACAACATTTACCGTGGTATCCGCGCTTACAAGTACAGGGGTTGTACCTGTAATTTCCAGTAGCAGTTCCACCATTACGACAGACATTATTACAGTTTCCCCAATCGTCGCCTTCATCATTCGAGGCACAATCGGTAAACTCATCACAACCAGATTTTACATCATGCCATACTACACGATTTCGATACCTATTAAATAATTATATAACAAAAAATACCTGATAAATAATTATATAACAAAAGTTACCTAATAAATAATTATGTAACAAAAGATACCTAATAAATAATTATATAACAAAAGAAAACATATATAGCGGTTTTTTTTTCACGCAAAAATATGTTAGCTAAATACACAAATTGATACAGATTGTCAGAATATTGAATATTATTTTCACAATTTAAGCAGATTTAGGAAAGTGTTGTAAGTTATATCGATGTTGTTCTATATTGGTGTTAATCTGATTTTTTTGTGAATTATAGGCTAGCTGATCAGAAAAAATCATGCAAGGTGATCGTTCATTTTTGATGCGTCTTCATGAAAGAAAAGTACGAAACAGTATTTGTATTACAATGCCACATTTTCTATTATTTCAATTGGCTTCATTTTTCTATACAACAACGCTTATCGACTATATCGTCCATGCAGTCATATAAAGGCAATCATTTGACGGTCATATTTCTGCAAATATCTTCAAAATGTTATTATTATTTCCACATGTCTTCATATCTATCACCGCTGATAGTACCTTTGACTCATTCAAAGAAAAAATAACAACATACCTACGACCGAAACAATCACTATTGCATTCTTCCCAACTCTTCCATTCACCGAAATAACATCCACAGTAATCCCATGTCGAGGCTCGGACAGCCGCAGATAAATTTACTTGTAAACTAAGTATCAAGATGAAACACAGGAACATCTGAAAACAAACATTAATTAATGTTATGGTTTACAAAATGTTTTAGTATTTTGATGACTTGTTAAACACTATGTTGCCAACTTTACTTAACGTGTCACGATGAGTAAACTCGAGACCTAATATAAAAGGTCACCTGTCACATATTCATATTCTCGATTGAATTTAATTTTTAGCAAGCACCCTTTCAAAGGAACCGATCTACACGAGGAATAAACTCGATTTTTCTCATTTTGTAGCATGGGTATAACCTGTTGTTTTTAGGAAAATACCTCGTTTAAACAAAAGCACGTGAAATGACAAAATTGAAGAATCACCCCTAGCGTGAAAACATCATCTGAGAAAACTTACAAATAAACTTTCACCAAATCATTTAATAGTAGCCAAATATAGATACAAAATAAAATAAAAACTTTCACTTTTAGAATCGCCAAAATTGATAGGCGTTTTAGCGATAATATCTTACAATCTCATATCAGTTACCTTAATTAAACACATCAAACAAATGATTAAAAATGATAACAAACCGACTAATGATGCCCTATCGTCACATACAAATTGACTAGATTTTCAAAGTTATATTACATGTATAACGAAATAACGATAGTATTACAATTTCGTTATATATGTATTCCTTCCATAACATGTTCCAGTAATAAAAAAAAACTGGTATTAAAATAACGTATTATTAAAATGCCTAGCCACTTAATAGTAGCCAGATAGTCAAGCATTACATTAGTAAGTTCATAAATGCATTAAAATTGATTGTTTTTTAATTTAAGGTACATGTAATTTAACGGAAGACATAGTAATAGGGGGGGGGGGGGTTGTTAATTTGACTTTTTTATGAGACCCTGTTTAAAAGATGCTACATGTACTGACATGTAAGAAAAGGCATATCTTTTTAATTTCTGACCCCATTAACCCCCCTGTACATACCCTCTGAAGGTTGGCCACGCCCATTTTCACATAAATTACCAGTTTTTTACATTTAATTGCAATAAGTTGTATGGTATTGGACTGCAATATGTCAATTTAGATGTTTATTAAGGTGCTGAGTTCAAATATGAAGTCAAAAACAAAATCAATCAAACCAATATGGCTGAAAATTCAAAATGGCCACCAAAATAACCATAGTACGAGCATATTCCGGAGTTTATTTATCCTGGAAATGCAATATGTTGAATCATGCCAGAAATATGTCTAGCTACAGGTTTCTTAAGGTGCTGAATTCAAATATGAAGTAAAAAAACTTAATTTAAAAAACCAGTATGGGGAGAAATTCAAAATGGCTGCCAAATTAAACCCATTTTGTGCATATTAGGGTAATTATTTATCCTGGACATTCAATATGTTGAATCATACATGCAATATATCCAGAAATAAGTTTCTAAAGGTGATGTATTCAAAAAAGAAGTTAAAAACATAATTCAAGGAACCAATATGGCAAGAAATTCAAAATGGCTACCAAATTTAACCCAGTTTGTTTGACCATATTCGTGTTATTATTTATCCTAGGCATTTAATGTGTTGAATCAGGCTAACATTATGTCAATTTATAAGTTTGTTAAGGTAATATGTTCAAATATGAAGTCAAAACTAATTTAAACAACCCAATATGGACAAAAATTCAAAATGGCCACCAAAATAATAACACATTTTCAATGTATACTAGTAATCAATGCTATAGCAAAGATCCAGTTGAAATAAAGATACTAATGGATAGAGGGATTTTTGGTTCAAACCCACAAGAGTTAAAACCAATTTCCTTGCACAAGAAATACACTTGCAATTGTTCAATTCATGAAGGGATGAATCATTCGCCAATTGGTTCTTTAATTTATGTATTTTCATTAGTGCAATAGTGTAATGTTAAATTATACAGCATCAGGCAACTCACATATATATAAATATAAATATACTAGTAGTCAAATGACCAGGGGAAATAGCTGCAAATTTGGTTAAAATATGTAATCTTAAAGGCTTTGTGTTTAAGTTTGTGTAGAATTGTATCTGTAGAAAATGTACCAAATGTTTTCTGCTCATCCTCAGTTATGGAGAAAACATTCTATACCTGTTTGTATTTATAAGTTTATGTCTTTATGTGTAAATTCTCATTAGTTACAAAAAAGTATGAAATGTGAGGTAGAAGGTTTCCTGTATGTTTTAGAATTCATGAGATATTCAAATGTTTAATCAATTAACAAATTGCATTTTGCTTGGTTTGGCTGTGATTGTATCAACCACCCCTCAAAAAAGAAATTGCCTATTTCAATTATTGTTTTCTTTACTTTGCTTTTACTCGGTTGTCACAATCTCGTTTTCTTATCATGGAATGTCTTGCATTTGTTTCAACCGTGCACAGTTGGCCAAATAATTGAGCACCATCATCTCAATCATTAATTTTAACTGCTAGTTAAAAGAAATGCAAGTGAGTATAAACAAATTAATAGAGATATAACCAAAATTGCAAATCAGAATTAAAGGGAATGACACAATTGCTATTATGATATTTGAAAATTGGAGAATACAATTCTTTGAATCTCTGAAAGCAATTGTTGATCCATTTACTTTTTTGTGAAGATTTTGATACATACATAAGCCAAACTTAATATAAATAGAAACAACGAAAGTAAATGAATTGCATCTAGAAATCTGATAAGCTATATAGTCTACCTACGATTTAAAAAAAAAACCCTCTAGAAAATGAAAGCGTAGGACATTTTTGTTAATGTAAATCTAATGGTTGATTCATGTAGCTGGATGCCTCCCTGATATCGTACGGGGGATGTATAAAATCTAAGTCGCGTTTAAGTCCGTAATCTAGGTCAAAGGTCAACTAGGTGCATTTATTTTTTATTAGACCCTATGCTCTTTATACTAAAATTTCAAGAAATTTAATCGGTAAAGTGGAAATTTTCTAATGTATTATGATTAAACTTTATTTTTATGAAAAGATTTGAGTGTTTGATTACATGATAACTTCCCTTTTAAGCCTTTTGTCGCGAAAATAGGTGACAATAAAAAATCGTCTTCAATAGTTCAACTAGTAGAACTACAGTTAGTGTTTATGGGTTAAATTTACTTGAAATGTGTTTATTGATGCTTCATGACATTTTTAGCAGATATTTAATACTCGATAAGGTTAAAATAATGTCATAGTGGTGTAAAATTAAGGGCGAGTGGTAAAACTGTTTTTAGAGATTTTTTGAAAAATGTGGAAAACTTTTGAAAAGGCAGTTCATTATTTAATTCACGTTTCTAGATGACTTACTGAGCCACATAGAGAATGTTTAAAAACATATTTTGTGATAAAATGTGTTATTTAGGTCAAAGGTCACCACAGTGCATTTTCTAATTATTAAAGCTATGTTATCATTGTACAGTATATTTCTTGCAAAAAGTCATGTAAATTTATAATAGAAAACTATTAAAATACTTTCAAATTGTTCAAAACATTTTTTAAATGTGTTTGGTTACATGATTACTTCCCTTTATGTAAAGTTTGTCGCGTAAATAGGTAAAAATACAGCTCCCATTTAGCTCAGTAGGTAGCTCGCTAGTCTGCTGATCGCGAGTTTTTTTTTATTTCTATTCCCGGGCAAAGCATATTTTCATGGAGTTTGTTCATGAAATGATTTCTATAGAAATTCTCCCTCCTACCACTTATTCTTAATTATGTCAGTAACTGACGAAAGTACATGCTTAGTAACTGGTAGAGAGCTTAATCCAGATATTTAGCTTTTCTAGGACGGCCGTGATATGGCCTTTACGATGTGCTGCTACGGCGTTGGACCCAACTAAACGGAGAATTACACAATAAATCAACCCTTACATGACAAACATTGAGTTAAGAACATATTTCGATTTCTATGAAATGTTTGTAAATTGTATCATAATCTAAATGGTACAAATCCTAAACATAAAGTTTCTCAAAAGACGAAACAGGATTAGCACAATGTTGTACTTTACAATCAAACCCAAATATGCATACTTGGTCAGCTTTATAACATTTGCATGTAGCATAATTGCTTTTGTTTCTAACACCACAGGTCACTAGTTGCAAGCATGCCGAAGGAATCGGCGGCTTTCGAATCTCGATATAGTATCATTTTCATGTGACCAAATTCCCGTATTGACTCTACGTGATCTTTAGATTCAAAGTGAATATTTGCAGCCTGTATCAAGATCTCTGTTAGATAACTGGCGCTTAAAATATAAAGCTGTGAAGCGTCCTTGATAGACGGAAGCAAATCAAAGGACTGTTTGTTTTCATAAAAAGTCCCTTATAACATAAATCTACGTCTGGACTAAGTAGGTTTTCAGATTTGCAATCATAGAGTGCACACAAGAATCTTTCAATATTCTTAATCTCCTTATTGTGACTAATTGATGGAAACAAGCCACGAATTTTTCCAACTTGTCTTCTTGCTGAATCCATGAAATGAAGACATGGTATCGCACCCAGTCAATTGTGACTTTTCTGATATCACCCCATACTTTTCAGTGATAGAATGAACATGATAACAACGCCACAATAGCAGAAGTAATTCATCAGTATCTGTACTAGTACTACTACTGACAAGTAATATTATATATTCGTTTTCCATCGCATCCTTTATGTGAATTATAATGTGAGTGTCAGCTTCGTGCTTTGTGCTAGAGCAATGATAACACCAGAAACCCCACCACCTGTAACAATTGAATAATAAAATGGTTAAGAATTTCCTCGCCTCATGAGATTAGAAGAAAGGCATTCTGCAAGGTCTGCTTTGTTGTCAGCTTATGTTATAATATTGATCCCATACTTGAGGTAGTGGCACATGTCGACAAGTAATTTGTTTTCCAACAGGTCGTCGTTTGCCAATTTGCATTGTTCTTGTAAAAACTTTACTGGAATTGCAACCAAGATATTTATCAAAAGTGACACCAACAAGCGTAGTTTGTTCACTAAATTGAGAAAAAAAGTCTTGACAAATATAACAGCATGGTCACCAAATGTCTGACAATGTTCAGGCTTGCGAAGAGATTAAATCAACTAGCATGACCATCTAAAATAACCGATGTAGGTTTGCCTGAATTAGATACCTTTGTTGGAACGATTATACCTTATTCAGTGGTAAGTACATTCAAAATTTGACACCCGTGGCATCACAGAGACGTACATGCGTTTCTACATGCAAGATCCAATCTCCCGAATTTGTGCTTTTATAAAACAGAAGAAAATTTCAAAGATTTCTGGTTATATCAATGCTAGAGCAAAACACTCGCATTATAATTCACGTCACGGATGCTGTAGATAATAGACATAAACGATTACTAGTAAGTAGTACAAATACTGATGTATTACTTATTCATAAATTACAATCTTTAGATTGAAATATAAATGGTATTTGGTACATCTGTAAATAATGGACATAAACGATTACTAGTAAGTAGTACAAATACTGATGTATTACTTATTCATAAATTACAATCTTTAGATTGAAATATAAATGGTATCTGGTACACCAAAGTATCTGTGTTGTTATCAATTGGTCACAATGAGGAGACTGAAATATTGAAAGATTCTTGTGTGCACTTTATAATTGCAATTCTAAAAACCTACATAGATTAATGTCGTGAAATACTTTTTATAATGCAAAGAAGTCCATTAATTTGCTTCCGCCTACCAAGGACGCTTAACAGTCTCATGTTTTAAGCGCAAGTTATCTAACAGAGATCTTGATACAGGCTGCAAATATTCACTTTCAACTTAAGATCAAGTCACTATGGGATATTGGTCACATGAAAATGATACTATATCTCCTGTTTGGATTCGAAAGTCGCCGAATACTTCGGCATGCTTGCAAATAGTAACCTGTGGTGTTAGATCCAAATGCATTTCTGCTAGATGCAAATGTTATAAGGCAGGGTGTGATTGTGAAGTACAACATTGTGCTAATCCTGTTTCGTCTTTTGAGAAACTATATGTTTAGGATTTGTACCATTTAGATTATGATACATTTCACAATCATTTCATAGAAATCGAAATATGTTCTTAACTCAATGTTTGTCATGTAAGGGTTGATTTATTGTGTAATTCTCCGTTTAGTTGGGTCCAACGCCGTAGCAGCACATCGTAAAGGCCATATCACGGCCGTCCTAGAAAAGCTAAATATCTGGATTAAGCTCTCTACCAGTTACTAAGCATGTACTTTCGTCAGTGACTGACATAATTAAGAATTAGTGGTAGGAGGGAGAATTTCCATAGAAATCATTTCATGAACAAACTCCATGAAAATATGCTTTGCCCGGAAATAGAAATAAAAAAAAACTCGCGATCAGCAGACTAGCGAGCTACCTACTGAGCTAAATGGGAGCTGTATTTTTACCTATTTACGCGACAAACATTACATAAAGGGAAGTAATCATGTAACCAAACGCATTTAAAAATCTTTTGAACAATTTGAAAGTATTTTAAAAGTTTTCTATTATAAAGTTACATGACTTTTTGCAAGAAATATACTGTACAATGATTACATTGCTTTAATAATAAGAAAATGCACTGTGTTGACCTTTGACCTAAATAACACATTTTATCACAAAATATGTTTTTAAACATTCTCTATGTGGCGCAGTAAGTCATCTAGCAACGTGAATTGAATAATGAACTGCCTTTTCAAAAGTTTTCCACATTTGTCAAAAAATCTCTAAAAACAGTTTTACCACTCGCCCTTAATTTTACACCACTGTGACATTATTTTAACCTTATCGAGTATTAAATATCTGCTAAAAAAAGTCATGAAGCATCAATAAACACAATTCAAGTAGATTTAAACCATAAACACTAACTGTAGTTCTACTAGTTGAACTATTGTAGACGATTTTTTTATTGTCACCTATTTTCGCGACAAAAGGCTTAAAAGGGACGTAATCATGTAATCAAACACTCATTTTTTTCATAAAAATAAAGTTTAATCATAATACATAAGTTTTCAACAAAGAAAATCTCCACTTTACCGATTTAATTTCTTGAAATTTCAGCATAAAGAGCATAGGGTCTAATAACAAATAAATGCACCTAGTTGACCTTTGACCTAGATTACGGACTTAAACGCGACTTAGATTTTATACATCCCCCGTACTATATCAGGGAGGCATCCAGCTACATGAATCAACCATTAGATTTGCATTAACAAAAATGTCCTACGGTGGTCAAAATTTCACCATAAGATAGGTAGACTAATAAAGCCATTCTTTACCGAGAAATTGCTTTATCTTATTTTTAGAATTAAACAAGATAACACAGTCTTGTTAAAAAAGTTGCTATCTATATTGTAGCTTAGTTGCTTACATGATAGCATACAGCCATCACCCATGATGATCATTTAGTAACTAATATCTATAAAATTTCCTGGGAATTTTAACTCTACTTTGCAACCGAAGTGCCAAGACTTTTTCTATGCAAATATGCATCAATATCTTAATGAAGTAAAGCAATCAAAGACACGTTTTTCAATCACGACATCATATTATGTGCCGCTAGTGAGGTTGGAACGAATGACCTCTCAGACCTTAACCTCTAATCATACCTCCAGAGCTCTACCTCAGCTATATAATGAATAAAATATATTTACACACACATAATCAAGTGTCATAACTTTGGTCTTCTTTTAAGATTTCATTAACAAAAGTTAATTCATAAATTGAGTAACATGTTTAAAGTGTGCCGTTTATAACTGAAATATGATTTATTTTGGCGGCCATTTTGAATTTTCTGCCATATTTGCTTGTTTAATTTAGTTTTGGAGTTGATATTTGAACTCAGCAACATAAAACACCTTTAAATTGATATATTGCAGGCATGATTCAACATATTCAATGCCCAGTAAATATAATACCCAAATATGTCCAAAATTTGGATCATTTTGGCAGCCATTTTGAAATTTCCGCCATATTTAGTTGTTTGATTTAGATTTTGACTTCATATTTGAACTCAGCAGCCTAACAAACCTATACATTGATATATTGAAAGCCTATTAGAATTGATTTATAACAGCTGAGTATAAAACAATATTATTTTTGTGCAAAATGGGCGTGTCCGACTTTCAAGGGGTATGTACAGGGGGGTTAATGGGGTCACACAAAGTTTTTTGTTGTTGATTCTATTAATCATATTGATGGCACCATATTTTAAGCAGGGTCTCACATGGCTATCTTTAAAAAATGAAATTAACAACCCCCCTAATAGTAACTCACCCCATATGACATTTTTGACTTGGGTTGATATGGTAAAATGTTGTAGAGGATATTACATTAAGTCTCATCCAGACAAAACTAAATAAACCACCACATATCCTTAAGACAATAAATAAAAAGCTGATTTGTTTCAAATGAAAGATTTACAGGTTTTGTCGTTCGTGCATTTCACGACCGTGATTGCACATTCCGGAAAGTTCAAATACGCATTAATTCATATCATTTCCCCCTACAGATATGACTTCTCTCTGTGTTGATTAGGTCTGTTGAACGTTCTAAAATATCAGGAAGAATGCGTTTGAATATACCACGATGTAATTTTTTTAACTTGCTACCATCGACTGGTGGTCAAGAACAAGAACCACTTAAACACTATTTTCTACACATTACAAATGTTCTTCGAATTCGGAGATCCAATTTCAAATCATGGACGCAGAAAATTTTACACTTACACATTACAATAATATTGAATGAGAACAGAACATGACCAATTTGTTTACTCCGTAGAGTAAATGACAATCAAAACTAGACAGTTAACTTAGAAATACTTACTGTAACTTATAAAGAATACCACCAGCTTCTAATACAGGAATATTCAACATCTACATTTTTTCGAAATTAATTTTTACATGATTTGTTTTTCTTGAAAATGTGCATAAGATTTACTATTTTTGTCATAATAAAGTTTTAAGAAAGTTTATTGAGATATAAATATCTGATTAAAACCCTATCTAAAATTTTCCGCTCGCCTACTCGCTAATTTAGATCTGGCCATTTTCTTACGAGGGTCGCGTTCAGGTGACCTTTTCTCATTGCAATATTCATGACGAAGTCGTTATGTTTAGTAACTTGCTGACATCGACTATGTAACGCAATTTGAAGAGAGCCGTGCAATCGCATACTGTAAATAATACCGCTGTCGCATTAGCTAACAAACCTAAGTCGAAAAGTAGAAATTACGCAATCAAAAAGCTAATAATAGTGTTTCGTCTAGATGAAAGCGACGCATTGATTGGTCGACATAAAAGTCATCTCGACGTGACCCCCATGCAAACCTTAAAGGTACTCATTCACAGATTTCAACTTAAATGTCAACTTTTTCTAAAACTATCAAAATTGTACGAAACATTTTTGGAAGCAGGAACATATTGTTGCGATAATGAAAATTGTAATGCAAATAGACATATAACTACAAATGACGGTGTTTCTTGAAGTACAAATCTACTCCGTATGTAACAGTATAGAAAATTGTAGCGCATTTTTGTGACTTTTATCGTATATTTCTAGTAACATATAGGTCAGTTTGTTTTGAAATATTAAGAAATAATGTTTTGACACAATTACAGTCACTTAACGATATTTTGAAATTACAGAAACAATTTAACCAAATCTGTGAACTAGTACCTTTAAAGATCCTCTGCGACAACGCTCTACGGAATAAGTGTACTGATATTGTATAAATGTATTCATAACGTGAAATAGCGAAATGTTTTACTCTACGCCCTATTATAGAAATAAAAGTGGCATGGTTTATACTTTTTACGAATTTTTATTCTATAGACATTATATGCTAGTTTACTTTTAAACCTTACAAAATAAATTTGTAAAGAGGATATAAATGTAATTGACAAAGCAAAAAAGAAACTGATGGATAAATAGTTAAGTCATTTGCTAATGTAGAGATTAAGGAGTACATGGCTTACTAATATCAAACTATTACGTCAAGAAACATTCAGTATATTTTGTTTACTTCATTATTACAATTTTCAGAAATATGTCCGCATTTTTGATAGCGTGATTTTTTATACTTTTATTTCCTCCAATTACTGAAGAGCATAAGTTAATAATCTTAATGAGCACAAAGTTAGGCTCTGACCTTCCTAGCGCTAGTAAGAAGATATGTGAGCACAATGTATGAACAGAGGTGAATTTACATGTATCAAAGTGTCCAGCTGAGACAATAGTAATAAACTTATCTCTAATGTGATTGTTAGAAAGACAAAACCATAACTGATGTTGGACAATGTTTGTGACTAGGTCACCACGAAGAGTACACTATTCTACATATGGACGAGAGAAAAAATACCTAGAATGCGCATGAATTGACCACATAATGGATAGTTCATTAAAACGACGTGATAAGGCTCATATCTTGCATAGTTTACCGGCTACAAGTACTGTTTGCAGATCTACCACAGGTACTAGGCTACAGACAGATTGCAATCTTGACCGGCGTCCTGGTAACACTACTTTCTTATATAGAAGTTTTTTAGGAATGTTTCGAAGGAAATGACCAAGAAGACTAATAAAAGTCAATAAAACTAGATGAATCATACTTGTTAAACAACATACATACATCGGGTACAAAACCTTGGTAATAATCGGTACCTTTACAATATCTAACTTAAAAACTTGTATGGCAGACGACACAGCTGACCAAAAAATGCAATTTCCGATAGTTTATGATAGTTTCCACCGGATCCATATCTAACATTGACAGAGAAAAGTCTGTACTGGTGTTTTGCTTCAGGCCTTGAATGTGTTTAACACAAAAACGATGAGAACGTTCAACTTTTACAGCATCCGTACTAGACAATGAGTTCCACAGTTCGCAGCAATACAAGGATTTAGGAATAAATACAGAGTTGTACAACGTTTTACAAGTTAAAGGGTTAATGTCAGTTGGATGAAAACCACTGTTACATAAAGCCAGGAATGTACCACGCAGCTTGTTGCAGACATTGTCAATCATTTGTTTATCAGACAAAAATATGTCACAAGTCATACCCAAATTTTTGTATGATTTACTCTCTGAGATGATATGTTCACCAAGATATGAAACACATTCAGACAGATGAGAGGTGGGTCATAAGGAGGTGTATAACAGAACATTTATTAGGATTATATTCAAAGCGCCATTTCTTTGAGTACATGTCACATATGTCTAACATTTTGTTTAATCCGTTTATAGAATACAAAACAAGAATCATATCATCAGCAAAAGTAGGAGATCGAAGTAACATATCATACATACAACACCCACATTGACTGGCCTCTAGTTCTTTGATCAAGTCATTAATAAATAGAGTATATAGGAGTGGCGAAGTAATTCCACCTTCTCTAGTTCCCTGACTGGTGCTAAAACCACTCCGAGTGTAAACCTGGAAATCTAACACAACTAGTAACATTTCTGTATTTATTTGTATGTAATCAAACTTTTGTCTCAAAATGGATGGAAAGAAAGGAATACAGTCATTACCTAGGTTTGTTGGGACATTAATATCATCTACACATAACATCGATACTAGCTTTAAGATTGTACTTGTCATGCATGGATATAAGGATTTTTTTCAGTTGACGGTTAATATTATATATGCTTTTCAAATTAATCGTAGAAGTGTTCATCCTCAGAGGATTTCTGCAAAACAAATACTTTATAAATTATGATAATGACACAAAAATGCACACTTCTCATTTTTATGACAACAAATAAAATACATATTTATAAAAAGCGCGCTGATTACTTTATATAACATTTGATTTGTATATGTGCGATAGAATGCTTTTTACATCTCCTTTCAAACATTTCTCGAATAAATTAAAATCATGTAAAGGAAAAATTGTCACTAAGAACTTAAAACAACAGCTTAATGTTAGCTTCTACATGTGCTTGAAACACAAGAAAAAATCTTCTGTGTGGATTTATGACTTTAAGAATTCACTCCAACCATTTAGAGCTAGGCTTTCAGTGTACCGTTATGGTTTGGACAAGCCACCTTTATATATGGCCCTGCGGTCATTTTTCAGAGAAAAATGTAATTATTAGTTCTACAAATGGTTGAAAATACTAAAATCCTGTGTTTGCAACTACTAGGGGGGGGGGTTGTTAATTTCATTTTTTAAAGATAGCCATGTGAGACCCTGCTTAAAATATGGTGCCATCAATATGATAATAGAATCAACAACAAAAAACTTTGTTTGACCCCATTAACCCCCCTGTACATACCCCTTGAAAGTCGGACACGCCCATTTTGCACAAAAATAACATTTTTTTATATCCAGCTGTTATAAATCAATTCTAATAGGCTTTCAATATATCAATGAATAGGTTTGTTAGGCTGCTGAGTTCAAATATGATGTCAAAATTTAAATCAAACAACTTAATATGGCGGAAATTTCAAAATGGCTGCCAAAATGACCCAAATTTTGGACATATTTGGATATTATATTTACTGGGCATTGAATATGTTGAATCATGTCCGCAATATATCAATTTAAAGGTGTTTTATGGTGCTGAGTTCAAATATTAACTCCAAAACTAAATTAAACAAGCAAACATGGCAGAAAATTCAAAATGGCCGCCAAAATAATTCATATTTCAGTTATAAACGGCACACTTTAAACATGTTACGCAATTTATTAATTAACTTTTGTTAATGAAATCTTAAAAGAAGACCAAAGTTATGACACTTGATTATATGTGTGTAAATATATTTAATTTCACGGCGTCTCAACGCCGTGATATTGTGGTGGGTAGATTTTGATAGCAATGGGCAAAAGTCACGTGATATAAATCCTTTCGATTTCCACTGCCGACAAATTTATTGTTTTTAACGCAGTCATAGTACAGCCCATTTCCGTTAAAAGTTAAATAGAAAAAGGATTTTTTGGGGAAACCATATTACCAATTTTTTTTGCAACAATGCAACACACGAAAAATCAGCGTTTTATAGCACACATTTCCGCAAATCCTTTCGAATCACACGAAAAGGGGTAGGTATAAATCGCGGACCAACCGGACCAGCAGACCAGTTTAGTATACGGATACAGTTTAACAAATATGCGTATCATAATGTGTGTATAGTACATATATAATTTATATTTGCCAATATTTTATTTGAAAAGGTAAGATACCAATATCGAAATTATATTTTAAGAAATAAGTTTGCAGACTTTAATTATTAAAAGAATCGTCTGTTGCTTCATCACATATTGTTGTAAATATTATATATTTCAACTATCAGAGCCTTTATCATTTGAAAACTAATTTGATATGATTCAAATATAATATTTTAATAATATACCTTTTTTTCTTTTTAGCCGACTGTATAAATAAAGAAGCGTAATCGTGTAACATTGACTTTTAATTCTTACCTTACAGAGTTCTATTGGCGATCTTTTCTAACTATGATTAAGTGCAGCGGACCACTTAATTTTAAGAGCGTAAGAGTTACGGACCACGATTGAGTTCAGTGCGAACGTTATAGAACGTTCCGTAACGATACATTTGGAACTCCTCGTCCATTTGCTGCGAATAATCTCATATTGGACATATTTGGACGCTATTTTGAAATGTTCGGTGTTAAAGTAAACAAATGTATGACCGAGGAGTTCCGAATGCATAGTTATGTAACGTACTGTAGCGTCTTGTGTAATTGAACTTGCTTCTGATTATAAGTCGAGCAGATGTAAGATTATTTTTGCGGACTTTTTTTAATAATGAAGAGTTTGGTACTATATGTACGGACTATTGACCAGACGTATCACTGCAGCGGACCAGGTAATGTTAAGAGAGTTAAAATGACGGACATTTACACCTTGGTGAAAAGCTCGCCAGTTTTTAATTTGTTCGAATGGATTATGTTTTCTCGAGTCCGAGTAAATTCATTATTAAGAAAATGATTTCTATTCGAAATAGCTGGCCTTTTGTATTTAAGTGCATCTTTTCGGAATTAAAATACATGTTTAATCCTTTCGTGTATCCGGCAACAAAATTCTTCCATAACAAGTAAAGGTATGACTACTCCCAAATACACCGGTTCGAAAGATTCACTCGTTGACGTTCTACCTCTGCTTAAATACTATGCGCAAACTGATATTTCTATTTCAAGGCAGAGACACACACATTTAGATTGCATGACTGTCTCGTGATTAAAAAATAAATGCAACAAATGTTCACGCCTGTAATATCAAAATGTCGAAATTCAAAGATGTTGGGCAGTTATGCATAAGTTAGATGATTGGTTACACGGATTGGTAAGAACAGATCCGCAATGTAAGGAGCACTTGACAAAACAGAAGCGATAAGTCATGTAAATAGCTTCTGTTCTGAAAGACTATGTTTTCCCTTTTGTCGATCTCTTTTTAAGCAGCATGCAAATATGAATTACTGGAAATAAATCCAACTAAAACCAAACATCCTGTCGGCATTAAGATGGTGTCTAGATCCAGACCATTCGCGTACGCCAAGGTTGTCAAGATTCTCGATCTAACTAGTATCGAGAATCTTACTAGGCTCTTGGAACGAGAATGTTACATTTGAACATAAACGTTTTATAACAAGTTACCTTTTTATTACTGAAAAACCTTAACATGACAATTCAATATAATGCTTTTGAGCTACTTTTAGATTATACTTTATAATTTTTGTTTGCCGTGACAATCCCTTTGCTGCATTTCGCCGCAATTTTTTACTTGTTCATTATATAGCTGAGGTAGAGCTCTAGAGGTATGATTAGAGGTTAAGGTCTGAGAGGTCATTGGTTCCAACCTCACTAGCGGCACATAATATGATGTCGTGAATGAAAAATGTGTCTTTGATTGCTTTACTTGATTAAGATATTGAGAAAAAGTCTTGGCACTTTGGTTGCAAAGTAGAGTTAAAATTCCCAGGAAATTTTATAGATATTAGATACTAAATGATTATCATGGGTGATGGCTGTATGCTATCATGTAAGCAACTAAGCTACAATATAGATTGCAACTTTTTTTACAAGACTGTGTTATCTTGTTTAATTCTGAAAATATGATAAAGCAATTTCTCGGTAAAAATGACTTTATGGCTTATCAGATTTCTAGATGCAATTCATTTACTTTCTTTGTTTCTATTTTTATTAAGTTTGGCTTAAGTATGTATCAAAATCTTCACAAAAAGTAAATGGATCATCAATTGCATTCAGAGATTCAAAGAATTGTATTCTCCAATTTTCAAGTATCATAATAGCAATTGTGTCATTCCCTTTAATTCCGATTTGCAATTTTGGTTATATCTCTATTAATTTGTTTATACTCACTTGCATTTCTTTTAACTAGCCCTTAAAATTAATGATTGAGATGATGGTGCTCAATTATTTGGCCAACTGTGCACGGTTGAAACAAATGCAAGACATTCCATGATATGAAAACGAGATTGTGACAACCGAGTAAAAGAAAAGTAAAGAAAACAATAATAGAAATAAGCAATTTCTTTTTTGAGGAGTGGTTGATACAATCACAGCCAAACCAAGCAAAATGCAATTTGTTAATTGATTAATTTGAAAATCAAGGGTCACGTTTTAAAAATGCACATAACTTAAGTTACAAACGGTAAATTTCTTTAAAAATTCACCATTCAATGTCTTTACTAGTATAGATTCAAGAAACAATATCGTTATAAGAATTGTGGAAGGTCACAATTACAGTTGCAGAACCTTAAGCATACATATTCATTACTTGATTCTTAATCCAATCATTATTTAATGTATACTCTAACAAGGTTAAGCTTAAAGAATCAAATTCATGTGTATCATTTTGTACATACATATAAAAAGGATTTAATTATAATTATGTTTGATATAAACATCAGTTTGGTAATGTTTCTTATCAGCTCCGTATTTTTTCAAACGTTACGGAACTGAACATTACGGAGTTGAAAAGTATATCTTAAATCCCCGTTGGGAGCCTCAGCAAGTTTACATCGGCCTCGTGTGTTATTTATAAACCTACGAAAACGATGCTGGAATGGGCATGTACAAGTCAAAATATTCTATAAACAACAGTCTTTGTACTCCATAACGAACGGTAATGAAGCAAAGAAAGCATACGCACTATTTAAGTGTCACTTACCAACGAATTTCTAGACTGCCATTTGGCCCATGCTAATGCCACCGTTGGCTGTTCAAATATTTTCCGCGTTGTAAAAGTCACGTGACGTCAGAATTGAAGAGTGTTTAAGGGAGATAATAAATAAACAATTATTAATTAAAAGTTACGGAAATGATATAAATTTAAGGGACATTTTTTAAATGTATTTGACATTATATTCTCCCAGCTCAGACGAAAAACTTCTTAGACGTTAGTGACAAATAACTGGGGACTTAATAGCAAATTAATCAATTTCGGTGCGTTACAAAGGTTTATATTTAGTGAAAAAGAACCGATACGCAACTAAGGGACACGCTTCAATCGAAGGATGGACATGTGAATGATTATTATTTTTGTCATTTTAAAAGGTTTTTGTTTAGATTATTACTATAGTTTGCCATTTATATACATAGTCTAACACATTTATACTTAGAAAATAAAAATTAACGATAACGAGGGACTTATTGTATGATTTCATAGTGAGGGACACTATTTATACATAAAAAATAGAATGAGCCATATACGTGTGAGACCATCACTGATTTATAATAAATGTATCTAGATATATTTAATACATAACTTTGATTTACATTTTCGGCCTAAAAAGCCTCCATCAGTAATTATGAAAATGAAACATTAGACGTCCACATTATGAGCTGTTTTCTACACCGGAGATAATCGGACGTCAAAATTTTGATCGTGACGTTGTACGCGCTAAAATCAATAGAGTGCACAAAACTTAACTTGTTTAACTCGAGTCCATCGTCTGAGATACCTGTGTGGAAGTAAAAACAACTAATAAAATTAGCACTGCATTTCTTAACGAGACAATTCGCAGTGGATTGATGTTCTTTGAGGTACTGCATGTATAAAACGTTTAGTTTGTCTGCAACGTTTTCAAGATGGTGGCCGCTTTTAACAGTAAAGATCTGTTTTATACATTGATTGACGAATTATCTGCTGTGTTTACACACAAAAACAGTGAATTATTATGTATTTTTGAATTGTCTAGTTCCTTACACTGGTAAATTTATCATTTAAAGTTGATTCAAGCGTATCAACGACTGATAATGGGTAAACGTGTACTAATTCCCTATAATACCAGTGCATTAATCAGTTTTGGCAAGTGTAATGAGAGGTTGTGATTCAAATGAACAAATTGAGAGATAAACCTTACTTTTAACATGCAATCTTTCAATTCATCTCAAAACTATCAAAACCGCATTAAATAAACCAAATATCGCTGTATTGAAAATAGTAAAGAGTGGCATTTCTGCATTTTTGGTGTACAACATCGTTTACTAAATATTTACGTAAGCACGTTAAGGTCAAGGTTATGACTTCTAAAAATTCGCACCGAAAATAATGTCGGCAATTGTGTAATGACTAAGAGATTTACAGAAGTGTAACGTGAATATTTTGAATGAATAAAGGTTTGTGAACTGTTACAGCATTTGCACTTATTAATTATGCCTTGCAATTTATATGACTCAAGTATTAAAAAAATAAATACAACTTTATTTCTAAAAGTATATCCTTACTTGGTTACAACCAGATATTTTTGTTGTAATTAAGTCAGGAGATTACTAGCACAATGTACTTTATATTAAGTGGTGTTATTTAATATTATCAATATTTGTTATGCAGTTACAAAATCTAAATTAAAAATTAAAAGAGAGTGTCAGTGTAATTTTGTGTCTGCTTTACAGAATTGTTTTGGGGGACTTATCGTTCGCTAAATTTAACAAAACAAAACAAATTGACTTCGAATGACCTACAAAGTACCAAACTATTCTCGAATGGACCATTCTCGGAAAAAATTGATGCAAAATAAAAGAAAATTTGTAACAAGAAGATGCCCTGGGGGTACGCCATTATTTTCCGTCCCATTAACGATAGTGGTAAAGGGGCAGGTAATCCAAACTGAATAAAATAGTCATAATAAACATCGTGAAATCGAAATAAAAGATGTGAAATTAATTGATTAATGTAATTGAAATTATAGAAACATTAGGAAAGTAATAATACATACACAAAAACAAAATTCCATCTTTGGAAGAACAGCTCTGCTTTAAAATGTTCAGGCGAAATGAAATAAAAAATATAAGGGCTTCAGTAAAGTGATGTACAATGCGGGTGTGGATGTATCCTGATAATGCTACTATGTGACGTTTCTAAGGCAACCGCATCGCAACAATGCTGTTCAAGGTTGACTATGGAAAGCAAAATGTCGCTGCTTTTGAGCGGACTTAATTGGGCTACTAATTTTACTTTTACTCTTCTTGTGCTTTTCCCTCCGAAAAACAAAAAGGATGCAGAGCAAGCACTCTCAGATCCCCGCGTTTAGGCAGTGATCTGTGGAGTGTGACGTCACCAAAATACATGGCTTTACGGAGAGGATGTATATAGACATTATATGCCTGTTATTTGTTTCAATGTTTACAATAAAATATGTACTAAATTAAGATATATTGCTGCGCCTACAGAAAGAAGAACGCATATTCTGTGAAACTTTTAAGATGTTTTTCATGTCAATGAAAGTGTTCAATAGAAATGAATATGTGAATGTGTAGCAACTAGTAAAGATTCGTCATCATCTTCCGTTAAACGGATACTAGGCTAATACCGTGCTAGCTGTTATACGTTTCATAATCAGTAATGTTTTTACTCTATTTCATTTGATTCATCGGTTAATCTGAGAGTACACTGAATATACCTTGGAGAAATTCGAATCAAGTAAGTAATATCAAATAAAACACTACATATAACTGACGTCACTTCAAATTGTTGCGTTTTCACATGGCGATGGGCGACAACATAGGCTGTCGGCATAAAATAGTTCCCCTTTAAAATATTGTAACCTCTGGTTGAGTTGTACCGCCCGTGAAAATGTGTTAGTTCGGTTTTATCATAAACTTTTTTCGCTAAATGGATGATAATATTAACACACACGATAAGTCAAGGATATTTTGCGATAGTGATTTAATGATTTATCTTAGACAACTGAGAGAGAGGCTGGTGACTTTAAATGTTATTTTCTCCGTGTTTAGTTCATGTTTATTGGAGTTCCACGAACAAATCTATGAGTTACGTTCGGAAAGTAGACGGTGATTCGTTAGGTAATATTGTTTCCAACCAGCTTATTTTTTCTGTTCAACGTCGCATAACTTTCAGTATTGGCTTTTCATTAATAAACTTCTTTATTCAATAGAAAGATTAACCATTTCTTTGATAAATAAGACCATTTTTGATAATCGACCCAGTAATAAAAACACACGAGTCCGTTGAATGAGATAGGCCATTTTTTCTTGGTTTCTGAAGGACGAGCTAAATACCTTTACTATTATATATATGTGTGTGTGTATACAATATTTTAAAGGGGGACTATTTTATGCCGGCAGCCTGTGGGCGACAATATAAAAACCATGATCAGAATTACGTCGTAAATACATGCTAATAATAATACTATCGATACAATAAACAAAGAATAAATAACAACAAACCTTTTTCTTTGATGCGTAATGTGACCCGTCCACAAACAGTATTACTCCAATTAAAAACAACAGTGCCAAACTTTTCTCCATCGCGTGTAGCTCAAGTATGTTTATAAGTTTGTTTGATAAATAATATCACGTTTATTCTAAGTAGGCAGAGTAAAAATCAGGAAGTGAAGTATTTTATTTGCTAGCGCTATTTATAACAAAATGCATAATACTTGAAGATGTTTTCAATACACTCAATCACATCACGGATACATCGACCGTATCACAAGTGTCCTCCGTGGGGTTTGAATCTTTAGACGTCTTGCTTATTAACAAATCTACGCAAATTATACGTTAACCAGTTGTTACACTCTGATGTTATCTGAGTTGAAATTCCAGGTAAGTTTTAGGCTAGAACCTTAGCAATGATCGTAATACTAAAAACGATTTGTATCACAACAAGAAACTTAAGTAAAACAGTCGTTTATTTAAAACAATTATTCACAAGTTAAAGTTTAGGTAAAGTCAAATAAGAAAATAGATATTAACGCTTGACGCCAAAATTGTGTTCGATATAGAAATAGCTTATAAGAAGCATTCAATGGTTGTGCGCCCAGTGTGACGGTGTAGGCCCTAAAACCCACGCGGTTAGGTGTGGTTCATGAAAGCCAAGAATAGTAGCTGACCGGTAATTAAAACTAGCTGATTCACGTAAAATGTGATAGCCAAAAACAAATAATACAGTAAAACTTGGTTATAACATACTCGGTTATAACCTACCTTTTTTTCCTGGCCCGTTTTTCAGCCTTATATATAACATACCTAGTATGCTATATGGATATAACATACCTCGGTTATAATACGCCTTTTCTATGGCCCAGAAAGTATTTTATATCCAAGTTTTACTGTACTTATAAAATGCACGAAATGCTGATGAATAGTGGCTGACCAGCGAATTTTTATATTATATTTCATCACGATGCATGAATTACTAAGTAATGGTAGATGACCAGCGATATTCGACAAGTACATGCCGAATCATTGTACTCTTACAATATGAATCGCCAATTCATCATGCAGAGAGAGAGAGCCTGGCCACATATAGTGTGACACAGTGACCGATGCAAGGAATAGTGCAAGAGAGAGACCATTCGATTTACTTTTCCATGGCTTGAAAAAAATAGCTTTATTTATGCTGTGTGTTTGTAGTTTGTTTGTTGTATTTCTGGCAGACAATAGGATAATCTAATCTAAATTCATAAACTTAAGGAAAAGTTTTAATCTTTTCTTGACAAAAGTTTTAAGGCCAATAAATTCCTTATATTGCATGCGGCATCACATAAGATTGTCCAAGTAATGCCCTAGTTGTCAGAATTTACCTTGCTCCAGGATTTACTGTAATTTGAGCGTGTTATTACTTTTTGTCAGATTTCCTTACAAAATTGTTCTGAGGTGAGCAGTCCGGAGTCCTCGTGACGCTATTGTTTCTTCTAAAAGTTCTGTCGAATATCATTTACATTTATGTGCATAATCATATAGCGAATACAGACAAAAGTAGGTCGATTAAACAATTACCATGTTAGATAATTCCCTTCGCAGGAAAAAACAACTTACGCGTAATTGCATCGACAATTATGGCGAACAAATTTCAAGTAGGGGAATCATGATCTATGAGAAAGTTTCAAGTTAAAGTGGCTGAGAAGGAAAATAACAACACCACTTACATCTTTATATCACTTCATGATACTTAATGGGAAATTATTTCTATCTTAAGAAAACTAAATGATATCGAAATTTATCCTTACATAGAAATCTAAATACGACCCAGGTGTCAGCTTTTAACTTATGGAAAAATAAAAAATGGAACCCACTTCATTGAATATGTAGGACAAAGCGTGAATTGGCCAAGAAAATAGAAGTTTTTGTCCGCTTTTTACTTTATTCAGCGTTTGGTATAAACTTGCAAACTAGATGAACTCTTGTCGATTACCTTTCAGATCATATTATCTCATATTATACATTTTATTAGGAGAAAAACTATGATTTGAATACGTCGAAATTTCAACTGTATTTGCGATAGAAACGTAACAAGCATGTGTAGGTACAATTCTCATTTCAAGATGTCTTTTTGTCGAAGGATCAAAGAAGTAGTGGTTAAGGAAGGCTTGCTAAATAAGCTCATTGCCCCATTATCATGCGGTCATGGTATTGTGACAAAATTCAGAATTTGGAATCTGAAGCCTCTGCTACTGGTTCACATCAGGCAAAAACTATCTATGAAAATTCGATATTTCATACCGTTTGTCCTCCGTAGAGGGATAATTTGAGAAGTTGTTTGCTCCTAGTAGAAAAGTATACGTCAGAGCCGGTAAGAAGTACAGTCATGGAAAGCTTCTTATGTGATTGACCACCCTATATAAAAATTAAATATATATTTGTGGAACGCCATCAGCAAGACCATCTAAAATCAAAAATTAAAAGATTTATTGAACCAAATATTTACATTTCAGTGATTAGGATGTGCTCGTCTGTCTCAAACAAAAGCGGAAGTGTTGAATCATTGTCGATCTAATTGTTTGCAAATCATACTAATATAGTAACAGAAGCACGCTTATGGAACTGCTGGTAAGTGAAATTTATTATGTTAATTTTTGTTCCGATAAATATAATTATAATCATTAAAATTGTTTGTTTCCTTAAAGTAGTTCAAGTTTATGTGTTTTAATTTAATGCGATTAATCATGTAAGTCAATTGTTTCTGTAATATGATTCTTAAAAATTATCAACTAGTGATTTAAAAGAATTTATTACATAACAAGTTACGTGGTTTTACACACTCTTTCGTTAACTCGCTGATGATATTTTGTTTTGGTCTTTATGATTATTTTGTTTTCTATCAATACAAATTCAAGTAAAACAATTCCTACAATAGATAAATATACCTGTTTAGTATGTAACCATTATGTTTCAAAACAAATTTAATTTAACTGCTATAGCCGCCGAACTAGGTCAAGCGTACTTTTATAAAGTTTGGACATTCAATAATTTCAAGATCCATGCTTTCCCTCCTTCATTCTAAATCATGTAGGTCAATTGGCAGTCGTTAAATATACACTTCTATTGTGCTAAACATAATCATATTTATAAATATACGTTCTACCGCCTAGCAGAATTTTGCAGTAGACTTTACTAAGTAATGAAACAAATGAATTTCATTAAAAGTATATAGTACAAATAATTTTGAATTAATTACGGTAACATTGTTATCTTTTTAAAAATTCATGTTTGTATACTATGATAAAACAACATCAAATAAACAAATAATGTATTTAAAATTACCCGAACCTCTAAAAACCGCTAATAGATCTTTCTATAAATAGCGGGTGATAATATCCCCTCTACATAAGACGCACAACCATTTGCAGTATTCAACGATTTGGTACGCAACAGAATATTGTGCGGCGCATGAAGACAAAATCGTTGGATATTTTCGGGTTTTTTTATACAATCATTATTAAATTGTAAACTAAATGATTACTTATAACTACAGGAATAGCAATCTTTACATACAAAGTACTTTTAAACCTCATAAGGTGCAGATGCATAGTTAAGCCGTGTATTCTACTTTCGATTTCAAATTACTATGTAAAGAATGACAGATGTAAACACGTTAGAATAGAGGTATAAATACCGGTTAAAAAGTTTAATTCAAAGTGTATAGTTGGTTGGATAGTTAAATTTTATTTGAGTAGACACAAAAAAAATCATACTCTATTTGTTCAGTGCAGTTAAACGGCGAAATGATTAAGATCTAAACATTGCCACGTGTTTTCATGTAAATAAACAGTTTTACCAATGGTGCTCAGCGTCTCCGTACAAAGGTCAGTTAGACCGTTTGTGTACAGAATGCTAATTGATAGCGAAATGCGCAAACTACAGTGACGTCATTCTCAAGTTAATGGTGGCTCACTAAGAGTGAATGGATTTAAATCAGACGTAAAAGTCAATTTGAAAAGTGATTTCATGTTTGATACTGTGACTGGAATATAAATTTCATTAGTACAATGTAAGTAAAGTTAACGCTTAGCTGAGTTTTACACATTTTCGTATTTACACGACTCCTGATAAAAAACAAACCCTTCTCTTCAACCCCTTCCCTTCCAAAATAATTTCCGTGGACCATCCAAGGAAGATTAATCTCTATTCCTCTCCAACTTCTGGAATGGTGGAAAATGGCCTTTAATGGTATTAGATCAATGTGTCCTATCATAAACCTTACCTTATTACTGTTGTCGTCTTATCACAATGCAAGTCATGTATAGTGCCTAAAGTTTGGCCCCGATTTGACCTTTATTCTAGGATATTCATTACATTAAATACAAATGAGGTTTTAATGCTCGATACCGATACATTTTGCATCGGAGTATATATAATCGTCAAACTTCGAATGTTATTATTTGACAGAGATAAATTTTTAAAATAGTGTATATTAAAGCATACAATGAGTGTCTATAACATGTGCACCGTGGTAGAGAGAATTATTCGTGTGAAATTTAACACATAAACATACTTCTATAAATCGATTGCTCATTAATTTTGTTTTGTTAATTTTAAAAATTCTAGAGAGGGCGGGGTCTGACTCCCTGACTAAAGCTTTTGACTCACTTTTTCTACCATACCAACGTATTTTCTTTGAATCCAATTTCATAGGTGTTTTTAAGAAAGTATATTTAACTAGTAATGACATCTGCTCTGTTACTAAATTGCTGACTTCACACTATGGCTGACACCATGTGTGTGATACAAAGAAACCAGCTCTGTCTATCTCTTATGTTGATTGTTTTTTCTCAGTCATATTGCTTTTTCAGTGTCCCCTTACCTAACCTTGACCAAGTTTTCTCACTTTCCTTGACCCTTTAACTCCCAACTTGAACAAACACAATGCGTTCAATTAAAACACTTTTTATTTCATTGATTGTATCTGTAAGGTGAGTCACAATTCTAGTTTTGTCTTCTTTTATCAACCACCTAGCATGAATGCAACCTCTCTGTGGGGCCCTACTACTCCACTCATGAACAAACACCATGTGTTCAATAAAAAACTCTCAGTTCTGTTCATTTCATTTATTGTTTTCTGTAAGGTGAGTCATATAAATGGTTTAGTTTCCCTTACCCACCAACCAGAGCCGACCACATACTTTAACTTTCTCGATCCTCTTATTCCACACTTGAACAAACACAAATACATAAATTCATATATGTATCTTTCATTGATTGTTTTCTGTAGATGAGTCATAGTTTTATGTTCACTCTGGGAATAATAAAATATATATGTAATTTAATTATTATATACGAGTTGTACCAACCATCAACAAATTGTTTGTTTTTTTAAAGTTAAACTAACAATGTTGATTCTTTCTCTACTTAAATTTCGAATTTACATGGTTATGACCACTGGGCGGGAATTAAACACTGGACCTCAAGAATTGAATCGTAAACTCGACCACTGCTACATGGGTATGTCCATTACTACAATATATAATGATGTTGCTCTGTCTATGAGAATTTTGATGTTACCAAACAGCACTCAAAGAAAGTATAAATAAATTCACCATCTACCCTCATATTTATTAATTTCATTATTTTAACCTAACATAGTAGAACTGTATGTAAGATAAGATAAGAAAGTTTGTAAATCCTTAGGTGTATTCAATGGCAGCTCTTGACAGTTTACTACAGTCCTGAGCGAGGATATTTTATCAGGGAGGCGGGGAAAAGAAGCGCTCAGAAACCATTAATATTTTTCATCTTGCAAACTCGTGCTTGTACTTTTGTAAAATCTTTGCGGTACGGACCCCTTAAATTTACCCTCCATTTAAATAAGTGTTCTGCAAGTACATGAAAAGTTCAGACAGGGAGTCAGGTTGCCCAAAATCCCATTTTCAGCAACTGTACATGTATTTTAAGTTATTTTTGGTGATGCGTTTGTTTCCTTTAGTAGCCCATGCCCCATTGAATCCTCCATCTTTTTTATAAGCAATCCTTGATAAAGATTTCTTCCCTTGCCTAAATCAGATATCAATTTAGATAAACTGCAGATTGGTTGGCATGATCTTTCTGTAATTTGTCTATACTTTGGTCTAGATAATTAATTGGAATGGTAATATCTGACAACATCTGGAAATATCTGTCAAGAAAAAAATACATCACACACATGTGTGCATGATTCTATGTTTCCTGGATGAGTTAAGTTTTTTACTGCAATTTGGCTTTAACTATTTTATAACTATTGGCATACATTCAGAATGTGTGCTGAATATATATACAGTAGAGTCTGTCTTAGTGACCCCCTGTTTATAGCGACGTTCTGTCTTTAGTGACCATAGTTAGGTGCGCCGAACAGTTTTTACTATATAAATGGTCTGTATGTAGCGACTCCCTGTCTAGTCCGTACAGCGACCATGATTTAGTGCCTCCCGTTACGGTGTATAGGCTGTGCACCGCGACTTTTGCAAGGGGAGTAACTCGAATTAACCTTCAATAATTGCCTTCAAAAGTCATAGTTGAATCGTTGAGCGTATGTTACGTCCGGCCATGTGATGTAATCGACCAATCAGCGATGCGCGCTAAGTGGGAGTTGCAGTTAGTATACATGCTTCAAAAGCCGATAATTAGTAACTTCTTTGTTTATCGATGGCCCCTGTGTATATTGTCACCAATGAAGACCAATCAACGTCCGCTCAAAAAATTCAATAATGCAACATGTCGGCCCGATAAGATTGATTACGTATTCAAACTGTTGCAGTTAAACATACATGTGACAAACTGTGATATTGATTTTAGTAGATAGGGCTTTTTGGATGCAAGCCGTTACATTGATAATTGTATTTAATTATGAGCATGTTTAAAAAGACGTAATAAACAGTTTGCAAATGTTTTTTTTTCAGACAATTAAAGTTGACAACAATAATAATCTCTGATCAATTGATAACAATAACCGTTAAATCCCACATCAAAATAATCGTTAAACAAATTATTTTATCATCATTTTACTATGAATAAAGTTTTTTTTATTTCGTACTGTCATACATTTTCGCGACCGACGCTATCGCCTATAAAGTGGAACATCGTTAAAACTACGTAAGTTATTTATCAAAGTTATTATTTTGAATGTTAGATCTTCTTAATTTAGCAATAAGTAAGGGGAAACTTCCCTCATTTTTTCGATTTTAAGAATAAACATAGGTTGAATTTGTAAAAATTATATAATATTCGTCACGTAATCTATCAGATAAAATCGTGTATTAGACTCTAAAAACAATAAAAAGCACAAATTGCTAATGAAAAGTATTATTTACGAAAAGGTTTGATAATTATAGCATAACCTATTTTTTAAGAAAATATTTAAACAAAGAAGGGTCAAAATTAAGGACATTGATAAAATATTTTCCAAAATAGCCCTTCATGCATCTTAATCTCTGATGAACACAAAATAGAAAGCAAACCTGCTAAACCAGAAGAGCTGTTCAATTAAAATGAAAAATGTAGACTGTAGAGACTGTTAACAGTGACTCCCTGTCTATAATGACCTTTTTTCGTTTCTCCCATCGAAGGTCACTGTAAACAGTTTTTACTGTATATGCTTTAATTTTTTTAAGATTGTTTGTGCCTCTTGTAGTCAATTCTCCTAAGACTTTATCAAACTGATGAGTTTCTATGTACAGGTTTATTGTTTGAGTGCTTTGAAGTTTGACATATTGCCAACAGTGTTATCTTTTATGAAGAATGAAGGTATTCCTAGTTCAAGCTTTTCTGTCTGACTTGCCAGTAAGTGGTATACCACGTCTCATTTATCTATGATGGCCTTTTTGTGGCAATTCAACAGAGCTCTTTTTGGATTGATATCAATAATGTTTTTGTAACATCAAGCATTTGGTAACACCCTTCCATGGAATTTTACAATAATGTCAGTTTTCCTCCATCAACGAGGCATATGCTAAGTTCTGGGTCTTGTGGAAGGTTTAATGAGAACTAGTTGTACAAAAGGTCAAGGAAAATTGGTTAGGTGAACTGGTCCCATTAGATGACCACAATTTGTGTGACACGGTTTTAAATGGTAAGAAAAAAATATACTTTTTTGTAAGTTTGTCAAATACACTTAAACAATTTCATGAACCCTTAATAGATGTTCTCGTTTAAAACACATTTGACAATTTTTAGAAAATTGATATGAAATAAATTATGGTCAATTTCATGAAACAATTACAAATATACATGTTGAATACTCGGTATTTAATTTCATCGTAAGGGTGTATTATTTGTTAACATTGAAAAAAGTAGGTGTAACTAAACAATAATAATAGTTATACATTTTTGATGACTTTGATATATTTTGTAAGAGAAGCATCGAGTGTATAGACTTGACTTTTGGAAAATATAAAACAATGAACAAAATAGAAATTTAGAATGAAATAAAAACACTTATCTTAACAATGAAAAAGCCCTCCTGTTGTCATTAAACTACTTTTTTAGAAATTGACAATACATGTATATTCTTATTAAATACAGAAGGTTATCTTACAGAACATTACAATGTTATTGTTTTAAGTTATCAAAAGTCATAAATCGTAATATAATTAAATACTCGGTTAAGCTTGTACTTACTAATGAAAATAAATTTAATATGAAAGTTTATCTAACTCTTAAATTAGATAGTGAAAAATACCCGACTAAGGTTAATTGGTGCACCTTTTTCATTCAATTATTAGGAAATTTAGGTTTGTATGAAGTCTGGCTTTTTAGGGCATATTAAACTATCTTTAGAAAATGTTGGAATAAGACTTAATGATCTTTTTATTTAAGGATGGAATGGCAGAATACAAGAGTCCAGTAGAGCCTCATTTTATAAACATATTGCTAATTTTAGTTTTAAACCATATTTAGATACTTGTCATATTACTAAATTTAGGTACATTTTACAAGGTTACGTGTTTCTTCTCATAGATTATATATTGAAAGTGGAAGTTGGGCAAGGCCTAACCATATACCTGTGTCTGATAGGAAATGTAATATTTGTAATGTTTTAGAAGATGAGTATCATTTTGTTTTAGAATGTAGCCTATTTGATGATCTAAGAAATATGTATATAAAACGCCATTACAGAGTACGACTTAGCATGATAAATTAATAGAACTGAGAATCCGGTAATCATTAGAAAATTGAGTACTTATATTTACAAAGCATTTGAATACAGGTTATTAAATAATAATAGGTATTAGAATATTACATACGCATGTACTTTAAACGAATTAATCATTAATAATGTTTATATAATTTGTCATTGTTATTGGACAACTTACTTATTATATCTATGTTGTTCTTTGTTTTTTTGTACTATAATCTGATTTGATATTTATATATATATTGTGTTTATTCTTGTATGCTGTAATGTATGTATTGGCCGCAAGGGCCTAAGACCTTCCGGTTTTCTTTATTAAATAAACTTGTAAACTTGAAACTTGTATGATAAGATCGGATATAAAAATCATATATTCAAAAAACCTTATACAACAATTGGATGGATATGATATATTCAAAATCCTCAATATAGGTTTGACTTTTAGCTTACCTGTAACGTTGTTACAGGGTGATTTTTTGTGATCGTCCGTTCGTCCGTCAGTCCATATTTGTTTGTGAACTGTCTTGTGGTCACATTATTACTCAAATGTCATACAACTTGGTCAAGATTGTCTAGTTAATTGATGGGATAAGTTCAAACATTGGTCAACTGGGGTCAAAATTAGGTCATGCATCCCAAATATGGAAAACCCTTGTGAACATTGTACAGTCAAATTGATTTGAAAGCGTATTTTTTTATTTACCCAGGTAAGCGATAAAGGACCATCATGGCCCTCCTGTAACAGTATTATTTTACTTCATTAAACATATAAGAAATACAGCCAGGAATGAAACAAGAACAAAGAAATGTATTAAAGCACACATATCATAGCAATGTATAACTGGTGGATCAATCATGTTGAGATCTAAGATCATCCAATGCTGGTTGCAGGTGCCGCCAAAGTTGTGATTTGTTCGGAGACATGTATTTTCTTTCTGGTTGTCAGCATCTAGCTAAGCTGTTCCTAAAATGTTCATAGTTTATCCTACTTTAGAAAACGTTGCCAGTGGAGTGAAAATGTAAAATACTTTATCTATGTACACATATAATGTGACGAAAGAGTTCGTATCCTGGTTACTTTATAAAATAAGACAACACCTTCAGAAGAGAAAACTAACCATGTTTGCAAATTGTGAAAATAAAAAGCAATAGTGGTAAAACAAATTAAATTTGTAGTAAAATAATTTATGGTAGCCGTACAGTAATAAAGCTTCCTCTTCCCAATTAGTGTCTAAATAATATGTATAATCATATTTATTATTTCAATTATAATCTTGACCTGATAGCAGATTTCCAGTAATATTTCCAAGCTATAAACAACCATAGAACACTTTCATGCCTCTGAAAACCATGTGGTTCTTGTTGATCTTCGCCACATTGCCTAGGACCCTTAGGTAATGGAGAAATGAATAAAAATGGTCAAAGGCTCCTAGAATGTTTTTTTCTTTTCAACCATATGTCACCACCAGCTACTTCAAAAGATTTAACCAATATCAAATATCTTTACCCGTGTGGTCTTGTAGAGGTTACAATAGTTTCCTAAAGAGTATATCCTGAGTCCCAATATGGCTTTAAGTCAAAGTGATTAACTATAGTATATAGATATGATAATCTCGCTCAGACAACTTTTAGAAAAATGCATTAAGCAGAACCAGCCGCTACATATTGCCTACATTGAGCAGACCAAAGCGTACGATCTAATCAGACGTGACGGTCTGTTCTATGTACTTGAGGGAATCAGATGTAGCGCAGATACTGAAAATAATATAGTCATTCCACCTCGTAATGAACGGTGTCATCTAGTGTGATTGTGCCTTATCTTCTCCTTTTGAAGTGAACTGTGATGTCTAGCAAGGATGTGTATTAGCTCCAACTCTCTACGGCGTATACACTGCGGCAAGGCTGAAACAAGCTTTGGGAATATCAACAGTTGGTACCTTGCTCCATACTCAATCTGATGGCAAGCTATCTAGATTCAAGGCAAATACTTAGATGAGACAGATCCTCATCAGAGACATGCTGTTTTCAGATGATGCTGCATTCACAGCCCACAAAGATGATCGCCTTAAGCGATGGTGGTGGGAAGTAAACTTCAATATTTCTAATACATACCTTGTTTTAAATGACTGCACTACTGCTTAAAATAACGGGTTCCTTTAAAAGGAGGTATTTCGACACCTTTCGCGATGTATTAAGGGCCCTTTATATGTCATGTTTCGAAACTTTTAGGGAAATAGCTGGTTAACAGTGGCGTTATGTTACACTGTCCAGGACAGTCCGGTTAACAGTATCATTATGTTATACTGTTCAGGACACCTACTTTCATGATCATATTAATAAAAACAAATGTAAAAATTAAGTCGAATCATAAACTGTAAATAATAAACTTGAAATATGAAAAACTCAATAAAAACAATACAAATAAACACAAAATACACAAACACACTAAAAAACATCATGTGTCATAAATATTATTTTATTTTAATGTAGGGTTTTTAATTTTTTATTATTGATATTATTTATCTTTATGTCAACTTCATTGAATATATAATATAGAAATAGGCGTTTAATCAAATGAAAAAGTTAAGTAAGTTTAGTTAGTGCAGTCTTATGAGTTTATGATGAAAACAATGGAAAAACTTTCTAAAGTTAACTTTTTTTATTTTGCAGTTTAGTTGCATCGATGTTAAAATACAGTCAGATCTCGATACATCGACACTCGTTACAGCAACAATCTCGTTATACTGACACATTTTAAGGGAACGGAAACTTTTGTACAATATTTGAATCCGTTATAACGGAAATTCATGTTTTTGACACCGACACTCATAACTAGCCCCCCAAACCCATTTTACTGTAACTTGATCCATTACTACGACAATCAAATACACTTGATATCGATTTTCTCACCTTAAAGTGTTTTTAGCAAGTAGCTTAATTAGCTAGACTTCCTGTTTTGTTTGCCTGGCTGTGCTTTGATATCATGTAAATGTATTTCAAACATTTAATCTGTTTACGACTGGTAATAAGTTTCAACACGGAAATGATATTTTTAATCCTGAGTTCATAACTAGATCATTTTATGATTTTTGAGTTGGTGCAGTTTGGGGCTGTAGGACCTATCTTCAAACAGAATGTATCTTTTTACAAATCTCGTCGACACCATTCCCTTCTGAATGATTAAAGATTCTAGAACATTTTAATTGGACACCCCTCTTGCTACACGCAGGCGCACAAATTAAACAATCAGAAAAATGGAATAATTCCCTGTACGTTGCTACAGTGATCTATACAGCATGATTATGTAATATGTATGTACACGAATACTGTTATTGAAATGAAATGAATGTTTTTATTTCTTATATGTTGTTAATAAATAAACACCAGTTCCCTTAAATATACTCTCATGCTAGTTAAAAGTACACTTGCAGTATATACTATATGTAAATAGGTACATATGCATGATGCCACCACCAACTACGTGAAACTGATTCCAAAATGTACATGATCGGTAGTGATGGAGAATCGGACAAAAATCATAATCGATAATCGAATTGAATCAAATGTAATTAATCGATTAAAAATCGATTAATAATCGAAATTTGTACAAATGCTTACGGTATCTCGACAAAAGCTTTCCTGAGAAAATACAGGGATTTTATAATACAAGTAGCATTAAATCTCTGAAAAAAATAGGAAAAACACTTTATTCAAGACAACATCCTTTATTTACTTTAAACAAACTATATTTGCATGATTAATTTCTTTGAAAACATTTAAAAAACAAAGGAAAATATTAAAATCACAATGCTAAGACTTAATGCTTTCAATTTAAATCGGCAAGTATAGTGTAACTGAGTCAGATAATGTTATACAATACGAAAACTATGTATTGTTGGTATGAATTTTGTTACACAATATCATTCTGAAATCGCTAGCAGTCGTTTGATTTACCCCTTCATCATCTAGAAATATCTTTCAGCAATAGTTTGTTTTTTTCATAATTTTCATAAGCAAAAGATGTTGGTACAATTGTTTAATAACATAATTCACAAATAAATAATTCATTCACATTCTGTCTGAGTCAATGAATATGTTTTCTGATAGATTTATCCAATGCTATAAATGTCCATTCAATTAACTTTTTTTCTGAACAAATTCATTCAAGATGATTTAAAACTGATACAGGTAAAATAAAATTAAAATGTAAGTTACGAAAATTATTGAGGACGAATGTTTCACAATGCAGAGCGTTATCCTATTAACCACCCTTAAGGATGGATCTTACCACCATGTTATGGAGAACCATCATGAAATAAGCTAGCTTGGTTCAGCTTCTATGTTTATTGGATTCTAGTGAGTTAATGAATTTTAAACTTCATTTGATACGAGAATAAGACCGTATCCGAATGTTGAACTTTTACCATACCTCACAGAGTTTCCCAAAGAGATTTGGTCGTAAATTTTAATTAGTTTATTGACCTGTAAATCGTAATAAATTGAGTGTGAAGATTTATAACACATCTAATGTACCAAACGTTTGTTATACAACGTGACATTTAAATTATCACACGTATCAAGAAAGCCGTATCAAGACTCGTACATTACGTCAAGAGCTTTTTGTAAATTGCTATTTATCTTTGAAATTCGCCGACATGTATATTCAACTTTTTGTTTGATATTTGACATGTGAAGGACGGGTGGACCAACGCGTTTGACTTAGACTGATTAGTAATTTACTAAATAAGACTGAAAATTAAAAGTAACGTTATTGTCCCTTGTGTACAAGTTTAAACTGAGGTCAGTTGTAGCAAAATCTGCGGTTCTGAAACAACCAGCGACAATCGATTTTCCTTAAAGAAAATCGATTGTCGCTGATGTAAGCGCCCAGCGACGATTATTCGATTCTACTCGATCATCGTGACATCACTAGTTATAACGACAATTTTTCTGGAAACGTACGCTGTCGTTATATCGAGACCTGACAGTAACAGCCAAATGGTTCGGTTTCATATTCCCCTGATAATCACATAGTCCAAGGTTGGTTATTAGATATCTGAAGCAATCGTCATCATTGTCATGTGTTAATACCTCATCAAGTGTGTGACCTTTCACATGAGTTGTCTCCGTTACCCAGTGCTTCATGCCACAAGAGTCTAGTATATTTGAAAAAAAATCACAGCATCTCTGTTTGTTCCGACGTCAAGATAAACGATGAAATCACCGACGTTTAGAATTTCATTTGTTCTGTCGCGTATTCACTTTAGAAATTAGGCCATTCACTTTTAAGAGATTTGGTAGTTTTTAAACCATTTGCGTTTGAGATGGTGGCCTGTAAACAATAGCAAGGCACAATTTGAGTCCATCTATGTCTAAAAGACAGTAAAATAGCTCTAAATCTGAAAGTTGTCTAGATTTCAGCTTTATCATAGCTAATGGGTACTGAAAGGATAAAGAAACGCAGGGTGAAATTTAACCCAGAAATTTAGTATGATATCGGACTTCATTTTAAACAAAATTTTGTATACTTACAGATAAATTAATGCTTAAAAATTTCCAAAGTCTGTATATTGCTTCTGACTATTGGTTTAGAGGTAACGACGATTAAATTGAATGGACCCATTGGATTTTGAAATTGAGTCATCAATATTTTGTGTGCCCGCCGTTTGCTGTGGTCACGGCCCTTTTTCTTCTAATCAAAGAGTTCATGAGAGCGTTTATCCGTCTTATGGGGATGTTGTCCCACTTTTCAACCAGAGCTCTGGCCAACTGCTCTCGAGTAGCAGGGGATGGCTGGCGCTTTCCCTGTTTATCCAACTGGTCCCAAAGATGCTTGATCGGGGAAAATAAGGGCTATATGGCGGTCAATCTAGTGGTTAAATGTTGTTATTGGCCAGAAAGACTTGGCAAATCCTTGCTACGTGGGGCTTAGCATTATCCTGCTGGAGGGTAAGATTATGCTGCTGTAAGAAAGGGATAACATGGAGTTGAAGGATCTCATCTCTATACAAAGCTGTCATCAATAACAACCAATTGTGATTTTAACCCGTGTGAGATTCCTCCCTACACCATTACTGAACCGCCCCCAAACCTATCTCTCTCTACAATGCAAGCGTCCGTAAAATTTTCGCCACGACGTCGTTAGACACGTTGACGGCCGTCAGACGATAAAGGCTGAATCGAGACTCGTCCGTGAAATTTGTCTCCACTGCCTCAGTGGAAACCGTCATGGAGCATGTGCAGCGACCCAGACCATACGACGCTGACGTAGAGCAGGGGTAAGTTGTGGACCTACGTAGGGACGACGTGCTCTTACACCAACTTCTCGTAATCGATCTCTTACAGTTTTTGAACTTAAAAGACGCTAATGATTTCAACGAACATTAAGTGCACTCTCAACGGCAGGAAGGCGCCGATTACGCACATGAAAGACGACGATATAGCGATCCTAACGTCGTGACGTTACGCGCAGACGTCCTGACCAAGGTCGATTGGCTAATCGCCCAGTTTCCCAAAGACGTCTTACAAGACGTTCTATGGTGGAAACATAAATACCAAAGTGCCTAGCAACCTGATTTTGCAGCTGTCCTTGCATCAGAATCTGAATGGCCTGACCCATCTGAACTTCTATGGGTCGTGCCATTCTTAAAACGAATGAAATTCTCAATTTATTTTAGGAAAGCAGTTGGTCTGTATCAAGACTAACGAAGAGTGACTTGACCAACGGTGCATGATACCAGAACAACACGGTGCAGGAGATTCTTATTTCTTCCTTACCTCCTTACCACGGCTGTGTATTGTACCGTGACTAAATTTTTGATACATGGCAAGGTGTAATACGACTTTATTACTCAATCCACAAAGTTTTACTTTATTTGGGAACGCGTTTTCAAAATATCGGAACAACAGTCTAACCACAGCCTGCGAATAACACACACTAACTAAGTAGCTCGCAAAATCTGGTCTAAATATATAGAAACCATGAAATAACGATATTTTTGTAGTGTTTCGTCTAGAAGAAAGCTTCGTACTAATTGATCGACACAAATGTCATTTAAACATGACCACTTGTGCAATGACGGATAAAACGTCCTTAACATGCATACTGACCTAATCTCAAACGAGTGTTCGATTACTATGTCTCGTTTTTTCTAGATTTTTCAGATTGTTTGTTCAAAATGAAAGGTCTACTACTAATTACTGTATTATTATTGAAAACTGTTGCCATGGTAATAGGATGTGGAAGATCACGTGGCCCTCCAGCTGATGGAACAAAACCAAAAATCGAATGTCCACCGGACATAGAAGTCTATGCTGATCCGTTTCAAGTTCATACAAAAGTTACATGGAGTGAGAATAATGTTAATGTTTTTGACGAACGTGATGGAAATATAGAGTAAGTTTTGATTATGTGAAGAAAAGACAATATGTACTTAAAACTTTACTCCGATATTAAAAGCCGATACAATTACTAAGGATGTTTTATTTAGAGGGCAAATTAACACTCTGTAGGTTAAACGTTAAACATTGATTAGAGAAGAAAAATACGTTTTATGTGTACGCTTGGTGACATTTTCATAATACAGGTCGCCAAAAAGAACGATAACGCATTCGTAAGAAATTAAACATCACCATTTATCGCTATTGGTTTCAGTTATAGTTGAATTTTCATAGTTATTCTAGTTGGGTTTAACGCCATAACAAGACATTGTATCATATCACGTCGGTCAATCAACCTACTCGCCCTTTCATGAAAGGCTAAAACAAGTTACTAGGTGCATAATTTCGTCATGACTGACAACTGCCTAACGTGATCTAAACTAAGTTGAAGCACGAAAGTATACCCGTTTGAAAATCGAACCTACAACCCTTCAATTAATAGACTTGGTTGCTTACAGACTGAATTAACCGAATGGGCTTGAATCTTCATTGTCCATGTGCGACATAAGGTCATTAATGTTACAGAAATATTTAAACGCTGGAAGTTCTTAAAGTCGACTATCACTGAAAATATGCGAATGCTTGTAATGTCCTCCGCTGACATCAACACGACTACATGTTATCTACTTAGCTTGATTGACTTGCGGTCGTAGTAAGTCGATGTCACGAAATAAAGATTTATTAGTTGTACTCGGATAGCAATACTACAACTCCACGATTTTTACTGGTCATCCGCCTGCGTTAACTTCATGCGTTTGTCTTATCAACAAAAAGTAAACATATAGATATTTTTTATTGTAATACAGATGGAGAAGAACTGGTCTAGGACCAGGGTATATATATTCTGAAGGAACTTCAAAAAATACTTATTCTGGCAGAGATAACAGTGGAAATTATGCAAGTTGTGAGATGAAGATCGTCGTCAAAGGTGTGTGTAAATAAATGTATTTACAGTTCTAATCTAAAATTGTTATTATTGAATTAAGTTTGCAGTATTAACATTTTCTTAGGGTGTACTAACAAAGAAACTATTAATTTCCGTCTTTATACTAGCTTGTCAGACAATCTTTTTTCATATTACACTTCAAATGTATATTTAATAATGTATTTACACTGTGGAAACCTTATTGTCAGTCGTAAAGTCACATCTACGCTTACCATAGTATGTCAGTAGTTATAGGTTTTGTTTAATTGTTTGCTAACATTAAATGCACAAAGAAAACTCGATTTCGAATGGCCTATATGGAACCAAAATCATACCAAAGGAAAATCACCAGAAAATGTTCATGCATCATAAAGAGAAAATAAAATATTTTTGTCATGTGAAGATGCACCCTGCAGACGCCACCATTATTGCATTTGCCTGACCCGAAAACAGTAGCGGAAAGGGGCAGAAAATCCAGACTTAAGGATTGAATGATAGGATTGAACAACTTAAGACAGTTTGTAATTGTATATCCTCAGACAGGCATTCAATCAATTTCTACTGGGATAATCATGCAAAAGTATGTACTTACCGATTATAAATGATAATATTTTTATATGGTGTGATTATCAGTTTTTTATCTGGAAACATGAACATTATCAAAGCCTATTTATGTTTATAACATTGATATGAAATCATACGACGATTAGATAAATGTAATTCTTGTTCCAGTTTTAACTTGTCCTAAATGGGGTAAAATAGAAGATGGATGGAAACAATGTCATGTTAGTCATAACTCAAGACGTGTAAGACGTGGAAGTGTATGTGACTTTGGTTGCTATAGAGGTCACAAGCTGGTTGGAGCCAGCACAGCTAAATGTCTAGATTCACAAAAATGGGATATTTCATCACAACCATATTGTGAAAGTAAGTCATATCATTATTTTTTATTTCTTCTAAAACTTGGGGAGCGTGATATTGCAACGCATGGGTACCTACGAGTGTGGTCTAGTTTCGTTACGCCAATTTGTCGGCTGCACAAAGCTGAGTAACAAACCTGACAGGAAAATTTATAAAAAGATACCTGTAGCTCGATGATAATTGGTGTCAAGTTGGAAAGTAGATTATAAAATGCCATTAAATACATCGCTTTCATGTATGTAAAATTTATAAAACTTTGTTGATCCATTGGCAAAAAGAAATGTTTTAGAGAAGGTCTTTATGATTAAATACAATCCATCATGCCACAATAACAAAACACACATTTTAAGAAACAGTACTTATGCTATACTTATGTATAGAATAAAAAGTAAGCTAAACAAACATGCCTAGCCTCTATAGTAAATTCACGATGTATTGTATTTAGTCACGATTAGGCATTTTAAAATAGTTTCACCATTGTACATATATGTTAGTTTAGTTAGTATTCAGGGATGGCGTACTCGTACTTGTGTTCGAGTATTATGAGTACAAGTACCACTTTTTCCAGTACTCACCTGTACTCAGTACTCAGGAAAAAAATTGTACTCGTACTCGTACTTACTCAAGTACTGAGCTACCAGTACTCGATACTCAAGAGTATTTCTGAGTACTGGCCATCTTATTTCTTTTTAGTTACATTTTAATCACATTTTAAATATGTTTACATTGTATCTTGATAAAAATGATAGTGCATTTTAATTGGCTATCTGATTATAAGTTTAATTGGTAGCTATTGTTATGGAATTATCATTTTGTGATATAAATGTATCATATGCATATCAATGGGGTGTCTGACACTATTTTGCAATTTATAGCTCTTCATAAATTGTAAAGACAATGTTTGTCACAGTTTGTTTCCCATATAGTTTGTAAATTATTAAAATCATACGCTAGTTATATGTATCAGTCATAAAAAATGAATCTATTATCCCTTTATATTAGTGATGAAAAAACTGCACAATGTTTTTTGTTAAATTGAGATTAAATGTCATGCATATTTAATAACAGTAGCAAATTTCCTTAAATTTCTAGTTTCATTTTTCATTCAGATTAATATTTATTAAAAAGAAAGATTAATGGAATGTATAACATACTTACAGAGCTCTGGTTTTTTTTTTCAAAAATATTTTTTTTTCAAATTAAATCTAGAGTTTTGAATTAATATTGTTATGACCAGTCATTTCACTTCAACCTAAATAATTAGTTTGGGCCTAAATATTGAATTTACCTTGATGCATCAATGTTATAATTAAGAAATCCCTTTTGTACAAAATATATGTGTATATTTTAGCTATATTACTAGTTCTGTTAAAAACTTAAGAACAACTAAAAGTAAAACTGAACTCGATAAACAGAAATCAAGTTTCATTTTAAATATATATCCACTTGGCAACCCGATTTAATCCCTTCATGACTGATCCACAACAACAGGATCTTAGATTGAAAATATAGCCCATAAACGGCTATAATATTGACTAAAAATAAACACTACTGCATAAAATGTGACATTTTCACTGTTTGTTTAAAATTGAATTTGAAGCTTTATTTGATGTTTAATTGAACAGATAAAAGAATTAGTCTCCTTTATTTCTACTAAAAATCTTTTACATGCTCAAACAAAACAATCTGGTACTCAAAAATACTCATAAGTACTTAAGTACTACTCAAGTACTACTCAAGTACTGAAGTGAAAACGGTACTCATTACTCATAAGTACGAGTACAAAATTTGAAATACTTAAGTACTACTCAAGTACTGGAATCCAGTACTCGACCCATCCCTTAGTTAGTATTGCGCATCTCTATTTCTTGTGCAAATAAAATGATATTTCAACAATTTGCTTTATTATCTTTCGGCGCGATATGACTTTTCTATATTGGTGCGCCGTAAAACCCAAACAAAACCCAAACAAACTGTATTATCTAATTACAGGGTTACAGTGCACTCCTTTGTTTCCATCACAAGATCAATATGATCTGGTGGACATTGTTTGTACTGATGGTAATTACTTTAGAAGTCAATGTTCTTACAACTGTGTACCAGGCTACAGTATACTGCCGGGACACAGTAAAGTACAAATTTGTGATGAGTTTGGTTCCTGGCTTGGTAATAAACCTAAGTGTGTAGGTAAGTGTTTTATGTTATATCTCCTTTGCTTGTTTGTGTCCTACTTATCATTTGATGGACTTTCATGCACAATGAATGTAGTATAAAGTATGCAAGTCAATTAACTTGAAAGAAACTTGACTTTACATGTACATAAAATAATAAATTAAACATTACGCATATAAAGATTGTGAGAAGAAAAAGTGGAATATTGTTGGAGTAGAAACTTTAAATAGCCAAACAAACAGCCTACTTTTGGTATGAAACGCTTTAAAAACCATATTGGCGAAGAATATTCATGATCTAAGTCCAAAGAATTTAAAGTTTATTTAAGAGCAATCAATAAATGTTGCAAATAAGAATCGGCAAAGCAGTTGTAATTTCAACGCAAAGGTTTTATTGTCAAGAAACCATGCAAATACTTGATTAAATATTTCATTTAAAGTTATTGCTATAGGTAACCTGTATATGTCAATGGTGTTAACTTTTGTCAAATACTTAATATAATAGGATAAACAAATGGTCTTTGTTTTATAGATTCTGAGCCACCGACTTATATAACATGTCCCTATGTGGTCACTGGTTATGCTGAGAGGTCTAAAACATCAGGACGAGTATGGTGGGACACCCCTGAGGGTAAGTTTATCTTTATTAATCTAAGAAAGCTTACGTTTTGTAAACACATACTAAATATAGGACAACGTTATATGTCGACTCACTTGCGGCATAATCATATCTTACTCATTTGTCCAACCCAAAGAAATGCAACATTATATAAAATCAATTCATATACTTACATAAGTTCACAATATTTTATCACAACACCTCGTGTGTATCATACTTTTCGAAGATTTGCAGGTATCATGAAAATCACATGGCGCGAATTGTGTAGTACATGTATTTGATTTTTATTTCAATTTATCCATAGGTACAATTTATTTTTGTGCGATATAGAAGTTTATTTACTTCCCTTCATTCATTCATTACAAATTTCACGTAAGGTAATTACTGAACTAAATAAAAATGTCTCAAGAAGTATATATTCACGAACCTGTTTCCTTGTCCTGGCATGTGATTAGATCGATGGCCATCTTTAGATTGTTTTCTTTCCATTTTCTAGATGGCTTAACAATTTTCCTTTATACAAAGTAAATTAATTGTACAATAACATGTTTATAACAATTTATGTTGCAGCTTTTAATTCGTACAACTCAGTGGATTCCTAATGTTGAACACAACTTCATATGTAGTTATCCATTATTATTGTGGTGTTTATTTTAGCCAAAGACAACAGTGGACATGTAACTACAATACAGTTAACAAACATAAAATCAGGAACAGATTTAGAAGTCGGTGAATATAACGTGGCTTATATGTCATATGATGCTGTTAACAATAAAGCTATATGTGCCTTTAAAGTTGTGGTCAAACGTGAGTAAATATAGTCAGGATAATGTAAAGGACCTTGTTGTTAGCAAGTATATTGTGTTTTAAATTTAGCGCGTTTCTCTTTAAAACTTAAGGCAGAATTCCCATAATAGCTGCTGTCAAACTTCGGGCGATGTCGGGTCATGTCGACAAATTACGTAAGCGGTTTTCGTCGGTGTCGTTATCAATCGATAAAGATCGGATGAACTTTTTTATTGTGTAAATGCCTCATTTTTCAAATATTATTATTATTTTTATTGTATTACCTCACAAGAATATTAATTCCCTCAATTATTTGAGAAAATAGGTAGAATTCGTGTAAAATGTTTAAACCGGAAGTTTAAAAATCCAATTCAAATAATGGACGAAAAGATTCGTCCCCTAACAGATTCGTCCCCGAACAAATTCGTAATCAATAAGTTGTTGATGATTAATACAATTAGACCGTAAAATACCATTATTTTATCTTTAAATTGTCAATAATGGCGTTTAAAAGTAAAATATATACTGTAAAGATGTGTTTACTTCATATTATGATGGTCACTGGAGTTTTGACATTTTTTCAAAAAGGGGGTTGATGTATTAAAATGGCATTTTGTATAGTTATCTGTGGTAAAAGTTTTTGTTCTTTGTTTTATTCATTGCCATATGGTTTAAGGTAAATTATTAAATGTGTAACTAGGAGTGCAGAAACTGTTTTCATAGTCAAAAAATAAGGATACGGACTTGTAGTTTTTATAGCTGGTGAAAATCGTCACATTTTCTGTTGGGTCTCCCTATTATTAACTTGGTATGTGTGTAAAAATACCAAGGTAAAGTTATTAAAGTTGATGTATTTGCATTCATTAAAGTATTGTGAATTTTATCAAACAAAATTTATGAAAATAATTAGATTATTTAATTCAATTTTACATTTTAAAGACATATACCCCTTCAAATTTATAGTGTGATTCTTACTTATAACTCAATTTTCAAAAAAATGTTATAAAAATTTTATTTGACGGTAAAAATTTAAAATATTTTGCCAGTGAACCTAGGTTGTGATCCTGATTATAAAGAAAGTAGCAAAAGTCTTATTCCTTGATATGTGTATTATGGGTATTCTACCTTAATTAAGAATATATATCTTATGACTTCACCGTGCATTCATTTTAATTGTTAATTTGGTATTATGCAATGAATATTCAAGTCTAAAATCTTATACAACGATTTCAACTTTTAAATCCATGAATCGGCTCGGCACTGTTTCGTTCTGCACGCCAAGCAACATATGGACAAGTATAGCCCACAATTATTTCACTGAAATATTATGTATTTATGTAATATTAAAAGACCCTTACACGAGTATTTATTTTATGGAGTTTTGTGTATTGATTACATGATTTCATTTAGAAAATATTGACTTAGTCGATTACTTTTACAATACCTATATACCTTAAGATTCACATGTGTACATATACATATAACAATACATATAACCCCCGTGATATAACCTATACAATGTGTGCTACGGCGTTGAACCCAACAAAAACAAAAACAAAACAATATCTATTGACTTAAGTCAGTGTGTTTTTCAATAAATAACCAGACTTCAAATATAGAAATAGATGATTTTGTGTAGAATGTCTTAAAATAAATTTATTCATAAAAATCACATTTAACCATTTCTTAATATTTTATATATTCCAATAATTTTTTTTTAATTTTGATATTAAAATGATCGCATGGAACTGGTTCTTCTTAACAATATCTTTTTAATTTATGTGTTTAGATTATAATTTGGTCATTGTCCAGTTGACTTTTTACAGAGATAAAATGTCATACCATTTATCCATTGCCTTACACAAATGTTATGTGCCCAGAAGGTCGTATATATGGTTCAAAATGTGAGTTTACATGTGATAATCATACAAGTATTAATGGCGACAGATTAGCTGAATGTGATAAAAAGGGTTCTACAATACAGTATGGCATATGGTCGTTTGATAACAATCAACCTTATTGTGAATGTAAGTCAGTATAGATAGTTTTAATAGCTGTATGTGTGCCATGTTGTAACATTTTAAATTAAAAAAATCTATCTATCTTTTTCATGAAATCATATAAATATGGATGACGTGTACGCTTCTCTCGGTTAATGAAATGATTTTAAACTTGAAATAAATATAATTTAAATAGTTATTAGTTAACAGTTACCCTTTTCTAAAGTGTATTACATTGTATAAGAAATAGTCAAGGAGAAAATTCAAGATATTGAAAAAAATATGGGTCATGTACTAGTATTTGGCATTGATATTCTGTGCTGACAAAATGTGTTATATGTGCTAGTTGGGATTTAGAACCATTCTTGATAAAATAGATATACGTGCTTTAGAAAATGTCAGGATAATTTTTCAATTTAAAAGGTCAATTGCTAACACAATACATCATCGAAGCCATTGAGTCACCTCTTTTTAATCTATTTAGTGCAAGAAACATGCCCAGCACTACAGCCTCCAGATAATGGTGCTTTGGCTTGTGATTCATGGTTTGCTGGAAAGTATTGTCAAATGTTATGTCAGGATGGTTATGTTGTTACTGATGAAGAAAAGATTAATATGCATAAACAATTGTTAGTATGTAGTGATTCAAATACATGGCTTAATACAAAGAATGTGGAACTACCTCCGTGTGAAAGTAAGTGGTCAGATTATGTTATGCTGTTGCGATTACTTTTCATTCGCTTTTCTCGGATTTTATAGCATAATTTGAATATGCAGGATCATCTGACTGCAAAGTAATTTGTTGCATTATAAATGATTATAGCGGTTTTTAAAGTATCGTGGTCTACGAAATGGCAAGTGAAGGCAAAAGTGATGTTCCAATATACCAGCTTGTACAGCAATTGATGATACTGTAATAAAAAAACGTCGGTATGAACTACTCAGTAGAAGCATTACATCTTAACGTTTTAAAATATCTGATGTTTTAATTGCAGAAAAGGATGAAAGAACACGAATGTTTTATGTGATAAATATTCATTATTTGTACTACTCTGGAAATTGTAAGGAAAACCTTGATCAAATCAAACTAAATTTTATAGCAAGAATCAAAAAGTTAAATATTGAATGTGACCCGGATAATTGCAACACAAAAAATGTCCAGGTAAAAGATTCACTTAAAATTAGTGGGAGGATTGATATATTTAATATGGCAACTGACTATTGTCAGTATAAGTTTTACATTTATACTCTTTACACCCTTTACTTGAATATGAGTGCACTTTTATATTTGTCATTTTAACAAAAATGTAAAACTATAATTAATATGGCAACTGGCTATGGCTAGTTTGGATATGGTTTTATCTTTATAATAATGATTTTAACCAAAATGTTAAACTAACAAACAAACCATGTATTTGAAATTATTGTAATCAAAATTGTTTAACTTCATGTTATCATGAACAATTTAATACAAATTTTTGCATTTGATATTTAAAGGTGACATGTGGCACCAGGACAAGAAAGAAGAAATCTGCAACAAATCATGATGTATTGAATGGTCTGTCTCTTTCTTATAATCTAGAATTAAACATTAATATTAGTTCTACCGAAGCATTGTTGAAAAAACAAGCTATCAGGAACAGTTTGAAAGAAGCAGTTGTGAATGGTGACTTTAACTTGCCTGGTCACGAAAATGATTCGATTAGTTTGGAATTAGGCGGACCTTATGGAACATGTAATGAAGGAAGTGTTCTCGACGAAAAGACGCTTCTTTGTGGTAAAACACTTATAATACGTAGAAATATATTTTTATTTCATCTTTTCACATTAAAAATAACTGAATGTACTGTTACAATACTTCAGTTAAAACATAAAATGTCAGCTTTTGAAAAAAAAATCTTCACCTCCCAAGTTTTCACTGATTAAGATATTCATTGACTTGTGTATACATGTATTTTGATTTTTAATATTGTTTAATTTAGTCAAGTGAAGTTTTGTGTATGCATAATAGTAGCTCAGTTGATAACCCAAAAGCCTATTGTTCAAGGGGCCTTTGGTTTGATTCCCTAGAGGAGCATACTTTCTTAAAGTTTTGTCATGAAATATTTTGTACGGCCGAACTCTCTCCTTACGCTGATTCTAAATCATGATGGGCTGTTATCAGTCACTGACCGAAGTATGTGCCTAGTTACTGGTTAAAATATAAATCCAGAGATAAACCCTTCTAGGAAAAGGAATAAGCTGACTGACCGCCGTGTCGTGATATGACCTATACAATGTTTTGCTACGACGTTAAACTCAACAAAAAAAGCTTAAACAAACGCAAACATTACTTTTCTTTGTTTTTGATTAAACTAATAAATAGTTATTTATTTCAAGTTGAGTGCACAGCTGGTCGTTACTTTGATACATCCAGTCAAAATTGTGTACGTTGTCCACGTGGTCAATACCAACCTCTCAGTAGACAAACAGAGTGTATAGATTGTCCGATTGGAACAACAACAACTTACATAGGAGCAACATCTGAGATGCAATGTGAAGGTAATTAATAGAAAGTTTATGAATTATAATGCAGTACTGTGAACCGTTCTTTATTCTATGAAAATTTGAAATACACTGAGTCAAAAATGGAAATTTGTCAAATGGTGTTTAAAACTAAGAATGTTTAATGTCCTTTAAATGCCCAATGCTATGAAAGAAAATATTAGGTTTCCCTTTGAATATAATAGTTAAATAATATTGCATTTCTTGTTGGCATATACATCCGAGACAATGTATAAGTATCAGAAAACATCATTGCGTCATTAGCGCCATTGCTAAAACAGTACTGGCAAACAAGTGCAAAGAGCAGTTTATGTGTCCGGATATGAACCTTACTTAACATCTGTGAAATGTATCAGGGATGTCGCGTTAGGCAAGCCATCAAATCTATAATCTTGATCAACTTGCTGCAGTATTAGTTCAAGACTGGAATTCGTTGCGTTAAGTTTCGTTCGATAAATGCGCAGGCGTATGTCTATCTTTAGAAGTAGTAGAGGTGGCTACACGCAGTATGTTAAGATGAGGTGATAAATGTCACAAAACAAATAAAATGACAAACATTTCCGTTTGAAGTAGATAATTGACAAATGTTCATTTTAGCTTTTTGCAATTTTACGTTTCAGCGGCCTTTACGTTATGTGTCAAGTTTCTTTTTTTGTAAAAGTATCTTTCAATTATTTGACAAATGTTGTAAACTTAATCGTCATTTTTCCTTTTCTTGTGTTATAATGTAGATGCATGTGAAGCAGGATATTATTCTAAAACTGGAGTACAGCCATGTACAGCATGTGATCATGGAACATATAGTACAACCTACGGTAGTATGAGTTGTATCAAATGCCCAGGTTCAAAAATTACATTGAAGTCGGCATCAACAAATATAACAGAATGTAAAGGTACAAGTAACTTTTTGTCTAAACAATTTTGCGCCTAACTGTCTTACACTGTGAGTTCGTGTGCAACACTACTTTTTTTAAAACATCTCGCAAATGTGCCATTTGTAATTGTAAAAAAGCGGTCATTCACGTAGATACTTAAGTATATTGTTTTATAGTTTGTCGGATGAATATAATATTCAGATATCGTCGGTATTCTGAGTATATTGTCATTGCGAGAGTGGGTTAACTAAAATCTTTGCACTGGCAAATTTACTATCATACTTTATTTGCATTTCAAATTAAGCACATAGCATCCTGATAACATTTCTTCTTCTCTTTACAGATTTTGATATCACTTATATGCCACTGAATACAACAGACACAATTATACCAGCCGTTCTAACTCAACAAAACATTACATCTCTAGATAATATGACTGTGGAACTATGGGTAAAATGTACGTCATGTGACAATATTCTAAACATTACTGGTGAAGATGATGCACCAATATTGTCTATAGAAGGAATAGATCAACTGGAGATTACATGGCTTGGGTAATTTATTTCTTAATGGCTCTTAATTCCAATTTTTATTGATCTCATGCGTTTTCTGAACATTTGACCTAATTTCTGAAAATCATGTCACTAATACCCTAATAATAATTGATAATTTTAAGTTTACAAAAGTTATTCTTGCTAAATATCATACTCTTCTATACATTTTTGTAACGTCGTATTGAACACATATTCAGGTTATATATTCAGGCCTGCTCTTCCTACTATAGTTTTCCTGGACACTTTTCTATCACCAGTACTAACTTACCCTAACACAAGGCCAACAGCCGACAACCTGCGATCTCCGGATTTGAAGACAGACGTGCTAACCACAGCGCCACGGCCGCGGCTCTACTATACGCGTATAGTGTTTATATATTTACCGTTGCTTTACTTAGTTTTCATGCATTATTAATAAATTTACATTGTTTTCCAATATAAAATTATGTAATACATATATATTATATTCACGAAAATAGTCATTGATGTCTGTTCGGCCTAATTGATAACAAATATAGTCATACATGAACGGCATTATTGTGTCCTGCCTTGAAATTAACATACTAAGCAAAAATTCTGCAGAAAATAATTATTATGAAATAACAATTACAGATGCAATATCCGTATATATAGGTATAACTGTTAACTATCATGCGATAAGTTATAGCTCTTGGTTGAAAAATTGTTCTTAGATTATGCGATAATGTTTTCAGAACCATATATAAGACAGGCGAATGTATTAATGGAGTTGACACATGGAAAAAAATTACATTGAACACCACTGATGGATTTATATCAGTTTATATTGATGATATAAAATTGATAACTGAAGCTAACACTTCTTTGTCTATGTCAAATTCTGTGAATATCACTGTGGGAGGTAAATATAAAAATGTATCATAAAAAACTGAACACACACTCGCTGGTTCATTTACTGATTCATTTAGTTATAATATACATTGGCGGTGAAAATGTCTCTTTCATTTTGATTAGAACTGCTTACCCGAAATTTAAACATCTCTGTATCTACTTTAAAAAGAGTTTGCTTTTTGACATTATAGGATGCCTTTTGATTTGGTATGACTGTTGTTGCCGTTTTTTAATCAATCTCAATTTTGTTAAGTTTACATGTTATTCTATGATAGTTTAACATCAACCATGTTCTTCCAATTTATGTATCAATCAGACTTAATTTCACATCTTGATACGCCATAATGAAGCAAAAGGGATGCTTGATGCATGATGAAAATGATCTGAAAATTTTGGAAGTGGCCTTAGATTAAAGCAAATTGGTATTTATTCATATATGGTATCAATTTCAGGTGACGGGTTTATTGGGTCTATATCACAGGTAAATATGTGGTCTGCGGATTACATACGTTCTTTCACTCCAACAAATACGTGTTTTATAGAATCTCCGGGTAATTTGATAGCTTGGCAACAATTCTCTGAGACTGATGGAACATTTGTTTTAACTCAAAGTCAATGTGATGGTAAGTGAACAGTTTTTTGTCAGTAAATATTTGTTAATTCAAACGGGCACTTCATCGTCTGGATTTAATTGTTTTGCATGCATATCAACTCAAAATAATTAAAACTGACTTCTTGTTACTATACTTTATATCTTTAAGAGACTGAACATAAAACGATACATTATGTTTTCACGGAGATTCAACAGCTTTTTGAATAAGAGAAACTTCAATATATAGACTTACATGATAGCACTTTACGCGTGTGACGTTAAACAGTTATTAGCTGGAAAAATCAGAGATTGGTACGGATCCTGTTTATAGAAATGTGCTCTATGTATCAAGAACACGAGTTAAGATGAACTAGTGATTTTATTAAAATTTCAATTGTTGTCCATTGTATGCGTGGATTTGTATCATTTGCCATATGGAATGTTCATTAATATATCCGTCTTTTTGTAGCTTTTGATAACTGTAAAAGTATGCCATGTCAAAATGATGGTGTATGCTCGGATAAGATAGATGGTTTTACTTGTAACTGTACTGACGGATTTGATGGAACAACTTGTGAGATAAATATTGATGATTGTATTGATAAAATGTGTGATAACGGTGGAACTTGTGTAGATGATATAAATAAATCTACATGTCTTTGTCCTCAAGGTTACACAGGAGAACTTTGTGAATATCAATATGGTAGTAATTGCTATGTACACTTTTATCTATTATTATTTTTAGATACGTATTTTACGATTGATGAAACAAATGTTTGCCATGTTACTTGATCATATCATTATGAAACGCATGCGTATGTAAAGTTTGATGAAACTATTCAGAACATGTACTATGAATTACTATTTGTACATAAAACAATATCATTTTCATAACAAATAAAAATAATGTCTCATATGAGTGCCTAAAAACAATGTCGATTTATTGACGAAAAATTTAAATGCATTGGTCATTTACTATTGGGAACATCTTATCTGTATGTAAGGATCATGGACACGTGCTAGTATTATATACGCGAGTGGTTTGTATGCATGTTATACTTGTATGCAATAAAGTTTAGTCAATTAATTTACTCACAATTTAGTTGACGGAGGATGGACTGATTGGGTAGAAAGTGGTGGTTGTTCTGTCACTTGTGGTAATGGAACTAAACTCATGTCTCGAGCATGTGAAAATCCTGAACCTTTATATACTGGTAAAGAATGTGAGGGTGATAACTTTCAAATTGTTGAATGTGCTACAAATATTAAATGCATCGAAGGTAAGAATATGATCATGTTTTCGCCAAAGTCAATTACATGTATTTATTTTTATTTGCTTGGCTGGATGTTTACTTCATATTTATGTTTACCATATATTTTGCTAAACTATTCGTATAAATTATTTGCAAATTGTTGAATAATTGTATTTGACGGAATCCGAATTTCCAACTTAAGGAGCCATTTAGAGACTTCGACGTATACGAGGACATTCTAATGATGTCATTCTGATAGATAACCTCTCAGTTGTCCGCAACTGTATCAAGCATCAAACTCATCTTCAAATTGTATCGTTCTAACACTGAACTTATAATATTATAAACTGTATTGTAGACTGCAAGACAGATCCTTCAATAAAGAATGGAAGCGCTAATTGTTCCTGGACTGATGATAGTAATATAACACGTGTTTGTTATCCGTATTGTGACGAAGGATATGATTTTAGTAGCTTATTATTTATTGAAACATCTGGTATAAAATGTGGCCCAGAAACTGGAAATACATGGAACTTTCGTACGACTGATTATCCATCAGCCGAGCTGCCATCTTGCACCCGTAAGTTTAAAATTTATCGTTATCATTTTCGAGTTGTTATATGTGTAAGTGAATTGTACATTGATTTTATGAAGAACGATGAGAATCCATTTTTAAAAGAAACGTAACCTGTTTACAATGACGTTCTGACTTTCACGGTTAGGTCTCAATTCTTCATTATATATAGAGATATAGCCTTTAAGGAACGGTAAGGCGACTGACTGCAGTGATATGACCTATATAACGAGTAGCTACGGCGTTGACCCCTCCTTAAAAACGTATCTTTACTGGTGAAGAAGCTTACATGGGATTAGTTGAGGTATCACTGATTTTGGGGGCCTACTATATTGAGAAACATACAGCTTAGAACAGTCATGATATAAATGGTGTCGCAGATTTCACAACCTTATCTACTGTCCATCGTATTTGTGTATTTGACAATGCTAACGCATTCTAAAAACTCATGTCATTGTTTTGAAATAAGTATTGATGCCACTGATATCGTTTTGCTTTTCAATAAACTGTGCAGTGAAGGAAAAGTTTTTTGCTATCTTACAGTGAAATCAAAAGCTCTAAAAAATGAATTGATGATACAAAATGGATATCCTACGTTAAACTATACTGACCTGTCGCCTGAACTAGCCAATGAAATAGAAACAGTTATAGACAACAAGATAAACGTGACTGGTTGTGTAGGTACAGGAAGATGTTTACACGAAGTGAGGGTCAAAATGTCAGATGATGATAATGATGTCAGTCGTATACGACGAGACATAGACCGAGTAGAGTTTACTATAAATTTGACCTGTGAGGTTATTAATGGTATGTGTAAATGTTGCCGTATATCAAATTTTAACATTACATTAATAATTTTAATGATCTCATTCGATCAAATGAAATTGCCTTTTCTAGTGTTTCTGAAACAAGAGCATTCAATCGCTTTACATTTTTTTATTCAAATCCAAAACCTTCTTATATTCAGGTAAATGAACCTAATGTTTTTCTTGTGCATTCGTCTGCTAATTATGTCCATGAACGTTAATGAAGTCTTAAATTTAGATTCTTTTCTTGTTCAAACGAGAATAACTAGGCTAGAAAAGCGAAACCACAATAGCTACTGACGAAAGAAAATTCCATTGTTATTGTTTCATAATTTATTGTCAAACTTTTGTTACAGATATGGACGAATGTTATGATTTATTATATGACTTAGTACAAGAAATCAACTCTATGATAACACAGTTACAGTTTACAGTACAGTCTGGTGGTCTAGATCATAACGTTGAAGTTAATGGATCAACTTATGATGGAATATCAACATGTATGCCTGGATTTATTCCTGTATGGCAATATTGCAGTATGTACCAACTTATATTTTTTAAGTTTAGGGCAATGTATGCTCAAATATAGGGTAAGATTTCAAGCCGAGCTCACAAATCTTACTTTTATACGTAAAAGGCGTATAACGTGTTTGACAATGTTGTAATGGAAAATTTAGATATTAAATGTCTTTCCTTTTTACTATTACAGTCTTTAGATGTATTCCAAATTGGTATACTTCAATTATCTATAAGATAAGATTTTATTATGTTATTTCATATTATTTGCAGTTCCCTGTGGTATTGGAACATACGCTTACAATGGCTACTGTGAAGTTTGTCCGGTGGGAACTTATCAAGACTTAGAAGGGCAATTATCATGTAAACAATGTCCGGAAGATTGGTCAACGGCTGGATTAATGACGCGTGACGTAAAACACTGCAATGGTAAATATATCTACACAAAATTGCTGATTAATCGAGTCTATGGCATGAATAATAAAAGTTTTAAATCAATAATCACTTAATATTATATTAAAAGCTTCATATTTCTCAGGTTAAAGCAATGGAAGTCTGTGTAACAGGATATACACCTGACGTGACTGGATTTTAATCAGAGTAAAACGAAAGACATAAGATTTCACTTTGTATGGCATGAGCATCATTTTGTGATTATCCACTTAATTTTGATTACTTCGTAGTTGACTTGTAGAATATCCTAAAACTTGGATATAAGAGCCTTATTAATGTTTGATGCGTAGAATCTTTTTCAAAGAATACTTCCATACTTAAGGTCAATATTGAACCAATACCAGTAGTCAAAACATTACGATTTGATAATTAAAATAATCAAATGACTTTAATTCTGGGCAATAACATCAGATGTTGATCAAGGTTCAAAATTATTTGTCTAGCTACGCTTTCAATCTATTTCAGTATATATAGAGCCATCTAAAGCATTATTGATTGGACTTGTTGTTGGTCTGTTTTTGTTAGCATTAGCTATATTTGTGCTTGCCTATATTGTATATAAGAAGTAAGTACAAGTATTGTATGTTTACTGTTTAAATTTCCATTTAAAATTCTGTTTAAAAGTCCAACCATGAGGTAAAGTCCTACAAACTATTTACCATATGTATCAATGTAATTTTTAACAAAAGTACGAAAACAACATTTTTGTCAATTTTGCAATACTCGATATATATATGGAGTAGTTGCTGGTCTGATAGAAGGATAAGTCAGTACTGAATATAGCTAAAGGTCGAGGAAATATATGTTAGGTGCGCTACCCGTCGTAACTAACGTAACATTGTGCTGACGGGATGTTAAACCCAATATAAAAAGGAAGACACCCTTCTCATTGTTGTAAAAAAATTATCGCATGAACATGCTCACCAATTAACAGCTTTACTACTAAACGTCAAGCGACGTTTCTGTGTTTGTTTTTCTTTTGTTTTAAGTGCTTATTTCAGACTACATAAGTTATACCAAGTGAAGTGTCCTTCAAATGCTGGTAAACTTGAAACGGATAATGCTATTAGTGAATGGCACCCTGACACCATGTAAGTTATCTCATTGTTTGGTCGTCTTAATTGTGCACAAATGTTAATTACATTTTTCAGACAGTCAAGTTAAATATGAAATACATATACATTTTTACTTCATATTTCTTGATTGATGAAACTTGGTCATTAAACACTATTAGTTTAACCAGATTACGAAATATCACGTCGCGTCTTATCATTAATGGCTTCTGTAGATATTTGAATATAAAATAAAGTTATTGTGCGAGTTGGATGGAATCGTGCTCCAGTTGTAACGAGTTATATGAGAAGAATCATCAATTATATAATGCATGTCTTGTGTAATATAATATGTAATAATAGTTCTACGTTGATTTTGCTGTAGTCTATTTTTGGTTTGAAAACATATATATAAGAATCCTTGACCACCTATTCATAATTTGTACAAGCTATCTAGAGAAAAACAATAAAACAGCTCATCTTAACACCTGCAGACATGTATATTCAAATTTTTATGAATGTACCTTTAATGGAAGATATATATGATGGAAACTTGCCAATGATTCATAAACAAGAATTAAAAGAGTTATCACGTTAGACTTCAAGCAATCATTAATCGCAGTACCAGTAAATATGTGAATGTCCTGGCTTATATGTTTTCACTCATCAACAGTGTTCATTGGATACCATTTTAAACATGTGTTACATTTATCTTTGAATTCCAGTGTTAGTCCACTCCATAAAAAATATTATTTGTTTTCTTGTAAATATTATGTAATCTGTATTTCAGCCACTCTACTGTAAAAAAGTCTGATATTCCAAGTGTTGAATTGCTCCACTGCAATCCATTGTATGAGGAGAGTCAACTAAGGTACGTAAAACTTCATTGACTACGCTCTTTAAAACATATACCTTTGTTTGATTATAACTCATCCTATATTAAATAGGCATAGTTTATAATTACGGAATTGTTTAGCTTCACTTGTAATCTTGTCTTCGCCAAAGAACTTCATTCATTAAACATTGTGTCAATGAATCAATATTTGCTTGAGAAATAGAATGGCAGAAATAATGTTCAAAGTTTTTACTACTTGTCAGATATTAGTTTGAATTATTTGTCATTTTCAAGGCAAAATACCTAGGTATCTAGACGCCCATACAGCCAGATGTTTACATGATTGATCTACCACTATGTAATAATTTCGTGAATACGGGAATGTTTATAAATTCAATCAATTAATTAATAATAAGTCAATAAGGTAAAGTTTATTAAGCATTCTATTATCCTCCATCTATATATTTCAGAACAAGAACACCACCTCAAAATATAGAACAAAAATAGAGGGCTCTATAAAATCGATGTGGTGCACGGTTTCATCTTCTGATGCATCAACTTTAGCACTTAATCTACATTGCGGCCATGGTTATCACGACCACGTGTATTATTTGTTAATGTAGACTTAAGACTTACAAAATGAGTGGCAGTTATATCATTACCGGTGAAGTTTCCGTTGTTGCCATTTTTTTTATTTTAGCCATTTTAGGCAACTTGATTAATGTGTTAACGATCCAGAAAAAAACCAAATTGGTTGCTTGAGGACATATATTATATTAAGACTGCTATTCAAACAGTGATTGTAACACTTATTTTTATACTACATGATATATAAATACTGTTACTAAATTCCCTTAGATAAAATATACCAGAAGGACCTAAATTTGTTCCTCTTATGTAAATGTATGAAATGTTATACATAATTGTTTATTTTCAATTTGTTAATCGAACATTTGGAATGTATTTTATGTACATGATTGTTATTTTTGACTATTATGTAACCTTCTAGAATGTACCATAAGTGTATATAAAACTCACTGGTCCTGGATTATTACTTTTCAGTCAATACGATTCAGTCATTAGGTTCAGACATTACAATACAGTGATTGGAGTCATTCTATCATTTGGTTATTACATTTTGGATAACATTAATAATGTCAGACAAATTGTTTGTTAAATATCGAATTTAGATAAATATTTGGATATATAAACTGTGGGAATATTTACAAAGTTGGATATTTTACATCGTTCGATTTCCAACAAAGATGAGAGAAACCGGACTTTTAACTAGGAACAGTGATCTGCTGGATTTTTCATGCTTTATGTTTTTTATCTAAATTGTTTATTTCCTTCTGTTTGTAATGTAAGTTTCTTTACAATATTGCTGTTAAATAAATGTGTATTTGTACATTAGAGTTTGTTGCTGGTTTCATATCTTTTATGTACTGTAACACATCCATGTAACTTTATGCCCGGTTTTCAGCCCGGCTAACTCAGTTGGTACATGTACATCGCAAGTCTATCGATAGAAGTGTCGTGGGTAAGATTCCCAGCGGAACATTCTTTCGTAGAGTTTGGTCATGAAATTATTTCTACGGCATATACTATGTTGATTAATGCTGTTGCAGAAGTATCGTTGAAAACACAACAAGAAAATGGAAATACTCTAACCTTATCTAACGATGAATGTACAAGTAATTAAGCTAGGCATGTTTTTGAAAAAAAACCTTTGATTTGAGATAAATAAACATGTCTTAAACTAAAGTGTACATATAAGTTGTTTGATGAGCTTGTACTGTAGTCTGTTTTTCCATGTTGTCAAATGTATTGCTAAAGCAGTTTCATCTATAGTTAAGCATTATTTTACTACATGTGCTAAATCATTTAAAGAATAAAAAAAAAACAACAAGAAAACCCTGGTCGATAGCGCAGTTGGTAGCGCGCCGGGATTTGGAATCTCGTGTCCGAGGGGGTCTGGGTTCGAATCCCAACCGGGGAGGTTATACCGTTCCATGAAAATTTGACAATAATGTCGATTTGCCTCCATTGATTAGATAATATGGAGAAGTTTCCGGCCTTGTGGAAGGGTAGGTGAGTATTGGTTGTAGACAATGGTCCAGGAAAGTTTGGTTAGGTGCACTGGACGCCGTAAAATGACCTATATTGTGTTGACACGGCGTTAACTCCAATAAATAAATAAAATAAACTAAATTGCCTAAAATTAAATACACCGTTTTGTTAATCGAACATTTTGAATGATTTTTGGATGTACTTGTTTGTTATTTTTGACGATTCTGTAACCTTCTAGAATGTATAATTTGTGTATATAAAACTCACTGGTCCTGGATCATTACTTTTCAGTCAATACAATTCAGTCATTAGGTTCAGACGTTACAATACAGTGATTGGAGTCATTCTATCATTTGGTTATTACATTTTGGATTACATAAGTAATGTCAGACAAATTGTTTGTTAAATATCGAATTTAGTTAAATATTTGGATATATAAACTGTGGGAATATTTACAAAGTTGGATATTTTACATCGTTCGATTTCCAACAAAGATGAGAGAAACCGGACTTTTAACTTTTTTACTTTTAACCCAGTCAATTAATATTGCTGGTGAAACTATAACATCTGTGAAGACTATTCGCTATTTAGGGGCCTTTCTTGATGAAACTTTAAGCTTTAAAGGTCATATCAAAACAAAAAGTAGTACTGCCATGTTCAACTATTTACGTATCAACAGTATAAGAAAATATTTGGATGAAGATGCAACAGAAACACTAGTCCTATCTTTGGTTATGTCCCGCATTGATTATTGTAATCTGATCTTGTATGGAATCTCAAAATGTGATCTATACAAATTTCAGCGAATTCAAATCATGTGTGCCAAACTAGTATTAATGGTAAAAAATCAGACAGTTAAGAAGATGTTTTGTACTCACTGCACTGGTTACCAGTCAATGCAAGAATAAACTATAAAAATTGAATTTCATGTACAACTGTTTCACTGGAAATGCACCTGCATATTTGACTGAAATTCTCCAAAAGCCTGTACAAAGCAGATCTGGTCTTAGATCTGCAAAATCCAAAGACCTGAATTTTTTGGTTTCAGTAAATAAGAAAAAAACATTCAGTGACAGAAGCTTTAGTACAGTAGGCCCCATGCTATTGAATAAGCTACCAGATGATGTCAAATTATCTCCTACTTTGGATTGAAAAATCACTATTTTTCTACTTTTTATAACCTATTCTAATATTGACGTGGCTAGTCCAATGGTAAACGTATTAAGTGATTAATGAATTAATTGACGTGGGATGAGAGGACTGCTTCTCTCTCTGTCAAAACATACTTTGTTTGATATGACTGTATTACTACTTAAAACAAGGGGTCCCTTTAAAGGTGATGTTTCGACACCTTTGGGGATGTATTAAGTGCCCTTTTAAGGTGATGTTTTGACACCTTTAGGGAATTGTCTGGTTTACAATGGCGTTATGTTACACTGTTCGGACAAGTCCAGTTAACAGTAGCATCATGCTATACTGTTTAGGACAACAACTTTCAATATCAAATTAATAAAAACAAATGTAAAAATAAAGTCGAATCATGAACTAAGATTATTGTATGTCCTATAAACTTGATATATGAAAAACAAAATGCACAGTCACACTATATAACATCATGTGTGATAAATTTTATTTTGTTTTGTGTAATTGTATATATTTATGGTGGAGGGTTTTTACTTATTTTTTTCTTATTGTTATTATTAATCTTTTTGTACAATGCCATTGCATTTGTAATATAGAAATAGGCGTTTAATCAAATGAAAGTTTAAGTTTAAGGATCAGTGATCTGCTGGATTTTGCATGCTTCATGTTTTTATTTAAATTATTTCTTTCTTTCTGTTTGTAAGTTTCTATACAATATTGCTGTTAAATAAATGTGTACTTGTACATTAGGGTTTGTTGCTGGTTTTATTTCTGTTCTGTACCGTAACACATCCATGTAACTTTATGCCCGGTTTTTTCTGCTCGGCTAACTCAGTTGGTACATGTACATCGCAAGTCTATCGATAGAAGGGTCGTGGGTAAGATTCCCGGCGGAACGTTCTTTCGAAGAGTTTGGTCATGAAATTATTTTTTCGGCCATCAAAGCCTTCAAGCATATACTATGTTGATTAATGCTGTTCCAGAAGTATCGTTGAAAACACAACAAGAAAATGGAAATACTTTAACCTTATCTAACGATGAATGTACTAGTAATTAAGCTAGGTTTGTTTTTGAAAAAAACTTTGATTTGAGATAAGTACACATGTCTTAAACTAAAGTGTACATATAAGTTGTTTGATGAGCTTGTACTGTAGTCTGTCTTTCCATGTTGTCAAATGTCTTGCTAAAATCAGTTAATCTATAGTTAAGCATTATTTTACTACATGTGCTAAATCATTTAAAGATTCTGAAAAACTAGAACAATGGTTTAAGTTTGCATCATCTAATTTTTATTCTTATAATGTATTTGCAAGTTTTTATCAGTCATCTAGAGCCCACCTGGCTAGGGAAACAATACATTTTGCAATAATAAAGGCTGTTCATCATTTATATTATACAAACTTTGACCTGAATTCACTGCCACTAAGTTCCCATCAAAAGTTAAATATGTTTCATTCATTAAAATAAATAAAACAATCATAAACAAATGGCGTAATTTGAAAAAATAAAATCAGAAGGGATTTACAACTCACACATGTTCTAAAATTGAGTCACTGATTAAATTGACCCTTGCAAGTGTTGCTAGGTCATAAAAGTTTTGCACGACATGCTGCTTATTTGCTATAGATTTCTGTACAAAGATAAATGGTGCTGTTACTTAAATTTGTTAAAACAACCGTATTTATTTATTTGGAAAATGATTTTCTGATTTACATTATATTGTTTCTAGATGTTCAAGCAATAAATTATGATGCTGCATATTAAAATAATTCCTCTGATCGTTATTGTAGTGGCATCAGAATAGCATGCAGAAAGACAATTTCATAGGAAAAGCATTTGATAGATACGACATAAAGATGATTAACCCTGTATTACACTTTGCAATGAAACTTTGCAATGAGATTTTCAAAAGGCTAAATCTAAAACACATGTACATGTATATCCCTTAACACTGATGTTTAAATGAAATTGAGTCACTTTGAAATTGAGTCAAGTGAAAAAAGTGTTATAATTTATTATCTATTCCTTAATTTCAAACTTTGGCCCTTATCACTGTAAACCATATTTACTCTACTAATTGATTGCTCTCGGCGCGATATGACCTTTCTGTGTTGGTGCGCCGTAAAACCCAAACAAACAAACAATTGATTGCTCAGACACTTTAAATTAACAGACACAGTCATAAAATACATTGTTTTCTGATCAGTTACAAGGTCAATTATAGCATAGCAAAAATATTGTCCGACCTTCTACTAGAAGAAAATGTGTACTGCGTAGTATACATATCAAATAACAATGACGCACTTTGTACTCGTAAATCCCCCTCTCTCTTTCTCTCTCTATGTTTATACGACCAGATGCGTACAGCGACGAAAGTATAATCAATAAGTACAGTGCGTCACCCACAAAAAGTAAATAGTCAGAAACTACTGTCCTTGCTACGCACCTGTTTATCATAAGCTACTAATGGGACAATACCATGTATTCATTTCTCTATACCGAGGAAAATTTCATGGGACAAACAGGAATGGTAGAGCAAACTGTATTGGTTAAAATTTGGTTTAACAGCTGCGTCGAATATCCAGACTCATTACAAAGTGCTTAACTTTTTTTCCTCATCAAGTCACTACGTTTAAAAGTACGCACTTAACTGCTAATGACAGCAAATAACAATGCAGTCTCTCCTTAAAGGAAATTCCCTTACATATAGCATGTTAATTCACAAGTGTTTACTATTGTTATTATCGTAGGATGTTTCAATTGTTCTTATAAAAAAGTAATGTATTTAGCATCATGTGGAAGTTAAGTGTTTTTGTCGACACATATAAATCATCTGATATAAACAGTGTAAGAGCAGTGAGCTTACTGTAATTTTAAAGTGTCAACCATCCAACCACTAATTTTTCCGTTTCTTAACCAAAATAAATGTCCAGCATTCTACGTTCTGATCGCAAATATTACTTTAATTTAATAAGTGGCTTAAGTCAGTTATTTCCCTTTATATACTCTTTAGAAAGGTTGGTCCAATCAGTTGGGTTTTACTCATACTTATCATTGAAATTTACTACTATTTATCTTAAATAACTGTTTTGTAAATCATTTAATTTGTTTGAAAATCTAACTAAGTGTTGTCAGGGTAAAGAACTATCTAAATGCCATCACTCTTGTTTATATCTTAATCAAAAAGAAAGATATGAGATGAAATGTTTTATTATCCATAATTAGGACTTCAATGATAAAATCCGAGGATTCCAACTAATTGGACCTACCTACCATTTGGAATGCTTCATATTTTATCAAGGAAATATAACTGAAAAAAGTCCCTCTTTTAAAAAATTTTGATACTTACGTGTGATATTTGAACTATAAGCGTCGATGCATAAGCAAACGATATACGTGTAAACAGTTTTAGAATTTTAGATTGATGATACTTTCCAGTAATAAAGGGTGCCGATAGTGAAGGTAGGAGTTCGGTTCTATAAAGGTCATTTGAATTTTTCTATTTGCGCTTAAATGTTGCAAAGGATTGACAAAAAAACGCAAAGTGGACACAATTCGGACGTTTAATAGTCTCGTTAAAATGCCGGACACTTTATTTAGCATAAATGTAACCAAACTACTAAAAATTAGTTATCCATTGTTACTATAGTACTATTTTCCTTTGATTTAAGCTTATTCGGTGAGAAATGTTCGGTTGAAACAGAAATATCCGATACCTTGTACAATACTCGGGTGCCGCCATTATTCTGCTTTGCCTGACATACTTTTATCCATCAAAGTACGACTGGGAACCAGACCACCAAAATTAATATAATTATCAGAGCCAAACCAACCAATCAAATATTTCACTTCCTGATTTTTTTTCCGCCCACTTAGAATTAGATCTATGCACAGAAAATGTTTCAGAATGAAATGTTTCCTTATCTTGAAAGCACGATAAAGTATTTATAGTGTAAACTATTTTGATTATGATGTGCAGCTTGAGTTATACAGAGAAAGTTATAATAACATAAACTGTAGTTTTCATATTTAAATATCGTGATATTTAAACATTCATACATACTTGAGCAACACGCGATGGAGAAAAGTTTGGTGCTGTTGATTTTAATCGGAGCAATATTGTTTGTCGACGGGTCATATCACGCATCAAAGAAAAAGGTTTGTTGTTATGTTACATTTTATTGGCTTTGATTTAAATCTACGTGTATTATACGTGGTTTTCGACGGAATTGTGACCGTGTTATTTGTACTTTGCAAAGTGAAAAAGCCGCCCGGCTAGCTTAGTTGGTAGCTAGCCAGTCTACTGATCGAAGGGTCGTGGGTTTGATCCCTGGGCGGGGCATACATTCGTGGAGCTTGGTCATGAAATTATTTCTACGACCATTCTCCCTCCTACCAATGATTCTTAACTATGTAGGACAGTTGTCAGTCACTGACGAAAGTATGCGCATAGTAGTTGGTTAACTGCTATATCCAGGGGTATAGCCATTCCAGGAGCAGTGAATAGGTTGACTCACCGTCGTCAAATGACCTATGTTGACATGTTGGGCTATTTCATGTCAAATACTAATTGTTTATGAATAATAAGTATCGATGATAGTTTAACTACATGTTTAATGTTCTAAGACTAGATGATAAATGTATGAGTGTTATAGAGAGCATGTGTATATGTATATGTATATAAATCTATTATGCTACAGTACAGTACAATGTTCATTAACTCTGTATCAATATTATACAAGTAAGGGTGCTGGAGTTATTTCCCATAATGGAACAATCTATACAATGTGTTGCTACGGCGTTAAACCAAACAAAAACATAAAAACTAAAGCAAAGTGAAAACGCAATAAATGTGAATTGACTTGTGTGGATGTTTAGTACAACTTTAATGAAATAAACAGCAATATTCAATTTTGTGTTGTCACAATCCGTACGATAATGTCGTTGTGTAGTATGAGTCGCCGTTGCCTGCTTACGTGACATAATGAAATAGTCAAGATTCAAACATACGAGCTCGAAAATAAAGTATACAATCAGTTTGTCAATACTTGAACAAATAGTTTTGATCTCAGTGGGTTTAAAATGAAGTCATATTATAGAGAAAAAAATACTTCGAATTACATAATTATATAAGCTCTATAAAACTATTTTGGATTAGGTATACTGATTAGTATCTTATAAATGAATATAATGTGCTATCATAAAAGTACCCCACTTTTTTAAGGAATGGACACTTGGTCAAATTTAATTTAGAAAGCAGAATAGTTTGAGCTGTTTATTGTGTCTCTTACACATGTTATAGTTTGATACCTTCGTGGTTGTATATAAGAGTTTTCAATTCTACTATTATTAGTTTCTCTTCATGTTGTGGCATTAACTGTAACTGCTTGTATTTTTTATCTTATTCGTTTCGCTTGAGTATTTTATTGTATCACACCTCACGTGATTTTTTACTATCTAGCTTAATGTGACGTCACAGGGTGACAATCCGTAATGTTACACTCAGGACATCACCTGCCGGTCAATTTGACATCACCTATAGACCGGCTTAAAGTAATGGGAGACTACTGCCTTAGAGTTTGCATATACCCGGCATTAGTCATTCAATTTGAGTTACCTCCCTTGCGCAGACGCCTACTTTTTACGAAACAACAATCGAAATGTGAAACAAGAAATATCTGTAAAAGATATTCGGCGCTGTGAAGGATTCGTCTTGTTTTAAGTATAAATGTGTATGGTATTGTCTGAATTTATTTTAATTCCTAAATAAGTAAAATATTTTTTTTCGAGATCCACATAAATACAAAAATATTGATATTTTGGGACCTTAAACTCTTTCTAGACCCGCATTTTGAAAATTTGTAACCGTATACTAAACGTTCTTTTCGGGTCTGCATATTGAAAATTTGGATCCGTACACTAAACTTTCTTAATATCTGCATATTGAAAACGTTTAACCTATATTATTATTTGGGCCCGCATATTGAAAAATAAATAATGAGATGCGGATTTATTGAATTTTTCACAATGTTTTCGCGACCAAAATGCAACAAAGAAAGGTAACCAAGGAACCAATCAATCATGTATTACTAATTCGAAGAATAAATACATTGTAAAATTAATATAATTAATACATAGCTCGAATTTAGGAAGAAATTTAAACAAAATCTGTATGTAGGAATCAAGTTGATTTTTGCCCTTAGTGACCTTTTGACCCAAATGTCGGTCTCAGCGTGTCCTAAAACTGTACAAACACATTTCATATGGATTTGGACTATTAACATAAATATTTCCCATATCATTTGCAATGATAAGTGGGTAAATTGAAGTCTTTACATGTTTTGCGATTCAATGATCCAAAGGGAAGTAATCGTGCAATAAACCAAACGTTTAATTCGAGACCGCAGTTTGAACATTTGGGATCCCTATAAGTAAACTTTACTTCGGGACAACGAATAGTATCAAATATTTTATTAACTTCTCTCTACCGAGAAGAATTTCATTGGACAAACAGGAATAGTAGAGCAAATTGCATTGGTTAAAAATATAGGTCAAAAGTTGGCTTAGACAGCTGCGGCGAAAAAATGTCTTCAAGTTTAGAAGCGAATAAAACAGAAAAAAGTAAACGATTTGAATCAGTAGAATGAACTAGCAGTCGTTACTGAACACGCAGCTGGCTTCCAAAACTTTCAAAGCCGTTATTTTAATATTTTGATTTTAAGTTCTGGATCATGCCCGTTATGAAACCTCACAAGAATAACACCCTTCATTTACCCCGTTTTTTTATCCAATACCCATCTGGTAATTAGTCGTCTTGAATGGTCAAACATGTTTTTAAGATGGCGGCGGAGTACTGAATTTTTAGACCTATTGGAAACTTTGACGTACATGTATTTTATAATCTGAAGGGGTATTTTATACATTAAAAATTGGAAATTAAAAGGTTATACATTGTTTTATCGGTATATCCTTAGATTACTCCATTGCACACTGAAGCGTAATTGTCACGGTACAACGTAACAGTGGTGTAACGTAATACTTGAACTCGATGTGTATTGTCACTAACACTTCAGGATATAACTATAACAACACAACGTCTTTAGATGGTGACATTTAATAAAGGTCCGTGATCGTAAAGTTGTACACATAATAATAAATATATTTTTCTAAGTCCAGGGTAAACTAAATAATGATGATACAATAACAAAAACTATGGAGCGAGCAGCCCGCAAGAGCGCTCGCACAGCCCTAACGTTACTTTGACTGAACTCTTAACAATAACATCTCATAATGACTCGCTTAACATGGTTTATATAGGGTTCCACTGATGAACTTAATCTTACAAGAAATATGATGCCCATCAGTGATTATGAATGCATTAATTTATAAGATGTATATCCTTATTAACAATAATTGAAAGAGTACATCATTTAGCTAAGTCATGTTTGCATATGATCTAATAGCTCGAGTGCAACTTCCATATTTGTAAGCAACGTATTAATTTCTGTCTGGGAAATATAGATACGATCGTAATATAGTGATTAACATAAACTACTGTTCGTTAATAAGATTATTACTGATTAAACATTTACGTCTGCTCATTACGCCATAACACTCGATGAATGTATGCGAGCGCGGCAGATTCCTGGCACGATTATTGGTGGACTTTTATCATGCACATATCTTCAGCGTACCCGTTCATTGACAGTATAAACACGGATTCGCTGAAGACCTTGAGCTACCTCGGCTTAAGCTAAAGGTAAATTTTCACAAGTGTACAAATCAGATGTTCCTTGAAAGGATTAGAACGGAAGAAAATTCTTATAGAGTTTTTATCTTTTTGTAGATGATTTAACACGTATCATGTTTAAATGATCTGAGAAAATGAAACAATGAACTTCGGAAACATTAAACAAGTAAAGGGAAAAAAGAGGGAGGGGTGAGAAGTAGTAGTGACTAACTCTATTTGATTACTAAATGAATCTTTTTGTTTTTGCTAATGTATAACTGGACATTTTAGACTATTTTTATATGTCATTGTCTGTAAGATTAAGGTCGCCAAATAGTAGATTGTCCCGGGTTAAATCATAATTTTGAAGATTTGTAAAGAGCTCATGTTAAAATATTGTGTGTTTTGCATTAAAAAATGATAAATCAATTTAATCTGACCACATTCACATAAAGGAGAAGGAGTAATGTTTCTTATAAATAGATGATAATTTAGTGAACTGCATTTCATACAAAGGCGTGCATGGAGGACTTGAGGCTTTCTATCCTTAGAATAGTAATATTTTGGTGATTTATTTTGGTTCCGAGTAAACGCCGACTTAAACGACGAGAGTGTTGGGAGATAACGAATTTCAATGGGGAGGTTGTTCTAATCTCTTATAGTGGACGAAAGAAATTAGTTATAATATAGAGAAGTTTTTGATACCACCATATTGGTCGTGATTTTTAAGATTATATCGTGTGTTAGCTGGATCAGGAATTAAATAAGAAGGAAGTCAGGTGTTAAGTTATTTTTCATTTCGTAAAATAGAATGAGTAGTTGCTTGTATCGTCTTTTGTATCTAAAGTTTCCCAGGTATTTTTTTTATAAAGATTTTCAAGTGATACAAGTTTTGTTGCACCTGATGCTATTCTTGCGCATTCGTCTTGAATTTTATCTAATAGTTCAAGTTCAAAATGAAAAGCAATTCCCCAAACGACATTAGCATATTCCAGAATTGGTCGAATGAAATAAGTATATATAATTTCAAGGGACTTCCTTTCTAGGACGTATTTTAGTTTTCTCAATACGATCACTCGTTTCAAGCGTTTACAGTAATAGATTCTATGTGCAAGAGTCAGTTACAACTTAAGAAGAGAAAAATTCCAAGAAGTTTGTGGTCATCAACCTCAGGTATATTTTGATGTAGCAATGTAGGATGATCTATGTTATGTATCTGGATACAATGAGAGATTCTGCCAGTCTTCTAGACTTCTTTCTCAAAATGGAGGCCAACGAATAAAACTCACGACAAGTCAAGGCAATTTATGATAGTGATCAAATGATTTGTCTTAGACCACTGTGAGAGAGGCTAGTGACTTTAAATATTATTGTCTCTGTTTTAGTTCATTTTTATCGGAGTTCCACGTGCACATCTATGTGTTACGTTCGGGAAGGAAACGGGTTTTTGGTCAATCAGATAGGGTACGAACAAACTATTTTTCCTGTTTAACGTCACATAACTTTCGTCATTTGCTTTTCATTAATAAGCTTTTATATGCAATCGACAAATTAACCATTTGTTTGATAAATAATACCAAGTTTTTAAAAATCGAACTAGAAATAAAAACACAAGAGCCCGTTGAATAAGATCGGTCATTTTTTTCTTGGTTTCTGAGTTGAAGAGTTACATAACTTTACTATATATATATGCGTGTGCGTATAATTTTTTTTTGGGGGGGGGACTGTTTTGTGACGGCAGCCTTTGATTGATATAACAACAGTTTGACGTCTATTTGATAGATAGTTCGTAAACCAAGCAAAAAAAAAAACGCCGCATAACCAGCATATTCTAGTTTTGAAAGAAGACCTAAGTGCTTAACTTATCAAACGTCTTACTGATATCAAAGAAGATATCTCGCTAGCTTCTAGCCCGTTATCTAGTAATTTACCAAGAGTAACAAGTTGGTTCACCGATGAATCACTGGGTATGAAACCAGACTGCACAGGAGTGATAATTTTTTTTTCTTGGAAATGGTTGAATAGATGTTTAAGATCAAGAGCTCAATGACTTTTCCAATTGTATTGAGCAGCGAAATAGGACGATAATTAACAGGCAAAGAAGAGTCACCTCATTTGAGCTCACCTGAGCACAAAGTGCTCAAGGTGAGCTATTGTGGGGGGTCTTACCAATGTGTGTTAGTGCGTGCGTGTGTGCGTGCGGGTGTGCGTGCGTGCTTGCGTGCGTCCGTCGTCAACAATTTCTTAAAACATCTTCCTGTCAAAAACCGTAATGTCTACTGTTATTAAATTTGGCATGTAGCATCACTAGAAGGTGCTTTACAAAGATTGTGCAAATTATGTTCCTGAGGTCAAAATTGGCCCCGTCCCAGGGGTTGCAAGATTTACATAGAGTAATGTAAGGAAATTTAAAAAATCTTCTCCTCTAAAATTTGAAGGTTTAGAGCTTTGATATTTGGCATGTAGCATCATATTAGGGTTCTGTACAAAGATTGTTCAAATTATCCCCTTTGGGTCAAAATTGGCCCCGCCTTAGGTGTCGCAAGATTTACATAGAGTTATGTTAAAATGTTAAAAAATATTCTTCTCTAAAACTTGAAGGCTTAGAGCTTTGATATTTGGCATGTAGCATCATATTAGGGTTCTGTACAAAGATTGTTCAAATTATGATTTCGGCATTTAAATTGGCCCTGTCCCGGGGGGAGGGGGGTTCATAAGCTTTATGTAAAGTTGTATCAGGAAATGTTAAAAATTATCTTCTAAAAAACTACAAGGCATAGAGCTTTCATATATGATAAGTGGTATTATCTTGAGTTCTTCTACAAAGATTGTACAAATTATGCTTGAGGGCAAATTTTTTGTCATTCCAGGTGTCTCAAGATTTACATACAGTTATATAATAGAATGTTAGAAATCTTCTGTTTAACTTTAATAATTAGCAGTAGCATCAAGTTGTTGCCATATACATATACAAAGATTGTTAAAATTTAATATTGTTCAAATCATATAATTAAAATCAAAACTAGCTTAACCCCATGAGCTTTTCTACGAAAAATGTACAAATTATGCCCCTGTAAGCCAAAATACCTCTTGCCTCAAGAGGCTCAAAATTTTTAACGACTAATATCATAAAATGTAAAAAAAACTTTTCGCAGAAATTGTTTGGTTTGGTTTTACAACATACCAACACTAAAGGTCATATCATGCCGGAATTTCGCAGAAATGACAAGACCTTCATCTTTCATATTTAGTATGTTATGTCACTTTAATATTTCTGTACAAAAATTGTTCTAATCATGTATCTGGGTTCAAATTTAAATGTCCCATAGATCACAGTTTTCATCAGCTAAAACTGTTAAAATATTCTGTCAGCTATTCTAAGCTTCTAATACTCAGGTGAGCGTTCCAGGGTCCTCAGGACCATCTTTTTAATATTGCGGACACGTTGGCTTCTTTCTAAATATCAGACACTTTACTACTCGCCAGAGAGGCATTAAAAAGGTCACAAACAGAGAAAGTTCATGGGCGTCTTCTCGCAGAATGTTATTACTTATGCCATCAGGTCCAGAAGCTTTATCTTCATTTAATAATCTGAAAACGTTTTCAGTTCCATGTGCTGAAAGAGTGATTGCATCTAATGTATTTTCCCGCCATAGTAGGACCAAGATCAGGAAAAGATTTGTTACAATTTTCGATGTATGTTTGTTTAATGAAATATTTGTTTAATACATTTGCATTACTTTCGTCAGTAAAGTTTAGCTTATGTGTTTCAAGATCTTTTAATGGAGAAATTGAGAAAGTTTGGTTGGTAGATATAAAAGAATTTAGGGTTTTCCACCAGTCTTTTTGAGATGAAGATGTGTTTTGAGTTTATCAGACAGTTTGTTTTAATAATTCAATTCAGCTTCTCTTACTTTAGATATGGTTACGTTTCTCAATTGTTTTTTCTAAACTTAAGTCAATGATTCAAAAATTTTTGTTATGTTATGTAAGTGGTATTATTATTTACCTTAATGATCCTGTAAATACTCCACACTTTTATCACGATGCACTTATCATAAAAAGGAAATAAAGATAATATAATAGAATGAGATATAGAATCGGTTATGGGAACAAAGAAAGCTAGTCAGCTATTATATCACCACAAAGTCAGTAGTGGATTTGACCTGTCCTGTTTGCGGGGCGCTACCTGGGAGAAGTCCCTGCCGGCATAGCACAGTCACTAATAGGGATACAGTAGCTGTAGAAAACCCCCTTAAAAGTGTTGGAAAGACAATTCCTCTTTGAAATGTGCCAAAGAAGGAGCCTCAACAATAGATGCTGGTAATGAATTCCATAAAGGTATGATACGAAGGATGAAGATAAACTTGAATTTGTCTGATGAAGGGGAGAACCGTCTGTACTTGAAGTGATGTAATGACCTAGTTTTGGTCAACAACCTCTCAGCATAGTCTGATATATTTAGGTGAACAAGATTATTCTTATAGGAGAAGATAAGCTGCAATTTCTACTCGATCTTTTACTTTCCAATAAGAACCCTAATATGATGCTCCCAGCCTAGTTGGTCGAGCATAGATGATACACTGCTGGTATTATGAGGGCGGTTGAGAGATAATCTGGCAGCTCTTTCTTGTTTCATGTCAATTCAGTAGTTGTCTTTTTGTTACATGTTCTACATAATATTCAAGATAAGGACGAACAAAGAAGAAGTAAGCTATAGACTTAGTGTTGGTAGAAGCAAATGACAGGTGGTTCCTTTTCGAAAATTCTTAGATAATATTGCATTTCTTGGTATTTCTTTTAATATGGTTAACCCAGGATAAGTTGGATTTAATGTCCACACCTAGGTACTTGGTAGATGTTTCTTGGATGAAATTGAAGCTTTTTAGTTTGTACAAAAGTGGATGTCTAGATTTGGAACCATGAAGAAAACTACAAATTTCGTTTCCATTCTGACAAAGAGATGGGTTCAGTGGAAGTGTAGACTTGTAAATGATAGCATCATAAGTAAAGAGTCAAGTCTACGATAAAAAGTCATTAGGACAATTAATAATGAACATAAGGATAGGACCTAAGAAAGAACTTTGAGGTACGCCTATGATGTCCCTATCAGATGTTTTGTCTTCTATTAGTACTTGTTGACAATAGTCAGAAAGAACACTTTTAATCTACCAATGAGTATTGCCACGGATAGCCTTGTGATGAATTTTGGCGAGAAGACGTTGATGAGGAACTCGGTCAAAGGCTTTCAAAAAATTCGAGTCTGTATGCCTTGTCTTGCGAAGGAGAAAGTGTACTAAGGATAAGATCTGGGTGTCACAGCTGCGTCTAGCTCTGGCTCTATGTTATATACTTTTATTACCTCCGAGATCGGAGAGCAAAGAACATGTACATATTAATCAACTACATTAAATGAAAAAAACATACAATACAATGGCATATATACAAAATTACAAAAATAGGAATGTACATAAATGTATTGTTCGGCTTTATACATCTGTAATCATCTCCAATGATTTTAAAAAGTAATTCAAACATAACGATGCTTTAGTACTCATGGACAATGAAGGATAGATTGCCATATTCATGTACATCAGCGGGGTTGGTGCATGCATCCCATACAGCTAAACAAAACAGAACAAGATAATTTTTACAAACTGATAAATACTACTGTTTATATAAATACAACGAATTACATTTTGTATTGAGCTTATGTTAATCGCTGTAAGTATAATATAAATATTTGTTGAGCGTCTAATATACTGTCAACGTCCATACTGTGTCCGGTAATGAATTACATACATTGACTTTTCATAGATTTATGTATTAATATAGATTAATCAATGATACCCATTCTGTCCAATAGGTCAGTCCACATTTTAAGTCTGTAAGTGTTGTATGAAGTACAGTGATATATGTTATGTACAATAATGTCGTCAGTCATTAGTTTACATTTTGAGCACAGTGCAGGTATACTACTTGACATCAATTTTGCGAGTGTATTCACTGCGCACATATAAAAATGTCTTTTCTCTGGAGCCGTCCTAATCTTTGTCCAAAAAATACAGGGACGATTTTCACGTAAAATACTGGACATTTCCGGTTGTTTATTGTGAATTCTGTTCAATTGTTCACGAGTATTAGTATTCAAAACATGTCTGGCTAAAATATGTTTCCATTGATATTTTGATGGGAATGATACAGTTTTAATGTATAGGTTTAGGTATTCACTTAAGTCATATATATTTAATAACCTCATAATATCTGGGATAAAACCAAGGACTTGCTTCTCGTCGTTGATATAATGAATTAGTCTATTAAGAAAGATTTTCTTCGACAGGTAAGTGACCTGTTGAAGATATCAGTCATTATAGAAGCAACCTCTAAGGCACACTCTCAAAGCAACCTAGCTGGAATACCGCCAGGGCCAGGGCCATCAGGGCCAGTTGCTTTTCATGGATTGATGATTTACAGGAAACTTAGGCATGTAATATGAATATCTGGCATAGTTGGGCGTGGTTCTCCTTCGGGGTGGCGGGTGGTTCCTCAGTATTTTTATTTGTGAAGACAGACTGATATTGTCGATTTATGATGTTGACGGCTGTATCGGTGGCTTTCAGGGATAGGTTGAATACTGAATTCTAGTACTTGAGTAGTACTTGAGATATTTCAAATTTTGTACTCGTACTTATGAGTAATGAGTACCGGTTTTTCTTCAGTACTCGAGTAGTACTTAAGCACTCATGAGTATTTTTAGTATAAGATAGTTTTGTCTGAGCAGATTTGTAGTAGAACAGAACATATCTTTTATTTTGTCACAGTTTACAAACAGAAAGTAAATACACGTGAGCAAATTTTAGCATAAGTAAATAAATACAACATGACGGTTCAATTTCAAAAATCAAGAATTAGAAATAAAAGAGGCTTATTTTATTTATCCATTCCATTAAACATCAAATAAAGCTTCAAATTTAATTTTAAACAAGACAGTCAAAATGTCTGAGTTTTAAAATGTTTTAGTTACCTAACTAACTTAGTGAAAAACGAAACTAAAAACTTTGTTGAATTAGCTACTGTTATTTAATTTGCATGAAATTTTATCTCAGTTTGAACTAAAACATTGTGCAGGGTTTTTTTCACAACAAAAGTGATATTGTAATATTTTATAATTCATTTTAAAAATTACATTATGACGGATGCATATAACTATTTAACGATTTTAATAATTTATAAGCTATCAGAGAACAAATAGTGACAAACATTGTTTTCACAGTTTATGCAGATGTATAAAATGCAAAAAGGAGTCAGACGTCCCATAGATATGCATATAATACCTTTAATATCAAATAATGATAATCCCATAACAATAGCTACCAATATAAAACTTGTAATCAGATAACCAATTAATATGCATTATCATTTCTAAAGTAGTTTTAAACAAAATTCAATCAAAAATGTAACTTGAAATATAATGTAAAATGTTAAATTAAATAAAATGACCAGTACTCAGAAATACTCGTGAGTATCGAGTACTGTTAGTTCAGTACTTGAGTAAGTATGAGTACGAGTACAAGTTATTTTCCTGAGTACTAAAGTACAGACGAGTACTGGAAAAAGTGGTACTTGTACTCAGAATACTCGAGTACAAGTACGAGTATCCCATCCCTGGTGGGTTTGTTAGAATAATCTTTCTTTGTCCTTCAGGGGTGAAATTCAGCTGTTGTTTTTTCGTAAAGATTAAATGTATGACCAATTAATTTTGTTCAGAATCATTCAAAAGTTCTATAAGATTGTTTATGTATTGTTGGAAGGAGTTTCTAATGATTCTTTGAGGATGCTTTAAACTGTCTATAGCTGTTGATGTCCGATAGTTTCTTAGTATTCCGTTGTCAATGATAGACTTTCATTTTTCTTCTGAAGGCTGCCTTTATTGCATTGTCAATCCATAATTTGTTGTTGGATGACCCTTTGATCAGTTTGATTGATTGTTTTTGTTGGGTTTAACGCCGTAGCAACACATTATATAGGTCATACAACGGCGGTCTTACAACATACTCACCTCACTGGAAAGGCTAAATCTCTGGATTTAGCTGTTAACCTACTACTAAGCCTATACTTTCGTCAGTGAATGACAACTGCCCTTCATAATTAAGAAAATCATTGGTAGGAGGCAGAATGGCTGAGAAATAATTTCATGACTAAGCTCCACGAAAGTATGCCCCGTCCAGGAATCGAACCCACGACCCCTCGATCAGTAGACTTGCGTGCTAGCAACTGAGCTAGCCGGGCGTTGGTAAGTTTAAAGGTATATATTTGTCAATTAGATCATGAGAAAAAAGTTGGTCCAGATTCTTCTGATGACATAATTGAAGTAATGGGAATGCCAAACGATGGAAAGTATTTGCTTGATCTCTTCAAAGTTTGCGTTGGAGTTCTGCTTGACAGACTGATTTACTCAGGTATATGTGGTCCAAGACTAGATTCGATTTAGACAGCTTCATAATAAGGGTGGGCAAATCACTTGTTTTAAACGGTTGTTTTTAAGGCCAAATGATGCACTGAATCCAAATATGACCTTTACAATTCGATCAAAATGGCCGTATTTGGTTTTTGCAGGACCATTTAATATTGTCACCAAAGCTTGTAATATATCATTATGTAGGGTTTTAAGGATGATAAACACGTTTTTGAGGTTAAAAATATGAAAAGTTATATTAAAAGCTGTATTTATTGATATTGTATACAGATTTCAGCCAAAATCACACAATTTTGTAGTTTTATATCTACTTTTGCATTAAATCAATTTCCAATAAATGTTTTTATAGGCTTTTCACATTGCATATTACTTTTGTAATATTTATATCTGCTTTTGATTATATTAATGCTACTAAGAATTGATTTTTTCACCTTTATCACGTACACACATAATAGCTTTAATAGCAATGACCAAATTGCATTCATCGAGCTATACCGCTCTTTCTGTTTTATTATACAATAACTTTAAACTGTTATTAATAACTAATAGCAAACCATCTACTGGTTTAAAAGGCTTTACTGTTTATAGATTTTGATGAATGGCAGATATTGTAAACGATGTCCTTATAATTATAAAAATTCAATTTTGAAATTATTCTATGAAGTTGAAGATAATAACTCTAACAAGCTTGTACTAGCTGTATCTGTACATTAATACATGTATATAATGTCTTGATTTCATAGTTGTGTAAAAAGTTATGAACGTTTAGACAAATATGTCACTTTTCCATTAATGGATATGTTTGGAATCAATAATGACGGAAGCGAAAATAGCATAGTTAAGGTCACTTTGATATCGAAGTCAAAATTGACCTCGAGATCTCACTTGAACGAACAAGGTTCTAAAGTAACATGATGCAAGATCATTACAAGGACCACAGACATGAATATTACTTTAATTGATAGTCAATGGAGACTTCTAGGAGCACACAACTGGTTGCTGTAATGAAGTTATTAAGACCATTCAATCAGTACAATTTTGAACCCGTTGCAGCTTTTGATTTGAAAGGCTTGTAGTACAGTGTATAAACCATGCAAAAGTCAATGTGGGAGTGTGCAAGATCATGTTCAACACTTCTGTTTATTTGTGTCAAGTACCTATGTATAGTCTTTAGATATGTAATTGCTTATGTGCAAAATGATACTTCTTTGTGATGTAAGGTTAAGGTGAAGTGTTCGGGCCATAATAACTCGAAGGTATCGCGCATTGTTCACTTTCTTTCACACTATATAAGGTTCATTTAGACATTGTTGTGTAGTTTACACACAATGTTTTCCTTCTGGATAGGTTCATTTTCATCTTAAAAGTTGTCATTCAATTTTAAATTTTGTTTAAGCATCTATCTAGTTGTTGAGATTTGTACGTTTTAGTTTGATGGATTCCTGCCTGGATATTGAAGATTACTTGTGGTTGTCCGCATAGACTTATAGATACGCTTGTTATTTGTTGAGTTGATTTGGAGCTGATATGTAGCATGTAAATGTAGTGGTCCAGTACAGGAGCCTTTGGAGATTAAATTTTTTACAATAATAAACTTGCTTAACTAGCAAAGAGAGGCAATCACTGAGAAGGCTTACATGATTAAGATATGTTATATGCTTACGTAATTAATGAAGTGATAAAATTAAAGAAAGATATCTATCTGTTGTACTACACTTTTAACAATGTAATATTGGTCCATTCACACCGAAATCAATTATTTAACTTAGGATTCACTGACAGAAAAACGATTGATATGTGAAGTAAGATAAGAGCCACAACTGTGTCGCATTTACACCAATTGCGAGACATAAAATAGAGATTGTTAACTAAAAATGGAAATATTTCTTGAAAACAAATTAAACCAAAAACATCAAACCAGGAAATTATGTTTTGCTTAATAGAGACAGTGTTTTAAAGCAAACTCTTTGATCATGTTGCATATTTTGTAATTGTCTTACACAATAATCGAAAATACGAGTATGTATTGTCTGGCCAAAATTTTGTATAAGTTATCAATAAATATAGGTTCCCATACTTAATTTTGGTATTGTAACCCCATGAACGTGTTTATCAACCATAAAAACCTATAAAATAATGTATTACAAGCAATGGTGACAACATTATACGGTCCCGCATAACCAAAATCGGCCTTGTCGGGCATTTTGAATTTTTGCAAAAAGTGAACCTTAAACGTCATCGTAAACAAATTCAATTGTGATATTCAAACTCAACACATAATTTGGCCACGTTTGGTTTGCACTTTTAAAAAAAGTTAATATTTGCCAAAGCCTATTCATAATGCCAGAAGTAATACCAACGTTGCCGACAAGAGAAGAGTTGTTGGTGAAAAATAAATCTAAGGTGTTTTCTGAATGTTCTGTTATTCTGGAAGGTTCTGTAAGACGTTGTTGGAGATATCTGTCATTTGTGATAAATAAGAGATAGGAAGGTTATAGAAGATGGGGAACAAAGGTTGAAGTCACAACCCAACCATATATTTGCTGCAAATAAGCAGAATCAGTGACATCTGGTGATCCGCAACAAGCTCCAACACATGAATTAGCCAGGATTCGGTATCAATCACAATGTCTAACAAATTTGATACATACACGTATAGAAACTCAAGTTAATTATTTAATTCATATGATAACTTAAGGAATAGTAAATGCAAACTTGCAAAACTTAGACTTTTTTTCTAAAACAAATAGCTACTCTACTCTGAGGTCAGAAATTGATTTTTAGTCATTTCAACCATCCGAGAAATGTGTAAACAATTAAATGTCCTGGATTAAGTATGTGTTAACGTATAAAGTGTAGCTTATGCCTTAGGTGTACATGATTTATGAACGTTTTGTAGTTAATATTAAAAGGAGGATTATTTTGAAAACATGTCTTTTTAAATGTTTATAATAATAGCTATATTTTATTTGTCCAATGAAATAACAATTACCAGGGCAACGTATTTCTACTACATTTATACAATTTGATTGCTGAGATTTTTCTGGCTGACCGCACATCATTTGAGAAAAATAACTGATGATCAGATTGGTCAATATCCGTGACTACAAGTCGCCAAGTTCTGTATGAGTAATTACTGATCAGTCTCTCTTAGTATTGAACGGCATTTAAGAGTTGGATTTAAATTGCAGTTCATTTGACTGTTGAGTAGATGTATAGGTATAGAATAGATAGGAAACAATATTCAATTGTTATTAGGAAATCAGAAGAAAAATGTATCGTTCCCAAAACAGACATGACTTAATTTTTTACAGTTTAAAGATAGGAAAATAAATATTTTATTCATAACATTTTATCCATACTTTCGTTTTTTTCAATTTATTAATTTCAGATACCAACACAAGATTTATACGTCGATGTAAATGAGAATTGTTATCTAGATGTTTTAGAAACTCAACACATCAATTGTAAAGTTGTTAATGATGACCAGCGGTCAGTTCCTCATGGTGAACGATGTACAATAGAAAATATAGATGAAGAACCACCACGTGTGGAAGAACTTATATGTAATAATGGACATTGGTCAGGAACTGATTATACAATAGGTATGTTTATGTTTTACATTGTTAGGGTCAGGAACTGACTATACAATTGGTATTTTTATGTTAAACCTTGTTAGGGCCAGGAACTGACAATACAATAGGTATGTTTATGTTTTTCATTGTTAGGGTCTGGAACTGACTATACAATAGGTATGTTTATGTTTTACATTGTAAGGGTCAGGAACTGACTATACAATAGGTATGTTTATGTTGTACATTGTTAGGGCCAGGAACTGACTATACAATAGGTATGTTTATGTTTTTCATAGTTAGGGCCTGGAACTGACTATACAATAGGTATGTTTATGTTTTTCATAGTTAGGGCCAGGAACTGACTATACAATAGGTATGTTTATGTTTTTCATAGTTAGGGTCTGGAACTGACTATACAATAGGTATGTTTATGTTTTTCATAGTTAGGGCCTGAAACTGACTATACAATAGGTATGTTTATGTTTTTCATAGTTAGGGCATGGAACGGACTATACGATAGGTATGTTTATGTTTTTCATTGTTAGGGCCTGGAACGGACTATACAATAGGTATAGCTATGCTTTACAATTATAGACAATAAGCACAGAAAAGTGTGCATAATCAGGAAACAGGTGAGTTATTATTTATTTGTGTATTATTCTAAAGAACTCGCACATACATTTCTCCTTTATTAATCTATATCCTATGAACATGTACAAGATAGTACGGTGTTGAACCACATTTACGGATTTGACTGAATAAAACAGGCGTTTTACTGCTCTTACAATCATTACTGAATTATGTGGTGTCCGGGATAAACTATGAATAATGACCCAGTCATAAAAAAAATGTGTGCAGATAATTCTTCAACACACGACTGAAATTTGTGTAATTACTTATTAGTCCCCAAAAGTAAATAAAACATTTGTTGCAACTTATGTATTAAAATAAACAAGAAATATCTTAAATGTTCGGCGCTATGCAGGGTTAATGCTTGTAGTGTAAATGCTCATACACGCTGTTCAATCATACCACCAGAAGCGATTTTGGGCGAATGTATTATCAACTAGCATAGTGCGTAATACACAGAGTAAATAGTTTGTAACTTCTGTTCGTGCAACGAACATGTTTATATCAAATAACCCATGGTACCATTATCTTCTACCCCTATCTCTATATCGGATTAAAATTTAATTAAACAGGTATGGTAGAGCAAATTGTATTTGTTGACAATAAAGTTTAAAACTTGGCTTAGACAGCTGTGCCGAAAATAAATGACTAAGTAATTCTCATCTTCTGTATGTGCTATAACAGTGGCGAGAAGTTTGTGTTTGTCCATAAAGTATTTAGGAATAACATAAAAGTGAAGGACAATACAGTCTCAATAAAGTAAACATGTCAATCTATTTCAATATTATAATTCCTTCGTCGGCCAAGGTTCATCACATGAGTGGGAAAATTTATATGCATTTTAACATAAATGGTAACATTGAATGCTGAATGTTCATCTTTATTATTTTAGGTCACCAATCTTTTGGGTTCTTTATCATGCATTTCTTTTTTTCTTGAGTATTTCCATGAGATAATCATCTGTCTTAAATTTTGTTTATAGCTATATCAAGACAGAAGCGGTTTGTTGGATTGATAATTCTTGCTGCTGCTCTTATTGTCACAGGAATTACTTGTGCAATAATTTGTAAGTACATAAAACATAAATTTTAAAATTATTATATGCTGCTAAAATGTAACAAAAAGTGACAAAATACTGCTCTGTGTTTATGACCAAATATTTTGTAAAACGTTCTGGTGACGATATTTATATTTTTTTTTAAATTAAATTTCCATGACAACCCTAATTGTATGACGTGATTTTCATTATAATAATATATTTTGCAGGTTCTGCGGATAAAGAAGGTTCCAAAATTAGACACCCACCAGAATTCCCGAAACATTGCAAACCTAGTGAAATTCATAATACTTACTATGTTAATCCGGGTAAAACTAGTATTAAAATAGATTGGACAGCACCTTCTGCTACAGATAAAAACGGAGACCAACCAAGGTTAGTAAATGATTGTATTTGATATCATTTGCTGTCCATTTGGGTCATCATTGGTCCCACATCAGACGACAACTTTAAACTGAGACTTAACATTAACATGCATGACATGTAGATGCACTATTGCTACCTATTTTATTGATTAATAGTCAAGATACATTTATTTATTTAAATTTTAACTAAAGATTTAAAGTAACTTGAATTTGATGGATCTAAAGCGGAGCCATGATGTAAGATATTTTGCAAGCAGTGCTTCAAGCCTGCGACTTCATGTGTAACTAGTTTCTTATTTGTTAACTCATATAGTTTTGTTAGTATTTCCACTCTAAAAGCATTGTTTAGAGCGATTCTATACACTTTATCCTATCAATTAGTACGCTGATAGTTTTCCAAGTAACAGTTCATTGTAAATGGTTTCTTTTCTGTGTCTGAATAATGCATATAGTATATACAGTAAGGCGCGCGAATAACTAGAATTTTTTTGAGTATTTCGTACGTATTTCGTACGTATATGGTAAGTATAACGTGCGTGCGAATCACAGCGTATAAGCCGTACGTGCGTATAATTCGTATATCGCATCGTATTGTATCGTATGATCGTATCTATACATAGTATAAATCGTATGGTAAACATCGTATGAATGGTATAATCGTCTTGTTCGTATCGCATCGTACGTAAGACAAGTATTATCACACGAACTATTGAATTATTATAATTTAGCGGGGTATTTTCCCGACAAATTATTTATCAAATTCCGTCGAGTGTTTTTCACAATTAAATGGAAAATACGGACACCATAAAACTTGTTCATCATTAAAATTGCTTTTTTGTCAGCGATTAAGCAGGATATGATTCTTTTTCATCGGAAAGGAATGGCAATTTCTGATTTTGAAATAAAGAAATTTGGTCTACATAGCATAAAAAGATGCTTGTACCAAGAAATAAATAACATTTTGAAACGATACGGAAAACTGGCTCAGTCTCTCTCAAAAGTAATGGTAATTTACTTTCAGTTTTTACTGGTGTTAATTATTTGAGGATTTACAATTTTACATACGACTACGAGTAGTGTCTTTAGTCTTACAGCATACATAGACATACTATTCAATAAAAAATATGTCAGTTACAGATTTCGATGCATGTGTACTATATGTTTGTTTGTTGAATTACACGCCATAGTAACACATTGTATTGTTCATATAACACTGGTCAGTCAACCTACTCACTCTTACTGAAGTCTTAATCTCTCGATGCAGCTATTAGTATCAACCAACTATTTAGCACATGCTTTCGTCAGTGACTGACAACTGCCCTACATGATTACAAACCATTGGTGGAGGGAGAATGGATGTAGAAATAATTTCATGATCAAGCTCCACGAAAGTATGCGCTGCCCAGGAATCTAACCCACGATCAGTTGACTTACATGCTACCAACTAAGCTAGGTGGGCGGCTATGAACTAAGATATAATTTAGTTAAGAACTGATAATATGCCTATTGTGTGCCTATAATAAGCTAGCTTAGTTCATGAGTTGTTTGTGTAAATCTGAAAATAAATACACTAGGCAAAAATTTGGTATTCTAAAACACTGTCTTCTTCTGATATTATGAGTTACCCTTTCTCTTGACTTGTCCTATAAGTATCCATATAAAAATCTATGGCCCTAACTGAGATTCATACCCCATACAACCTCTCGTCATAAGCGGACAATCTACCATGTCGACACACCAACTAGTTTTAGGGCTTGGAATATAAATGCTGTTATTTACCTCTGCTACATAAACCTCTCCTTCATAAACCACTCCTTAACACAAAATAAAAGAGCTAGAATGTCTGTGAGACAATCTTAGTATGTGAGCGCACAATCCCTTGTGGGTTATTTACATTGGGCGCCAAATGTAACCCTATGAAAGTCCATGGTCAGAACTGAAATCTGAATCCTCTATCACTCAAGTCCTCAGCAGATGCTCAACTGTGTTGCTATTCATGAATCTAGCTTGCAAGGGAGTACAAATGCAATAGTTAACCACTGCTACACAGATTTGTTTACTAAGATAAATTTGCCTCATAGGCAGATCTAGCGGGGGTCCGGAACCCACTTGAATTTCCAAAATCTGTTCATATGTTTACTTGTTGATTGTAACTCACTTTTAAGTAGGAAGAAGCAATTTTTCTTGGTTCTATTCTACTTGTGTTGTTTAGCATATACAATATAAAAACTCAAGAAAAGAAGATGACAAACATTTATAAATTCAATCTTTTAATGTTAAACCAAAAATAAAATTAAAATATAGTAGTTTTAATTTCTATATCAACTACATATGTATGATAATAGATTCATGCCATAATTAAATTATTGAGTATAATACTATAGTCTTTCTCATTGTATTATGTTGAATTCTTGTCTCAAACACTTCCTAATACAAATACAGTACCCACAAAAAGCTTGGAGAATAAGGAAATTTGTTTTTAACTCTAATGATTGGTTATTTTAAAATTATTTCTTTCAATACTCTAATCAAGAATTATTTATGATGAAATGAAGGCACATTTCATGAATGCATCACAATCAATAGGTTCAGCATCTCAATTTTAAAATCTCCAAAACAATGATAAATTAATTTTGTAAATCTTTTCAAAAAGTATTTTTCGGCTACTTCAGTAGTATCAACTGTAATAAAACAATATTAATCAAAAATTAAACAAAACTGACTAGTACTTTACAACAAATAGTTAGATAAAATATTTGAATACAGCTTTTCAGTAGGCCTATAAAGTTATAATGTCTCCAAAATTTTGGAAGGTACTGTACGGACAGGGACAACTCAACCCGAAAATAACTCAACATAGAACAACTCAACTCATAAGCCCGGACAACTCAAACAGTTGTCAATCATTGAACTGTGCCCAGGTAAACATTTTTGGAGATACATCAGCTGAAAATCTATCTGCCTTTTTGTTCGCCATACAGGAATAAGAAAAGTATATCGACTTCAAGATCTTGTTGGTATGAACACACTTGTACAACCTTAAGCAGCTTTAAAATCCATATATTGTCATCTGAAATAATCAAAATGGGAATATTAATGACATTATCATACAAATAACATTTTAAAGTCTGATTTGAAGATCAAGGTATCATTGCATATCCTCAACTGAATGCAACTCGGCAGGAAACAGGCATGGCCGAGCATTTATGATGTTGGCCTGGTATCATTAGCTACCCAGCTCTGTGTTGGTTTGAATCCCATCTAAAACTTACCCTTGTTTTTTAAGCAATTAACATTATCCAACTAGCGCAGTACTGGGGGACCAGGAAGCATAATTGAATGAGATTGATATAAGATGGCCGAGTTTGTATCACAATCAAGCTAAAATTAGTATAGTAAAAGCAGATATATATCAATCCAGGCTATGCTAGGCGAGTTTTCTGAAAATACTGTCATTCAATTCCTATTTATTGTGATAGGAGGGAAGTTTTTTTAATTCAACCTACAGTTAACATTATGGGAAGAAGGATATGTAAGTGGCCAGATATAGCTCAGTTGCGAGAGCACTCTTTTTATATACCAGATTATATACCCTATTTATAACCCGGATTATATACACTCCCTGTAAAGCGAGAGGTCCTAGGTTCGAGTCCCAGTCAGACTACATATTTCCGTCTGACATTTGGCATCAATTGTCGGTCGATGACAATAACTAGCTCAGTTGAGAAACACTTTTAAACAAAATAAATGCTCCAAAAACAGCATGGAATTCTGAAATTTCAGACAAATTTCTAGTTCACAGGTGAGTATGTCACAGCTCTTGCCTGTGCACATGATGGGCAGAAATAAATGTAAGTATCAGCATGGCTAAATTGCAAGAGCAATCGCACTATGAGTCAAAGGTCCAGGGTTCCAATCCCGGTCAGGCTGAATATTTTTCTTACCCGTAATGGGTCGAAATAACTGGGGACGAAAAACATTGAGCAAACTGTGAGACTGATGTTGTTAACACAGTCATATTATGCAGACTACAATCACGCTTACCTTGTCGATCATAATTGATGAATTGTTGAATATTGACACATGCCGTCATGTGACTTGTCTGTCCATCGACTCCATGCGATTTGGCAAGTCGTTTTTACATCAGAAATCTTAAGATTTCACCTTAACTTCACCAAGCGACCACATTGTTGTTTAAATATTGACGATTGTTGGTCATTATTGGCAGTCCCCGCGTCATTTCCAAGTAACTTTTGTGCAGTGTAAGGTTCCAACTTGACAGACCTGTCAGTTGAAGTGTTTAGTTTGCCGGACATTTAACTTTCGGCTACTTTTCGATTATGTACTAACCCGGAGGGCAAAAATCATAACCATTGAGACTGATCCCGCCCACATTTATCATTAGAGTCCGCCTTGAAATAATATCGATAATCAAAGTTTTGAATGAGAACCGGCTGTTATTTGTGTATTTTTTATTGCATCATGACTGATTAAGATATAGAGATACAAGCAAGTCGGACGGATCGCAAGATATATATCGTATCATTCGTATCGAACTAATGGTATAGTAAACAACCTAACGTATGGTATAAAACGTATAGAACGTATGGTATAAAACGTATAGAACGTATGGTATAAAACGTATATGGTAAGAACTTCGTATAGATCGTAATACGTATCGTACGCATTCGACTTCGGGAATGGTATAACGTACGAATGGTATGCGTATTGTCTTCGTAAATGGTAAAGATCGTATTTCAACTATTACGCGCGCCTTACTGTACATTTTATTTTGTTATGATGTAAATTTATATCAGAATTCATTATGGTTTTTTGTCACATTTCTGAATTTCCCATAAAGTATGAAACTTATTTGATCAATTCCAATAAGGGACTTTAGTCAGTTATTTCCCATTGTTTACTCTTCAAACAGGTAGGTCCAATTAGTTGGCTTACTCGGATCCTTACTTTTCTATATCAATTTGCCAAAATTAATCTTAAATAACTTTTTGTAAATCATTTAATTTGTTTGAAAATCAAGCTAAGTATTTCTTTGGCAAAGGACTATCTAAATTTCATTTCCTCTGTAAATTTCTTCATTTACAAGAAATATATTCGATGAAATATCTTTATCCTTACATCGGAATTCAATGAAAAGATCCTAGGATTTCAACTGTAGGGACCTACTTATCAATTAGATTGCTTCAGATTTTATCATGGAAAGATAACTGACTAAAGTCCCTAATTATGATATTTTCCCTAATCGAAAAATTGTTAATGTTCAGAAAGTCATTATTTTATTCTATACCTTTCTTCTGTGTTTGTAAATCGTTGTTTTCTTATGGTTAAAGAGTAAAACAAACTGCTGGTAACAGCAGAGGAAGCTATTTCTCAGGATCAGTTGCTGGTTATACTCACTACATACGATATGAAGCTAGAGACAATGACAATCTCAGAGCAGTCTGTTCTTTTCAATTTACAGTCTATGGTGAGTAAAGAGTATATAAATCAAGTCAATGAAAACATTGAAGTGTAGCATATTAATTGTATGTTTTTTAACCATAAGCGGATGTACACAATTTGGAAATATAGCGGTTTTTGTTTCAATAATTCCGTTACACTTTTTAGTAACCTAGGATTTTTATTATCGATGGTCTTACGGTCGATTTTGTTAAAAGTGTGTTAATGTAATTTGCAATGGTAAGGGCGCGATTTTTATAACGTGTTAACCAATTATTTACTCATGAAGTAAAATGTTTAATAAATTATCCACCCATTCTACCGATTAGTTAAAATTGCCATGGAAACCAAGTGAGTGTTTCGACTGCATTTTTATTACTAATAATATTATAAGTAATAACAAAGAATTGGTGATGTTATATTTTAATGGAAACTCATTTTAAAATTATTATCATTATGTTGAACATTTTAAACCACCGTATGTCATATATTCGTAAAATAATGAATTTATATCATTATATTTGATATATATACTTACACAGTTAAAACGTGTGATGCACCAGCTTGGCCGGACTATGGTAAATTAAAGTGTTATGATACAGAACATAAAGTGGGAAGTAAATGTCAGTACTCATGTAATATTGGCTATAAACTGACTGGAAATGGTGAAGTGACGTGTCAAACAACCCTAAAATGGTCTACTTTACCAAATTGTGAAAGTAAGTGTAATGTAAAAATCCATAGTTATGTTAATAATATTGACCCTAGATCAGACAGATAGCATAATTAATTTAACTAAATGCAAACTGTTAAGTGTCATATCGAGATAATACTAATACAACACATGTATATCATTTTACGAACTTGTCATCATTGTGCAATATTCCATTCACAAAATGATTGCCAGTGGACTTACATAAATATAACGAGTAATCGTCAAATGGGTATTTGCAACGATTACTATTTGCACGCTCTAATATGTGATCAGTGTTTATGTTGTTATTGTTGTTTTTTAGGCCACGGCCGCAGTGTTAATGTAGCCGTCAACGTCTAATTGGATGTCACTTTCAAAATAGTTAAGTTAATGGCATTATCTTGCGTATATATCATTAGTAATATAAACATGACATAAATTAAAAGAATAATGATATACTTTTGAGTAATTGGACTATGTCATCATTATGTGCATGTATTGATGAATGTTCTGTTGCGATATAAGTTACACTTACATAGACCATGAAAAATGTTTATCTTACTTAATCCGAACAATACCATCTACTTCAATATCACTCTTTTTGCAGTTCTTCCTTGATTCATCATGTTCCGCTAGCTCGTTTGAATCGTCTGTGTTGGTGCTCCCTATATAAATGAGTAGGGCTATTAAAGCCAGATATGTAACATTTGAATGTCTATGAATCCATGTTTCGCTTAAACATGTAGTATTACAATTCTTAATATATTCACAAAATTACCTCATGTTTGTTTACAATCAGTTAGTCTTTCGTCGTTCACAACTATTCTCACTATTTACCTATTGGTCTACTTTGTATTCTGCACCATTAATATACGGTTTATCAACAGCTATATAGGCATCCTTGCCTTGTTGTTAAGCAGTCTTCATTATTGGAACAAGTTTTCTTGTTATGTCCATTACTTCAAGCGGATATTGTTCGCATAAACTGTGTACAGTACAGCGTAGCTCATTGGCACTTTTCCTCACACGTTCTCTTTCAGGATAGCACGCAAAGTTAGCTACTATTAGACGAACTATGTCTTTGTTAAATGGTCTGATTCTGTGCGCTCTAGCCTCTATGTTAGCGCTGAAAATTTTCAGTTTCTCTTCTATAATTTTATTACAGTGTTTTCATAATTCTCTTTAATAGTTATCGCCCAAACTGCAACATGTGATCAAGAAACAAAACAATTAATATAATATTACGTAAAAATGTTGTTTTATCAAAATTGGCCGTTTTTGTCTTAGTTTTAATCTCTAGATGGCGGCACATTGTTTAGCAGCCTATAATTAGACTGTATTATATGTAGCATTTTTTTCTGTACATTTCTTGTTTTTAAGTTGTGACATGCGACCCTCCAGGTACCTTAGCAAATGGCACTGTGCCTTGCAAAGATACTACATATTCTTATGGATCTGTTTGTTCGAGAGAGTGTAACAAAGGGTATGATCGTCGAGGACCATCATTTACTAGATGCTTAGCTAATAGATCGTGGTCTTCATTAAATATGACCACTTGCATTGGTAAATATATTTAGACATCTAAAACAGCTGAAATAGATGATTTTTAATCTATTATGCATTCTAAAATTCTATTCTGAACGTGTCTATTTACTACTCTAATTAATTATGTCTTACTACGTCTGTAATATCTCCGTACTAAAATTGTGAGTGTTGTAAACGTTATTATTATCCACTTATAAATATTTCTGTCAACTCTTTCGCGCTGGCCGAATGTTTTACTCTCGCTCACTTTCTTACTTCTGCCGAAATTCTATGTGCAAACCGATATTTCTATTTTAGACGGAGAAATCTACGCATTTACTTTCAGCCAATCAGTAGCTTGCAACTAATACTCGCACATACACGTTTTAATGCCTGTCACATGGTGTTTAAAAAAAGATGTGTGTAATCGAATACTAAAATGCAAAAGAAACTGACGCCTATATATTCAAAATGTCGATATACAAAGATGTTGGACAGTTTTGCATTAGTAAAGTAATGGAAAATTAACCAAAATGATAGCAAACATTGCTACTTTAAGACATTTACTTGTGATCTTTTAATTCTGTCCGAAAGAATTCTCTTTACAAGAAGTACTGTTGAACACATGATAATCGTTATCAAAGTTCGTAGGTGTAAATTATTTTCTGTTTGCACAATCAAAGACGATAATGCTGCATTTTTACGCTTTTAATGTGGGTATTATGAGTGTTGTTCTTCTTATAGATAACTCGCCGCCAACTTTATCATGCAAGACACCTCAAGTATTCTACGCAAACAGAAATTCACATAATACATCTGTAGCCTGGATAGTTCCAACGGCAACAGATAGGACTGATCCGAATCCAAGAGTCGAACAAACTTCGGGACCCTCCTTCAAAGGCTTATTAAATGTTGGAAGTGAATATGTAACATATATTGCCGTTGATGTAGATAACAAAACTTCTAAATGTAAGATAGAGCTTCAAGTAAAAGGTATGTAATGAGTAAACAATAAAAAATATGTGTTATCATTTGATAATTAATCGATAATCAAAATGTTACTCATGGAATAATTGGACAATTTGGAATAATAAGCCATTTAGATACCCTCTTGACAATCAATATAGGTTTGGAAATTCATAGAAATCTACTTTTTATTTTAAGTTTCTCGTTTTTATCTTAGAAATATCTATTAATTGAATTGTTTTTACCTTTAATCGACAGCCGGTTTCAATATTATCGTCAGATCAACTGTTAACGTTTAAAATACTTCCTATCCTTACCAGGGACCCGTCTAATGTTTCATTTTATGTATATTGCATAGATTTAATTATAGTGCTTTTCATTTTTCTTTATAATGTCTTTATACTATAAATCTTTTCAAATTAAAGTCACATTGAGAATGGTGAAAACACGAATGATCTACACCGAGGTCAACAGGCAATAGCTATATTAATAGTTATATAGATTCAACAAAAATACAATATGTTTAATACATTTCAGATATCACATGTGGACATCCAAAAGATACGTTACAGGACATATATCTACATTTTGAATGTTCTGATGCATTGTACACGTGGGGTGTACAATGTAACGTCTCATGTCTAGCTAATCTACCACTGAATGGAACAGATTTAATTACTTGTGAAAGAAATGGCACCACTGGTGTATGGAGCTGGGGAAATAGCTTCATGCCGTACTGTAGAAGTAAAGTATTTGTTATCATATAGAATGCTTGCATTGCAATTTTGCAGGTTAAATAAATATCTAGTGCGTGGTTTATCAGATATGTGTCAAAGTGAATATTTTACGGATATATACTCGTAAAGTGGTCATAAGTGGAATGAATCTAATAATAAAAAAGAGCAAGTCATTTAAGATAACAAAATTATAGAATCGTTAATGGTGTCATTTAAAAATACTTAACTAATTGATGTTGATGAAAACTAAAATCAACGAATAATTAAAATTATTCTAATACTGACAATATTAATGAATTTATATAACTGAATGAATGTACTAAGGTTCTTTCTATTGAATAATTGGGGTGAATTAAACATATACGGTTATAATTTTCATACTTGAATTGATTAAATCAATACTTTTGATAGTAAATGCTTGTTAAGATATATAACTGCCAAAACTGTAACTCAGTTGAATGTGATGTGTAGATAAGATGCACTTTATGTCTGACTTGAATGAGAAATCAATAATGGTCTGGTAAACCACTTTTAGCAAAGGCTCAAATAGATTATTGATCGAATATTTTTGTTACACTTCTGTTTTTAAAAAAAATCAGAATCATTATGTTTGTTTAAAATTCATCCTATATTTGCATGACCTTTTTAATCAAAAGAAAATTAATCCGTTATGAGTCATTGCAGCGCATTAAACATAAATTTCTTGTTTAATCTATTCCTTGTTCATTTTTTTAATTCATAACTAAATGATTATATGTAGCGCTCTCAAATGTTTAGGTTTAACTGACCCTATCTCGGGTATACAAAACACATTAAAACATATTTTGATTTTTTTGTTATCGTATATATATCTACGTAGAGCGATACACGACACCTTAATTACATGGTCCATACAATAAAATTTTTCCAATTTCCAGTATTCGTTTTCATTAGTTTATACATCAACGCGAGTACGTAATATTTGAATGACAAAAACATTCTTAGGTCGTTTAAATGATATTTGTGAACTTATCAAGATAAAGAGATTATCCTGGTGCCTTTTATACGATTTTATTTTCAGAAATAGCTTGTCCATACTTGAACACACCAATTAATGGCGCACTTGTGTATGACACGGTACAGACCAGGCCTGCTGTAACTCTGATGTGTAATGACAAATATGATATACCGGATTTAGGACAAGTGGACTTTACGGGAATCTTTCTTTGTATGGACAAAACAGGATGGGTTCCTATTGACTATGCACCAGACTGCATTGAAGGTAATACCAACAAATTTGATAAGAAAAGCAGAGCCTCTAGGACACAACGTTCTATCAGACGCAATCTCACTTTTTTTTAAAAAAAGAACAAACTATTGACAAACACCATTATTATGCTTAAAGATTGTATACATTCAAATATTTTATCCAGAAAATAATATCTACATACATACTCCTTCTTACGGCTTTGTCAAGCTCGAGAGTATAGACTGAGTCTTGGATAATATCTTTGATGTGGTAAGCTTCTCCAAATATAGAGAGTAAGTTTTCTTATTTACATACCGTCGCATTAAGTATTAAAAAATTGGCAAAAAAACAGAACAAAATATTTTATTGAAGTATTTCATCTTAATTTCTTTGTAAAATATAAACGCATTACTGTTACTTACCTAAGGTATCTAAATATGATTCATCAATAACACCATTCACTATAGCCGCGTAAATATATTTCGTTTTTTTTCGTGTTAGACATTGCTTATATGCATTAGAGCTAATTCTATTTGACAATACCACCTGAGATATCTTATTATGATTTAGTTGCAAGTCCTCGGTACCTTAATCTTCCTGGAGAGATTTATTACTACAGTGGTGACTGTGGTACCAACGAAACAAATGAACAAATAAGGAAGAACTATATAAACGTTCTTGAATCAAATGTGCTGTTGAAAAGTGTATGCCCAGAAGGAGAGCAATGTGCTGTAAATGAGGTTGTCATAGTATGTGGTCCCATTCAAAACAGACGAAAAAGAAATACAAGGCATTCAACATACGAGCATATTGATATAAATGTAGAAAAGAGAAAACGATCATTATTCATCATGAAGACTAAAGGTATGCTCCGTAAAACACTAAAGATTTAATGTACTAACAATTGTTTACTATTCTTTTAAAACGTCTGAAGATACAATATTTTAGCTCTTTGCGAAAACGTTATATATCGAACTCAATGTATTCAGTGGTATTTGTTCCCATAAAGTAATACATTTTTATAGTTACATTGGAAATATAAATATAAAGAACAAAACGTTTAGTGGTATGTGCGCTTTAGGAAGTAATAAGAACATATCAGTATCTAAACAGATCGTCCCTTAAGCTTAAGTTTCAAAGTTAAACTCTTGACCTTGAACTGATAGCATAGCACATTTAGTAAGCACTAAAGTGCTTAACTGAAACAATTTTAAGGAATTTTATAATTACATTTTATTTTTACTACAGATTACTTAATCAAATCGATTGTATATCTAATTTCATATGATAATCATAGTGCCGTTCCCAACAATATGAACAATGCTCCTTTACGATTACATCAAATGAATAATGTATTGGCCATTGTTTGTGTATATTTTTGCTTGACTATTACAGAAGACTCATCACGTAATTTTGTAAAACGTCAGGCTAGCACTCACCGGCTTGTTGTGAAGTTTAAAATTGTTGTTAACATCACAATTCAAAACAATGAGACGTTAAGAAAGAAGATGAATTACTATGACAATGTCATGAACGATCTGTCAAGCGCTGTTCAGACTTTATTGAATAATGGAACCTTAGATATTGACAACTTTGCAACTGACGTAGAGTCATGGAAACCGCCTAAGTACGGCAGTTTCGGGTGCAGTTCTGGATACATTTTAGATAAGGCTTCTTGTAGTAAGTCATCTGAAATAAATTAAATTTTATTTAAGTTTATTATGTAGACATTTTGAAACAAAAGCAATAAATCTGTAATATAGATATTTTTACACGTATTATTCTAAATTCTCTGAATTCATTCCAAAGGTTTCCACCACAAAGGAAGAACGAAATTGGTACGGAATTTTAGTACATGCGAACCAATGACGACAAAGAAATAAGAATTATTTTACCCAAAAGCATTGTCCATATCAGTTGATTTGGGTAAACGTTTCTTTTGCCACTTTTGAAACCAATTCATTTATAGTATGTCAGAAGAAATTGTTTCACTATTAATTAAATTATTATCTACTCGAAACTCAAACTTCAATTACTTGTTTTCAGATGCTCACATTTTTACTACATGTATAACATCCTGAAAACTCACTTGTTTTCTCTAGTTGTGTTTTAGTTCTACACTGGTATCTAACACGATAGACTTTAAGTAAAACACTGCTAATAGTTTTATTCTCATGTGACAATCCCAAATTTTCGTTATTTTAGTATATGTTTAGAGAACAAGTATCTAACGCCTGTTTAACTCGTCACCAAGCTTACAAAAACGGCCCGATCGTCAAATATTTTTCCTTATCTGCTCTAGAAAGGATTATTATGCAAACAAAATGAAGTAAATCGATCTACAATTAACGAAATGGTTCAATATATGCCCCCATAGCCCTAAAATTCGTCCGATGTCAAACAACTAGTTCATGATAAAGATGGAGCAAACTTGAATGTTTGGACCATTGCGAGCAAATAAAACATACATACTTTGGATAAATTAACCCATAATCTGTCAATTCACGATGTTATAACAATATGACAGGGCTCTGCTAAGACAATTATCCACCAATATTGTTCAGTTGCCCTTCTATATTTACTATTTACTACCATTTTGACGTCCTACATAACAGTCTTAAAGTGAAGATTTGCTGTCGCCTGACATGAAGAATAATCCTTTCTAGAGCAGATAGTAAAACAGATTTGACGAACGGGCCGTTTTTTGTGAGCTTGGTGACGAGTTGAAAACTACGACAGTTGAACAGGTGTTAGAGACCTTTTCTCTATATATAAAATAATAATAAAAAGTTTGGTCTGTCACCCGTGGTTTTATTATTTGTTACATTTCTGTTTCTGTCTCTTAAGTCATTATCATAATTTATGTTATTATAGAACCATGCCCAGCGGGTCATTATCTGAATGAATTATCAGGAACATGTAAAAAGTGTCCCATTGGACAGTACTATAGGGGCGAAGGTAGTACCGATTGTTTAATGTGTCCAACAGGATATACGACCAAACAGATTGGCTCCAAATCTATAGAAAATTGTACAGGTGAGCATTACTTCTGATGTAAACAAAGGTGGTTGTGTGTGGCCGTGTGAGAATATCAATTAATATGCGTTCATTTTTTGTTTAAAGGTAATTGAGTTTAGCATTACAGTTCAATTGTCTGACCAAACAATTAATTTGTTAAATTTTTAAATTTAATGTGATGTTACTTCATAGGGTTAAGGATTTAATTTTTATACAAATATTCACTAATTAACTTATATGTATTTTTATGTTCTTTACACAAATATTTTTGAAATTAAAAAGCAAACTTGTTCTAAATGAAATGTGAATTTTAGTTAATACGATTTGAAAGTAGAAGTCATGCTGTATATTCAGAGTTATGCCACCCTGGATCAGCTTCCCCGGATGGAATGTTACCATGTGCTGTATGCTTGTATGGTGAATATCAAGATGAGTATGGTCAAACATCATGTAAACAATGTCCAAGTGGTACAACTACAAATAATACAAATACTACGTCTAGCCAAGATTGCCATGGTAACTTTCAAAATATTAGGTTTTTGGAATACAATTATTGTCTAACACAAAAATGATTTAGATTTACTTACTAATGTGGTAATATAATTCACGGGTAGTCATACTTTAAATACTTCTTGTCTTAAATTATGATAAAGAAATGATAAATGTAGAAATTGAGGCAAATAATAGTGAAGGAAACCAGAACCATAACTTTTGGATTGAAATTTGTTAGATTAAAAAATTAAAATCATTGCAGGTTTTGATGTGCTCATTGAGAAAACAGAAGGACCAATTTCTCTTGCCACCTTACCATCTGATATGAATGATATGTCTCTGTCTTTCTGGGTGAAACGTTACGATGATCAAGCCCCATCATCCGTTCTACAATTGCAATCTGATGGCAATGATACTATAAATTTAAACCTGACAGAAAATGTCAGAATTCATATACCGTAAGAAATTTGACTTATTGTTGTTAATAATTGTACTTGTGCAATAAATTGCTGTAAAAACATAATAAAATATTTTTATTTTTTTCATTCATAATTTTCATCTTTGATCAATTAATGCTCCTTTTAATGGGGTATTGATTTGCTTTTTTTAAACTAGGAACTCGCTTTTATTGTTCATCGTTGCCATAGTTTAAATTGTTGTTTTGTATGTTGAGTTGAAGTCTCAAAAAAGATTCAGATTTGCATTAGTACAAATTGCATAACTCGTAATTAATAATTACAAATGGATGCAATTATAAGTGGTACATTTTCAGTGATTTTTTTTTCAGAAACCAGGTGGATGAAATTGTGGCCGTGTTAAGTTCTACAACATGGACAAATGTTGCAGTTGTTTTGAGCAATTCTGATAATTCTGTTAAAGTATATATAAATGGAAATCAAGTATATGCATCAGCAATTTTTTTAAATGCTCCAGTAATTACAAATGGTGAATTTATATTGACAGCTAATGGTTCATCAGGTTAGTAAAGTTTCTTTCTCTTACTGTAAAGTGTCTTACTCTTCTTGTATATTGAACTTATATTCAATTTAAATATTAAAATATCTTTGTATAGACAATGTAAATATCTACCAACGATTTATAACTACGTATGTGTATCGTATTTGTCTTGTTTTCTACGTGTTCTATCGTTATAAAATGCATTGTCAAATCGAAGAGGTTATATTTCATCAACACTCACTGATAGGAGGCATTTAGAATTCCAATCTCGTTGAAATTTTTCAGGCATATACATTGCTGGACTCCATCTATTAGACAAAGTCATTAACACGTCAGAAATTACACAACACGCATCATCATGTTATGTTATCGAAACTAATGATGTCATAGATATGGGAGTGTTCCAAAAGATTGATAAAACTGGAATAACTGTCGTTTCGTCGTCTAGTTGTGATGGTAACTTTTTTTATTTATTTTATGCAGTTTTATACCTATTCAATAATAGATACAACAGCGCAGGGTCCGTCGGTAAACAATATGGTGGGAAATTTGCTATTTTGTTATTGTCCTTATACATAAAGTATGCTATCCGCTTTGGTTCGAACCACATCTAAACCCTTTCTTTGTGCTAAATTAACAGGGAACAGTCAGATGTGATCGACCTTAGTAGAAGTGTCTTGTTTAACGATTAAGCTAAAATAAATTTAAAATTAAGCATAAGCGTATTTGGTGAAGATATACATCAATCATTATATATATGCGATAATTCGGTTGTTCTAAATCATCGCCTGTTGGACAGAAAGTTTCAATATTGGTAAATATTATATCGATTTCCAAGCAGTAATGAAACACACTATTAACGCTGTAAATGCATGCTTACAAACTTGAACATTTTGTAAACTCTACTTTTATATAAAACAATAAATATATATCAGAACAGATCATCAGTTTGTCTTCGATTGTTCCAGCTGATGACAAATGCGACCCAGATCCATGCAACGGACATCGTTGTATAAACGGACAGAACAGATACACGTGCTATTGTTCCTCAGGTTGGTCAGGTGATAACTGTACTGTACCACCTGATTATTGTATTGATAATTCTTGTGAGAACGGAGCCACGTGTGTTAGTCTTACTACTAATTATACATGTAATTGTTTACCGGGATTTACTGGATCAATGTGTGAGGTTCCTCCAGGTAAGTCTCTTTTTTGTAATATCAGGTAATTTTTCAGCAATGGAATTTTGCATACTGTATAATCGCAAATTGAACTCGTTAAATGCAAACTTTTAGAGACAAATATAAATAATTGTTAATTTTTGGTCACTAATCAGTATATAACCTATGATAAAATCGTCATTTAAAAAGGGTTTTTAGTTTACCACGGTTTTCTTTTATATCAAGACAGGTCTTTGACAAGTTTTTGTGGAAATAACGTTTGCGTGATAATATTTTCTTTCGCATGATAACGTAAAAGTAATTTACTTCCCAAAAAAGCCTTTAACTTTGCAAGTCGCTGGAAAAAATGTCCCGAGTCAGGCAAGTCAGACAGAGTAATGTAATTGTGCAACCTGCAAATTGAAAATATTCCACACTGAATTCAGCAACGTTAACAAATTTGTTTGTTTGGGAAAATGGGCAAAATTGATTGCTCAATGTTTTGAATTATTATGCAAGGTATTCAGGTGCGAATCTGCGAGATCTAAAAACTGCAATGTGCAAACTTTACCCTGTTTTACTAGCAATACATGTATCATCAATTTAGAATACGATTACATTTACATGTGTAGCTAATGCTCATGTATTGACTTAATTATTTTAAACGTCACACTTAAATATTGAACTTTTCAAAATTAAACAGGTTATTTTTTTCAATTGATTTCTGAAATTGCAGTTTTCGAGAAGAAACGAAAATACGACATGGCGTAAATCAGCCACAATAATTATACGAAGCTAGGTGCGTTTACCATATTAACGACGAGTCTTGCAAAAATCTTTAATTTTCAATGCACTAGCTCCGTCCTAGACACCAAGATTTTGAAGGAGGAGTCTACACTTGTTTGAAGGCGGGCGGACAAAGGGGGACAACACTTGCCGGTCAAGTTATATTACAATGAGGCGTCAAGCTTGAACTACATCTCTTAGTCTTTGTTGAAAATTGATGAAGCGTGAAAAGAGTAATCGTATTGAAAAGAGTAATCATATAACAAGAGAGTATAATATTGCTCTTTCCTCGCTTCAACCATTTTTAACAAAGACAAAGAGGCGTAGTTCAAGCGTGACGACTCATTGTAATTTAACAAGGCCGGAATATGTCATTCTCCATTTATGGTTGTTCACAGACTTGTCTAGCTATTCCACACTAACTGAATGTCGCTGTCGACCGACAACAGACCCGCCTTCTAACCATTGCAGACTCAGTCTGCAACACTTTGATGTCTGGAATGGAGCTAGTCGATTTAAATAATAATTGTAAGCGCACCGAGCTTACTGCTATCAATAATGGTCACCTATACAAGTACTAACAGCGCAGTTCGTTGCTTAACTATGATAAATGTCCAACTTTCTACGTACTGACCGTTAACACTCGCGGGCGCTAATAGACTATAATAAGTATATATAAATATATAGGCAGTATTGGGCCCAATGGGGGGAAATAAATGGTAAAACTGTAAATAAGTTTTGTTTGTTTGTTTGTTTGGTTTAACGCCGTAGCAACCCATTGTATAGGTCATATAACGGTTGTCTATAAGTAAACACCAATGTTAGCAAATAATGCAGTCACTTGACTTCTGAATGGGAAAGTGACGCACAACAAATTGATAAGTAGGTTCAGGACATCGTTCCTTCGGCACTCCAGTGCTTTGATACTCTCTCGTTACCATTGGAACGATGTAGAGACACCGTTTCAATAATTAATCAAGATATGGTGGAGTTACACACGACAAACTCAATTAGTATATAGTGAAAAGAGTTGAGTGTAGATAAAGATATTTATCAATACAATTTTACTTTTGTTAGTCTCTAATATATTGATGTATTATTCGACAATTGTTAGATGCTTCATCGCTGTAAGTTTGATTAAATTGAAGAGTTCAATCTAGACGCTACATACTTGGTTGTATTGTAGTATTTTTTAACAGAAATATTTGTTATTAATAATTTTGTCTAGTTGATGGAGGCTGGTCGGAATGGACTATAACAACACCTTGCAATAAACAATGTGGTACAGGCATTAAAAACAGAACTAGAACATGTAACAGTCCAACCCCGGATCCTTATGGTAATCATTGTGTTGGTGAAAGTGAAGATACGATACCTTGTAACACACAAGCTTGTCCTGGTAAGAAACAACAATATTAATAAACGCATGCCAGCATTGTTTATTTAATCGCCATTATTGTTCTCCAAATGCTTCTGACTTGTAACATCTATTTCAATAAAAATTACATCTTTTTTTGTTATTGTTATGCTCTGAAAAAAAATCCAATAAAAATGAAATCGACTCTTTTGCACCGGTACATATACAATGTATAATATTCAATTTGTTATTGCATAATAAAATTGCCCTTAAAATCCATTTAGAATTATAGTGATTAATGAAAATCATAGCTACATTGGGTAGTTAAACAACGTCTAATAACTTTATGTTTTTTACCATTTCCCTCAAATATACTTTTTATGGCAATAATGATTGCGCAAATAAAAGAGATAGAAATTAGCGAGCAACCACTTTAAACCCTTCGTAAGACTTATATTTAGACCTGGAAAGACGACCGTATCATAGTTAAATTCTGCTTTACAAACGACCATTGCAATCCGAAATCATTTAATGATTGACGATATAAAGTATCAAATGCTTAATTAGAGAAAAAAATCTTCCTTTATAAAGACCGTTCTGCTACATGTATTAAGACCGTCAATTTTAATTGCTCTTACGCTGGAACTGTACACAAATCACAAGTAAACGCTGTAATACATTATAGAAAGTAACGTACAATTTTCGTTGTCGAGTTTTATTTCACATTTACTTTTTTAACACATAATACATTAAAAACATGCATAAACATACTATTAGAATAATCACTTGTTGTGGTCTGCTCCTCGTCTGCTCCTCAGCAGAAAAGTGCTATTTTAGGTTATATGCTATATAAGATATAAGCTACTTAACCCGAATATTTACACCATTAGTATAATCCTTCAGTTATTCTCAAAAACATAACAATTTACGAGAAGCATAAACGATTGAATATGATGTTATTGTTCCAAAAAACAATGAAAAGACCAAAACGTACTCCAAACAAAAATGTTAAACATACACATGTGTTCGAAGATGTAATTCACAATGCCTTTAGTTCATCGTTCGATTATAATTAAAGATTTTTTTATGATTTACTTTAACTGAGAAGGATGCAAAACCATTACGCTTCATTGATCACAAATTTTGTTTTGTGTTTTATATAATGTGTGGCTCAAGTACATTATGGCATTGTTCACGTTTATGTTATTCTTTATATTTTCAGTTTGTGGTGATCTTGAATTAAAAGCAGGTACACAGTCTAATTGTACAACCGACGAGAATACTGGTGATCAGTTATGTATAGTTTATTGTGAAATTGGTAAAGCAATGCAACCAGGACATCCTTTGACTGTAAACTATATGTGTGGTCCTTCTAATTTATATGAATGGAATGCAACAGAACTTATGCCATCATGCGTGGGTACGTCATATTTCTTTTTATATGCAATTAAAACAAAATGCAAGTACAGTAAATCTTGATTTTGATGAACAGAACAGAAGAGAAATTTATTAAGTAAAGTACTGAGTACATATTCGTACATACAATAATTAAAGCATAATTATTCACATTATCAATATAGTTACGTATTCATGCAAATTTGACAGGAAAATGAACATATTTCAAGTCTACATAAATAATAAGGAAGTATCACACATAATCAAAATATAAATATTATGAAATTAAAACGATGAAATAAGACAATATTTCATTTTTTTTCAAGTTTTCATTTTAAAGCTTCTTTAACAAAAATTGAAACTTGATTAACGTTATAACATTTTGACAATTTAATAATTCAAATATTAAACGTTGACTTTTTTGTAAAACATGATTTATTTTATGTATTTTTTACTTATATTAGAATAAAAAGGACATATGCATAAAACATGGAATTCGTCCTCAATTTCGATTTTGTACAAAATCTACAGATTAAATCATGTGGCGTATTATTATTAAAATATCGACCAGAATTAACATGAAATTGATGTTGAGCATGTCTTAATCTACAGAAATAAGATCTATACTTTCTGGGTAAAACGTTTATTATTCATCGTAATGAAATAATGTTTTACAATATATATAATTATTTAACAAATTACATTGTTCTAACTTGTTAAACCATTCTTGCTTAAATGTATCTATTATTCAAGATTTAAATAAACATGGAAATTGTTTTATATCAATAAAAGAATCATTTTTAAAAACATTACAAAAGTACATATTTGTTTAGCAATTTTTTTACATCAGACACCTACTTGGACACGCCATTATTACAATCTTTCAAACTTTCATCGTACATAGTTTTCATAATGATATTACCAGAATGTTTAATTTATAACCAGTATTTTATCATTCTTACGTAACGTTTAATATATAATGGACAATGTCCTAGCTCACCATAGACAGCTATATTCGGTGTACTTCTAGAGACCGTCAACATTGATTTACAAAATTTTAAATTAATGCGTTCTACTTTAAGTGAATTTGAAAAACCCCAAACGAGTAGCTTAAAATGGATCCTACAAAAGAATCAAACAAAGTCATACGACGTAATGCTTTAAATAAAATTTAATACAATAATGAGTAAACGTATGTAATGCTTTTAAAGCTTTACCGCAAAAATGATCTATATTTATATTGAAATTGCCAGTATAATTAAACACGGAATCAAAAAATTAAAACTATCCTACTACATCTTAAATTTCCCCATCATAGGTCCAGGATTCATCTTTCAATAATTTATCCCTTTTTTAAAACCGTCACTTTCGTTTTGGATGTATTCACCTTAAGACTCGATTTTTGCAAAAAGTATTTAGCATGTTTGAATGGTTTTGTATTTCCAGTAGATTTGGACTTTTAGCTAAAAGAGCCATGTCGTCTGCAAATAAAAGAATAATAAGGACAATATCGTTAAAATGTAAACCTGAATCACTATAATGTTGATGATAAGTACATTATGATAAAACAAGCAAGACAGCTTTGACTGTTAGTTAAAAACCAACTCACAAAATTAAACCAAACATAACAATTATAGTTCATGCTAAGTGCATTGTTTAGACGAAGTGTTGTATAGTTTTTATTTACATTTAGAAATCATTCTAATTACTATTTCAGACGCATCTGGGCCTAAGTCTCTATCAATTTCTACATCTGTCAAGTTTAATAAAACCGTTAAGGAGGAAGACAAACCTGCACTAATCAAATCAATGGTGAAAAACTTTCAATCTACACCATGTTCAGATGAATGTCATGTTAATGTTAATATATCGGATACTGGAATAGCTACAATCTCCTACAGTATAGATTTAAAAGAAGGACCTGATTTAGATATAGCTGGCTATGTTTCTACTGGTCAAGGTAAGATTTGATTTGATAATTTTGTTTATAGGAAAGCTTGCTTAAAAGCATAACATAAAACAAATAACCGAGAATGCGTGAATTTCGATTTTATGAAATTAAAAATGTGCTAATATGTTTCAAATAAACTTCCATTTAAAGTCATAAACCTATTGTTCATCTTGACTTAGAGCATTGGTAAGCCTAATGGGTCCAATTACAAAACGACATTTAAAGATACTAACTAAAAAATAAAATTTAACTACTTAAAGTAATACTCGTCTTTATCAAGAACTATTTGCATTAGGAACCTCTTTAATACAAATTTTCTTCTTCTATGAGGATATGTGTTATCTTGACAATGTCACTGAAACAGAACTGTGTTTTATTACAGTTAGTCCTTCTCTTCAACAACTGGTAGATTCTATAACTAGTTTAGAATTGACAGCTCAACATCTTAAGAATAATACATCAGAAATGTTTGATACATATGTTAACGGAGAAAGTTACACTGTAGATGAATCAAGCTTAACAACTGTAGGTGTTGTCCAGTGTCCTGATGGTCAAATACCGTCAGGAGGAGTTTGTGGTAAATCAAATTGTTTTTCTGCATTTCTAGTTGTGTCTCATGTGTTCTCAATAAGGGTATTCCTTCAGAAAAACAAAATACAATGTATATGCTTAAAAAAGTCTTTACCCTAACCATTTCATCTTTACTTTTTCAGTTTATTTACAAGTAACAAATTGATGTGGTCTGTGTATTATTCACGTGACTAGTGACAATATCCTTAAATGTTAACTAGTAATTTTGTGATTAAAACGTTTTACTTTTGTAGCCTTAATTCGACGTAATTAAGAATTTCACACATACGCTTTACATTTTGAAGGAGTTTTTATTTCCTTCGTTCCTTCAGTTTCAATTATTACAAAGTTTGTAATAATTGAAACTATGATGCACTCATGATTAATAAACATCTGCCAAAATCATTCTATATCAGTCTTTCCTTGGTGTGATTTCGACATATTCTTTTGCACGACGATTCTCTAGGCTGATTTGAAAGTGTTTCTACTAGCTCTATTCGGCCAGCATTTAGCCTTTGTGGCTAAAATGAGGTCACATACAATGGCATATTTTAAACTTATCCGCATCCGCTAGCATTTTTAGTTTACTTGTCTTGTATATATTTCAGTATATTGCCCAGCTGGGACTTATTCAAGAGACAATAATTGTGATTTTTGTGATAGAGGAAGTTATCAACCTGAAGAAGGACAGTCTTCCTGTATAAAATGTCCAACAGGACTGACCACAGTGACGGTAGGCTCAACTGATCTCTCCAATTGCTTAGGTAGGTTTTATGTTATACATACATGTACTTGACGCAAGTTTTCTAACTGTAAACATACCATACTTGCGATGGCTTTCTTTTTTAAAATTGCAAATTACACATTTTACTAAAGTTTTTTTTTCAGCATATTGTCCCGCCGGTTCCTATGGAGATGGCAGTCACTGTGTTTTCTGTGAAAGAGGAAGTTATCAGCCTTTCGAAGGACAACCGTCATGTATAAAATGCCCAACAGGATTGACTACAGAAACTGTAGGATCAAATGATATCTCTTACTGTACAGATCAACGTAAGTCATACATAAGTTTGAACAGTCTGACCATAAACATTTTATAATAAATTCTTTAAGTGAGTATTCTGTTTATTTAACTTTAATAGTCGTGTTTATAACATTTCAAACATTTGCATATCTTAGTAATGTAGGCAAAATACGTAAAATGAATAATGATCATTATCTGAAAAAAGGACGTCTAATATTGTAAAATTTAATTATTTTTTAGAAACAAGCGCTACATCACCAAGTCCGGACAAGCCTATAAAACCTATATGTAAGCTTTACTTTATGTAATTTTGTTTTATGTATAAAAATCATTATGTTGGAAGGCAATGCAGATAAATTGAACGTTCAAGTAAAAAAATATTACCTTAATGTAATATGCAAACTACGAGTAATGAACTTATGTAGAATGGAATTGCTTCTTTATTGTAAGCTTATTTTTCAATCGAGAGACTGTTGCTGCGCCAAATTGTAATAGCGTTCGTTTGAAACCACGCATATATTACATGTTTGACCTTATGATGAACTAGTTATGAAATTGAGCACAGTGCATAGTCTGTATTGATACAAATACCATTACTTATTAATAACTTAACAATAACAGCGTCATTATTGTGTATATACAATGTATGTAGATATTATTTTTCAAATTAATTACCTAATAAAGTTATGATTTGATTGCTTATGTTTATTGTCAATATACAAACTGATTAATCTATTGTGTATTTTAGCTGATACTGTAATCATAGTTGTTGTGACGTCAGTTGTGGCATTGATAATTGTTTGTACATCTATTGTATTACTTTGGTTCAAGAAATGGCGGTAAGTTTCATAACATTTTATATACATATACTTGTTAAATTAGTGTTACAATGACGATTATAAAGTCCTTATATATCTATTCCAAATTGGTAGTTTTAAGTTTTCCCTGCAACATAATCTCTTATGCTCATCGGAAGTATTTCTCCGTTTCCACAAATATTCAGATATTAAGTAATTCCGTCCTTGTGCTGGTTATTTGCATATGGTTACCCTCGGACATTGATATAAAAGCGGCTCATAGTTTCGTAGCCATTTTTCACCAATTTTACATGTCGAATTATTTTTCTCGTGATTTAAGTTTTTCATTTACATCACACAAACAAGAACAGAAAACAAATGTTTCTTTCAGATGATTATTTTCTTTATTAAAAGGTTTAACGCGCGCAATTGGATTTGTGTTCCTGTTATAAATAAATATCCGTCACTGAACCAGGAAAACCGTCTTATTTAACCACTTTCTCACAACTTAAGGCTTCTTTTTTACTAAATGTGAGTAGATCAAATCAATCGTGTAATTAGACACTCTCATATTGTCTCAGGCTACTAATTTGCGTACCGTATTACTCTTGTCTACAAAGTTGCGCTCAATTATCTTTCAACGTACACGAATCAAATTTGATCTTGCTTCAAGAGTGTAACTACTTTTTAGTTAAAAAAAAGTATTGTATTTGTGTCGTACCATAAACTGGTGCATATCAGTAAATATTGTCCACGAAAGTCCCGCTTTTGAAGTCGATTGTTTAAGGTTTGTTTTGTCTTCATAGAATAGTAACGAGCCATTACAATCGTTTTAATTTTTCCTTTGAATTATAATTACGCTTTGCACATATGTACACGTATATTGAATGTTATAGATGACATTTATCCCTCTATCTTTAAAATATTTATTTTATTTGTTATAATACATAGCAATGGTGTGCATTGGTGTTTCAATACCACATTGCGTGAATATTTCTATTGCAGAAATCCGAGAAGGGTAAATAAATCAGTTGATTTGATCAGCTTTCATCAACAATCAACTCAATGTTCCCTAATAGAGGGAGAGAAAGAGAAAATCACATGGTAGTCTACTAATTTCCAGCCAGAAGCCATTGTTCACTGTCGATATTAGTGAATCAACAAAATGGTGATTGCATCCCTTTATCACCACCTCCCTATGAGGCAAAAGTCTGATTACGTACAAATATTACAATGTCTAGTTAAGGCTTATCATCATCTACACAGGATATAACAAAATCATAGTAAACTGTAAGATATTACGTATAATAGTGCCTCATGGTAATTTGTGTATTCAAGATTTTAATTTAACAAAACCCTTTATATATGGTATAAAACGCTTTATTTTCATGTTATTAGACTATATTCACACTTTCAATATGGTATTAAACTTTTTTCAAGTTATACGATTGTATCCACATTTTCAATACACTACTCAAAAGTTCTAAACCGCCACTAAATAAAATCGAATAACTTTTATTCCCATAAAATGAGCACAAAATTCCCGTGCAATGATATGCATATGTTTTTGTCTTCGTTTCATCATGTAATCATGGTAAGATACAAGAAAAACATAAAAATATGGCGAGAATGTCACTTGAAGAACGCGCTATTGCAGTTCGAATGATCGAAGCTGTCACCTATGTCAATTATCAATCGTGCGGTCGCATTGTTATCATTCAAAAGTAGTCAAATTGTGTTTTTTAAATGTCCTTGTGTTTTATTGAGGTTGCGAGGAGATACCATAGGCATCATTCTACCATCCAACAACTTATTGATAAATACCGACAGACTGAAATTCCCGACCTAAAAAAACGTTGAAAATGTGTGGGACTAGTTAAAAAGAGAGATTGGACGCCAGCCAAACCTGGCAATCTGCAAGATTTTTCACGTCTGGTTGCCCATGTATTGGACACTGTTCTAAAGCATGCAGTTACTGTTAAACTGTTTCCGGTCCATAAGACGTCACTATCAAGACGTCATTGCAGTTGCTGGTGGTCACATATCGCATCAAGTACTAAAATTGTGAATTTTCTATATTATGGCTGGTTACGTTTACGTTAATTTTTGTTTATTTATCTATTGGAGTTAACGCCGTGTCAACACAATTTAGGTCATTTTACTGCGTCCAGCGCACCTAACCTAGCTTTCCTGGACCATTGTCTATAACCAGTACTCACCTACCCTTCCACAAGACCGGAAACTTCTCCATATGATCTAATCAATGGAGAAAAATCGACATCATTGTCAAATTTTCATGGAAGAGTATAACCTCCCCGGGTGGGATTCGAACCCGCACCCCTCGGACACGAGATTCCAAATCCTGGCGCGCTACCAACTGCGCTATCGAGCCGGGTTCGCTAATTTTTGTGAGTTATATTAATATGATATGACTAAATTGTTGAAATAAACGCAAGAATACTATTGACTTGTACGTTAGAATAGAAAACAATTCATTCCCTAATTTTTTAACTATAAAAAATATAAACATATAGTAGCGATTTAGAACTTTTGAATAGTGTATAGTATTCAATGTTTTATGTTATAAGATAGTATTCACACTTTCAATATGAACACAGTAGGGAATACGTTTGCAATTCCGGAAATCTTGCAAACTTACTTTTTTATCCGATTAATTTCAAATTTTCAAAATATGTAGGTTAACATATGGGAATAACTGAAGAAAATTTTCATCCAGACATCTTTACTGTTTTTACTCATCTTTATATGTTCAAATGTCAAAATTCCCATGGGAATTGGCAAATTCCCAATGGAAAATGGCTTTCCAATGAGAATTTCAGAAAATCTCCCATGGGAGAATTATCCCATTCCTAATTTCATAGATAAAGCACATAGCAAGATATAAATACAGATTTGGCATTATACTGATGTTCTTAACAATAATTTGAAAAAAAAAAAAATTAAAAGTCTATTAATAAAAAATCCCATACACAAAATAGGAGAATATTACCGTTGGAAAATCCCATATACAAAATGGGAGAATATTACCATTGGAAAACTATGCCTAGAGATATAAGAGAAATTTGATAATGAGGTGAAATTTCTTGAGAGACGGGTTGTAGATCTCACAAAGTATTTTTAAAACTTAAACCAAAAATGCTTATCACTTATTTTTTTTTCATTTATTAAATGAAGTACTGTATTCATTTATAAATTATCATCTTTTGAAAGTTTATATGGTTAAAAATATTATGTGAATCTTAATATGTTAACCTGCTCCTGTGAATACATTTTATAGATTTACATTATATAAATACATAAATACAGGCTTCCTGAGATAATTAGTTTGATGAATAGTACTTACAAAGGAATGAAAAAATGGTAACACTGTTGTTGTAATATTTCATACCAAACACCTTAAATCACTAGACTTTAGAACCCCGGAATTAGCAAAACTTGATGCAGCATTGTGCTTACATGATTCATACAGTTGAGCTAGCTAATAATTTTGCCTTGAACTTCATAACATCAATAATGAATCTAGTGCTTGACAAACTCATGGTGACAGTTTTAACACATTTGTGTTAAATGCATTCATTTAAAGGGACTTTAACATTGATTACGTAATAACTAATAGCAAAATAACCTATATAAGTGTACCATTTAATTCATGGGTAAAAATCAAGAACATATTTCATTATCGGTACTCTTGCATAATAAAAAGTATTAATAATAAACAATGATTATCTCCCTTGAATATACAGTAACATATGATTGGGTTTGTAAAAAAGATATAATAAAATCTATCGTTCACTGTATTGATGGCACACTTCATGAATATAATCATGCTGTAGCCCTTCTAAACGTCGCTATTGACTGCCATGGACCTTAGACGGTTGCTTATGATATGTTGATGGTTGCTTTGAAGTCATATTTGTCGTATGTAATATTTGTGTGTTGTTTAGGCCTGGTACTATACATTCCTTCCAAGTGCTTTGTTAAGTGTCAAGGTTGTGACATTTAGCATTAGTTGATGTTCAGAGCAATTGCGACATTTAGCTTTAGTATTGGGACATTAAGTGTCTATTGAGAGGTTTACTATCTATTGCATAAATTAACTCCACAAGTTACACAACTATAGTCAACAGAATTAAAATTCAGGTGATATAAAAGTCAAGAATCAATCAAACGATGTAATTATACAGATACCCTTTAAGAACCATTTACTTGTAACACACATCCCTCCCCAAAGGAAATAGCAAGGTGTACAATTTTGATCTCAGCAAACCCTAGGTAAAATCTTGTCCTGCAGGACATATAAAAGTTAAATTATAAATAACTAGTTACAGTCCTTACCATTTCTGTTATGTAAACAACTCCCTGTCTAACTTTGTTTGTTTGTTTGCTGGGTTTAAAACGCCGTAGCAACACAATGTATAGGCCATATAACGGCGGTCAGTCAACCTACTTACTCCTCCTGGATAGGCTTAATCTCTGGATTTAGCTGTTAACCAACTACTAAACGCATACCTTTATGAGTGACTGACAACTGCCCTACATAATTAAAAATCATTGGTAGGAGGGAGAATGGCCGTAGAAATAATTTCATGACCAAGCTCTACGAAAGTATGCCCCGCCTAGGAATCGAACCCACGACCCCTCAGTCAGTAGACTTGCGTGCTACCAACTAAGCTAACCAGGCGGTCCCCTATCCAACAGTGTGGGGGAAGCTGAAATGCATTGTCACGGCTCTCTTCCCTGCTATCCTTTGCACTGCCCCAAGATGGGGTGCAGACTCAGTAGGGCTCTCACGATATGCCAGAAGCGTGATATATTGCAGTACACTAGCACCGTATTCCGATATGTACTACAATTTTTGTGTGGAATTTTAGATTCGTTGAGCCTCCACTGTATTCAACAACAACAACAAAGCAAATTTTACATGCAGTTACTGATAGAATCTAGCCTCTTTCTATCTTTATGGTAATTTAGGACTGTGACATATTTTTTGCATATAAAAAAGATGCCTGGTTTGAGAGAAACAATCACCCTCTTAGTTCTATCAGAAATATAACAATACACGAAAACATAATATAACATTCTGCTCACTTTGTGTGAGCAATTTTAGTTTATTCTTATCGCACCTTGGCTTAGACTTATCATATAAGGTTCACCAATCTATAAGTTCTATAAATATTGTAACAAACATAAAACTTGTACTGTTTATCTTAAATAAGATCTAATCTCTAGATTAGTGATATTCTACAGTCTGTATCTTTATTTAACAATTTATCTGAATGCTTCTGTCATCCAAGATCTAATGACTATATAAATAGACAGTTGGTCCTGGGATATCAGCCAGCTGGTTGCCATTGTAATAATTTTGACTGTTAACACTTTTATTGGTTAAATTGATAAAAATTAGATATCAGTGGTCATTTTAATATACAGAATTAAAGATTTAGACCAAACTTATTTCGAAAGAAAAACCAATACTAAAAGTAAAATGTATAATTATAAATGTATATAAATGATGTAAGTAGTTATAATAAGAATTTCATGAGAAAAAAATGAGACAATGTATAAAAGCAATTAAATTAATTCTCTTCATCTACTGAAATGATAGCCCTTTTTGATAAATTTTGAATACTTATAAAATAGACACATTTTAGGAACATTTCTATTTTTTAGATAATATATATTATTCATTATCATCGCCAGGTGTCCTGAGATACTTAGTTGACTGATGGGTAATTTCATAAAATGCTAAGAATATAATTATACAGTCATTTTCTGCACTTTCTTCATTTAATTGTTGTGACCGGGTTGTTATTAGGACTCTTTCTGCTATTTCTTTCTCTTTCCGCCTTTTACTTCTTTCTTTTGGTTCTTTACTTGTTATTCGCCGTTCTGGCTTCTGATTGGTTGATTCCGATAGTGCGGGAAACTTCAGATGTCATGATGCGCTGATAGTCGACAGACATATGTATGCTTTTGGTCATTTCGTTTGAATTGAGAGTTTATATTTGTATGACTTGTTAATTCATTGTCACAGACACCCCTGGTTATGATGAGAGTATACTAGTATTGTCTTTTGGGAGTGTTTCATCCCATAGATTGGTAAGATATTCATAATTCATTATCATTTATTCATATTTATCATCATTCATCATATTTGCTGAGGTAATAGAAATTATCAAGTTGTTATTGTTAAATCAGCCACTTACGTCATGAGTATTTTATGTATTTTGTATAATTGAATGTATTTTATGAATTGTTGAGCTTGCCTCTATGAATGTTATATTTACTGTATAAATTGTATGAAGTAAATGGGCTTGGGCTTCCGTTCTGTCCGAAACAACATCCGGTAACCAGTATTATTGCCCATTGAGTAAGTCACATGTTATTTTCATTGTCTCTTATTATTGTGATATTTTCTCATAATATATAATGTATTTTGTATAATTGTATGTATTTTATGAATTGTTGAGCTTGCCTCTATGAATGTTATATTTACTGTATAAATTGTATTAATTGAAAAAATATATATTCAAACATATATAATATCTTTGTTATAAATGTACCTGAATAGAATTCTTTCCAACCAAACAATATCTCTCATCAGATCTTTAAAAGAACCCTATATTATAGAGTCCTTGGATTTTTAATATGATGGGTAATTATTATAGGTTATTATACATTTTACTGTCCAATATGGAAATATATTTGGACGAGTACACAGCTTGAAAAGTCATATTGGACGAGCCGGTAGGCGAGTCCAATATGACTTTTCAAGCTGTGTACGAGTCCAAATATATTCCGTATTGGACAGTAAAATGTATAATAACCTTTTTATTATATATCTTCCGTTTTCATTGAAATAATCATCATCCCAAACAAAGCAATCACAGCAATTCTTATCACCACCACAATCAATATCGAATGTAGACTTGTGACGTAATGTATTATCCAAACTCCTCATTGTACTTACGTCACCCTTTGCTATTTATTAAATGTAATAAAGGGAAATAACCGCTGCGGGGCTTGCGTATTATCGTGATGTCATTATGTCGACCATTTTATGATGTGTTTGTAGCCTACTCATACCATACTTATACAGGTAGGCGGAGCTCCCTCGCCTATTGGAAATTTAATTCTCTCAAGTATCGATGTAAAGACCCAGCCGTAGAATTTACAAAGTTTACATGACGATGTCATTCAAATGTCACTTAAACTTTTAAAAACATCCTGGAGGATTGAAAAGATTAGAAAGTACAGGGTTCCATACAATCTACTCATAAAGATAAACTACACACGGATGATAGGAACGGACAAACTAAAGAAACACACTCGCTGACGGGATGAACTTTTATGGCACGATGGACATGCCAAATGGATGGTTTTCCGAAAATATAGTCTGGATATTACCTTGATTGCTTCTATGAGAAAGATCGTTTTGAAAGCCAGATTCATTATTTATACCTAATGCATTGCTTGGCTTGAATTTAACACAAGTCAACCTTTGTATTAATTGTATAATGACTGGATAATTCGTCACACATTCGCAGAATAGATACAAAAGTTTTGCTTGATCGGAAATCGTCAGATTTTGGCTCCTTGATTTAGCGTATTGTAAGTAAAAAATTGTAATTTATATGTCAAACCTTGTTTATAATGTTATTTTATTTAGTACAGACCATTATTTTAGTTTATTTCCTCATTCATGTCTAGACTACAAAGAAAAACAGTTTCGAACCGATGAAAAAAATGGCGGACATAATTTATGAATAAGCATCGTTTAGTGCACATGTCCCCAATCGTCCAATACGAAAATATTTATATTATTTTTGGATCCAATACGGGAATATATTGGACGGTCACGTGGTACAAATGCAGATTGTTGATTGGTTAGATTTTCTTAGATATATAATAATAGTCTGTATCTTGATACATGTGGTACATTTATATACAGTCATTATCAAAATATGAATGATGCTAACTCCCCTTAAATACAGTGTATTCGTATCTATTAGTTGGCACTAAGGTCCAAGAAATATTATTAGTTATAAATATTTTTGACGGTGTATGTGGGTCCTTATACCTCGAGAGTACATATACCCCGAGGCGTTAGCCGAGGGGTTATTTGTAGCTTCGAGGGGTATAAGGACCCATATACACCGTCAAAAATCTTGATAACGATTGTATAATACTTCAATCCTATTAAAATCCGTCGACAGCTCTAAAATGTACAAAAAACCAAATGCAGTTTTTAGTTCAATTTCCCCGTTGCGCACACCATTGCTTATTGACCTTGATCTACGTTTGATCACGATATCATAGTGGCAGCCATGTTTTGATGTGTTGTAGGATTTACTATTTGACGTTTAAACTTATAATACTCGTGGATTTAAGATCGGGAAGTACAAGGATTTCTAAGAAGAAAAATTACACACGGGGATATGGATATATGGATTGTAACAAGGAATTACTCGCTGACGGGATAAACTGTGTGGCACGATGGTTTGATGGAAATGGTTTTCCGAAAATAGAGTCGTGAGAAACTACGTGGATTCTTATTTGAGAAGATCGCTTGACAGTCGGTTTCATTATTTAAACTTAATGCAAAGCTTGGCTTGCCTGAGTGTGAAGCAAGTCAACCTTTGTATTAATTACATAATGACTGGATATTTTCGCCCGACAGTCACAGAATCATGCGAATGAAAAAGAAGCTTTGCCTTGATCGGAAGAGTCAAATTTTGTCTCTTTAGCTTAGTGTATTGTAAGTAAAAGATTTGTAATTCATGTTAAAAACCTTGTGTAAAACGTTATTTTATTTAGTACAGCGCATTATTATGTTTTACTTGCGGATTTATGCCATGACTTATAAGAAAAACAGTTTCGAACCGATGAATAAATGGCGGACATAAGTTATGAATTTATGTTTACCAAATGTGTATTACTGCGCATTCGCCATATATGGAAGTCGTATACATGAACTAGTTCTTGGCAATCACGCTTTTTTATGCAAGTTCTTCAACAAAATTCACAATAAGATGCTGTAATTATTAGACATTAATTCCTATGAACCGTCGTTGTTTGAAAAAATGGACGTTAATTTACTGACTTTCAACTTTAACATAATCCATAATCTGATATTGATGCGTTCCATATTTGGAATATGATGTATTTTCAGCCAATTAGCGACGAGATTGCTCAGGTAGTATATTAATTATTTTGAAAGGCTACCCGAGGGGACACGGTGTATATGAACTCACACACGGTGTATGTGGATTTTTTCGCGGACTCTACCAGCCAATCAAAAGCCGGCAAATTTATTTGAAGTATTATAATAAACCATATATGGAGAATAGGAGGATCTTTCACACTGACTAGTATCATTTTGTTGAATAATAATGGCTCAATCAGACGTTAAGCGTGTGTCTTTGTAACTTTTACAGCTTGTGATCTATGTAGGTTATTATAAACTATCTAAAACAAGGGTTCTGCTATAATTTGATGTTATAAAATCATTCTAGTTTATAAAACAGTTCAAAGAAGTGTTTTTACCATGCAGAAAAATTTACTCATAAAAACAGTCAAACTGTGAATATACAGCAACATCTAGTCATTTAATAACAGTTTAACAACCTTTAGATATTCTCTTACAAATAAGTTAAATCTAATATTAATCAATCCTATTTAGTAAACGGGAGAATTCTTCCATGGGAATGAGCTTACTAAAATAGAGTTTAAATGCTTTAAATGTTTAAAAGTGAAAAAAGTATGCATTTGTTCTTTGAAATCATGTAATTTACTGATAGATCGTCCAAATATGTCTCTAAATGTTTGTTAAGTTGTAATTGAAAATATGGGAGTTTTCTCTAATATTTGTATATGAGAGAAAATTCCCATTTTCTCCCACAAAATTTCCATGGAAGAGCCATTTTCCTATCGGAATTTGCCAATTCCCATTGGAATTTTGACTTAAAATTAAACATATTTTTAGTAAGATACCTGGATGAAAGTTTACTGGTGTTATTCCCATATGTAGATCTACGTTTGTTAAAAATTTGAAACTAATCGGATAAAAAAAGTAAGTTTGCAAGATTTCCGGATTCGTAAACGTATTCCGGACTGTGGTTTGTATTAACAGTATTATTGTGTAATATCACACCAGGTAACCCGCTAAATCGGGCGCATGAGGCTAATTCGGGCGATATGCAATACGATACATTTTTTAATCACAATCAGTGTAAGATTTTCGTTAATTATTCTTTATGTATTTACTTTTATGTTATAATAGAGGCACCGATCTGTCGGGCTGGGCTTGGCAATTCAGCTCATTACTTTATATTTTCCTAAAATGAAAAATTAAAAAAGAAAACGCGAGTTAAAGACAGAGGACCCCCCCAAAACCCGTTTTTTAAAGTTTAAGGTCATTTTTACCTACATTTTCGCAACGAAATGTGTAACTTTTGTGTTTTTCTTGTAGAGCTGTCCCTTTTCTTCTAGAATACCAATTTGCAACCCTTTAAACTGTATACTTTTTGAGAAATCGCCGTTTTACTCCACTGTACATAAAAAGTGAGGCTAAATCGGGCGAAGTTGCTGTGTATTTAGCGCTAAGTCGGGGAGCAGTTGCTTTTGTGATACATTGCTTACGGATATATTTTCTATTTGACAAAGTATATAATATTGTATTCAGTTATATATAGAACTCATTGGACGATTGATTGACACTTATTGTTATAGGTAAGTTTGTTGTACTTTTAAGAGTACAGTGATTACCAGACTATCTTAATAGGTACTATTTTTACATTGACCATTGACAGAAGCCATCTTAATTGCTAAGTTATTATTAATCAATTAAATCGGCTTTGTTCTAATAAAATATTTAAAAAAAAAACGTACGAGAAAGTTATTTAGATTAAATACTTTGAATGGCAGAAAAAACACCCCTGCATTTTTAACTTGTAAGTAAACCACGTGAGATTTTTCCATGTCATTCTATAGCACTAGCTCGTTATTAAAGAGCCACTGCAACTTGTTGAAACTACGCATTATTAACTCTGTCCGGTACTCTGATAGGGCATCGTAATAAACTGGATGGATTAACTCCATTGTATTTAAAAAAAAACATATACCTAGATTTATCTCTCTTTATAACTATACACTTATAAAAATGTCGGTCGAATGCTCACCAAACAAATGGCGATGTCCAATATGCGTTATTTATGCTTGGGATATACCAAGATATTAATTTTAAGGCTTATCTGGTGAATATGGTTAGTATAATTTCATGTCAAAATAGTCAATATAACCAAACTCCTCACAGTGCTTACGTCACACGTTGCTACTTAACCACTGCTTACATGTAAATCACGAGACGCTATTTATACCATGAGACGAAAAAGGGGACTGCCGTGAAAACATCCGAACTCCTCACAGTGCTTACGTCACGCGTTGTTTTTTTTAGGAATTATAAATCAAAACTTTTTACTTATCTTTATATTCTTAGAACGTCATATTACAAGAAGACTTAATGCATAAAAATATTGAATTGTAAAAGAAAAGATGAAAAAAATAATATTCAGTTTTCTGGGGGACGAATATATATCTGTGGTGGTAGGGGTTATTGATAAAGTAAAGGGAACTAACCGCTGCGGGGAGTTTGGTATATAATGCGGATAATGAAAAAGGAGAAACTACATTGATTGAAGTTCAGAATTCGTGAAAACTAATGACAATGAATCACAAATGAATTTACAAACTTTATTTTAGAGGAAAAAAACCCTGCTCTTAACTACTACACATTAATGTGCTAATGTGTTCAATAATCAGAATATTGAGTATTATTGATCTATGACTGGAAAATGCAGCGTTCATTACATGTAGGTAGGACATCGCTATTTGTTTAAGGACATACAGCGGACATATTTTTTTGTGTAAAACTTTAAAAGGAGATGAATTTCGTATATATGTTTTCGACAATGTATAAGGGAGGTAATTCATCAGTTTTGTACGGAGCCCTATCAGAGTGCAGCACAGAGTTAATAGTTTCAACAAGTTGCAGTGGCTCTTTAAAAACGAGCTAGTGTTATAAATGACACGGAATCTTATGTAGTTTATTTCTAGAAAAAAATGCAGGGGTGTTCTTTTAGCCATTCTAAGCATTTAATACTAAGAGGCTTGCCGGTACGTTTTTTTAATGTTTGATTAGAACAAAGCCGATTTAGTTGATTATTAGTAAATTGGCAATTAAGATGGCTTTTTTCAATGGTCAATGCAAGAATAGTACCTATTAAAATAGGATAGTCTGGTAATCACTGTACTCTTAAAAGTACAACAAACTTACCTATAACAATAAGTGTCAATCAATCGTCCAATGAGTTCTATATATAACTGAATACAATATTATATAGTTTGTCTCATTCTTGTGAAATATAAACTTTGTCAAATAGAAATTATATCCGTAAGCAATATATCACAAAAGCAACTGCTCCCCGACTTAGCGCTAAATACACAGCAACTTCTCCCGAATTAGTCTCAATTTTTATGTACAGTGGAGTAAAACGGCGATTTCTCGAAAAGTATACAGTTTAAAGGGTTGCAAATTGGTATTCTAGTAGAAAAGGGACAGCTCTACAAGACAAACACAAAAGTTACACATCTCGTTGCAAAAATGTAGGTAAAAAACGACCTTAAACTTTAAAAAAAACGGGTTTTTGGGTGGTCCCTCTGTCTTTAACTCGCGTTTTCTTTCTTAATTTTTCATTTTAGGAAAATATAAAGTGATGTGCTGAATCGACGAGCCAAGCCCGACAGATCGGTGCTACTATTATAACATAAAAGTAAATACATAATGAATAATTAACGAAAATCTTACACTGATTGTGATTTAAAAATCTATCGTATTGGATATCGCCCGAATTAGCCTCGCGCGCCCGATTTAGCGGGTTACCTGGTGTAAATATGTCATTTAGTTTAATGACATATGTCTTTGTACATGTTCAGTTTGAAGCAAAATAAGATGATAAAATTGTCACCTGGTACCCGATATATATCTCATTTTTCTACATAAAATTACAAGAAACTTACCGCCATTTCTTGAACCAAAATAATACAATAGATGTACAAACAATTATCAATGCCACAAATGACATCACAACAACTATGATTACAGTATTAGCTAAAATACACAAATTGAATAAACATTTTACAACCAGAGCATAGCATTCGTAAGTTATAAATTTGAAACAGAATAGCTACGTTTGTACATATACACGCTATTATGACGCTAGAAATTTGTATATTCGTTAATAAGTAATGACGCTAGAGAATTGTATATTTATTATTAAGTAATATCATTTTACCATTACATATTATTGTGTTTAATCTATATGTTCATATTTAGCTTATGATAAGGTTAATACAAGAAACAAATGCGTGCTTTCAAACAAATGCTTCGACAATTGCATCCTGTAGCAGATTGGCAATTGAAATTTAAGGCAATAATCTAAAGCAAGTCGATTCTATATATGTTCATTAATTGAACCATGCATATAACATTAGGTACATGTATGTAATAATGTTCACACTTTACTTATACTAAATGTTCAATCTGCATTGTCTTCCAAGATAATTAATTTATAAATAAAATATAAGGACATAAAATAAAGCTTACATATAGGTTTGTTCGGACTTGGTATTGCAGTGTTTGTTTCTGAAAAAATGTTACAACAATCGACATTTTTTTCAAAGGTTTAAACATAAATGTTAGGATAAAGCGTGTCTGAATTTAAAGATTACAATTCATTTGATATATATATTGCTAATATAACTTAATTATATTAATGTTTTAAATGTCATATACATATCCATAACGATATAAAGAGCAACATAACCATTCAAAGAACTTATCATTGGCGTCCGCGCCGAAGCGCGATCCCCCTTATGGAATAAAATTAGATTTTGTGAAAGGGCAACTGAAAAACCTCGGACCGTTTCGTCAGGCATAATAGCCGATAATTCCGATTATTAAGGGTCCTCTTAAAACACTGACCACTTAACTGACGAGTTAAATATTGTGCGCTTAACTGACGTGTTAAATATAGAGCGATTATGTTCTAAACTGACGTGTTAAATAAAGAAGGGATTAAAATTGACTGTATTGCTTGCGTGTTTTGTTAATATTATTGGGGTTGTTTTACAACGTTAAAGATGATATTGTGATATATTATCTAATTAAATAATGCCATTTTAAGAAATTATTATTAGATCTAGATAAAAACATTGTTAAAGAAATGGCAAAAAGAAACTGAAAAGTAAAAAAATTGAGATTGTGATGTTTATAATTTACATTAATAATAATTTTTCACCAATTTACTAATTATAGTGTAGTTTACAATTAATCCAGACGTATTTTCCGAATAAACTTGTTAAATATGCTAATCTTAACCAAAACTATCTGTTCTCCTAGTTTATTATCCGTTAGTACATTTCTTAATTTTAAACATTCTTATAGACGCCTTTTGATGTTTTGCATCAATGCTTTTTCTTGTGATATGTTTTAAATAAATTGTCCACATTAAAGACTTTATCAAATATTCAACTATGACTTACGTTGATCTGTACAATAAGAGATATCATTTGATCCTACAGTTTTTGTGGTCAATCCTGTTGGACATTGTATACACGACGACTCTCAATCTAAAGGCTGATAACTTCACTTTTTCACAATAAAAGCAGCGACTGCCATCTGCATAGGACCCTGACGAACAATATGCTGAAAAACAAAACAAATTAAGTTCAGTAAAATGTGCATATTATATCAATTTAAGCAAATAATCAGTACAAGTACGATATGTTTATTAAGTCAAGTGTAACACAGGAACTCTACCTAAGCAATTAGAGAGATCAGTTGATCCTTCAGTCATGGTGATCAGTCCTGGTTGACATTGTACAAGAATATTGTCCATCTTCAGGTTGATAACTTCCCTTTTCACAGGATATACATTGGTTTCCGTCTGAATAACTCCCATAGCAGTTATATTGAATCTAATATGAACTTAAATGACCCTGGTTTCACAACATATTTTGTACCATTTTCAAAATATTCATGATAATATCCAGATCCTTTTACTATTAAAAAAAAAAAATGATAAATCTTCGAAAAACAGGTAAAATTCAGTTTACCAAGATAAAGTATTTTCGTAAAAAGTAAGTCAAAGTTAGACTATGGTAAAACTAACGTACGATAAAGTTTTGTGGACGATTATTTATTACAAAAAATAACTACATGAATATTTCCAGGCATCTGGTTGTTTTAGTGACTAATAAAAGAGCATGAAGAAATGGGTAAATAAAGTTTAATCGGTCACGGAAAAGGCTGATAAATACCCCTTTTTAAATAAATGCGGTGGCAAAAATCTCCGTAAGACCATGGCTGACAATATGCCGAGAAAAAATATAATTATTTCAGTAAAACGTGTATTATAAGAAATTTAAAGCTAAATACCAGTGTAACTGAACTAGTTTTCATAAAATCATGTGTTAATGCTGTTGATCTGACCTGTCCAAAAATCTTCGCAAGCAAATTAAAATGGCAAGTAACTTAATTTATGGTTTCAAAATCTTGCTGTTCGATTGATTCGTTCGGAGTTTATGTTATTTATAGACTAAAGTTTCATGTATAAAAGGAAGCTCCAGACTGTTAAACGGTCGTTTGGCAGCACATCGTCCAAATACGTTTGCAAACATGTTATTGTATCAATGCAATCAAGATTCTGCTAGGCTAGCTTAGATGGTAGTACGCAAATTTACTGATCGAGGAGTCGTGGGTTCGATTCCTAAACGGGTCAAACTTTAGAGGATGTTGGTCATAAAGTGATTTATACGACCATTCTTCCTTCTACCACCGATTCTTATTAATGTAGGACAGTGGTCAGTCAATGACGGATGTATGTACATGGGAACTAGTTAACAACTAAACTCAGTGATTTAGCCTTTCCAGGAATAGTGAGTAGATTGACTGATCGCCGTTATATGACATATACAATGTGTTGCTACGGCGTTAAACCCAACAACAAAATTAATAAACATGGCTTATAAGTTGTGTCATCTTCAACTGATACTTGATGTAAAATATGCATTGATGTAACATACAAACCAACATAATTCCAACTCGCAGAAATCAATCTATACTGACCATTTTCACATAAACGACCACTCCATCCTTTGTTACAATCACACCGGTAGTCGCCTATAAGATTAACACATTTACCATTTTTACATGGGGAACTGTTACAGTGGTACGCGTCTGAAAATAAATGTTTTAAATGTTTTATATTTACCGAAATATTCAAACAAGTGTTATTGGACAAGGGTCTAAATAAATATTATGTTAATAATTGTTTTAATAATGACCTTGTTATTTTGCATCAGTCTAATATGGTTATACATTTGTATTCAGCCAAAAAACAAATGTGAAAACATTTAATTATTGAAAATTTTATCAATTAACTATACGATTTATGAAAAAGTACAAAAACAGTAAGGATATCACAAAAGGTCAATAAACAGAAACATATAGATTGTACCAACATTCAGAATGGCGGCATTTCTTTTTCGAAAGAAAAACACGGACTTCATGAGAAAACTCGGTCATTATGAGATTCGGAACCAATCAAAATGCCTGAATCGCATAATAGCCGAAGTTTTTCCTAAAGACCCTGTTTTTTCACAGTAGTCGAGTATTTGATTATAGTACCGTAATGAACGCCATATTAGCCCTGAATTTGAAGTCCGCTGTCGTACAGTTGATTAATAAATCAATCATACCTCCGATCAGATAAGAATTGTGCTGGAAACTGCTGTTACTATTAGTCCAAGCATCTGCTATGTGTAAACGGAAATGGCATCGAAAACAAGGGCCATCAATATCAGGATTTTTATCTCGTTTCACGTTTTTCAAGTTATTCACTATATAAGATCGCGCAGCAGTCTTGAGATTCCAGTATACCGTACTACAAAACTACTTTTGGTACATGAAGGAACTCATCTCTTCCGAGAAGTTTTAATGAACGAATATTGTAATAATTACATAAATCTAATCACTGAAATTGTATACAACTGTGAAGATTCACTGTTGTGAAACCAATTGGAAGGTCGGGAGCATTGATAGCTTATTATATACACCTTTAGGTTCACAACTCATCGCACAAATCGGTGATTTGGCTACGCACACGAAGTAGTGCGTCGTATAAATATGTTTGTGTTTTCTAACCAAATGTAAATACAAACAAGCGTCTTTCAAATATCAGCTGAACAATAATAACGCTTTTTGTTTCTTTAAATTGCTCATGTTCTTAGTATTAACGTGTAAAAGGATCTCACATAACGTTACATGTATATTATATATTATTTATATGTACATGTATATCATTGTAACAGCATGCATATTTTTTTTGTATTATGTTATTACTCTCCAGATTAGGAGGAAATATCTATAAACCATGACTTTAAGTTGTTTAATGCTCTGCTAGCTCAGTTGGTAGCATGCTAGTCTTTTGATCGAGGGGTCGTAGATTCGATTCCCGAGTGGTGGTATAGTTTGGTTATGAAATCATTTTTTACGGCCATCAATGCCTTCATAAGCGTATAATTGTTTGATTAATGCCTTTCTAGAAATATCGTTTAAATACGCAAAGGAAATACTACTGTGGTACCAACTGAAACTGAAACAACCATACAATATTGAAATTCCCGGCTAGTCTTACAATACAATAATATATAAATAAGATAACACATGGCAGTGAGGGTGACGATACAGATTATCAACCCGAGGAAATATTAACCGAGGCGCTAGACGAGGTCGATATTAATTTCAAGGGTTGATAATTTGTACCGTCACCCTCATTGCCGTGTGCATTGATTTGTTTTATTATACCGAACAAAACGGTAACATGTAAATATTTATTGAACACCAAATAACAACACAGTAAAGACAACTACCAATACAATGAAAAAGCTGAATTATTTATAAACTGAGGGAAGTAACTTGTAAATCATGGCTGATAATCGTTAATAAGTGGTCTCCCTTAGATATCGGGTAATATAACAATGTGATCGAACAAAATAACACCCCCGCCGGTATAAGGCTAGGAAGTAACTTGTAAATCATGGCTAATAATCGTTAATAAGTGGTCTCCCTTAGATAGCGGGTAATATTACAATGTGATCGAACAAAATAACATCCCCTTCGGTATAGGGCTTTAGCATAAGAAATTCCAGTGAGGTATAATAATTAAACATATATGTAAGATACTCTTTTTGGTTTAAAATAGATGCTTAAGCGTCAAAGTTTTAAGTCGCCGATACTTAATAATGTGTATGAATGATAACTTTAAACCTTTAATCACTGAATGGTACTAAGATTCCTCTATAGTACCTGGTACCAGGAGTCGAATTAAAAGGTCATTTCTCCCATAAATGGAAAAATATATGAGAAGCCTATGACGTGACTAAACTTGAAACCCAAACACATTCAGTGTTTTCAGCGCTTTGATTCCTTATCAAGTGTCTCCATTGCACATGGCATGTCAATTCTCAAGTGTTGATTGTAGAGTTACTTAATCAGGATGTTTCATAACATATGTCCTTATAAGAGAGTAACATGTTTAGCATCAAATTGAAGGTTAAGTGTTTCTCGACACATCTTAATCATCTAACACCACACAAGAGTTCATAAGAATTCGCACAGACGACAATGTTCTGACTATAAAACTTCCGCTATTACTTTTGTATTTCTGCAGAACTTTGTATACAAAATGTATACTTTAACATTTATAGACCCAAAGTGGGGAATGAAACAGACAGTCACACAATGCTCGATTTGTGATTGTAAAATTGTTAATAAATACATGTACATGTACAGGTCGTCCACGTAAACATTGCGTATATAAAACACAGCTAGTTTCATTACACACAGATATTTAGGGGTGAACTATTTTTTGTCAGTTTTAAAGTTTAGTTATTTGACACTTATTTTATAAACATACCACTATATAAAATTTAAAATGTGCATAATACAGTATTTAAAATAAATGTTAAATATCAAAGTTGTATGTTTCAAAACGTAAAATGCTGTTCATGAATTAGCCTTTTCACCTTTTCAGTTGACAAGTCCATTGTTTAAAGTACAAAAACACGCATGACCTAAAATACGACCTGAGCATGTAGCAATAATTGATAACAAAAATGCATTATTGTCATTTACTTTTGATCTCAAATTAAGTTATGATGAATATCACCTAAATTTAGCGATCATAGTGGTTTATAAACAACTAGGTTTTTATTTTTTGTATATTTAAAGACTAGGCACGCATGATTGAGTCCGAAAATGCATTCCACAGGTTTGGCGTCGCATGACTGAAAGTGTGGTTGCCTGAAGTAAATGTCCTAGAACGCGGAACAATAATAAATCGGGAATTGCTAGAACCAAGATCTCTGTTGAGTTCGTAAACATGTATAAGGTCTTGGATATAATTATGTGAGACATTGGTTGTTAAGTGCTTTATATGTACATAATGTGTCAAGAGCTTATAGCTGATCCTCTGACAAACAGGAAGCCAATGAAGTTCTCTAAGCACTGGTGTTATATGATCATCACGGTGGGTTCTGGTTGCATTTCTTGCTACCTTATTTTGTAGTCGTTAAAGTTTAATCAGATTTGACTTTGAATAGCAAGAAGAACGTTGCAACAGTCCAATCTTGATGTAACCAAAGAATTAACTTATGTCCTTGTAGCGTCAATCGTAAGAATATTTCTTAGGTGACCAACATTTCTTAGCAGATAAAAAGAAGATCTGCATACTATATTATAACATGCTTCTCCATATCCATGTGTGGTGCGAAGTAAGCACCAAGATTTCTGATACAGTCTTTAGAGTTTATGATGTAATCACAAACTCTAATGGGCATGTCTTCAACACGTTTACGATTAAGTTTGGAAGATAACAACATAACTTTTCTGTCTTGTCTGCATTCAATTTCATCATGTTGACATTTATCTATGAAATAATTTCAGTCAAACATTTTTCAATACGACTTTATGCTTCTGATCTTCAAATATTATCAACTGGTTTAAGTATCGATTCATCAGCATAGAAATGACGTAATAAACCTTGCTGCAAGCAAATGGCACCAACAGGTTTAGTGTACATGGTGAAATACTTAGGGCCGAGGAAAAATCCTTGAGGAAACTGAATTTCATCAGCACATGGTCCGAAAGTGCTTCATTAACACATACTGTCTGATATCGATCATTCAGATAATGAGTTATCAAATTGAGCTCCGTCAACAATACCGTAGTGATCAGTCGACTTAACAATGTAAGATGATCTATGGTGTCGAAAGGAGGAGAAAAGTCCAGTAACACCAGTTGTGCTTTTCACAAAAATTCTTACGAAAAAATCTTCGTAAGTCAAACGCTAGAAACATTGATGAAACGCTACATTTTGGTTTATAAATTCTAAATATTATAAAATTTGTGTAGAAATGTGTATAGCTGTTGAATATCATATCATAGGTATGCTTATTATCAGTCTGACTTGGAAGTGCTTATTATATAAAACTGACTTACGAAGATTTTTTTGGCACAACTAGATTGTAAAACAGTTTTGCTTAAAGACTCATTCCCACTTAAAGTGAACATTTGATGTCTCCAACGTTTGTCATGTTGACAGAAATTTAAATTACTTATTCAAACCTAGGTATCCCAACAACAAACAAGATAAAAAGTGACAAGAATACTGATTAACAAAAAGTCAAGTAAAATATTAATTTAAATGAAAAAAATATATTGATATTTCAATAGCTGATTTAGTTGTTGTCAAATATGACCCTCGTTACAGTGGTAAAGTAATAGACATTTACTTCAATAATAAAGCTGTACAATTCAATATCATAAAAAAGTGTGATAAGGTGATAAGAAAATTCTAACGGCCTGCATGTGAATATATTGACTGGGTTGAATTGGATGAAATTGTGCAGTGCTCCAGTTACCACAAGTAAAGCTAGACATATGTTTTTTATATATTTAAAAATAGGTAATGGAATTGCTCCATGGTTAATAACTGTGCCAATATATACAGTACCCACCAAAAGTTTGGACACATTTTCACTTTTAAGGCCAACTGAATAGTGTTCATCTAAAATTTGATAACTGTTCATTTTGAAATGCTTTTTAGTTTTGCTATCATTATAATGATAACCGAGACTACAAAAATAGCACAAAATCTATGTTATGGAAAAAATTACAATAGCACGATTTTGGTGGTTTAGGATGTCAGATGCTGAATTTTCGTATGTGTTGCATTCATGAACTTTGTTTCCATTTTATAACAAACCATATTTGAATATATTTAAAGTAATTATTCTACAAAAATAATCATCAAAATTCAAGCATTGCAGTGGATTTATTTTTGTCTCCAATTATTTGGTGGATACTGTACAATAATATTATTGTATAATGATTTATAAATTAACTTTATGTCAATCTAGTAACGAATCATCTAAGCACACATTGCATTAATTTGTTCAGTTGCACACATTATTAGACTTATTCAATAACGTACGGGACAATGTGGCATTGTCTAAACATGTATTTGCCAGGATATTCCATGATAATTTGATAATTGTGTGAGTAATACAGTACGGTACTGCATGTACCACCAACATCTTCAGCTGGTAACCGCCTATCGACAAGTGTTTCGGCCCTTTAATCCCAGGACACTCTCCAGGCGGCGGGCCCGCAGTGGTGATCAGTCACTACGTGTTGGTGGTAGGCTTCCAGCTCCTCTTCTCTCTCTTCATCCACAACCAACTGGATGCTCTTTCAGCTGTCAAGCTGAGTGTGCCCACTGCACGCTTTCTGTCTGCTCCCTTGATCCCCAAAGCACTGAACATTTTCCACAGCGATTGTGCAGGGAACCCTCTGGCACCAATTTCCACCGGAAAGAGCCACACTCGCCAACCCTTCTGTTTGCACTGTTCTTGCAGATCAGAATATTTGGCTTTCTTCCTCTCATAAGCCTCCTCACAACGAGATTCCCAAGGCACTGTAAGTTCAACCATAATCAGACACTTGTCTTTGTCAGACCAGATAACAATGTCAGGCCTCAATGTTGTCTGAATAATGTTCGGGAACACAAGTTTTTGTTTTAGGTCCACAGACATTTCCCACTTATCGGATTCATCCAGAATGGAACTGGTAGGCTGTAATTGTTTGGGCGCCTTCTGTCCCTCCTTTACAAACTGAATCATCCGCGGTTTCTGTCTGGTCCTCTTCTTAGTCCTCTCTCGTTCCAACTTGTCTGCGAGTTCTTGAAGAACACTGTCATGTCTCCACCGGTATCGTCCTTGGGTGAGGGATGTGGTACATGAAGACAGAATGTGTTCCATGCTTCCTGTTTTGTCACACAATTGGCACATAGGGTGGTCTTGTAGGCCCCATCTGTGCAGGTTGATGGGTGACGGTAACAGGTCATAGACTGATCTGAGCAAAAATGCGATCCTAAGTGGTTCGTATCTCCAGATATCTGCCCAGGTCAGCTTTCTGTCAGTTGTTGTCCACTTCGTCCATGCGCCTTGGGCACCCATGGCAACAGCTTTCGCTCTTTTTTCTTCTTCCTCTGCTGCTCTGACTTCATCTTGCACCATGCTCCTCCTTTCTGTATTTCCAGCAGAGCTCCACAGTGTAGTCTTGTAGTTGCCCAGCCCCTGTCTGCCTACTGCTGTGATGCCGACTATGTCTTTGTGCTGGAGTCTTCTCTCAGCTTGTTCGACTGCTTGGCTTGCTGACCACTTTTTTCCTGTCCTAGTTTCAATTCCTGCATTGCGAATTGAACTATCCTGCGACTGTTTGAGCGTCATCACCAGTCGTGTCTTGGCAACTTTGAACTCCTCAACTAAGGAAGATAGGGGGAGTTGTAGCTGGTTGGTTCGCCCATACAGACCAATGCTGGTAAAACTTGGTGGTACTCCCAGCCATCGGCGCAGGTGTCTGCTGATCGTTCGCTCCAAGCATTCCACTGCAGATGTAGTGATTTCATAGAGCATAAGGGGCCACATCAATCTGGGGAGGAGACCATTCTGGAAGAGCCAAGCCTTGAATTTTCCTGGTAAGCATGATCGATCAATCTGTTTCAACCCTTCTTGGAGCTGCGTTCTGATGCGCCCTATATTGGCTTTGTCACTAAGGCTGGCATCGAACCACTTGCCCAGGCACTTAATGGGACTGTCCATGATGGATGGTATGTCTTCTCCTTGGACCTGGAGGTTGAACCATCTAGTGACCGTTCCGCGTTTGATGACAAGACTTCTAGACTTCTTGGGTTTAAACTTCATTCTAGCCCAAGTAGCTGCCTCTTCCAATGCCTTCAGTACCCATCTCGCTTGTATATGGGTCTGGGTTGTCACTGTCAGGTCGTCCATGAAACCCCTGTTTGTTTGCAGGTGTAACCCTGTAGATGTCTTTGGCCCTCGTGTTTCTTTGTTCGCAGGGTTAATTATGAGGTTCATGCCCATCACGAACAGGACAACAGAGATGGTACATCCAGTGACTATCCCCTTTTCCAGTCTCTGCCAGGTTGTCATCTTGTCGTCAACCATGAAGCACAGCCTCATTCCACTGAAGTACCCGTTGATCATCCCTTGGATGTGTTCGGGGATGTGATAGTACTTGAGAGCTGCTTCTATGAGCTTGTGAGGAATTTACCCGTAAGCGTTTGCAAGGTCAAGCCACACAACTGTGAGGTCTCCGTTGTTCACCTTCGCTTCACTGATAAGTTGGCTGATTGCACTGGTGTGCTCCACACATCCCGAGAACCCTGGTACTCCGCCCTTCTGAACTGACGTATCAACATAACCATTTGTGGTAAGGTAGGTCGTCAGTCTTCTGGCTTGTATGGCGAAGAATATCTTGCCCTCTACGTTGAGCAGTGAAATTGTTCTGAACTGGCTGATGTGTTTGGAGTTCTTTTCCTTGGGCGTAAATATCCCTTCTGCATGTTGCCATTCATCGGGTATCTTTCCCTTCCTCCAGATAACCTTAAGTAGATTCCACAGTCTACGCAGCAGGAGAGGACACATCTTGTAGACCTTGTATGGTATCTTGTTAGGTCCTGGGGCTGATCCCGCTCTCGCCTTCCTCACAACTTCTTTCACCTCTAAGAACGTGGGCTCTTTACATTCCAGTGGGGATGTTGGAGGTGCCTCAGGATCAAGTCTCGGGCAATCTCCTAATGGTGTATCCCTATCTGGATCCGAGTGGACCTGTCTGAGGTGTTCTTCAATGTCTGCCATACTGCTTTCTAGTTGGCCTGACCTTTCTTTGTCAAGGAGTTGTTTGGAAAATTTTTATGGGTTGGATACAAATTCTGCTCTCTTCCTCGCCTTCTTTCTTCTCGTCGTTCTCGCGTTCTCAGCCTTCCTTAGTGTACGAAGCTCTCTCCTGAGAATGTCTCGTAGTTCTTGGAGGCCTATTCTCTCTTCTTGGCTTGCCTTCCTGTATGCTTTGGTAAGGCTCTTGAGCTCTCCTCTTATCTGCTTCATACGGCTCTGTCTCCTGTTGGGCGTGTGTTGGGGCTTTGGTCGGCGTGCTTTTACTGTGCCAAACATTTCCCTACCCACCGTGTAGACTAGAGTTGTCATGCACTTTAGCTTTCTGTCTGCTGGCCCTTGCATGGTTGAGGTCAATATGACATCTAGCTCCCTATCAAAGTCGTTCCAGGCACGTTTGTCTGTAGGTTTCGGCCATTCAATCCTTGGCCTCTGTTCACTTGGTGCCTCCTCGGGCTGTGGTATGTCTTGTGATGGCTCAGTTTCTTTTTGGTACTTAAGTAGTTCCAAAAGTGGGTCTGTATCCACATCCATCTCACCAGGTTGTAATGAAACACTCTGTGTTGGGGCAGTTCAGCATCAGAGAGGTTTCTAGTACTATGGGTTGATTCCTGACTAGGATCCTCCTGCGTCTCACCAGGGATAACTCCTGTGCGCTGTTGCTGCTCAGCTCTCCGACCACACGCTGTTTTGGCTTGGTGAATGCGTAGTCCCCTGGGGTTTTTGCAGACTTTACCACACTTGCATCTAACAACTGTCGGTGTTCCAGTCAATGTCGTTTGTACTAGCTGTGTCGTTACCGTTAAATCCGTCTGATTGAGTCTTTCTTCCGCCCTCCCTCTCGGAAGACTCTGAGGGTATTCTTCATTGTTCGAGTCTCTGTAGCTGTTGTATGTGGGTTGTCCTCTCTCGAGAACTGCACTCAGGGTTGCTAGCCCATTGTGCCCCGGACCAGGCTGTTCCTGGGGGTCACCTGTCTCTCCAGGTGTCACCATACTATTCTTGGTTGTCATCTGGTCTTTCCCAAATGTCACCGGATTCCCGGACAGTAAGTGTGAGTAATACAGTACGGTACTGCATGTACCACCAACATCTTCATCACATGTTACTACATTATTTAATATCTTTTGTTACTTTATGCGTTAGTTTGCTATGTTTCTATCATTATGATAAACTTTTCACAATATTGTTGAGTGTTGTTCTCTGGAAAAAATGAAAATGGTACTCGTAATTATTGTAATTGCAAGGTATTATTGTAGTGTTTGATGTATTTAACATAAGTACATTGAATTGTTGAACATAATAAGTTGTATTTTTGCTTTTAAACTTAGTTACCAATAATTTGGTGACCAAACTAAAGTATATAACGTACGAGACAATTTTGCAAAGTACGGGACAACAAATGTACTTCTTATATGTTGTTTTGTGGAGGTTCACATTCATACAAAATTTTGTTACAACAGAAATACAATGGTATTTGTTCGTTTTAATCAGTTTCATTCTACATTTGATTTGTTTGTATCGTTTTGGAATTGATATGTATTTTCTGTTTAAAACAAATAAAACGAATGGAAAAAACGTTTTCAATATCTATGTTTTTCTAAAAATACTTGGCATACTCTTCAATCTTCATCATTTATTCCGAAACATAATACCTTATAGAATGCAACCGTATTGAATATCTCAACAGTTTAACCATTACCGTTTTTAAATAAGTGAAATTTACGTTCGTTTTTCAAAAGCATATTTAATAATTTTAGATGTGACCTTTCACAAACCTTTATCTAAAAAAGTATACCAGCCCAGCTGAAAATATTTTATACTGTGAACAGAACATGTCTAAAATGCCTATAATTGGTTTAAAAATTGTATTCGATGACATGAAACAAATGACAAAAATTATGCCCATATGTCCACATTAATTGGGATTGAATCTCAGGCTGGATAATGACTTTATGAACATTAAGATAATTCATTCCACAAAGAATATATAGGAATTTATCTAGAGAACTAAACCTCTTCAAGGACAGTGGAAAGGTCGCATTATGTAACGTCGTGATACGGATCAAAGTACTGTAAAGCGGAATAAAGCAACCACAAGTACTATGCTTATCAGCGCCAACCAATCAAATTGTTCGCTTCCTGATTGATGCCCCACCTTATTAGAATAAAATATATGCGCTAAAAATATATCAGAATAAAGTGTATGGACACAAGTTGGAATTATTTTTATGATATGAAATATTCTTATAATGATGCGTGTCTTAGCTGTGTAGAGTAAATTATAAATTGTAGACAGTCTATTTCATATTTTAAATATCGTGATATAAGTTACTAAATTAGCTCATACATACATGAGCTACACGTGATGGAGAGAAGTTTGGTACTGTTGTTTTTAGTCGGAGCAATACTGTTTGTTGACGGGTCATATAACGCATCAAAGGAAAAGGTTTGTTGTTATTTAACATTTTGTTTGCATTAATTAAATATGTACATGTATTTATAACCGAATTCTTACCTTCTTATTAATACACTCGGTCGTCGCGTTGTGAAAACGCAATAGTGGAAAGTGACTTTTATAACAATTTGGGGTTTAATACAAAATTACTGAACTAAACAGCGGTAGTCGAGTTGCCGATGTCACGCTTTGTACTGCAACGTTGCTTTGTTGTATAGTGTGATCTCGCCTGCTTATGAGACATAATGGCATAGTCAAGATTAAATCGTACGGAATGTTAAATGTAACCGCTCGTCATTTTACATAGGTTGCTTGCAACTAAGGTCTTAGTGACACAACTTTGCAAAACATATCACAAAAAAGTCGCGGACAATTACATTCGGTTATGCGCATTCAGATTAAGCACAACGGTATAAACTAAGGTAAATACATACGCGTTAAAAATAGTCTCATTGTTAACAGTATCGGACAATAGTAAGCAGTCTTGTTTTGCCCTACTGAACCCATGTCCGGGCAGCGACATCGGCGCTTTGATTATATTCGATTCGCTTGAGTATGTATTAAATAGCTGGGCTAAAGGTAGTCCGAAACCTTTATTTTGTGAACGGTTGATAAATCCGCATAATTCAATGTCGGAAACGCACATGTTGTGAGCACTGTACTTGTTATCACCCATTAACGATACTTTAATTTAGATTCCAACTTGATTATCAACACTTATTTATTGATTATTTACGGCTTTCGAATATAGCTTAATGTTTTTATTTGTGTTTCAATCTATCAAAATAAGTATTTACATAAAACAAGTGAGTAATGTCTACACTCTTATCCACTAACCACATGTGCTGAACTTTTAAAGTTGTTTTTATAAGAATTTAGAATATTGTACTTTGAAACTTTACAACAATATTCAAATTAATAGTATCAAACATGCCATGATCACAAAATTGATTTATACCATCTTTTTGAGATAATATTTCAACTGTCTAAATGTATTTTTGTTCATTTTTCATCTTCAAGTACTCTTGGTCTACGGCCTCGGGCAACAGTTTAAAACACCATTCCTCCCACCTCGGACCAACAGTTTGACTGTTCCTAAATCACATATGGAATAACTATATACTATTACCTGATTCATTATATAAATGTAATTTAATATTTCTAACAGTTTTCTGATATTCTAAAATCTTTCCACGTTTGCAAACTGTTGACTGGTCAATAGGTTTTGATTGATTCCCGTGGGTGCTATTTGCAACGCTATGTAACGTAAACTGTTTCTGTATTGTTAAACAGGAAAATTACTGCTACCGGGGATTAAGCTTTATCAGGCTCTTTTGAAGGCATCAAAGGTCCATCGATCTTGATCATTAACGATACGTATTAAAATCATGTCAACATCTAAAATGTTGACAGTGTGTCACAGTGACTTAGTTTAACGATAGTTAGATTGAGGAAGTTAAAGAATTAATACTTATAGGCATATTTGAATACATATTTTCTTGTTCTTCTTTCTTCTGCAAATACTGTTTTAACAATAATTATTCAGGTAGAAAAACACAATTTGTCAATCGATATCGCACAATTTGTCAATCGATATCGCAGATAGTGTTTTGAACTGTAACCCTCGGCCTCAGCCCGACCTCGGGCCAACAGAAAGGACAAAGATAGAATTTTTTTATTCATATAATTATCCACACTTCGTTTTTATTTCAATTAATTCATTAAAGATACAAACAGAAGAATTAAACGTCGATGTGAAAGAGAAATGTTATCTAGATGTTTTTGAAACTCAACACATCAATTGTGAAGTAGTTAATGATGACCAGCGGTCGGTTCCTCATGGTGAACGATGTACAATAGAAAATATAGATGAAGAACCACCACGTGTGGAAGAACTTATATGTAATAATGGACATTGGTCAGGAACAGACTATACAATAGGTATGTTTATGTTTTACATTGTTAGGGTCAGGAACTGACTATACAATCGGTATCTTTATGTTTTACATTGTAAAAAAGCATTGTGATAAGCACAGACAATTGTACATAACCAGGAAGTGGATGAGTAAATATTTTACTTCTGTCTTTTTTTAATGATCATGCACATACATTTCTCCTTTACTATAAGATAAAAAGAAGTACGCTGTAAAATCACATTTAAGTTTGTTTTCCAGATTATATTAGAATAAAAAGAATAAAACAGTGTGTGCATTTCATCTTGTGATTCGTTATTTCAGTGGCAAGAAGTTTGTATATGTCCTTAAGTCATTTCCTAGAAAATATATAAAAGTGAAAAGCAATACATATTGAAAGCTATTTTAATTTTATATTTTCTATGTCGGACAAGTTACATCGCATGAGTGAGGACATTTCAATAAATTTTACATAAATGGTAACATCGAATGTTTTTATTTTAGGTCAACTAATTTGTTGCAGTGTTTATTTACCATTCGATTCAATTTTGGTTAAGAAACTTGAAGTAATAATCGTCTGCTTTATAATTGAAATTTCCTTTCAGCTGAATCAAGACATAGGAGGTTCATTGGTTTGATAATTTTTCTGATTGCTGGTGCTGTTGGTGCAGTTTGTGCAGCACTTTGTAAGTGTATAAAATTTAGAATTATTGAAAGCTGCTAAAAATGTAAAATGAAAAAATGACAAATTACATAATGGTGTTTAAAACTAATTTAGTCAAAAACCAAGTGTCTGGTTACTTTATTCGTATTGTAATGTAAGGCAAGCAATTATTATTAAAGTTAAAGGAAGGCTTTTGAAGTCTACTTTTAGTATCACTATTCAGTCGACTCTTGACATTAACTTCCCCGATCATCGATTCACACACCGACTGTTAACTTACGGCGCAGATTGCAGCCACAACATACAGCGCATGACCCTAAAAGGTGCTCATTTACACCAAATTTCCAGCCCAAGGAAATTAGCAGTGCCCCTTATTGAATTTGAACCTCTCGATCCCTAAGCGCGCATCCTACCACGGGACTACTGCTCCTACTCGTACATAAAAATCAACTGCATTAAATAGATTATAAAAGTAAAATGCTACTGTTTCAATAATCAAGTAAAACTGTTCGCGTGTTTCATTTTTTAATATTTTGAAAAAAACCTGGCATACTTGTAAACGATGAAGTTAAAGGACATTTGAATATTCAAACTTAATTAAATGATTGTTATTTTGAATGAAAAACTTTAAGTTATTACTTTTCATCTTTTCAAAATAAATTGTAGTTCAGAAAAACGGGTTATCTACCACTTAACCCTGTTTTAGCCCTTATATTAAAAGGATGTAAGTGATAAATAACCATCTGTAGAAAGGCTTAATATAAACCTTGTTTTAAAGCTCGTTTAGGATAACTTAGGACATTGTTTAAATAGGATGTTTTTTAGGTTTTTCTCAAGTTGTCTTAAACGCCATATATTTTTAGAAGTAGATATATTTTACTTATCCCCTTTTAGTAATATGCCAATGATGTATTCTACAGGTCATAGACGTTCTGTAAAACGTTATAGACCAGAATTACCCAGATATTGCAAACCTAAGGATGTTCGTGAAAAATACTATATTTATTCCGGTAAAACAAGTATTAGAATAGATTGGACAGTACCTACTGCTTACCATAAAAAAGGATACAAAATAAGGTTAGTAAATAATAGTATTGTATACCATCTTCAGTCCCTTTAAGTCACCATTGACCTCACGGAACGCGGCATTTATTTTTCATACTCGCTATTTTCATTTACTAATTTCTAGGTGCATCTACTGATATTTTGTGACTACTTATTGAGTTATGAACTTCGAGACGCTTTTGTTTAATTAATTTCTCTTACAAGCAATAGGTATAAAATTAATTGTATGGATCTTTATAAATATGCAATTACTGTAGTAATCGTCGTTGTGTGGAATTTGTTTCTTAGTCAGCATACTCTCTCATTTATCCCATTTAAGGGGGGCATTTCTGTTATCTGAACATTTTAAAGCCAATCTATACACTTTACTTAAACAATTTGCAAGGTTTTCCATCAACTGCACACTGTATGTAATAACTTTCCCATAAAGTACACTTCAAGTTAACCTTATAATACTGATGAGCATTTGCAATAATACTTTCATCGTAATTAGCTAGATTTAACGCCGTAGCAACATATTGTATAGGTTATACAGCGGCGGTCAGTTAACCCTCTCGCTATTCCTTAAAAGGCTTAATCTCTGGATTTAGATCTTAAACAATTGCTAGATGCGTGCAGTGACTGACAATTACCCTAAGCTATTCAGAATAACGTATAATTATTTCATGACTTAGCTTATCGAAAGTATGCCCCGCACGGGATTCGAACCCTTCGAATAGTAGGATTGTGCAATATCAATTGACCTGGACAGGCATTTTATTTACTTCTTAACTTATTGCAAGTTCATTATAATGTTTTTCTTATTCAAGAACTGCTAAAATGAGCATTATACCATTTAATTTTATTGAGCATTTGCCAGATAAGAACATCAGATAGTTGTGTTCTTGATATTTATAGAGTAAAACAAACCGATGGTATAATGAGGGGAGGATGGTTTCCAGGATCTGTGGCAGGGAAAACTCACTACATTCGATACGAAGCTAAAGACACCCGTGGATTAACAGACTTTTGCGTTTTTCATTTTACTGTTTATGGTAAGTGTAGCATTTTAGATGCATAACTAGAGTTATTTATTGAAAATACTTAACTTGGAAATGAAAAATTTAGCTGTTAACCAGTTACTAGGCACATGCTTCAATCAGTGACTGACAACTGTCCTACATTATTGAAAATAGAGGCAGGAGGAAGAAAGGCCGCGGAAATCATTTTATAACCAAACTCCACGGAAGTACAATTACAACTGTTTTACGTATTGAAGTACAATTGCAAATTAAAAGGTAGGTTAAGTCGGCCAATGAAAATTCAAATCTGAAATGCTAGCGCTGATACTTTTACATTTGAGCCGAACGCAATGTTGTTGTAAATGGCAGATAACAAATGATATGTGATATCATGTTTTATTGGACAATTAAAGAACTTTGAGACCATTTGCTAATAAAATACAGCGTCACTTAAGGATCTGCCCTGTGCTATATATATTTTACCATGTACACTAAACATGTTGGTGCCATTTGCTTGCAACATGTTCCTTTAAACCTATTGATTATAATAAGATATCACAAGCATTTGTTGTCTTCGAAGCCGAATGAGAGTGACAGTAATTTTAATAATGTGGCGCCAAACTTGTGCAATGCCTTTTAGGTGCCACTCAAGTGTGCCCTGCCTATAATATTGAAAAGAAGTTGAAATCCAATTCTTTCTTAACTACTATTATCACTTAATTGCTCAATAATCCTTCGTTTTCATTAGTGTTCATTTAATAATTTTTATATTTTAGCCTATTTTAACAGATTTAATTTATTCCTAATTATTCTATGATTGTGAAGCACTTTTGAACATGCGCGTATATTCAATATGAAAAAGTGCCATACAAATATGGCATATAATAATATAATTTGAATAAGATCATAATGACAACTTTAGCCACTGCATAATATATCTATTATATTAATCATATAGTATATATACATAAACGAAGAAGTTATGTTGATAAATTTGATATATGATATGTTTTTCTTACACAGTTAAAACATGTGATGCACCATATTGGCCAAGAAATAGTAAAATAACGTGTGATGATAAAGAATATAAAGTAGGAAGTGAATGTCGGTACTCATGTAATAATGGCTATAAACTCACTGGAAGTAGTAAAGTTACATGTCAGAAATCACTGAGTTGGTCAACTACACCATATTGTAAATGTAAGTAAACTTATGTATAAATGTTAAAAATCCGTAGTTATAGAGATGATATTGTTTCAGTTCAGACAGATACTGTAATTTAATATGACCGATTAAATAACTAGGTGTTTACTGCTATAGAGACACATTAAGACAATACTTCATTAGCTTTTTAGTTCTTTTAGTTAAACCAAATATTTGCTATCAATTCTGAATAACATTAAGAAAAGGTTACATCATAAAATATTTGGCTTTTCTTACCATTTTTGTTTAAGTTTAAAACTCTTCAGAATGTAACATCGTTTATATGCCTTAGTCAATGCTTTTTATTTCCATTTCTAATTTTAGCCCCACCATGCAGCCCTCCGCCCTACTTGGCAAATGGTAAAGTGTCCTGCGACAATTACAGTTATTCTTCTGGCACCGTATGTTATAGACAATGTAACAGAGGGTATACTCTTCGAGGACCATCATATACTAAATGTTTGGATAATGGAGTTTGGTCTTCGAAATATAATCCCACTTGCACAGGTAAATTTAAAGTAAAATGATATCTCTAAAAGGAATGCTTATTACATTCAAAAATAATGTGCACCAATTTTCTGTTATGACGGTTTACTCTACTTAAACTACAGCAGTTACAACCTAGATCTTAAAATAGTGAGAACAAGATACGTTAATATTTAACAAAACGTATTATCCAATTATACAGACGTAGTAATGTCTCCTTTTATAAAACATTTCATTTTCGAAATGTGTAAATCTGATTACAAAATGTTATATATTCGTCTTGTAAAATATCTGACAAAAGTAATCTTAAATTGTATCTTAATCATAGGCTAGTTTCCTAAGGAAATCGCTACCTAGCGCTTAGCCCTCTAGTATCCTCCTTGTACTAAAAAAAGTATTTTATATCACATCGATGCTACCAGGAGCACGTAAATTCTGTTATTTAGCAGATATTTCAATATAATTGTTTTCATATTTCAGTTGCTTTATGATATTCAGTTTCGTGTCACAATAAAGACCTACTTCGAAAAGCAATCAAGAAAATGTCTAAATGGCTTTTTGTTTCATATACCTCTACTAGGTTTACAACGTCTTCATATTACTTTTTAGCGGACGAAAATCAACGTAAATGTCAAATGAATTTGGAGGCTATCATATGATACGGGATAAATTCGGATCTTCTAAATGAAAATCATGTTTGCAACCACTACCTTACTGTTACTACCTTTGATACACACAGTTATATCACAAGAAACATTTATTTTAAGAGCTTCTTTATCCCAAATATACAATATCGTAACTATAGTCAGGAGATATTATATGTCTTTTTGTGCGAACGATATGAAGTTGTTTCTTTTTTAGATAACACACCACCAATTTTAACATGCAAGACACCACAAATATTCTACGCTGACAAAAAGGGTCATCATACATCTGTAACCTGGAAAGTTCCTACGGCAAAAGATTTTATTGATCCTAATCCAATGGTTGTACAAACATCGGGACCCTCGCAGAAGAACAACATAGATGTCGGTAGTGTTGACGTTCAATACAAGGCTGTTGATAGAAGTGGAAATTATGCTAAATGTACAATTGAACTTCAAGTAAAAGGTATGTTATCAGTGAACAATAAAAACGTGTCAATAAAAGAAAATTCTTTTTCGGCGTAGCTGTCTAACCTACAATATTGTACTATATTTTAAAAATGCCATTAGACGACCAGCTAGCTCAGTTGGTAGCACGCAAGTCTACTTATTGAGGGGTCGTGGATTCGATTCCCAGGCGGGCATACCTTTGTGGGTCTTGGTCTTTAAACAATTCTACGGCCATTCTCCCTCCTACCAATGTTCTCAATAATGTAGGGCAGTTGTCAGTCACTGACTAAAGTATGTGCTTAGTAGTTGGTTAACAACTACATCCAGAGATTTAGCCTTTCCAGGAGGAGTGAGTAGGTTGCCCGACCGCCGTTATATGCCCTATGCAATGTATTGCTTCGGCGTTATACCCGACAAAACCAAAACAAACTAAATGTGTCATCCCGCGGTTTGGTGTACATAACATAGGGCATTTTACAAACTATGATTCTCACCATTTGTATGCCATGTGTCAGGTCATTGTTACAGAAATAAAATTATTATTATTGTAGAACAAATATTTTGAATAAAATTTACCTTCATTTCGAAAAGAATTAAATAAATTACCTGATATACTACAAAGCTATAATTTTGTAGATGCAAGATAATATTCTGCCATTTTCTCATATTACTTAGATTGAGGTTAGATTGAGAATCTTGTTAACCACTGAATGTTGGGATGGCAATACAACTGTCATTATGAATCAACAATTATACATTTCAGAAATCACATGTGGTCATCCTAGAGATACGTTACAGGACAAACTTCTAGATATTGAATGTTCTGGTGCAGTGTACAGATATGGTGTGCAATGTAACGTTTCATGTCTTTTTAATCTACCACTAAATGGATCTGATATAATTACTTGTGAAAGAAATGGAACCACTGGTGTATGGAGCTGGGGAAATAGTTATATGCCAAACTGTAGAAGTAAAGTATTTTTTTATTGTCATACATACAGACTGTATGCATATCTAGTTTTAGATTGTTCGTGAATGCTACATTAGATTAGTGATCAGATAGAAGTTATAATAATAATATATAATAATTATAGTAAATCTATATACACTAGTCGCTTTAGATAAGCAAGTAAAGAGAATGGATTAAGTACGTACCTTTCTTTACAAAATAAGGGTGGAAAATGAAAACATTTTTTTCTAATTTTGTCGAATCAATGATATGCGTGTACCTAACAGGGTAATAAATCTATAATATGCTTAACAAATCATTACAGAAATTACCTGCCCAGACCTGAACAAACCAATAAATGGAGCAATTGTGATTGATGCGGTACAGACCAGGCCTGCTGCTACTATGATGTGTAATGAGAAATATGATATTCCGGATTTCAGCAATGTAGGATTTACAGGAATCTTTCTTTGTCTCGACAATAAAGGATGGACTCCAATTGACTATGCACCAGACTGCATTGAAGGTAGTACTTAAATTCCTAATATTTTATAAAACAGATTTTTGACAAAAGTGTTTGTAAGAAGCGGCCTAAAGAGAACATTACAAAGTGTAATTTTATAGCAAATTATGCAAAGGAAGCTAGCAACTCGGTGGGTCACATGCTATCAAAAGCTTAGTAACTTAGTACTGAATAAAACGATATGAGATTGGCAGAGTTAGCCAACCTACTACCGCATTACGCTCTGGCAACTGACGAAAGTCGTATAAAATACAATGAAAACAAACTCTAATCCTAATTGATATTGCTACATAGATATTAAGGTAACTTGAACTTGTTTAATCTGAATGTGGATGGCCAAATGACATGAGGGAAGTATAAACCAAACAGTGTCCCTATCTGCCAAAAGCTGTGTAATAATGTTACCTATTCTAGTTTTTTGTAATTAAAGAAATTATAACTGGTAATTACTATCAATTGATAATTTATCAGATCAGCCACCCATCAATCTTAAGCAGCCTAAACACATTTCATTACATGTGCTAACCTCTGTTCTATTCGGCTAATTTCAAGGTTCATCTTATATATGTATTGTATGTGTTTTGTTTCATTCAGTAAGAAATCCCCGGTTTTTAAATCTTCCGGGAGAGATTTATTACTACAGTGGTAACTGTGGCAACGAAGAAACAAATAAACAAATAAGGAAGAACTATATAGACATTCTTGAATCAAATGCTCTGTTGAAAAGCGTCTGTCCAGAAGGAGAGCAATGTGCCGTAAATGATGTTGTTATATCATGTGGTCCCATTCAAAACAGACCAAAAAGAAATACAAGGCTTCCAACATACGAAAACATTGATGTAAATGAAGAAAGGAAAAAACGCTCATCATTCACCTCTAGCATCAAGACATTGATTAAGACAAAAGGTAAGTTCAATAAAACAATAAAATAAGAAATTACAAGTAAATGCCTAATATAATTTCAAAACTTCTATGTAATGATTTTTCCCTCTTTGCCAAAAATATATTGGCATGTTTGAGTCGAGTTGTCCTTGATTTGTGTTATACCGCCCATGAAATCTTATTAGTTCGATTTTATCCTAAACTTTTCACAATATGGATGTCAATGGAAAAACACACGATAAGTCAAGGAAATGTTGCGATAGGGGTCAAATGATTGGATTTGACGACTGTGAGAGAGGCTAATGACTTTAAATATTATTTTCTCTGTTTTTTTTATGTATTTATTTGAGTTCATCAAAGGAATATGTTAGTTACTTTCAGGAAGTAGACGGAGATATTTTAGGTCACATTGTGTCAACCTGTGATTTTTTCTATTCAACGTCATGTAACTTTTTCATTGGCTTTTTATTTATAAATTTCTTTACGAAATAGAAAAATGAACCATTTCTTTGATTATTGAGATCAAGTGTTTGAATATCGGTCCAGAAATAAAAACAGAGGAACCGTTAAATATGATGTCATTTTTTTGGTGTTTTCTAAGGTATTGAGTTACTTTCCTTTATTATAATATATGTGTATAAAATGAATTATTTTGGTGGGGCCGTTTTATGCCGACAGCCTGTGATCATCATAAGTTCATAACATTTTATTTCACTGTTATTAAAGTACTATATGTGTTAAACATACTGAAAAGATGACCTTTAATCATTTATCTAAGTGTATGGTTTATGTATGTAAACATGTATGTTTGCTTGACTATTACAGAAGAATCATCGCATGGTGCAGTAAAACGTCAGGTTAGAACTCACCGACTTGTTGTTAGGTTTAAAGTTGTTGTTAACATCACCATTCAAAACAATGAGACGCTTAAAAAGAAAATGGATTATTATGACAACATCATGACCAATATGTCTAGTGTTGTTCAGACTTTGTTGAATAATGAATCCTTAGATATTGACAATTTTATAACAGACGTGGATTCATGGAAACCTCCTAAGTACGGTGATTTAGAATGCAGCTCTGGATACATTTTAAAGAAATTGAAGTGTAGTAAGTTATTTTCTCAAAAAATTTTTTAAAAAAGAAAGTATTTAACAGGTATTGATTTATTTCTCTGAATGAATTATGTAGCTTTCTATTAAGGAAGAACAATATTGAAATTGAATTCAGTGCATATGAACCAATAGCCACGTAGAAATTACATTTAAGTTCTTTTAATCACAAGCCATGTCCGTACGAGTTTATTGCAGTGAACGTTTATTGTGTCACTTGCACAAACAATTTCTACATATTTTCATGTCAAAAGAATATGATTTTTTGGTGTTTGTTTGTTTGTTGGGTTTAACGCCGTAGCAACACATTGTATATATTATACAACGGAGGTCAGTCAACCTACTCATTCCTCTTTGAAAGGCCTCATCTCTGGAGTTAGCTTTTAACCAACTACTAAGCGCATACTTTCGTCAGTGACTGACAAATGGCCGAAGAAACAATTTCATGACCAAGCTCCACGAAAGTTTGCCCCGCCCGGGAATCGAACCCATGACACTTCGATCAGTAGACTTGCGTGCTACCAACTGAGCTAGCCGGGTGGCTTTTTGGTCTTTAAAACCATAGCAACGCACTGTTTATGTCATATCTCGACAAGTAAACATATTCACTGTTCCTGAAAAGGCAAAATCTCTGGAGTAAACCATTAACCAGTTACTAGACATATGCTTCAGTCAATGATTAACAACTGTCTCATGATTTAAGATCAGTGGTAGGAGGGACAATGACCGTTGAAATCATTTCATGAACAAAATCAAACAAGAAAGTATGCCCTGCCCTGGAATCAAAACCACGATCAATACAATTGCGTGCTACCAACTGAGCTAGGCGAGCAGCAGTTTGATGATCATCTCCTTGAAAAATATTTAACTTACCGTGACTGCTAAATCAGAAGGCTATGTTTAAAACTTAAACTAAAAAATTACATGTTTCTTAAGCTCACCTTTTACTTTAACATCAACACTGATTTGTCATTAAGTATTTTTAGTTTGACACTAATACTAAATATAATTGAGTTTAAGTAAAATTTTGCTAATAGATTTATTATCTGTTACATTTCTGCCTCTATTTCTTAAGTCATACTCATATCTTATGTCATTATAGAACCATGCCCAGCCGGTCATTTTCTGAATGAATCATCAGGAAACTGTCAAAGGTGTCCCATTGGACAGTACTATAAGGACCAAGGTGGCACCGGTTGTTTGATGTGTCCAACAGGATATACGACAAAACAGATTGGCTCCAAATCTATTGACAATTGTACAGGTGAGCATTACTTCTGATGTAAACAACGGTGTTGTGTGGCTGTTTAAGAATATTAATTCATATGCGTCCTTCTATATTTATAGCTTATTATTATAAACATTATAGTTTAAGTGTCCGATTGAACAGTACATTTGTTTAATCTGTATTATAACTGTAATCTTACTTTTACACAAATATAAACTAATTAACTGATACGTACATTAAATAATATATCTATGCACAATATTGGTAAAATAAAAACTTTATACAGTACTATGTGAAATGTGATTTTTATTTATATAGGATTTAATAGGATTTGAATAAAAAAATACACTTTTTTGTCTTTCAGAAATATGCCACCCTGGATCAGCTTCCCCGGATGGAATGTTACCATGTGCTGTATGCCTGTATGGTGAATATCAAGATGAGTATGGTCAAACATCATGTAAACAATGTCCAAGTGGTACTACAACTAAAAATACAAATTCGACTTCTAGCCAGGATTGCCATGGTAACTTTAACAAAAAATTGTTTTGAAACAAGTAGGGTTTAACATAAAAATTGAATAGATCTGCTTACTTGTTTGATAATTAACCTCTTGGTTAGTCATATTTTTTGATAGAGAAATGCCAATTGTGGAAATATAAGCAATATTTGTGGTAGAAAACAGAACCATAACTTTCGGATTAAAATATGTTAGATTAAAAAATTAAAATCATTTCAGGTTTTGATGTCCTCATAGAGGAAACTGACGGACCAATTTCTCTTGCCACCTTACCATCTGATATAAATGATATGTCTCTGTCTTTCTGGGTGAAACGTTACGATGAACAAGCCTCATTGTTTAGTCTACAAGTGCAATCTGAAGGCAATGATACTATAAGTTTGTATCTGACAGAAAATGTCATAATTCGCCTACAGTGAGTAGTTATTTTCCTTATACGATAAATTGTTTTTAAAATACATTGAAACTTATTATGATTACAAATTGAAATTATAGTAAAATTCAAGTTAACAGCATATTATAACAACATTGTAATATTATTAAATATATCCTTGTAGTATTCAATGCTATTCCAATGTCTTTATTATCATTATTTCATCAAAAGTGTATATAGACTGTATTGAAAATTGACTTGTATTTGTTAAATGTGTTATCCACTATAGATAAAAACTTTACTTTCTTATTAAATTTCGTATGTAAATCTTAAAAGCAAACATATTCACTTTTTCAAATAGAAATCAATCACAGATATTCAAAACTATAACTATGAGTTAATCTAGCAAGTATAGTTCCTTAAATAAATTTCAGTTTGGTCATAAGACAAAACGTAAATAACGTCTTAATATATCAATGTAAATGGGTATGGGTGTACATTTTATACAGTTGATAACTATATAAATTGCAGTGACCATATTAATGAAACTGTGGCTGTGTTAACTTCTACTAAATGGACAAACGTACTTGTTATATTGAGCAGTTCAGATAATTCTGTGAAAGTATTTATAAATGGAAATCAAGTATGTATATCATCAGTTTCTTTAAGTGCTCCAGTAATTAAAGAGGGAGAAATCATTGTGACTGCTTACGGATCATCAGGTAAGTAAAGTATTTTATCGATTAATATTTTACCTTTGGGTATTAGTATATACAATTGCAACATTATTTTAATATAAATAGTGTATTATTTGAAAAAACAAACACTTTCCCTAAATGGAACTTCCAACGGTCACCAAGTGTCTGTTTTATACCAGTATCTGAAATAACGACTGTACATGATCTATTCAAGGTGTTAATAATCATGACGCTTGGTTAATAGAAAAATAATGTCAATGTCGTTGAAATATTTCAGGTGTATATATTGCTGGACTCCATCTATTCGACAAAGTCTTGAAAACGTCAGAAATCTCTTTACACGTATCATCATGTCATGTGATTGAAACTAATGACGTCTTCAACATGAGTTTGTTCGAAAAAATAGATGCAACTGGAATAAATGTCATACCTTCATCTAGCTGTGACGGTAAGAAAACAAATCAAAATTTTACAAACTTGTAGGCTTATATGATTCAGCAAAGGGTCCGACTTGAAACCAGCATAAAGTTATTTTCTTTTCCTTGATAGTATTTGTTAATAACCTCAAACACAGGTATCAATGCTTATCGATTATCTAGACATTGTGTCAGTTTGAATCACATACAAAACCATCTGCTTAGTACCAGGGTCCGGAAGCAAAGTGATTAACGTAAGTTGTAAATTATCATTTACTTCGGGCTTAAAAAGTGATATTATTTATGTAGTCACAAATTATACATAAAACATATGTGTTTAGAGCACTGTGTGCATACATAAATGTCGTTGTCTAAATAATAATCATTACGACAGAAAGCTTCAGTACTAGTCAACATCACTGAATACCACAAGTAATATTAATTTTCATAACAGCTTTTATGCAGAAACTATGTTTCCTGTAATAATTCATTAGGGACGTTTACAAATAAACAGGTACCCGTTGACATTACTGTAAATGTATAACAACAAAGTAACATCTTGTAAATTAAACTATTATAACAAAACAGTAAATATCAAAACATATCATTTTGTTGTTGTTGTTTAGCTGATGACAATTGCGACCCAGATCCATGCAACGGACATCGTTGTATAGACGGACAGAACAGATACACGTGTTTATGTTTCTCAGGTTGGTCAGGTGATAACTGTACTGTACCACCTGATTATTGTATTGATAATTCTTGTGAGAACGGAGCCACGTGTGTTAGTCTTACTACTAATTATACTTGTTATTGTTTACCGGGATTTACTGGATCACTGTGTGAAATTCCTCCTGGTAAGTCTCTTATCATCTTTGTATTTACAACTTACGATAAATAAAAGCACATTTGGTATCCACAGATGATAGAATACCTATGCACAAAAAATAACTTATTTTTCTTATTGTATTGTGGCGTATTGCGAGTCAATCTGAATAATACCCGATCTAAAATTTTCCGCTCGCCTACTCGCTAATTTAGATCTGGCATTAATTCAACGAGGGTCACGTTCAGGTGACCTTTTCTCATCATAATATTAATGACGAAATTGTTATGATACGTAACTTGTTTACATCGTCTACGTCACGCAATTTGAAATGAGCCGTCCAATCGCAGACTGTGAATAATACCGCTGTTAAATTAGCTTACAAACCTTGGACTAAAAATAGAAATTACGAAATCAAAATGTTATTAATAGTGTTTTCGTCTAGATGAAAGCTACTCATTGATTAGTCGACATAAAGGTCATCTCGACGTGACCCTCCATTGAGAGAGTAGAGATCCTGTACGACAATGCTCTACAGGATATCTGTTTACGGAGATTGATTGCGATTGGTCTTATCAAATGGTGTACTGTGTATAGACATTTTGAAGTCACACTCGACATTTCATATTGTCACATACTCGTACTCTTTCACACATTACTTTTGTTAGTTTATAACAATCTTAATGTATTATTTGACACTTGTAAGATGCATCATCACTGCACTGTATGTTTGATCAAAATGAAGAGCTTATTCTACGCTCAATCGTTTTTAATTGTACTGTAGTATTTTGTATCTTTTAAAACAGAAATAATAGTTGTTAATTATTTTATCTAGTTGATGGAGGGTGGTCGGAATGGGCCGTTTCTTCATTATGCAATAAACAATGTGGCACTGGAAGTCAAAACAGAACTAGATCATGTAACAGTCCAACCCCAGATCTTTATGGTAAATACTGTGTTGGTGAAAGTGAAGATACGATACCTTGCAATACACAAGCTTGTCTTGGTAAGAAACTACGAATATCGATTAAACTTACTCAACTATCAGTAAATGCATGACGACATTCAATTTCAATTAACAAAATTCAGCTCCAATTAACAAATTACAAGCAATTATCGCTATGCTTTTACTTTTTGTATAATTTTTAGGTACACTTTTGTACGGTTTGTTGACCTGCTTTGCCGCCAGTTTTTTATCGACAGATAAGTCGTTTATCGGGTTCACAGACTGGCTTAAACTATTTGAAATGACTTTTTAGCAAGAATGCATGCGAAATACATGACTTTGTCTTTGAAGAAATGTTTTACGTTGTCCTGTTTTATCCTTAAATAAAAACACATTGAAAATGTCAAGTTGTCAAGACAACTCAATATAGACATTTAAGAACAAGTTTAACCATATAATCATACTATTGATATAGGATCTTGATACAATATGCTTCTATGCTGGAAAATGCTTAATCATTATTTCGAATCACTTTATCTTAGCAGGGTGCAAAGTCTATACGTATCAAACAACGAAATAATTTTAACTTGTTTATATTCTGCGGGTATCTTATCATTGTTTGTGATTCAAGTTAATTTGAACATTTATATTTTCAGTTTGTGATGATCTTGAATTAAAAGCAGGTACATTGTCTAATTGTACAACCGACGGAGATACTGGTGATCAGTTATGTACAGTATATTGTGAAGTTGGTAAAATAATGCAACCTGGATATCCCATGACTGTCAACTATAGTTGTGGTCCTTCTAATTTATATAAATGGAATGCAACAGAACTTATGCCATCATGCGTTGGTATGTAAATATCATGGAACGAATATCATGAAAGTACATTCAATTTTTATTTCAACAGTCCATACTTAATTATAATAATAGAGCAGCATGACAGTCTACGACTGTACTTTGAAAGCAAACTCACAAAATTTACTGTGTAAACCTTAACATGTAAGGTTTTGCTTTGTGCGATTTGCATTGTTTTGAAACGAAGTCTTGTAAAATTTCTATTTACATTTACAAACCATTTTAATTACTATTTCAGACGCATCTGGGCCTAAGTCTTTGTCAATATCTACGTCTGTCAAATTTAAAAGAAGCGTAAGAGAAGAAGACAAACCTGCTCTAATCAACTCAATGGTAAAAAACTTTCAATCTACACCATGTTCAGATGAATGTCAAGTTAATGTTAATATATCGGATACTGGTACAGCTACAATCTCCTACAGTTTAGATTTAAAAGAAGGACCTGATTTAGATATAGCTAGCTATGTTTCTACTGGTCAAGGTAAGATTTGATTTAACTAGTAGGCGTGGCCGAGCGGTTACGACGTTGGACTGGAAATCATTGGATAGCAAGCTGCGTGTTGGCTCGAATACCATCCAAAATCTACCCCGTTGATTCCTTGAGCAAGAAACTTTATCCTTCTACCTTAGTACTCATAGTGATTAATCTAAGTTTTGAAAACTGGTTTCACAATCCAGCTAAAATAAATCACTGTTTATCTTTAAACGGCAGGATGATATATTGACAATATATGTTTCCTAAGGATCATTGCAATACATCTTGATTCTAGACTTAAATAATCACAACGATACATTTAATATGCAAAACTCCATAGTTTTAAATGACATATATAGTTAGAACCTATATTATCCTGACCATGTCATAGACAGGAGCGTGTTCCATTACAGTCAGTCCTCCTCTTCAAGAACTGGTAGATTCTATGACTAATTTAGAATTGACAGCTCAACATCTTAAGAATAATACATCAGATATGTTTAATACATCTGTTAACGGAGAAAGTTACTCTGTAGATGAATCAAGCTTATCAACTGTAGGTGTTGTCCAGTGTCCTGATGGTCAAATACCGTCAGAAGGAGCTTGTGGTAAGTTTGCGCTATAAGATCATTCATCATTCATCTATTTGCGTTTTCACATTTTGTTTTTTCTACAACAATTAGTAAACGTGGTTCAGCATTACACTACACAATACATACCATCACTAAACAAACCTGTGCTCCAAAGAGCTTAAACCAGCACAGAAATAGTAATTGTTCAGCTTGTAACCATTAACATAAACCGTAGTCGTCAATCATAAGACCAGTGAGTTATCTTGATGTTCTCACGTACATTCGAGTGGAACATTTTAACTTTAGTCGCTCTAACCTTAGTTTTATATTAAACTGAATTTAACGCGTTTATCAAAGCTGTATAATCAAGCAATTACCGTTATTACCAGTGCTCAACTATTTATATGTATTTTTCAAACTGATATTTAAAATGTTTTGTGCCGCGGCCGTGGCGTAGTGGTTAGCATGTATGACTTCGAATCCGGAGATCCCGGGTTTGAATCCCGGTCGCGGCAGGTCATACCCTACACATGAGTTGTCGGCCTCGTGGTAGGGTAAGTTAGTACTGGTGATAGACAAGTGTCCAGGAAACCTATAGTAGGAAGAGCTGGCTGTCGTGTATATGACCTTTATATGTGTTGAATGCGACGTTAAAAAAACAAAACAAACAATAAAATGTTTTGTACGTCAATGGGTGTTTAAGATAAAATACAATTCTGATGTATCATTATTATTTCAGTGTATTGCCCTGCTGGAACTTATTCAGTTGAAAACAATTGTGATTTCTGCGAAAAAGGAAGTTATCAACCGGAAGAAGGAAAATCTTCTTGTGTAAAATGTCCAACAGGACTGACCACAGTGACTGAAGGATCAACTAATCTCTCCAATTGCTTAGGTACATTTTATGCTATACTTGTCACAATGCATCGTTTTAAAAACAGTAAAAATATATTACACACACGCACTGTTTTTTATGTTTCAAATGTTTCACTCGTGTGATAAATTTTATTTAAGTTTTTTGATTTTTTTTCAGCATTTTGTCCGTCAGGGTCCTATGCAAATGGTAGTAACTGTATTCTTTGTGAAAAAGGAAGGTATCAGCCTTTTGAAGCACAGTCGTCATGTAGACAGTGTCCAACAGGATTGACCACAGAAACTGTTGGATCAAATGATATCTCTAACTGTATTGAGATAGGTAGGTACAGCTTATACTTAATAATAGAATTTCCTATTAACAGTTTAACGCGATTTAAGAATATTTATTTTCTAAATGAAGACTTTTTTTAACTTTTATATACGTAATTGTCGCTTTTTTAACAGTTTAATTCTACATATAACAGTAACATAATTGTTAATATACAGTTCTTTGTCTTTTAAATTTATCTGTAATATTTGATAAAACAACCAATCTAACTTCAGGAATTCACTTCATTTCAACTAGTAAGTTCAAATCACTAATTCAAGAATTTATCGTCAATCCAAAATAATCATCGTGCTGTTGATGTTGACTTTTGAGAAAATGTTTTTCTTCTTTCAGAATCAACCACTGCATTACCGAATCCTGATAATCCAAGAAAGCCTTCTTGTAAGCTATATTTTATTACTTAGTATGAAAAAATAGTTTGTAGGCCATGTAGACAATTTAACACTTGAAATGTAACAATACTACATAATTCGTGCATTTTGTAGTCATGAACTAATGTAGAACTGACTTGTGTAGATTCTAGGGTCGACTGTTGTAAGAAACTTAAATGGCATAGTCTTTGTTAGAAAGCAAACCCATGTATCCAGTGGTGAAAATATAATTCACATATTATTAATTCTCATATAATTTCAAGACTATTAACATAGCTATAATTAACATGTTTTTAAAACATAATAAAAACATAATAACATCTGCATAACACGTGGCGTTATCTTAATATGCTTTTACAAATTTGAGGGGAGCGTTTCACGCTTTTACTTGATTATAGCCATGACGTTGTACGTCTTTCCTGTAATTTGTGCCTTACAATCTAACTTTATTCGAATTTTAAACTAGTACTATACATCACTTTGTGGTTTTAACTTTATTAGTATATCCATTAATCCGTGACCAACTACCTTGACACATCTACCCATGCTCTTTCTTTGACGCTACATCAAAGGATGTTTGGAATTACTTACGTAGTTGATTTTTAAGGTAAATAATTATCCACAAACTCCATGTTACGTTAGTTTGATCATTGTCTAATTTTGGCTGACATTTTTCAAAGAGGCTAAATCTTGGTAAACTGAATTTTACGTGTTAATCGCAGCTTGAATATCAAATTTTTATAATAGTACCAGGGATTTGGTTATTATTAAGGATATTTTAAAAGTGATACAAAATGTGTTGTTTGTCGAAGGTCATTTAAGTTCATGTAAAATTCAATGTATCTATTATTATTTTAGTATCTTGCCCTGCTGGGGCTTATTCAGAAGACAATCAATGTATATTCTGTGTGAAAGGAAGTTATCAACCTAAAGAAGGACAATCTTCTTGTATACAATGTCCATCAGGACTAACAACAGTGACTGTAGGTTCAACCGACTCTTCTAATTGCTTAGGTAGATTTTTATTTTATCATTGACGCAATAGAACAGTTGACATATCGTTCTTGAACTACTATTCAGCTTCAAATTTCTTATAATACACATCTTATAATACAATTCTTATCATATTTTCAGGCATGGCCCCATTGAGCTTTTTGTTACTGCTTTTATTGTGAAAAGGGTGGTTTTAAGGCTTTTCCACGAGCGAGAAAACTATATTGAACACTTTCTCCATGTTGTACCATTAGTCACTAAAACAACCAACCCGATGCCTGGAAATAGTCATGTAGTTTTTTGTGATAAATAATCATTCACAAAATTTCATCGTACGTTAGTTTTATCATAGTCTAACGTTGGCTTACATTTTTCGAAAAGACTTTATCTTGGTAAAGTGAATTTTACTTGTTTTTTTTAGGATTGGTTATCAATCTTTTGTTAATGGTCCAGGAATTTAATTGTTATCAAGACTAGTGATTCAAAATAAGGTGTGAAACCAGGGTCATTCTAAGTTCATGTAAGATTCAATATATACATTATTATTTCAGTATATTGCTCTGCTGGGAGTTATTCAGGCGGTAACCAATGTATTTCCTGTGAAAAAGGAAGTTATCAATCTGAAGAAGGACAATCCTATTGTATACAATGTCCACCAGGACTGATTACCATGACTGAAGGGTCAACTGACCTCTCTAATTGCTTAGGTAAATTTCTTATGTTACACTTAACTTATTAAATATATCAATACTCATACTGTTATTTTGCTTCAAATGATATGAATAACCCAATTAATAAGTTAATGAGCAAGTTAATTTGTTTTGATTTTCAGCGAATTGTTCGTCAGGATCCTATGCGGATGGCAGTAACTGCTTGTTTTGTGAAAAGGGAAGTTATCAGCCTTTAGATGGACAGTCGTCATGTATACAATGTCCAACAGGACTGACCACAATGAGTGTTGGTTCAACCAATCACTCTAATTGCTTAGGTAGAATTTTATTTCATTATTGGCGCAATATTATATTAAACATATCCTTCTAGCATTGGTAGTCTGCATCAAATTAGTTGTAGTGCACATTTAACTGAGTTTATATGATTTGTTTTTCAGCATAGTCCGTTACAGTCATAAAGAGATTGTTGCCATTGCTTATATTGTGAAAAGGGAATTTATCAGTCTTTTCCGAGACCGTTAAACAATATTGACGCATGGAGTTAATTTTCTTCATCTCGCGAATATTTATTTACCTTGAAAATTTCGGTGACATCACGTCGTCTTCTTCAGCTGACATATTTTGATCACATAACCGGTGAAGGGTCACGTGATACGAGGAGACTGTTGTAAACCAATGGTAGCTCCAGTCCCTCGTCTCGGTTCAGAGATGGTCTGCGTTGTTTGATTTCAATAGCTTCCTTAACTTTCCTTTCAATGAATTCTTCTCGGATGTTATCAGTTTTTTATTATTAAGATCGATCTTGTGTCCTTTTTTTAGTGCAATGTTCATAAATCGCGGATGACGTCTTCTTTAATGTTCATTGAGTCTCACATCCAGTTGTCTCCCTGTCTCACCTACATGTATATAGTCATTCTAACACTCAATATGATAGATTACACCACATTTTTTCATTTTGTCAGTTGGATCTTTGACAAGGTTTACCTGTTGTCTAATGGTGTTGTAAGTTTTGTGGTAGATGTTTGCTCCATGGTTTTTTTAAAATACGTTGTAACACTTCTGATGTGCCCTGATGTATAGCATTCCCACACTCGGCTTAATTTTAGTTACATTGTTGTGTCAATTAATATAGAAAAATAGTAGTCTAACTGCAAATGAATTTCATTAAGTTTTATTGTCCAAGCTTTCGGCTGATAGCCTGCATCAGGGTATAAACATATTTAAAGGAAGTGACGTCGACGCCATGCGACGTTAATAAATACGGCGTCATAACGTTTGACGCACTAAACATAAACAGGATCAATATGATAATATAATACAAAATAACTGATGCAAAAAGAAGTATAAATGCCTAACCTAATAAAAAAACATCAGTTTTACTGATTACAAAAAAAACCATTTAAATTTGAATCATAAAAGTTAAATACGGAGGACAACTTTAAAATGAGTCGCCTTTCTCATTTGAAAATCTGCCAAGTATTACAAAATGTGTAGTTGAGGTATTCTAAAAATCCATTCTGGGTACCTAGATTCTCAGAGCTGATTTGACATGCTCGATTTCATTCTTTTTATCTTGATCTTCGGAGACATGTGATTCGGCTCGTTTTAGTAGAATCTTTACCACTGATCTCTTGTTTTCTAGATGGTGGTTTGACTAGAAGATGGGGTATTGATCTGTTTGAGTGGGTTTTCTGTACACCGTTACCTTGATAAATCCTTCCTTTTTCACATGAACACAAGTATTGAGAACGGTATCACGTGAACTTCACCATGTGATCAAAATCAGTCAGCTAAAGCAGGTTACGTGATTTCACCAAAAATTTCAGGGTATATAAATATTCGCCCTGAGTTGAAGAAAATTAACTCCATGAACAATCCAGAGCAGGGAAACCTCTTTGGACGTATATTGAATCAATTTTCCATGCCCTTTTATTAGTCACAACAACAATCCGATGCCTTGAATAGTTTATGTAGTTGTTTCTCATGATGAATCAATTTTCACTAACTGCATCTTACGTCAGTTTGATTTTAATCTAATTTTCACTTACATTTTATGAAGAAACTTTATTTTCGTAAACCGAATTTTACAAGTTCGATGTTGGATTATCAAACGTTTAATAATTGTACCAGGAAGGGATTTACGAACAATAAGTTTCATTAAAAGTAATACAAAATGTGTAGTAACCCCAGGGTCATTTTAGGTTCATATTAGATTCAATATTATGGCTATTATTATTTCAGTATATTGCCCTGCTGGGAGTTATTCAGACGGTAACCGATGTTTATCCTGTGAACAAGGAAGTTATCAACCTGAAGAAGGGCAATCTTCTTGTATGCAATGTCCACCAGGACTCATAACTGTAAATAAAGGATCAACTGATACCTCTAATTGCTTAGGTAAATTTCTTATGATACACTTGACTTTATTAACATATCGTACTTGCACTTTTATTTTGCTTAAAATGATATGAAATGCACAATTAACTGAGGTTAATTTGTTTTTTTTCCAGCATATTGTCCGTCAGGATCCTATGCGGATGGCAATAGCTGCTTTGATTGTGAAAAGGGAAGTTATCAGCCTTTAGATGGACAATCGTCATGTTTACAGTGTCCAACAGGATTGACCACAGAAACTGTAGGGTCAAATGATATCTCTCATTGTGCAGATCAACGTAAGTCATAGTTGAAGATTTGATATAGTCTTTAATGTGGACAATTTATTTAAATATCACAAGAAAAAGCATTGGTGCAAAACATCGAAGGGCGTCCAAAAGAATGTTTAAAAGTAAGATATGTACTAACGGATAATAAACTAGGAGAACTTGTTTTTTGGTATAGGTTAGCATATGTTATAATTGAGTAATATAAGCAATATATACGAAGGGCTCAATGGAAAAGGGTACCTATCTCTACTTTAATACTTTTCGAGAAAAACGCATTTTTGCGATCTTTTTGAAAAAAAAAACATTGATCAAAACAAAAATTGATCCAAAAGTTAGCAATTTTTTTCCTTGGTATTTTGACCAAATAAAGGAAGATTTTGTGCTTTTTGTTACTTTTTTGTTTATGCAAAAAGGGTCTCATCTCCAATTAAAAAAAGGTTTCCTATGTTGCTTAATAGACATACTTAGTTGAAAAATGGTGAAAAAATCCGTAAAAAGTTAATTTTGTTCAAAACGAGCAACGAATAAACAAGATCAAGACTAAAGAAGATTACACTACCTTTTTAATGACACCAAGAAACATCAAACATCATTACACATTGGAACTTTATCAATGGGACACAGAAACAGCCAGAAACGCTTTTTGGACAAAACATTTCTATTTTCTTGGTTTCAAATCTCACATCAAAGCATTTAATGGACTTGAAAAACAAGAACGTTTTTAATTCTTATTAGTTACTTATCTCTGACATCTCTTTAAATATTGAAAAAAACATCAGGCAATAAAATGTGTGTAAAAATTACAGCATCTCCAATTGTTATGCAAAAAAGTCCTATATCCAGCTGTGGAGATAGGACCTTTCACATATTCTTTAAAGACCAATTTCTTTCAAGACAACTAATAATTCTTGTCTAGAAGGGCGGGTTATCAAAAGGAGAATTCAATTTCTTACAAGAAAATAGTCCTATCTCAGTTTTGACAAAAATTACATAGGTACCCTTTTACATTGAGGCCTTCATATATCAAATGAATTGTGATCTTTAAATTTAGACACGCTTTATCCAAGCATTTATGCTTAAACTTTTGAAAAAATACTTCAATTATTGTAACATTTTTTTTCAGAAACAAAAACTACATCACCAAGTCCGGACAAACCTCGAAAACCTATATGTAAGCTTTATTTTATGTTCTTATATCTTATTTATAAACTGATTATCTTGGAAGACAATGCATATTGAAAATGTAGTAAAAGTAAAGTGTAAATAGCATAACATACATGTACCTAATTTTATATGCGTGTGTCAATTACTGAACATATATAGAATTGACTTGCTTTAGATTATTGCCTTAAATTTTAATTGAAGCATTTTTTTGAAAGCACGCATTTGTTTCTTGTGTTAACCTTATGATAAGCTAAATATGAACATATAAATTAAACACAATTATATGTTTTGGTATAAATGACATTACTTATTAATGAATATACAAATGTCTAGCGTCATAATAGCGTGTATATGTATAAACGCAGTTATTCTTTTTCAAATTTATAACTTAAGAATGCTATGCTCTGGTTGTAAAATGTTTAATCAATTTGTGTATTTTAGCTGATACTGTAATCATAGCTGTTGTGACGTCAGTTGTGGCATTGATAATTGTTTGTACATCTATTGTACTACTTTTGTTTAAAAAATGGCGGTAAGTTTCTTATAATTTTATAAACTGTAAACATGCTGATATAGATTTACAATGATCATTGTCAAAGGCTTATAATATTTGAAATGTACCATATTGTTACATACGTCGTATTGCTTCAGACCACACTTTTGCTTGCGGTAATCATATGTTTATTTCTAAACAAACTGCCTTCAGTTTACAACATAGTTTACAGAGTATACAACTTCCAACTGGGTTGAAATTACGTACACCAAACAAATTTGATCTTGCCTTTAAAGTCAGTCTAAGTACTTTTAGTTCAAAAGAGTTTTGAGTTTGTATTGTATTAGAGATAGATATACCATAAACTGGTGCATATCAGTTACTGTTGTCCCCTATATTTCTGCATCAGATGTCGGTTGTTTAGGTGTTCATTTTGTCTCTCTTTATAAAATGGTAACGGGTCCTTACAATCGTTTCATGTTTGTCTTTACACTACCACCAAACTTTGCACATATGTATATGGAATGTTATCGATAACAACTATTACTTTACCTATAAAATTACCATTTCTTTATAGTAAAAAATAGTAAAAGTGTGCATTTGTGTATCATTATCACTTTGACTGAATATTTATATTGCAGAAATCAGGCAAGGGTAAATAATTCATCGGTTGATTTGATCAAAATTCAGCAACCTTCAATTCAATGTTCAGACATTCAGCAATCAAAGAAAATGTTACGTCGTGTTCCACCTACTTCCTGCCAGAATCCGTTGATTACTGCCGATACAAGTGAACCAACAAATCTACATGGTGACTGCATCCCTTCATCGCCTCCTCCACATGAGGCGAAAGTCTGATAATGTATGAATAACATCCCCATCACTCTATCAATAAAACAAATATAATTCTAAATAAAGAAATGGACCTGATATTTTACATATATTATTACACTGTCTGTGTCTTTAGAAGCGTACTATACTGGTTAATATAAATAAAACAGTTACATACTCCTTGATGTTTACATTGCAAATAACTTATCTATTCATTCATTAGTTTCATCTGTGTTTTGTCAATATATATTTTATACGCTTTTCTTATTATTTGTTACTTTACTACTAATTTCGCTAGAACTGATATTGTCTATGCAATTATGTTTAAACATGTATTGTCTGTAAATATACCCGATTGTGAATAAACAACTGTTAATATTAAAACAGTGTAATTGTTATTACAAGGAAAGTCCAAAGAGACTATAAATAACACAGCGATGTGCTTTACAAAAAAAAGCTTACGATAAAAATCAGTTACTCGTAAGTCAAAAGCAATAAGCATTAATAATACGGTCATTATTTCGGCCAATCAATTCAAAAATCATTAATAATGTAAATTTTTCATACCTTTGAATATCATATCATAGTTATGTTTATTATATTTCCGATTTTGAACTGTAAAGGTTATGACCTTTTCTTAAGAATTTTTGTGAAAAGGTGCCCAAGAAGAATTTCTAAACAATCAGAGTGTGGATCATTCCTTGATTGAAGGTTTAGATAGTAAACAAATGTCTTGGAATCTTAAAGTGTGAACGTCTTCATCGTACTCAGAAAGAATTCAATTATTTTTTGGAAATGTATTTTCAAAGGTCAATATCATAAAGTGCAACCTTTTACGACAGCGTGTCAATGTAGCATATTTACTGAGATGCAAGGGGAGCGTATAGTCAATAATATCAGATGGAAAATTGAATTAAATAATAAAAGAAAGAATAAATTAACTAGTGGTCTTTTTTCCATGACATTCTTTAAGATGCTTAAGAACGTTCTACAGAACTAGTCAACACATAGAGACACGTGATACGTAGCGAACAGCCATCAGATTCTTAACAAACCAAAATATATGTTTAAAAATGATTAAAAAGTTGTTGTAACTTCTTCAACCGATCATTAACATAAAAATGAACATCGTGTCGAATACAGCATAATTTCAATACATATACTACTCAAAGCAGCTTGCTAAGCTTCAATTTTTCCAAATAGCAACGTGCACTTTTTGTCATTTATGTGTTTCATTATAAGTGTCTACTAGTAGGGCATGAGGCAAAAAACAACAGAAAATCAGATTAATTGAAAATGGGCATTTTATTTTAAATGCCATAAACAAAAAATATAAGATATATACAAGCCGAAATGACATATCTGGACGGCAAGACCGTCAACAAGTAATAAGTGCATAAAATTTTAACCATGATAATAAACAGAAATGAAATTGTATAAAAACTAAACCATGATAATGAACAGAAATGAAAATGTATTTAACTATACATAAAAAAATAAGTCTTACAAGAATCATGTCATTAAAAAAAAATAAAAACATGTCATTAACAAACAGAGGAGGAGCAGCAACCTATACAAACAAAAATAGGAAATAAATTAAATTGCAACCACTGATGGTAAAATCAAAATGTTAGGTTATTGACCAGAACATATAAAATGAAATAAATATATCTGCTGGGTATTAAATTGAACCCTTCAAGGCGGCGACCACAGTAGCTCTAACATTCTTAATAAGGCGTTATTGGCATTGATCTCTTAAGTGGTAACCATCATCGCTGTATTTCTGTTGTTTACATTCATCAGACAAAAAACCTTTTAGACGCCAATTGTATCTCATTTCATGTGGCTCACAATTTAGCCTGTCTATAACTATGCTGTTGAGAGTATCCACATGGTTGTTGATCCAGTCCAAGTCCACGGGAAATCTATTAAAGCATCTGTTTACAGTTCTATGAGGTACCTGCATAACTGTCACCTTACCCACGCCACAGCTGAAGAGTACTTAATTAACCAAGTCAATTAAATTTGATGCGACACTTTCAGGTGATACCGTCTGACTATTAATGTACAAATTATTAACACAACAATATCAGGTTCAAAATCCATAACTACGTCCAAATTATCTCTTAAGGGGGTGGGTCCATGAGATCGCATTTTTTAAAAGGACTTAACTTTTGTTGAAACTTTGCACAAATGTTGTTCAATGTTTAAACTTTTAAAAAATGTAATAAAATTTGGGGGTCACCGAACTCGTTTTTGGGTCAAGGTCATTTGAAGGTCACCACCTCTGAAACTGCTGATTTGAGGAAGAATTTAGACAATTTAAGCTAGTACCTACAGCAAAAAATTATTAATCACCGGAATTTTATTTTTTCGCTTAATTATAAGTAAATAACCTGTAAGAATTGTAGTACATGAAAATTAATTATCAAAAATTCTATATTTTTTCTTGTAGGCTCTAAACTGGTCTCCATCATGTATGCCCCAAATTGGTTATTTTTCGCGGGATTTAGATAAATGTTCAACGTATTTTTTTATATATATACAGAACTTAACGTTTGCTTAAATTTTGCGTCATAAATCAGACATCAATATTGTTTGATTTTATGGGGAAAAAAACATAGGTCACCGACCTTTAAAAAAAGTCACGAGACTCTTTTTGATACATTATGTAGGTAAAAATCAAGTAAAATATTATAAAATACTACAAATGTGTTATAATAGTGTAAAATGATATAATTTTGATTTTATGGGTGAATAATTTTGATTTTATGTATCATATTTCGTGCATTTGTCCCTAAAGTAGTCTTTAGGTAACTCGGTTGGTCATTTTGCTCGAAATCGTCTGTCAAATTACCCCACCCACCAAAAAAACAAGCTTTTGAGGCAAATATTCAGGGTTATGAGATTTTGTCAAGAGAGAGGTTTATAATACATTTTTGAATCTTCGTGAATTTGTTAGGGCACATCTGAAGTAATTTCATCAAATAAATTAGGTTCACCAAACATTTCAAAGGGTTATGGTCATTTCAAAATGACCCCCAAAAAACATGTAAAACTCCGCCAAAAATGCGTCAAAAATAGCATGTATCAGACAGATGCATAGAAACAGTCCAAATGATGAATAGGTTAGTGATAAATGTTATAGATTTGATGAATCTCACTTTATCATGCATTTTTTACCATTTTATTCGGCGAATTCCGCAAAATGTGTGTTAAAAAAAGTACCCCACCCACTTATAAAACATGTCAAAAAGTCTAATTTTTACATCAAAATAATTAGTGACTTAGTAACATTTTTAATTGTGTTTAAATGTGAGATTAAATGATTTTTTATCAGATAGAAGTGAAAAAGCAAAAAGTCACCGAATTTTTAAATTTTAATACAATAGCTAGGTCTACAAGATGATGATAATACCTAGTATAAGAAGTAAAAATTGAGTAAATTTTACTATTATTTTCATCATGTCTAAAGTATAGCAACTGAGTATATATATATAGTATAAATATAGTATATAACTCAAATGCATGTTTTTAATAGTTTATCACTTCAGGTGGGGTTAATGATTTTTAGAGCTGAATTATTTAAAAGATTTAAGATGCATTATCAGTTAAAGTGAGGAATACCCCACCCACTTCTTCAATTCCGATTGAAATTCCATATATTGTCATTATTTATTATATATTATTGTCATGAAATAATGATAATGCAATAGACCATTCTTAATGATGTGATGTAAAATTCTTTACTTCACATTTGTATTACAGAAATATACCATTTTAAAAAAGTCACCATGGCAACCAAATGTTCTGAATTATAGTGAAGAGATATTCACATGTTTTATTTTTGTTTTATGTTATATGCATATTTTATAGTGTAAATCCTTATTTTTTCATGAATAAACACATCATATTGTGGGAGTAAGTCCTGTATAATCATATTTTTGTTGCACTAGTTATCATAAGTACTAGCTTCATCACTTTTTAAGTGAGCTACTTGTTCATAGTGTATCGAGTCCAACAAATGGAATGTGTTGTACTCATGACCATTTAGCAAGGTTCTTGTCAATCTAAGGTATGATACATGTCCATGGTTTTTCCTTACCAAGTAGTACCTCCTTTACCATAGCATGGAAATGCAATAATATTGCTAAATTGCCACTACACATAACAAAATATTAGGATTTGCATCTGTGAATTACTGACTACTGCATGACTACTACTGGACTACTATATAGTGAAAGCCATTTATAATGACATGGCTTTTAGAATTGTCAACAATAAAACAACTGAAAACTCATTTAATATATTTATTGCATGGATTGTTTTATTTACAATGATTTTATCAACACCATTCCAACACCAAAACCAAGTAAATCAATAACATATCATGAACAAACAAAGTGAGTTCAGACTGTCAATTTATTTATAACATTGTTTTAAAACATTTCAACAATCACTTGTGGCTAAGACACTCAAATGTGGGTATTTTTTTATAATTCATAGTCTGTTTCCTAACCACCTATCATGCTGTCAGAGTATCATCAGTGTGGCACAACTCAATACCTCAGTCATCTGTAAGAAAGAAAGATAGTGACTAGTATTTTTTCAATTATGGACAATGTAACCAATAAAAGAAAATAGAATACCTAAAAATAACTTCTTGTAAAATATAAAAGAAGTCAAATGTTTCATCAAACTTTTATCATTGTTGATAATAAACCCATGTTTTTATGTTTTATGACATCAGTCATGTCTCTGATCATATACCTCAATATACACCTTACTAAACATGTGAGTATGATTGCTGAAAGATCCAGATTATAATAATTCTCTAGAAAAATAAAAGGATTGTCATCTAAAAAAATTTATAATATAGATACATGTCTGTTCCTCTGGTTATATACATGTACATGCTTCTAAGTAGATGAAAAATAGTCTTACTCAGGTTAATAAAATGAAAGAACTAATTTGGTGCACTATACAAATTTATAATACATAAAAGGTATAACACAAAGAATAAATAAAAAAGTTGAAGTTTAAGTGAAAATTGTATGCCCCCCCCCCCCTCCAGCAAACAACTTGATCTGCCACTGAAAAGCTTGAGAGAGTGGTGGGGTATGAAATGTAAACGAACCTGTGTATTGTTGTGCATTGGGTAAGATTCTAGATTAAAGGTATCACCATTTAGTCAAACAGTATGCTCAAATAGCATATACACCTGAAAATATAAATAATAAAGTCTCCAAGTTAAGATTCTAAACATCAACGAAATAGTTCATAATCAAGTTAAATTTTTCTAACTGGAGACAGTTTGTCTAGACTTATAGACGCCTTCACATGGAAAATAACCATCAGCATCATACTGTACACTACGTGTCAATATATTAAATTATAAGTCACAAATAGTATTCTATCTTTCACGTACGAAATTGGAAAATTATAAATCCGTATCCGAAATCATCTGTATTCGAAAACTGTTATATAATAATTGCATCATTACTCTAAAATTTGGGAAACACTATATTTTAACCAGTGTATTATACACACCATTTTCACGCATCAATATTTATACAATTAAGAAGGATAACTTACATTTGTCTAACATGTGTTTCATCTCACAGTGTCAACACAGACCAAGGTCGTCTGCAGAACGCTGATGATATCATGGTTTGATTTCTTGACGAATTTTGACGTCATCAACTATACTCAGTGTTGCATTGCATGTAATCTCTGTTTGTACCTCTCAACAATACTACTTGGCAAAAGTACGTTCAGCAGACTCAGTAGTTTTACAGAATGTTATTCTTGACAGCATCTGCAGGACTTTGCCGTAAATCTAAAGTTACCTCCCTTTGTTTACAATTAATGTCGTAAAATATTTTTGTTTAGTCATAGGCTCTAACAAAGGGAAATTAATCTTGCAATTTTTTTTTGTCGTCAGTTGAGGCAGATATTTTAATTACGATAGCTTAATGACCTGAATTAGTTAGTTGGTATATTACCGTTTTATGGTTGTCGTCATCAAAAATTCGCCCATGGACCCACCCCCTTAAAGTGTTAACGTTAGCACCTGAAAATCCAGTGTATTAAACTCTAGGGTTATTTCTTAACTTCAAAGAAAAGGAAACGTTATCCCAACGTCTAATAAACTCAATGAGCCTTGTCACAAATGAATGTATTAACAGCTGAATTGAATGTGCGCGGCCATGTTGAATCACGTTTCAACTCTCACAGTAAACGAGATCTTCGCCGCTTGTCTCGGGCGATGGATGACTGCCAATAAATAGCAAATTTATCAATACTGCGGGTCGCCATCCAAAATGAGATGTGTCCTTGTGCACAATATAAACGTAGAAATACAAAATATTAAATTGATTCACCTTCAATACGATGATTAAAAGCTCAATTATAATAAACTAGAATGAAATGAAATCATGTTATCTTTTCAAGTTACACAAAGGTCTAGAAGGTTACATAATCGTCAAAATAACAATGAAGTACATCAAAAAACCATCCAAAATGTTCGATTAACAAAATGAAAATAAACAAGTATGTATAACATTTCAAACATTTACATAAGTGGAACACTTTTAGGTCCTTCTGGTATATTTCATCTAAGGGAATTTAGTAACATAGTATTTATATATCATGTAGTATAAAACATGAGTGTTACTATCACAGAAATGTTTGAATAGCAGTCTTACTATAATATATGTCCTTAAGCTACTAATTTGTTTTTTTCTGGATCGTGTAACACATTTATCCAATTGGCAAAAATAAAAAAAGATGGCAACAACAAAAACTTCACCGGTAATAATATAACTGCCACTCATTTTGTAAGTCTTATGTCTACATTAACAAATAATACACGTGGTCGTGATAAACATGGCCTCATTGTAGATTAAATGCTGAAATTGATGCATCAGAAAATGAAACCGTGCACATCGATTCTCATGATGAGCCCTCTACTTTTGTTCCATTTTATTGAGGTGGTGTTCTTGTTCTGAAATATATAGATGAAGGATAATAGAATGCTTAATAAATTTTACCTTATTGACTTATTGTTAATTAATTGATTGAATTTATAACGTGCCCGTACTTACGAAATTATTATATTGTGGTAGATCAATTATGTAAACATCTGACTGTATGGGCGTCTAGATACCTAGGTATTTTGTCTTGAAAATGACAAATAATTCTTCTAAATACATTCAAACTAATATCTGACAAATAGTAAAAACTTTGAACATTATTTCTGCCAATCTATTCCTCAAGCAAGTATTAATTCCCTGACACAATGATTAAGTGAAGTTACAAGGTTACAAATGAGGCTAAACAATTTCGTAAATATATCACTATGCCTATTTCATACAGATCGATTTATGACAAAACAAAGACAATTGTTTCAAAGAGCATTGTTAATGAAGTTTGACGTACCTTAGTTGATTCTTCTCATACAATGGATTAGTATGAAGCAACTCAACACTTGGAATATCATACTTTTTAACAGTAGAGTGGCTGAAATACAGATTACATTATATTTACAAGAAAACAGTGGACTGACACTGGAATTCAAAGATATATGTAACACATGTTTAACATGGTATCCAAAGATCACCGTTGATGAGTCAGGACATTCACATAGTTACCGGTTCTGCAATTAATGATTGCTTGAAGTCTAACGTAATAACCCTATTAAATTCTTGTTTATGAATCAGGCCAATAATAATAAGAGACGACGTCGTATTTTGGATTATGATAAAACTGAACGTGTTTAAAGGATAAAGTTTAAATAATCAAGAAAGAAAAGAAGTAAAGATGAACATGTATTCATATTTAACATGACTGACTGTAAAATGTAATTAACATTTGTGCACAATTAAGACGACCAAACAACGAGATAACTTACATGGTGTCTGGGTGCCATTCACTAATAGCATTGTCTGTTTCAAGTTTACCATCATTTGAAGGACTCTTTACTTGGTATAACTTATGTAGTCTGAAATAAGCGCTTAAAACAAAATAAAAACAAACACAGAAACGTCGCTAGACGTTTAGTAATAAAGCTGTTAATTGGTGAGCATGTTCATGCGATAATTTTTTTACAACAATGAGAAGGGTGTCTTCATTTTTATATTGGGTTTAACATCCCGTCAGCACAATGTTACGTTATTTACGACTGGTAGCGCACCTAACATATATTTCAAAATTGCAAAATTGACATAAATATTGCTTCGTACTTTTGTTAAAAATTACATTGATACATATGGTAAATAGTGTGTAGGACTTTACCTAATGGTTGGACTTTGAAATTTTAAACAGTAAACATACAATACTTCAATACTTGTACTTACTTCTTATATACGATATATGCCAACACAAATATAGCTAATGCTAACAAAGATAGACTAACAACAAGTCCAATCAATAATGCTTTAGATGGCTCTATATATACTGAAATATAATTAAAGCGTAGCTAGACAAATAATTTTGAACCTTTATCAACATCTGATGTTATTGCCCAGAATTAAAGTCATTTAATTATTTTAATTATCAAATCGTAATGTTTTGACTACTGGTATTGGTTCAATATTGACCTTAAGTATGAAAGTATTCCTTGAAAAAGATTCTACGCATCAAACATTAATAAGGCTATTTTATCCAAGTTTTATGATATTCTGCAAGTCAACTACGAAGTAATCACAATGAATTCATTTGGTAGATAATCACAAAATGAAGCTCATGCCATACAAAGTGACACCTTAGGTATTTCGCTTTACTCGGATAAAAATCCAGTCACATCAGCCTTGTGTAGATCCTGTTAAACAGACTTCCATTGCTTTTACCTATGAAACATGAAGCATTTTATATAATATATTAAGTGATTATTGATTAAAATAATTATACCATACACTCGTTTAATCAACAATTTTGTGTAGATATATTTACCATTGCAGTGTTTTACGTCACGCGTCATTAATCCAGCCGTTGACCAATCTTCCGGACATTGTTTACATGATAATTGCCCTTCTAAGTCTTGATAAGTTCCCACTGGACACACTTCACAGTAGCCATTGTAAGCGTATGTTCCAATACCACAGGGAACTGCAAATAATATGAAATAACATAATATAAAATGTTATCTTATAGATAATTGGAGTATACAAATTTGGAATCCAACTAAAGAGTGTAATAGTTACAAAGGAAAGACACTTAATATCCTAATTTTTGATTACAACATTGTCAAACACTGTATACACCTTTTACAGATACAAGTAAGATTTGTGATCTTGGCTTGGAATCTTACCCTATCTTTGAGCATGTATTGCCCTAAATTTAAAAAAAACAAAGTTGGTACATACTACAATATTGCCATACAGGTATAAATCCAGGCATACATGTTGATATTCCATCATAAGTTGTTCCATTAACATCAACATTATGATCTAGACCACCAGACTGTACTGTAAACTGTAACTGTGTTATCATAGAGTTGATTTCTTGTACTAAGTCATACAATAAATCATAACACTCGTCCATTTCTGTAACAAAAGTTTGACAATAAGTTATGAAACAATAACAATGGCATTTTCTTTCGTCAGTAGCTATTGTGGTTTCGCTTTTCTAGCCTAGTTATTCTCGTTTGAACAAGAATATAATCTAGATTAAAGACTCCATTAACGTTTATGGACATCATTAACAGATGAATGCACAAGAAAAAACATTAGGTTCATTTACCTGAATATAAGAAGGTATTGGATTTAAATGAAAAATTGCAAAGCGATTGAGTGCTATTTCAGAAACACTAGAAAAGGCAATTTCATTTGATCGAATGAGATCATTAAAACTACTAATGTTATGTTCAAATTTGATATACATTAACATTTACACATACCATTAATAACCTCACAAGACAAATTTATAGTAAATTCTACTCTGTCTGTGTCTCTCCTTATACGACTGACATCATTATCATTATCTGACCTTTGGACCTTCACTTCATGTAAACACCTTCCCGTAGCAACACAACCAGTCACGTTTATCTTGTTGTCTATAACTGTTTCTATTTCATTGGCTAGTTCAGACGTCAGGTAAGTATAGTTTAATGTAGGATATCTATTTTGTATCATCAATTCATTTTTTAGAGCTTTTGATTTCACTGTAAGATAACAAAAACTTTTCCTTCACTGCACAGTTTATTGAAAAGCAAAATGATATCAGTGGCATCAATACTTATTTTAAAACAATGACATACATTGTTTTCAGAATGCGTTAGCATTGTCAAATACGCAAATACGATAGACAATTGAAAAGGTTGTGGAATCTGTGACACCATTTATATTATGACGGTTCTAAGCTGTATGTTTCTCAATATAGTAGGCTCCCAAAATCAGTGATCCCTCAACTAATCCCATGTAAGATTCTTCACCAGTAAAGATAAGTTTTAAGGGGGGTCAACGCCGTAGCTACTCGTTATATAGGTCATATCACTTCAGTCAGTCACCTTACCGTTTCTTAAAGGCTATCTCTCTAGATATAATGAAAAATTGAGACATAACAGTGAAAGTCAGAACGTCATTTTAAACAGGTTAAGTTTCTTTTTAAAATGGATTCTCATCGTCTATCATAAAATCAATGTACAATTCACTTACACATATAACAACTCCAAAATAATAACGATAAATTTTAAACTTACGGGTGCAAGACGGCAGCTCGTCTGATGGATAATCAGTTGTACGAAAGTTCCATGTATTTCCAGTTTCTGGGCCACATTTTATACCAGATGTTTCAATAAATAATAAGCTACTAAAATCATAGCCATCGTCACAATACGGAGAACAAACACGTGTTATATTACTATCATCAGTCCAGGAACAATTGGCGGTTCCATTCTGTATTGAAGGATCTGTTTTGCAGTCTATAATAAGTTTATAATATAATAAGTTCAGTGTTAGAGCGATACAATTTGAAGATGAGTTTAATGCTTGATACAGTTGCGGACAACTGAGAGGTTATCTATCAGAATGAAATTATTAGAAAGTATGTCCTCGTAGAAGCCGAAGTCTCCAAATGGCTCCTTAAGTTGGAGATTTGGATTTTGTCAAATACAACTATTTAACAATTTGCAAATACTTTATACGAATAATTGAGAAAATATTTAGGTAAACATAAATGTAAAGTGAACACCCAGCCATGCAAATAGAACAATACACTTAACTGAATTTATATGACAGGCATGTGAGAAAACATGATCATATTCTTACCTTCGATGCATTGAATATTTGTAGCACATTCAACAATTTGAAAGTGATCACCCACACATTCTTTTCCAGTATATAACGGTTCAGGATTTTCACATGCTCGAGACATGAGTTTAGTTCCATTTCCACAGGTGACAGAACAACCACCACTTTCAACCCAGTCAGTCCATCCACCGTCAACTGAAATGTGAGTAAATTAATTGACTAAACTTTATAGCATACACGTATTGCATACATACAAACCACTCGCATATATAATACTAGTACGTGTCCATTTTCCTTACATAGAGATAAGCCGTTCCCATTCATAAATGGCCAATGCAGAGTTTTCTTTCAGACACTAATATGAGACATCTTTTTTATTTCTTATGAAAATAATGTTTTATGTACAAACAGTAATTCATAGTACATGTTCTTAATAGTTTTATCATACTTTACATACGCATGCGTTTCATTATTATATAGTCAAGTAAAATGGCATTTTATCTATCGTAAAATACATATCTACATAAATAATAATAGATAAAAGTGTACATAGCAATTACTACCATATTGATATTCACAAAGTTCTCCTGTGTAACCTTGGGGACAAAGACATGTAGATTTATTTATATCATCTAAACAAGTTCCACCATTATCACACATTTTATCAATACAATCATCAATATTTATCTCACAAGTTGTTCCATCAAAACCGTCAGCACAGTTACAAGTAAAACCATCTATTTTATCTGAGCATACACCATCATTTTGACATGGCAGACTTTCACAGTTATCAAAACCTACAAAAAAGACGGATAAATTAATGAACATTCCATATGGCAAAGGATACAAATCCACGCATACAATGGACTACGATTTTGAAATTTTAATGAAATCACTAGTTCATCTTAACTCGTGTTCTTGATACGTAGAGCACATTTCTATAAACAGGATCCGTACCAATCTCTGATTGTTCCAGCTATTAACTGTTTAACGTGACACGCATAAAGCGCTGTCATTTTAGGCTTCAAAGGGTTGTTGAATCTCCGTGAAAACATAGTGTATCGTTCTACGTTCAGTCTTTTAAAGATATTAAATATAGTCACAAGAAGTCAGTTTTAACTATTTTAAGTTGATATGCGTGCAATACAACTAAATCTTGAAGATGAAGTGCCCGTTTGAATTAATATATATTTACTGACAAAATACAGTTCACTTACCATCACATTGACTTTGGGTTAAAACAAATGTTCCATCAGTCTCAGAGAATTGTTGCCAAGCTATCAAATTACCCGGAGATTCTATAAAACACGTATTTGTTGGTGTGAAAGAACGTTTGTAGTCCGCTGACCAGATATTTACCTGTGATATAGACCCAATAAAACCGTCACCTGAAATTGATACCAAATATGAATAAATACCAATTTGCTTTAATCTAAGGCTACTTCCAAAATTTTCAGATCATTTTCATCATGCATCAAGCATCCCTTTTGCTTAATTATGGCGTATCAAGATGTGAAATTAAGTCAGATTGATCATAAATTGGATACAAAGATGTTTAAATTTCGGGTAAGCAGTTCTCATCAAAATGAAAGAGACATTTTCACCGCCAATGTATATTAGAACTAAATAAATCAGTAAATGAGCCAGCGAGTGTGTGTTAAGATTTTAATGATATATTTTTATATTTACCTCCCACAGTGATATTCACGGAAGTTGACATAGACAAAGAAGTGTTAGCTTCAGTTATCAATTTCATATCATCAATATAAACTGATATAAATCCATCAGTGGTGTTCAATGTAATTTTTTTCCATGTGTCAACTCCATTAATACATTCGCCTGTCTTATATATGGTTCTGAAAACATTATCGCATAATCTAACAACAATTTTTCAACCAAGAGCTATAACTTATAGCATGATAGTTAACAGTTATACCTATATATATGGATATTGCATCTGTAATTGTTATTTCATAATAATCAGTTTCTGCAGAATTTTTGCTTGGTATGTTAATTTCAAGACAGGACACACTAATGCCTTCATATATGACTATATTTGTTATCAATTAGGCCAAACAGACATCAATGATTATTTTCGTGAATATATTATATATGTATTATATAATTTTATATTTGAAATCAATGCCACATCTGCTTAGTAAAACTTATTGATAATGCATGAAAACAAAGTAAGCAACGGTAAATATATAAATACTTTACATGTACAGTAGAGCCGCAGCCGTGGCGCTGTGGTTTGCATGTCTGACTTCGAATCCGGAGATCGCGGGTTCGAGCTCGGTCGCGGTAGGTCATACCCTATACATGAGCTGTCGGCCTTGTGTTAGGGTAAGTTAGTTTTGGTGATAGAAAAGTGTCCAAGAAACCTATAGGAGGAAGAGCAGGCCGTCGTATATATAACCTGAATATGTGCTCAATACGACGTTACAAAAATGTATAGTAAAGTATGATATTTAACAAGAATAACTTTTGTAAACTTAAAATTATTAATTATTATTAGGGTATTAGTCACATGATTTTCAGAAATTAAGGTCAAATGTTCAGAAAACGCATGAGATCAATAAAATTGGAATTAAGAGCCATTAAAGAAATAAATTACCCTAGCCATGTAATCTCCAGTTGATCTATTCCTTCTACAGACAATATTGGTACACCGTCTTCTCCAGTAATGTTTAGAATATTGTCACATGACGTACATTTTACCCATAGTTCCACAGTCATATCATCTATAGATGTAATGTTTTGTTGTGTTAGTACAGCTGGTATAATTGTGTCAGTTGTATTCAGTGGCATGTAAGTAATATCAAAATCTGTAACGAGAAGAACAAATGTTATCAAGATGCTTAATTTGAAATGCAAATAAAGTATGATAAAAAATTTGAAAAGAGTTTCCAGTGCAAATATTTTAGTTAACCAACTCTCGCAATGACAATATACTCAGGATACCCACGATATCTGAATATTATATCTATCTAACAAGCTATAAAACAATATACTTAAGTATCTACGTGAATGACCATTTTAACAATTACAAATGGCACATCTGCATGTCTTACGAACACACAGTGTAAGACAGTTAAGCGCACAATTATTTAGACAAAAATTACCTTTACATTCTGTAATATTTGTTGATGCCGACTTCAAAGTAATTTTTGAACCTGGACATTTGATACAACTCATACTACCATAGGTTGTACTATATGTCCCATGGTCACATGCTGTACATGGCTGTACTCCAGTTTGTGAATAATATCCTGCTTCACATGCATCTACATTATAACACAAATAAACATTTGTCAAATATTTGAAAGATACTTTTACAAAAAAAGAAACTTGACACATAACGTAAAAGCCGCTGAAACGTAAAATTGCGAAAACTAAAACGAACATTTGTCAATTATCTACTACAAACGGAAATGTTTGTCATTTTATACGTTTTGTGACATTTATCACCTCATACCGCATAGCCACCTCTATTACTTCTTAAGATAGACATACGACTGCGCATTTATCGAACGTAACGTAACACAACGCATTCAATTCTTGAACTAATGCTGCAGCAAGTTGATCAAGATTATAGAGTTGATAGCTTACTAACGCGACGCCCCTGATACAGTTCACAGATGTTAAGTAAGGTTCATAATCCGGACAAATAAAGTGCCCTTTGCATTTGTTCGCTATTACTGTTTTAGCAATGGCGCTAATGACGCAATGATGTTTTCGGATACTCATACATTGTCTCGGATGTATATTCCAACAAAAACTTGATTTCATTTAACAAATATATTCAAAGGGAAACATATTTTTTTCTTTCATAGCACTTGGCATTTAAAGGACATTAAACATTCTTAGTTTTAAACAGCATTTGACAAATTTCCATTTTTTACCGGTTTATTTCAATTTTTCATAGAATAAAGAACGGTTCACTGTACTGCATTATAATTCATAAACCTTCTATTAATTACCTTCACATTGCATCTCAGATGTCGCTCCTATGTTAGTTGTTGTTGTTCCAATCGGACAATGTATACACTCTGTTTGTCTACTAAGAGATTGGTATTGACCACGTGGACAACGTACACATTTTTGACTGTATGTATCAAAGTAACGACCAGCTGTGCACTCAACTTGAGATAAATAACTATTTATTAGTTTAATTAAAGACAAAGAAAATCAAGGTTTGTGTTTGTTTAAGCTTTTTTTGTTGAGTTTAAAGTCGTAGCAAAACATTGAATAGGTAATATAACGGCACGGCGGTCAGTAAGCCTTTTCCTGTTCCTGGAAAGTTTTTATCTCTGGATTTATATTTTGACCAATTACTAGGCACATACTTCGTTCAGTGACTGATAACTGCCCATCATGATTTAAAATCAGCGTAAGGAGAGAGTTCGGCCGTACAAAATATTTCATGACCAAATTTGACGAAATTATGCTCCTCTAGGGAATCGAACCAATGGCCCCTTGAACAGTAGGCTTTTGTGCTATCAACTGAGCTATTATTATGCATACATAAAACTTCTCTCGACTAAATTAAACGATATTAAATATCAAAATACATGTATACACAAATCAATGAAAATCAAATCTTAATCACTGAAAACTTGGGTGGTTAAGATTTTTCTTTTCGAAAGGTGGCCATTTATGTACTGTATTAAGTATTGTACCGGTACCAGTTTTTTAATGTGAAAAGATGAAATAAAAATATATTTTTACGTATTATTTAAGTGTCTTACCACAAAGAAGCGTCTTTTCGTTGAAAACACTTCCTTCATTACATGTCCCATAAGGTCCACCTAATTCTAAACTAATCGAATCATTTTCGTTACCAGGTAAGTTAAATTCACCATTTACAATTGCTTCTTGCAAACTGTTTCTGATATTTTGTTTTCTCAACAATGATTCGGTAGAACTGATATTAATGTTTAATTCTAGATTAAAAGAAATAGTCAGACCATAGATTACATCATGATTTGTTGCAGATTTCTTCATTCTTCTCCTGGTGTCACATTTCACCTTTAAATATCAAAATATGTGTAACACATGACTTTGTATCACGATTGTATATGATAATATTGATGTTAAACAATTTTGATTAAAATCATTTCAAATATATGGTTTGTTTGTTAGGTTAACATTTTTGTTAATATCGTTATCAAAAAGATAAAACCACATTCAATCAAGCCATGGCTAGTTGCCATATTAATAATTATAGTTTTACTTTTTGTTAAAATGACAAATATGAAAGTGCACTCATATTCAAGCTTGTGTAAAGGGTGTAAATGTTAAACTTATACTGACAATTGTCAATTGCCATATCAAATATATAATTCGTCCTACTAATTTCAAGAGAACTTTTTACCTTGCTATGTTTTGTGTTGCAATCATCCGGGTCACACTCACTATATGACCTTTTGATTCTTGCCATAAACTGTTGATTGATTTGATCGAAGTTTTCCTTACAATTCCCATTCTTGTACAAAAACTTTAAATGCATATTGAGACTTAATTCTTTTCTTTTATCCACTTCTGCAATTAAAACATCATATATTCTAAAACGTTGAGATGTAATGTTTCTACTGAGTAGTACATACCGACGTTTCTTAAGACAGTATCATCAATTGCATTACAAGCTGGTATATTGGAGCATCACTTCAGCCTACACTAACCATTTCGTGGACCACGATACTTTAAAAACCGCTATAATCATTTATAATATCAACAAATCACTTTGCAGCCAGATGATCCTACATATTCAAATTATGCAATTTAAATCCGAGAGTTGCGGAAGAAAAGTCATAGCAATTGCATTACGTTATCAGACTACTTACTTTCACACGGAGGAAGTTCCACATTCTCTGTATTAAGCCATGTATTTGAATCACTACATACTAACAATTGTTTATGTGAACTAATTTTTTCTTCATCAGTAACAATATAACCATCCTGACATGACATTTGACAAAATTTTCCAGCAAACCATGAATCACAAGCCAAAGCACCATTATCTGGAGGCTGTAGTGCTGGGCATGTTTCTTGCACTAAAATAAATTAAAAAGAGGTGACCCAATGGCTTCGATGATGCAATGTGTTACAAATTTACCTTTGAAATTGAAAAATTCTCCATGACATTAATACGTATATCTATTTTATCAAGAATGGTTCTAAATCGCAACTAGCACGTATAACACATTTTGTCAGCAGAGAATATTAATGCCAAATACTAGTACATGACCAACGTTTTTCAAAATCTTGAATTTTCCCTTGACTTTTTTCTTATACAAAGTAATACACTTTAAAAAAGGGTAACTGTTAACTAATAACTATTTAAATTAAATTTATTTCAAGATTAAAACCATTTCATTAACCGAGAGAAGCGAGCACGTCATCCATATTTATATGATTTCATGATATACATAGATAGATAGATTATTTTTAATTTAAAATGTTACAATATGACAAACATACAGCTATTTAAACTATCTATACTGACTTACATTCACAATAAGGTTGATTGTTATCAAACGACCATACGCCATACAGCATTGTAGAACCCTTTTTATCACATTCGGCTGAACTGTTGCCATTAATACTTGTATGATTATCACATGTAAACTCACATTTTGAACCGTATATACGACCTTCTGGGCACATAACATTTGTGTATGGCAATGTATAGATGGTATGACATTTTATCTCTGTAAAACAATGAACTGGACAATGACCATATTATAATCTAAACACATAAATTAAAAAGATATTGTATCGAAAAACCAGTTCCATACGATCATTTCAAAATTGAAATTTAAAAAATACAAATTTATTGGAATAAATAAAATATTAAGAAATGATTAAATGCGATTTTTATGAATTAATTTATTTTAAGACATTCTACACAAAAATAATCTATTTCTATATTTGAAGTCTGGTTATTAATAGAATAACACACTGAATTTAGTCAATAAATATTGTTTTGTTTTTGTTTTTGTTGGGTTCAACGCCGTAGCTAACATTGTATAGGTTATATCACGGCGGTTATATGTATTGTAACATGTATATGTACAAATTTGAATCTTAAGGTATACAGGTATTGAAATAGTAATCGACTAAGTCATTATTTTCTAAATGAAATCATGTCATTAATACACGAAACTCTATAAAATATATACTCGTGTAAGAGTCTGTTAATATTAGATAAATACATAATATTTCAGTGAAATGATTGTTAGCTATACTTGTCCATATGTTGCTTGACGCACAGAACGAAACTGTACCGAGCTGAGCCATAGATTTAAAAGTTGAAATCGTTGTATAAGATTTTAGACTTATATATTCATTGCATTATACAAAATTAACAATTAAAATGAATGCTGGGTAAAGTCATAAGATATATATTCTTAATAAAGCTTGAAAGAGAAACGCGCTAAATTTAAAACATAGTATAATTGCTAACAACAAGGTCCTTGACATTATCCCCTGACTAATATTACTCACGTTTGACCACAACTTTAAAGGCACATATAGCTGTATTGTTAACAGCATCATATGACATATAAGTCACGTTATATTCACCGACTTCTAAATCTGTTCCTGATTTTATGTTTGTTAACTGTACTGTAGTTACATGTCCACTGTTGTCTTTGGCTAAAATATATAACACCACAATTATAATGGATAACTAAATATGAAGTTGTGTTCAACATTAGGAATCCACTGAGATGTACGAAAAAAAAGCTGCAACATAAAATTGTCATTAACATGTTATTGTACAATTAATTTACTTTATAAAATGATAACTTGTTAAGCCATCTAGAAAAAATGGAAAGAAAACAATCTAAAAGATGGCCATCGATCTAATCACATGTCAGGACAAGGAAACAGGTTCGCGAGTATATACTTCTGGAGACATTTTTATTTAGTTCAGTTATTACAAGTACGCTTCAATCATTGTGAAATTTGTAATGAATAAAGGGAAGTAAATAAACTACTATATCGTAGGAAACAATACATGTACTACACCATTCGCGCCATGTGATTTTCATGGTACCTCCAAATCTTCGTGAACATATGTAAGTATATGAACTGATTTATATAATGTTGCATTTCTTTGGGTTGGACAAATGAGTAAGATATGATTATGCCGCAAGTAAATCGACATGTAATCTTGTTTTATATTTAGTATGTGCTTACAAAACGTAAGCTTTCTTAGATTAATAAAGATAAACTTACCCTCAGGGGTGTCCCACCATACTCGTCCTGATGTTTTAGACCTTTCAGCATAACCAGTGACCACATAGGGACACGTGATATAAGTCGGTGGCTCAGAATCTATAAAACAAAGACCAACTTGTTCATCATATTATATCAAGTATTTGACAAAAGTTAACACCATTGATATATACATGTTACCAATAGCAAGAACTTTAAATGAAATATTTAATAAAGTATTTGCAAGGTTTCTTGACAATAAAACCTTTGCGTTGAAATTACAACTGCTTCGCCGATTCTTATTTGCAACATTGATTGCTCTTAAATCAACTTTAAATTCTTTGGAATTAAATCATGAATATTCTTCGCCAATATGGTTTTTAATGCGGTTCATACCAAAAGTAGGCTGTTTGTTTTGCTATTTAAAGTTTCTACTCCAACAATAATCCACTTTTTCTTCTCACAACTTTTATATGTGTAATGTTTATTTTATTATTTATGTACATGTATAGTCAAGTTTCTTCCAAGTTAATTGACTTGCATACTTTATACTTCATTCATTGTGCATGAAAGTCTATCATATGATAAGTAGGACACAACAAAGCAAAGGAGATATAACCTAAAACACTTACCTACACACTTAGGTTTATTACCAAGCCAGGAACCAAACTCATCACAAATTTGTACTTTACTGTGTCCCGGCAGTATATTGTATCCTGGTACACAGTTGTAAGAACATTGACTTCTAAAGTAATTATCATCAGTACAAACAATGTCCACCAGATCATTTTGATCGTGTGATGGAGACAAAGGAGTGCACTGTAACCCTGTAATTAGATAATACAGTTTGTTTGGGTTTTGTTTGGGTTTTACCGCGCACCAACACAGAAAGGTCATATCGCGCCGAAAGATAATAAAGTAAATTGTTGAAATATCATTTTTTTGCACAAGAAATGGAGATGCACAATACAAACTAAACTAACATATCTGTGCAATGGTGAAACTTTTCTAAAATGTCTAATACAATACATCAAGAATATACTATAGATGCATGGGCATGTTGGTTTAGCTAACTTTTTTAATCTATACATAAGTATAGCATAAGTACTGTTTCTTAAATGAGTGTTTCGTTATTGTTGCATGACGAATTGTATTTAGTCGCAAAACCTTTTTCTGAAAACATTTCTTTATGCAAATGGACCAACAAAGTTTTATAAATTTTACATACATGAAATCGAAGTATTAAATGGCATTTCATAATCTACTTTCCAACTTGACACCAATTATCATCGAACTACAGGTATCTATTTATAATTTTTTCCTGTGAGGTATGTTACTCAGCTTTGTGCAGTCGACAAATTGGCGTAACGAACCTAGACCACCCTCGTAGATACCCATGCGTTGCAATGTTACACTACCCAAGTTTCAGAAAGAAATATCAAACAATAATATCACTTACTTTCACAGAATGGTTGTGTTGAAATATCCCAATTTTGTGAATCTAGACATTTTGCTGTGCTGGCTCCAACCAACTTGTGACCTCTATAGCAACCAAAGTTACATACACTTCCACGTCTTACACGTCTTGAGTTATGACTAACATGACATTGTTTCCATCCATCTTCTATTTTACCCCATTTAGGACAGGTTAAAACTGGAACCAGAATTACATTTATCCAATCGTCATACGATTAAATAATAATGTTATAAACATAAATAGGCTTTGATAGTGTTCACCTTTCCAAATAAAAAAAATGTTTATCACACCATATAAAAATATTATTATTTAAAATTTGTAAGTACCCCTGAAGAAATTGATTGAATGCCTGTCTGAGGATATACAATTACTGTCTGTCTTAAGTTGTTCAACCCTATCATTCACTCCTTAAGTCTGGATTATCTGCCCCTTTCCGCTACTGTTTTTAAGTCGGGTCAGGCAAATACAATAATGGTGGCGACCACATGATGCATCTTTACTTGACAAATATATTTTATTTTCTCTTTATGATGCATGAACACTTTCTGATGATTGTCCTTTGGCATGATTTTAGCTCCATGTAAGCCATTCGAAGTCGAGTTTTCTTTGTTCACTTAATATAAGCAAACAATTAAACAAAGCATATGACTGCTGACATACTCTGATTAGCGTAGATGTGACTTTGCGATTGAACATAAGGTATCCAAAGTGTAAATACATTATTGAATATACATTTAAGGTGTAATATGAAAAATGATTATCTGACAAGCTAGTATAAAGACAGAAATTAATAGTTTCTGGATTAGTACGCCCTAAGAAAATGTTTATGCTGCAAACTTAATTCAATAATAACAATCATAGATTAGAAATATAAATACAGCGTTGAATACATACCTTTGACAGTAATCTTCATCTTACAACTTGCATAATTTCCACTGTTATCTCTGCCAGAATAAATAATTATTGTTGTTCCTTCAGAATATAAATACCCTGGTCCTAGACCAGTTCTACTCCATCTGTAGCACAATAAAAAAATGAAAATATCTATACATAATTTTTTTGTCGATTAGTCAAACACAAAATGTTAATGCAGTCGGATTACAAGTAACAATCGTAGAGTAGTTGTATTACTATCTTGGTACAACTACACAGTTTTTATTTCGTGAAATCAACTTATTGCGACCGTAAGTCAATCAATCTAAGTTGGTAAACAACATGTAGTCGTGTTGATGTCAGCGGCGGACATACCCAGCACTCGCATAGTTTCTGCTAGTGATAGTCCAATTAATGTACTTCCAGCGTTTATATATTTCAGTAACATTAAGGGCCTCTTGTCGCACATGGACAATGAAGATTCAAGCCCATTCGGTTAGTTCAGTCTGTAAACAAGCAAGTCTATTAATCGAAGGGTTGTAGGTTCGATTTCGAAACGGGCACATTTTCGTGCGATTTGGTAATGAAATAAATTCTACTTCTAATTTCCTTCTAGCAACTTAGTTTAGATCATGTAAGGCAGTTGTTAGTCATGACGAAAGTATGCACCTAGTTACTTGTTTTAGCCTTTCATGAAAGGGCGAGTAGGTTGATTGACCGACGTCATATGATACAATGTCTTGTTATGGCGTTAAACACAACTAGAATAAATATGAAAATTCAACTATAACTAAAAGCACCCAATAGCGATAAATAGTGATGTTTAATTTCTTATGAGGGATCTGATACCCAAACATTACTTAAATTATACATAAGTCTTGTTCGTTCAAAACTAGATTACTGGTCAATAGTGTACGGATCAGCTCGTAATTCGTATTTACAAATGCTTGATACGATACATAACCAGGGCTTACGTATTGCACTTGGTGCATTTACAACTTCACCTATTGAAAGTCTATATGTTGAAGCTAACGAGCCATCGCTAAAAGTACGTCGACAAAAGCTTTCATTACGATACGCAACTCGAATATCTTCTAACAAAAGAAACCCGGCGCTAAATGTTACTTTTAAAACCTAATTACACCAGTAAATTCGAAAATAAACCGAACGAAATTCAACCATTTGGCCTGCGCGTTAAAATCGACTTAGAAATGCTTAATATCAACACTTCTACCGTTTTACAGAACTTAGATGAAAATGTCCCTCCTTGGATCTACAACATACATGTATCAGACGTTCACATTGACTTATCAAACGTTCGTTAATCTTTTACCAGCCCAGAGGCCTTCAAATCCGAATTCGTAAACATCTTAGAAATATATAAAGATTGTACACATTTATTTACTGACGGTTCAAAAGATGGTATCAAAGTTGGTTGCGCTGCATATGGAAATTCTTTTGTTGCAAGAATGCGACTGCCTGACCAGGGATCCATATTTACAGCCGAGGTCAAAGCAATAGATCTTGCTTTAACATACATATCAAGTAGTATTAATAACAAATTTATCATTTTCTCAGATTCTCTATCTGTATTACTGGCCATAAAAATCGTACTTCAGACAATATACTTATTAAAATATTGAATTAAGATAACATGAAATACTGAAATCTAAACTAGTACATCTCTGCTGGATACCAAGCCATATTGGTATACATGGAAAATTACCAAGCAGTGACTTTAAATGTTCGATAAATTCGTTAATTAAGTCAAAATGGCTAACAATGTGGAATAATGTTATATTTAATAGGTTCCGTCCGTCCGTCCGTCCGTCCGTCCGTCCGTCCGTCCGTCCGTCCGTCCGTCCGTCCGTCCGTCCGTCCGTCCGTCCGTCCGTCCGTCCGTCCGTCCATCCATCCATCCATCCATCCATCCATCCATCCATCAATCCATCAATCCATCAATCAATCAATCAATCAATCAATCAATCAATCAATCAATCAATCAATCAATCAATCAATCAATCAATCAATCAATCAATCAATTTTTTCTTATGAATGCGTTATCGTTTTTTTTGGCGACCTGTATTATGAAAATGTCGCCAAGCGTACACATTAAACGTATTTTTTTTTCTAATCAATGTTTTACGTTTAACCTACGGAGTGTTAACTTGCCCTCTAAATTTAAACATTTTTAGTAGCCCTAATTGTAGCGGCTTTTAATATCGGAGTAAAGTTTTAAGCACATATTGTCTTTTCTTCAAGTAATCAAAACTTACTCTATATTTCCATCACGTTCGTCAAAAGCATTAACACTATTCTCACTCCATGTAACTTTTGTATTAACTTGAAAGGGATCAGCATATACTGATATGTCCCGTGGACATTCGATATTTGGTTTTGTTCCATCAGAATGGCCACGTGGTCTTCCACATCCTATTACCATGGAAACAGTTTTCAACAGTAGTACAGTTATTAGTAGTAGACCCTTCATTTTGAACAAACAATCTGAAAAATCTTGAAAAAACAAGACATGGTATTTGAACGTTCGTTTGAGTTTAGGTTAGTAGTTGTATGCATGTCTATGACATTTATCTGTCTCAGTGAATCTTTTATTAACTGTACGCGATCACAGTGCAAAGTTATCCTATTGATCGCCGTCATAGGATATCCCGTCATTGCTCAGGTGGTCATGTTTAGATGACATCTGTGTCGACAAATTAGTACGAAGCTTTCTTCTGGACGAGACACTACAAAAACATCGTTATTTCATAGTTTCTATATATTTAGACCAGATTTTGCGAGCTACTTAGTCAGTGCGTGTTATTCGCAGGCTGTGGTTAGACGGTTTTTGCAAACTATGTCACATAAACGATGTAAAAAAAGACAATATGCACAGTGCTTCCATCTTGAATATTACACTAGCAATAATCAGCTGATCGTGACCCGTTTTTGTGAAGTTGACAGCTAAAAAATAAGCGGATAATTTAGATCGTATGTAAACAATTTAGACTGCCCAACTCACGCGGAAAAATCGCGTACGAGAAATAACATGTTAACGCATTGTTAAAAGACAACATATTCATATCATGGATCATCTGTGAGTGATAAGAATCCAACAGTGTTTGAATACCATAAATTGAACTGAGTTATGTGATAATTGTCATTTGAATTTATAATGACATTGACCATTGCCTCCAATTCAATTTTGAAGTATACTCGTATCTTATAAGGTCTTATAAATATCGGTAAATCTGCCAAAGGCTATTACAAAGTTAATGCGGTAACTGTAAAAAAATAAAGGATTATAAATGTTAAGTTACAGGCGCAAACGTGGAGGAAAATTAAAGTAAAATCAATTCCAACAATGGATCAATTAAAACAATAAGGTAACTCTGTCACAAGTTATAGAAACATTTATTTGCTTTAGAGTACCAGAAAACACCTCTTTTGAAAAGTGTGGCATATTAACTCAAACAGTTGAAATAAATGAAATCTGTAAGAACCCTGTTTGTAATGAAACTAAACAAAACAGCTAAGTGTTGGTAGTATGAATGTAAGATCTGTCAAAAATAAAACAATATCCCTGTGTGATTTCATCGTATCAAACAACTTTAGATTACAAAAACATGGTTCACAAGCAACGATGACTCCTGCGTAAATGAACTTTTACCTACTGGATACGTAATGAAACAGGCCAGAAGAAGCAGCTCCCGACGTGGTGGGGGCGTTGCCTTGTTATATAAGAACCCATTAGCTATGATAAAGCTGAAATCTAGACAACTGTCAAAGTTAGGACTTTTTTACTGTCTTTTAGACATAGATGGACTCAAACTGTGCCTTTCTATTGTTTACAGGCCACCATCTCAAACGCAAATGGTTTAAAAACTTCCAAATCTCTTAAAAATGAATGGCCTTATTTCTAAAGTAATTACGCGACAGAACGAACAAATGAAATTCTAAATGTCGGTGATTTGATCGTTTATCTTGACGTCGATGCTGTATTTTTTTCAAATATACTAGACTCTTGTGGCACGAAGCACTGGGTAACGGAGACAACTCATGTGAATGGTCACACACTTGATGAGGTATTAACACATGACAATTGTACGATTGTTTCAGATATGTAATAACCAACCTTGCACTATGTGATTATCAGGGGAATATGAAGCAGAACCATTTTGCTGATATGTTAACATCGCAACTAAACCAAAGTCAATCAATAAAAAAGTTAACTTTAGAAAGTTTTTCCATTGTTTCCATCATAAACTCATTAGACTGTACTAACTAAACTTACTTAACTTTTTCATTTGATTAAACGCCTATTTCTATATTATATATTCAATGACGTTGACATAAAGATTAATAATAACAAAAATAAATAATTAAAAACCCTCCACAATAAATATATAAGATTTTAAAAAATAAATTAAAATTTAGCACACATGATGTTATTTAGTGTGTTTGTGTATTTTGTGTATATTTGTATTGTTTTTATTGATTTTTTCATATTTCAAATTAATTTATTATTTACAGTTCATGATTCGACTCAATTTTTACGTTTTTTTAAACATGATTATAAAAGTAGGTGTCCTGAACAGTATAACATAATGATACTGTTAACGGACTTTTCCTGAACTGTGTAACATAACGCCACTGTTAACCACATATTTTCCTAAAGGTTTCGAAACATCACCTAATACATCGCCAAAGGTGTCGAAATACCACCTTTTAAAGGGACCCGTTCTTTTAAGCAGTAGTACAGTCATTTAAAACAAGGTATGCATTAGATATATTGGAGTTTACTTCCCACCACCACCGCTTAAGGTGATCATCTTTGTGGGCTGTGAATAAAGCATCGGAAAACATCATGTCTCTGATGAGGATCTGTCTTATCTAAGTATTTGCCTTGAACCTCGATAGCTTACCATTAGATCGAGTATGGAGGTAGGTACCATCTATTTTGTTCCAAAAGCTTGTTTCAGCCTTGCCGCAGTGTATACGCCGTAGAGAGTTGGAGCTAATAAACATCCTTGCTAGACATCACTGTTCACTTCAAAAGGAGAAGATAAGGCACAATCACACTAGATGACACCCTTCATTACGAGGTGGAATGACTATATTATTTTCAGTATCTGCGCAGCATCCGATTCCATCAAGTGCATTGAACAGACCGTCACGTCTGATTTGATCGTACGCTTTGGTCTGCTCAATGTAGTCAATATGTAGCAGCTGATTCTGCTTAATGCATTTTTCTAAAAGATGTCTGAGCGAGATTATCATATCTATAGACTATAGTTAATCACTTTGGCTTAAAGTCATATTGGGACTTAGGATATACTCTTTCAGCAAGCTATTGTCACCTCTACAGGACCACACGGGTAAAGAGAAAAATCGGAGCCTTTTTTTCAATGGCAGGTGTAAGACATTCTTCATATTTAAGGTACCAGTCGCGACAGTTTGCTTTTTCTTTCCGAAGATGGTGATGGCTGATCCTGAGTTAATTAGCGCAGAATATCCCAATTTTGTTTAACATTTCTTGAATTGAGGTTTATTCAAGTTCCTCTTGTTGATATTGGTTAAATTCATCCATTGTCAATTGAGTTTTGCAGAGGGCTGTGTATACGGTTGGTTTTCCTTATGGCTTAGCATTGTGTAACTTTCTTGGTTGGATTATCATCTTGGAACATATGATCGAGTGATCAGTATCACAATCTGCACTGTGGAAGTTAGGAGTTATCAGAACAGTATTAAGTTGGTTGCGTCTTGTCATAATCTGGTTTAGCTAGTGCTATATTTGAAACAAAGATGTTGCAAGAAACTTCATGCTGAGGTTTAGTTTTGAAGTAGCTGTGGTGACACTAAGGTTGAAAAGAGAACAACATTCTAGGAGCCGTTGACCATTTTTATTCATTTGTCCATTACCAAAGGGTCCTAGGAAATGTGACGAAGAACACCAAGAACCACAAGGTTTCAGAGGCATGGACGTTTTCTATAGGTGTTGTAACTTGGGCATATAACTGGAAATCTGCTATCAGGCAAATATTATAATTGGAAAATAAATATGGTCATACATATTATTTAGACACTAATTGGGAAGGGGGAGCTTATTTGTGCGGCTACCATAAATTATTTTTACCACGATTTTAATTTGTTTTGCCACTATTGCTATTTAATTTCACAATTTGCAAACATGGTTAGTTTTCTCTTATGAAGATGTTGTCTTATTTGATAAAGTAACCAGGATACGAACTCTTTCGTCACATTATATATGTACATAGATCAGGTATTTTACATTTTTACTCCACTGGCAACGTTTTCTAAAGTAAGATAAACTATTATCATTTTAGGAACAGGTTAGCTAAATGCTGGCAACCAGATAGGAAATACATAACTCCGAACAAATCACAACTTTGGCGGCATTTGCATCCAGCATTAGATGATCTTAGATCTCAACATGATAGATCCACCAGTTATAAATTGCTATGATATGTGTACGAGTATACTTGTGTCTCGATTCAATTCAGTCTTTAGGACACTAATCTTGCTTTAATGCATTTCTTTGCTCTTGTTTCATTCCTGGTCGTCTTTCTTGTATTTCTTATATTTTTAATGAAGTAAAATAAATAATACTGTTACAGGAGGGTCATAATGGTCGTTTATCGCTTACCTGAGTAAATAAAAAACACATTTTCAAATCAATTTGACTGTATAATGTTCACAAAGGTTTTCCATATTTGGGCTGTGTGACCACAAGACAGTTCACAAACAAATATGGACGGACGGACGGACAAACGGACGATCACAAAAAATCACACCGTCACAACGTGACAGGTGAGCTAAAAGGCAAACCTATATTGAGGATGTTTGAATCTATCATTTTCATCCAATTGTTGTATAAGTTTTTTGAATATATGATTTTTATATCCGATCTAATCATACAAGTTTCAAGTTTACAAGTTTATTCAATAAATAAAACCGGAAGGTCTTAGAACCTTGCGGCCAATACCTAAATTACGGCATACAAGTGTAAACACAATATATATCAAATATAAATCAGATTATAGTACACAAAATAGAACAACATAGATATAATAAGTAAGTTGTTCAATAGCAATGACAAATTATATAAACATTAATAATGATGAATTCGTTTAAAGTACATGCGTATGAAATATTCTAATACCTAATATTATTAAATGCTTTGTAAATATAAGTGTTCAATTTTCTAATAATTACCGGATTCTCAGATTTAATAAGTTCTATTAATTTATACATGATAGGTCTCACTCTGTAATAGCGTTGTACATATTTTTTAGATCATCAAATATGCTTCATTCTTAAGCTAAATGATACTCATCTTCTAAAACACCTCTACAGGACCACACGGGTAAAGAGACAACTTCACTATCTAATTTAAGAGTTAGATAAACTTTCTTTTTAAATTTATTTTCATTGGTATGTACAAGGTTAACCAAATATTTAATTAAAATATATAATGTCGCATTCATTTAAAATTGACTCGACCTAATTCTCCGTATATAAAATCATTTTGCGTACTCTGCTTAACCCCCAAAATATTCTTACAAAATTGAAATGTACTCTTTCAATTCCCATAAACAAACCCCCAAACTTCGCTAGCGTAATTTAAATGGGAGATATGAACTTGTCAAATAAATCAAGTCTATGTTTAATTGAAATATCAGTAAATTTAAAAAGACTCTTATTAAGTTTAAAAGTTGCCTTGAGTGCCTGCCTGGAAAGTGTATCCTGTCGTTTGAAATGAAACCAGTCGTAGAAAAATCGACACCAAGATAATGAATTTATTCACAATTCAAATATTTTTACCATCATATAAAAACTGGAGGTCATTTGGATTTCTTCCACCCTTTGTAAAATCATGATTTTAGTCTTGTCTGTATTAGCAACTAACTTCCAACGCTGACAATAAGTAAATATAGGCCGTGAGCCAGATACACTTTTGCTCCCCCCAGGGGGAATTTTCAAGACCCATATTTTTTTATTTCCCTATCTGTCCTGAGTACAACAGTACAAAGTTTGCAAGTTTCCAGTGGGGCATTGCTGAGAAAATCAACTTTTAATTGTATAGGTAAATAGCAATTTTTGTTCCATTTTTATCGTTTTATTTTTTTGCAAAAACCATTAAATCATGTTTGCAACACCAAGTTCTCATTATATTGTTTGTCAATTAAAAAGAAAATGTGTCTTTTGTGTTTTATCAAGGAAATTGCTGTTGATACTGATCTCATAAGTATCCCAAAATGTAACATACGTTACTGTGCCTTTGCGCGCAGACTTGAAACATAGCCACATAAAGTAGTCATAATACACTTGGTTTTTAAGATATACAATGTTGCTGTATGTAAGAATAAGATTTTTATCTTGCTCCTCAAAAATATTAACTTACACACAGCTCTTAAACTTTGTCGCCAAGAGTGTTGAAACATACATGACCATAAAAAATCCATTTTTTTCAAATTAGAAAAGATATTATAATTGTAAAATATTTTAAAACATAAGATCAGATATGAATATATATGAAATAAAAAACGATTGCCATTAAGTATTCAAAGACATTTCATTAATTATCACATTTTGCCAAAATTTTCGGGTAGACTTTTAAGAATGAAACATACGTGACCATGGTTTTTCAACTAATGTTAAATATCTTAGTTGAATTCACGTTTACTAATTAGTCTCTCTAATGAACTCTTCATTTTATGATTACTACTTTTGCCATTCCTCAGGATCGTCTAGAGATAATGCTGTCTAAAGTATCAAATGTAACATACGTGATGTAACATACGTTACCATTAAAATGATATACCGATCTTACAATGCGGCGAAGGGTTAAACGATGACATATTGAAAATTGGATTACACCAAAAATGTTATCCACAATAAATAAAGTCGTTATTATCTCATTGAAAAATATATGACATCTTCAACCAGACTGAAAAAAAACCCATAAAACTGTATGCGTCTCAATGGCTTTGATAAATTAAACAATGAAGATCGTTTAATCATTGCATGCAATGTAAGCATAGAATCCTTCATAGCAATACTCAAATTGATATTTTTGCAATTCATTTGTTACTTCAATTCTTACAAGATGTAACCAAATCTCAAATGTTACCAAAGCGTCCTTTGTTCGTTTCTTATTTAATAAAACATGGTTTTATGAATTGAAACATACGTTACGTTTGGTAAGGTATGTTTCATACGAAATGTATCATAGTTGATGCTTGTTTGTTTGCTTGTTTTACAGTGTTTCGCTTTTTTGGAAACTTGAAACGTTTAAGTTCTGAACGTTTCTTTAATATCATGTCTTTGAGTGTAAAGGAACACAACATGTCTGTTGAATTTAACAGCAGCGAAATAATGTAGTTGGACTTTTATAAACACACGTTACCACAGGTTGTTGTAATTCCTGACAACACAAACAGCATAATATATATCGGAATTTATTTTTGTCGTAGATGAACTATAATACGTCGCGGAAGATTTTGTTGCAGAAATGGTACATAAGCATGGTACAACAAATCGATAATGATAAGGAAGCAAACACATCGTTCATGCAACAACGCCGATCTCTTATCCAATGGCAAACCCTTGAGGATGTAATTTTGGGTGACAAATGACTTTTTATATATGAAATAAGTGTGCCAGTACCTCATGGAATATCTAGGAGAACGTTTTGATTTTTACTTCAAAGTGAATTACTACATGAACTTTGAACACAATTGATCTGTTATGCTTTTCTGAGACTAATTCGTAACCTTTTTAACTCTTAATTTTAACATGTTTTCATTTAATTTTGAAGGCAATCCTTATTGATAAAATTAACAGTATTTAGATATGACATAGTATATAAAAATAGTTTGTGCTACCATTAAATGTTTTAAACTGTTGTACTGGGTGTGACTGATAAAATTTGGATGTGATAGTTTAAACAGTGTTGTTGTAACATACGTTACTGCCTATTTACTTCTTTAGGCATTCATAATTATGAACTTTTCAGTGAGTTAAGTATATAAACTTTTAAAATGTATTCATTGATTTTGACTGTTCACGGCTATGGTACTTAAGTTTCTTTCGATTTTTCCAAGTTTGAAAGTCATTGTATCAAGTTTTATAAATGTATTTCTGTAATTTTTCCATAAGTGGATCTAAGATTTAAGTCATATTTGAGCGAAGGGGCATTTGTGGTATGTATTTCCATTATCAACCCTTTGCCTTCCTAAAGTGCTTAAATTATAGACAAACATACAAATACAGACAAAAAATAAAGTTTTATTAGTGTGGTCCGTATAGACACATACGTTACCATAGAAAATAGGTGCTTGTATTCAAATATGTGTAAAATGTATTTAGTCTTACTAACGAATGACCCTTCCTGTAAATACTTTATTCATTTGTTCATCTTGTATAACTTTTATTAATAACTGAAAGTTATCATTAAAATCAAGAAATAAAAATATGTCTAGTGGAGATTTCCTATATGGCTGACATAAGAGAACAGAGAAACGATTCATTTGATTTGTTTCTATTTTTAATCTTGCCAAAACGAAAGTACTCTACCTGTCAAGTGACTCTCTTGAAATAGCAAGAAATAAGGGACGCTAATCTGTCTGTTATATTTATTGTTTTAGAAAAAACGACATTTTCTAAACTAAACTTAGAACGTAATAGGAAAAAGCATTATTTTTCAGTGTTGAAAAGAGGTATGAAAAGAGTCCCTCAAAATCCCTGAATCTTCACATATTGGTGTTAAGAAATCACCGTACTGCTTACTATCGGAAATGCTCAGGAATGACGTTACAGGGTAACCCAAAATCCAAATCGTTGTCAAAAACAAAATGGCTTCTTAATTAAGATGCGTCGAAAGAAAGTACCGGAGGACAGTAATAAGAACTTTTTGGCATAGAAAATGGCCATAGGGGGTCATGAAGTTCAAAGTCCCAGAACTCTGTAAAGCCCCAACAGAACTTTTCAAACTTTTATAAGTGAATTGCAACTATCCTGTGGGAATAATAATTATACCATAGATAATTACTCCCAGGAGGAGCGATGTCATATACTGGCTTTAAAAGCACTTATGGTTTTTACCGGAAAATGAGATTGAGCAATATTTCAAAGTCCTATAACTCTGTAAAGCCCCAACAGAACTTTGCAAACTTTTTATCAGTGAACTGTTCCTTTCATGTGGGCTTAAAAATATACCATAGATAATTACTCCCAAGAAGGAGCAATGTCTTAAACTTGCTTTAAAAGCACTTATGGTTTAAACGGAAAATGAGAATTGGCGATATTTGAAAGTCACATAACTCTGTAAGGCCTAAACAGAACTTTATAAACTTTTATCAATGAATGTCTACCACTTAATCGGTTAAGAAAATCATACACTTGAAAATTCCCCATGTGGGGAGCAATGTCATATACTGGCTCAAGGTCTATTATAGATTTGACCAGAAAATGAGAATGGGCGAAATTTTAAAGTCCCATAACTCTGTAAAGCCCCAACACAACTTTGTAAACTTTAATCAGTGAATGCCTAACATTATATGGGTTAAGAAAATCATACCCTTGAAAATTCCCCGTGTGAGGAGCAATGTCATATACTGGCTCAAGGTCTGTTATGGATTTTACTGGAAAATGAGAATAAGCGATATTTCAAAGTCCCATAACTCTGTATTGCCCCAACAGAACTTTGTTAACTTTTATCAGTGAATGCCTAACATTATATGGGTTAAGAAAATCATAATTTGAAAATTCTCCGTGTGGGGAGCAATGTCATATACTGGCTCAAGTTATTTAATGGATTTGACTGGAAAATGAGAATGAGCGATATTTCAAAGTCCCATAACTCTGTATTGCCCCAACAGAACTTTGTTAACTTTTATCAGTGAATGCCTACCACTAAATTGGTAAAGAAAATCATACCCTTGAAAATTCCCCGTGTGAGGAGCAATGTCATATACTGGCTCAAGGTATGTTATGGATTTAACTGGAAAATGAGAATGAGCGATATTTCAAAGTCCCATAACTCTGTAAAGCCCCAGCAGGTCTTTGTAAACTTTAATCAGTGAATGCCTACCATTATATGGGTTAAGAAAATCATATCCTTGAAAATTCCCCGTGTGGGGAGCAATGTCATATACTGGCTCAAGGTCTAATAAGCTATCTTAACAAAATTGCAATTCAATACTACTATTAGCAAATAAAACAATGTTGTCAGCATAAAGGATTCAAAATACTTTAAACGTGTCTAAATCAATACTACGTAGACCTTTTTCAATGTAAATGCTTTCTATATCATTTAAAAACATTGAAAATAAAAATGATGATAAACATTCACCTTGTCTTACACCTAGAAAACAATCATAATTTTCACTTAATTGATTGCAATATTTAAATCTAGATTTTATATGTTCATATATTGACTTACGTATATTCAAGATTTTACCCATTAAACCAAATTTTATAAGTTTTGTCCAAAGGTTGTCCCTTACGATAAAAGCAAAATCTGTGAAAGCACAGTACAGCTGTTTTTTCTGATTTAAAATGTGACTGATTAACCCGTGTAAAACAAAAATGTTATCTACTTTACCCATATTAGTTCTAAATCCAGCTTGTGCTTCTATATAAACGGAATAATTTTCAGCACAATCAACGAGTCTATTCTTTAAAATTCTTGAAAAAAGTTTGCCCAACGTACTTAAAAGTGTATACCTCTGTAATTATTTTCGTCATTGATTGACCCTTTTTTATGAAGTGGTATTACATACCCTTCTGACCAGCGTCTGGAAAATATTCCATATGAAAAATTGTATTAAATAATTTAAATAAATAAGGTTCAAGAACAATTCTAGAATTCAAGAAGAATTCTTTACCATGTATAAAAAAATTCATTGAAGTATAAATCTGGACCGCCACTCTTATTAGTATTCAATTCCTTAATAGTTTTTTTAATTTCATTAACAGATATAGAACCATTTAATTCTTGAAGCATAATGTCAAATTCATTCTTTGGTGTAAAAAAAGCACTGCTAGGGTTATTGACAGACTTACAATATTGTACAAATACTGATAAAGGAATATTAGACTTATTAATGCCAGCACATTTCTTAAGCATGTTCCAATATAATTTTGCATTTTTATAACTGGTATTTGTGAATTTTTTCGTTTGATCTCTGTCATATTCAAGTTTACATGCACGAATCAGTGACTTATATTGAGACCTTGCTCTTACCATATTTACTCTATTTTCTGAAGTCTTATTAGTTCTGTACAAATTTAACTTATTATAAAAAAACATTTCTTATCATAGCTTTCAGTAGTAAACCTTTTATTTTCATTATAAGAAACAGTGTTTTGAGTTTTGGGATTATTAAAATTATATTTAAACAATGGAGAAGCTCCCTGATCTAAAATACTCGACATTTCAACAATACAATTATCAATGTCTGTACTAGATTGAGAATTATCATAAAACATTATTCGTCTCTTTTTAGAATCACATAGGAAACTTAAAGCGACACAACTTTGCGTTACGATTTATGACTTTTGATAACTTATAACAATAACATTGCAATGTTCTGAATGATAACCTTCTGTATTTAATAAGAACCTATTGTTTATTTCTAAAACAAGTAGTTTAATGACAACAGGAAGACTTTTTCATTGTTAAGATAAGTGTTTTTATTTCATTCTAAATGTCTAATTTGTTCAGTGTTTTATATTTTCCAAGAGTCAAGTCTATACATTTGATGCTTATTATTATTGCTTGATATCTTACAAAAAATATCGAAGTGATAGGAGGGAGGATGGATCTAGATATAATCAAATGACTAAACTTTACAAAACTACACAGACATAATTATCAATTGCTGGAATTATTTTACTTGAATTTGTAACGATAGAAAACAAAATAATCATTAAGACCAAAACAAAATAACATCAGCGAGTTAACGAAAGAGTATATAAAACCACGTGACTCGTTATGTAATAAATTCTTTTAAATCAATAGTTTATTATATTGAAGAATCATTTCACAAAAACAATTGCCCTACTTTAAATCACATTACATTAAAACACAATATGGAAACATACATAGTTAATGATTATAATTATTTTTATCGAAACAAATATTAACAAAATAAATTTCACTTACCAGCAGTTCCATAACCGTACTTCTGCTACAATATCAGTTGATTCGCAAACAGCTAGATCGACAATAATTCTACACTTCCGCTTTAGTTTGAGACAGACGAGCACTTCCTTATCACTGAAATGTATAATTATCTGGTATAATAAATCTTTTAGTTTGTGATTTTTAGATGGTCTTGCTGATGGCGTGTCACAAATATATTTTTTTTTAAATTTTTATATAGGGTGGTCAATTACATTCATTGAAAGAAGCTTTCATAGACAGTAATTCTTACCGGCTCCGGCATATACTTTTCTGTTAAGAGCAAACAACTTCTCAAATTATCCCTCTACGGAGGACAAACGGTATGAAATATCGAATTTTCATAGATAGTGTTTTGCCTGATGTGGAAAAGTAGCCGAGGCTTCAGACTCAAATGGAGTAGGTGCGTTTACCCCCAAATTTGGCCCTGTTGCCAAAGTGGTTCAAATTATGTCATATGATAGGGAAATGAATAAGTTACCCAGAATTAACATTTTTAAGTGAATTCTGTGAAGTCTGTTACCATGGCAACGGAACGAAATAAATGGCTTAATTTGAAAATATTGATATCCCTTCAAACTGACTTTCAAAATTGATAGTTTTATAGTCACATATTGTCACATGAGAGAAGCACTTTCTTTTTGAGTTGTTAAAATTTGGTTGCCATGGTAACCAATTTCAGAAATTGAAAATCTTTTATTTTTTGTAAAACAAGTTAATTTGCAATTCTTATGAAAGATCATTGGAACATTATTTTGATATAATTATACAAATGTAACTGCACAGCACTCTGAACTCATTTATTGTATTATTTGTTACCATGGAAACAAAATAAATGTATTCTACACTCAGAAATAACATGTTTACAATGGAATGTTATATTCTCGCCAAGAATGTGAAGTTTGAAGTTGAAGTTTAAATTCAAAATGCATGAATAGTTTTTAGTTTTCTTGTTATCCCATCTATGATCGAAAAAAAATCAAATAAAGAAATAAATGTTTAGTAGATAGGTTCTCGTTGCCATGGAAACTTTATCATTTTTAGTAAAATTATGATATTCAAAAATACACAGTTTTGACAATATTTTGATTCTTAATTCTATCACATTTACCACTTAATGGAATTGAAACAGCAAATATAATACATTGGCACTGACTTAGTTACTCGTTGCTTAGGTCGTTTCTAAGGCAACAAATATAGCAGTTCTTGAGCATTTCAAACATGTTACTTAAATCTGTCAGAAGAGGATGTATTATGCAAAAAGGCAAAATTAAAAAATGTATTGAGGTGAAAAGTGCTTAATAATTGTATAATATCAGTAAGCAAACATTACACCCTATTATTAAATGTCATTTATTTTAATGAGTGGTTGCCATGAAAACGGAATTAGTAAATACAGTCCTAAAAATGAGATTCAGTTATTGCTACAATACTGCATAAGCCAAGTTAATGAATTTTTGTATGCATGATGTGCACAGTATAAAGACCACAATCAAATGCAACTCTTCTCTATTGAAAGCTGTGGTTGCTATTGTAACAGAAAATAAGAACATAATAATCTAAAATACAACCACCAAGACTATGAAATCTGATTTGTACCAATTTTTTCATCGAAATTAAAAAGATCAGAACAAAATAAAAATAAATTTGTATTAATTTCTCCAAAATACAAATGCTCTGAAATGTGCAAACATAGTAAATCAGTTCTATTAGGTGAACAAGATACAATAATGTTCAGGAAAATTGCAAAAGAGATGTAGCTTCCAAGCTTTCAAATAGGATGACACCACTGGGGTGTAAGGTTATCAATAGAATAACAAGGTTTTAACAATATTTCCTACAAATTGCATTGCATTTGTAAGAAATGGATGACTTAATATGAACATGTTGGAATAAGGTAAAAAAATATGTAAAAAGGGAAAGATATAAAGTGTTTCTTTTATTTGTTCTTAATTAAGACAATAATTTCATCATCATATTAAAGCAGATTCAGCATTTGAAACAAAAATGGTCTAGGTAGTTGAGAGTAGAATCCAGCAGTGAATTTATTTTAATGTTGAAAAAATATGTGTAAATAAATTAATCTAACTCACATTGTGCTCAACAGTGATAAAAAATGTACAAAATAAACTTTAATCATCACAAAGTATCCTCACATAGATGTCATCTTTTATGAAATTCCTGAATGAACCCAGTACTGTTGGAATATCTATCATGTTATTCCTGGTACAGATCCAAAAGAAGCATAATCCTTTTAATTATTAAACCAATGTTACACAAAATAGCAAGTGAAAGAGGTTATTATCTTTTACCAAGCAAATGAAAAAAAACAATTGCAGGAAGTCCATGCAAAAGGTTACATTTTCAAGATGCAATTGTCAAGCTGCACTCATGTGTTAAGACCATAGACATATTAGTATGTCTATGGTTAAGACATACATGTATATAACTTAATTCATATGACTTTTTATGAGAGCCCAGATAGACTTTTATATTTGGTCATATGCAACATACAGTCAGTCATAAAGCTTTTAACTTGTATATATGTGGAACAAAGAAGGTCTATCAGTCATACTTTTGTCTTCTAATTCATATTATTAAAACTGTACAAAATCAGGGATTATATTACAGTAAAATGCATATACAAATGGAAAGAATATGAATTACATTGTATATACTGATATGTAGTAAAACTGTACATCATAATGCACAAAACATATTTCAAAATTCTACAATATTTTTACTCCTAACCATGGAAGTCTGATTTTCATCTGTACATAACATCATTAATGTACAAATACTCAATGTAAGTCCCAGATTAAATATCATTTTTGGCTCATTTGTATTGCCCAAGGAAAAGCAAATATTTTCATTCCACTATATTTTTGATACCTTGTGTATTTTTGATAAAGTTTTGAATAGTACATTATTTATAAGCATGATGTATAAGTAGAGGAAATCTGAACACAAGAAAATAAATTGAAATTCACAATGGCTTCAAATACAAGCTATTCATTGCAACATATTTACAGACTAACAGGGCTGTACATGTAGTCTAAATTAAGAGTTTTGTTCCTTATATTCATAAACAACTTTTCTTCAAATTGCATATTTATTTCACATAATAGATCTAAAACCCTGTGGGGTATTAACAAGTTCTAGAAAATTGTCATAGGAAGTTGATTATATTAACAGGCCCTGCTGAATTTACAACATCAAATAATTACAAGCTATAATGCAAGCTACAACTGGGCTATAATGAGTAGATTGCAAGTTATGGCAACATGCAGCATATATTGACATTTGACATGTTTATGTTGTGTAATTACAATGTATGGTCTACTGTAACAATCCTCTAACAAACTGGATGTACAGTACATATTATAGTTTAGAGAAATTGGGGCAATCATATTTGTAATTTAATATGTATTTTATATTAGACCCAAGCATTGTTCATGTCTTGTATATACATGTATGGTAATTAGTTTCAATGCCAAGTCATACCAATAATATAGCAATAATGCAAGTTGTGTGAAAATTTTAAAATTATCAACAAGTACCTGATTTCAGGAAATTCTATATACATGTCTCTGCTGGTTTGAAACCGAAAGTAGAAGTAAAATTCTGATCAAGTTACATAGCAGGCAAAATCATTGGATCCATGTGTTCACTTGTTCTATGATGATGTGACAAACACCATTTACTTAGTATACAGATAGACTAGTCAATCATACAGCCTATCTGCATAACGTAAAATAGACAGTGTAATCATAATTTCATGTTGATCAAAGTTCAAAGTCGCCGTTTATTGAACCTGTGTATTGACGTCATTCACTCCTTTATTGTCGGCTTTATGACTTAATCCACAAACTTAAACAAACTTCCTGATAGCTAGTCCATTAAATCTCCAATTACAGTATCCTCCATTTACTTCGTATTTTTCCAAGAAGTTAAGCAATAATTGTACTTTGTTGACATATTCATGGAGGCTGCCATCTTGGTTCATGCATTCAGGTAAATGAGCTATTTTTAGCCCAATATATTTAAATGAATTAAATGCTGATAACTTGTGATTCCCCTTTATAGTTGTGAATGTGAATAGTATATATATACATAAAAAAACTTATTTAATTTTTTTTCTAAACTGAGGCTAGAAAACACACAAATTTAGTTACAAAATCGTTGTTAAGGACGCCAGTACAAAGAAGTCGAAGTTGCGTCCCATGGATTTCAGTAGACTATTTTTAAAGACTATTTTTAAAAATTGAATATGAGTGCAAAAAGACGAAGATTTTATATTTTGCTCAGCTTTTTAATATGATAAAATACACATTTCCTGAAAATTTCATATCTTCGCAATGCTGCACTCGTATTGAAAATTACGAAAGAAGAGGTCAAAATCAGTCAAAATTAGCGAAATTCGCCGCACCTGACCCTAATCAAGGGCCCCGTAAGCAGTCAAAAGGAACTCGAAAGTTTACATAATTTACATTTTCTTGAAGTTTAAAGATAGATCTATTTGCCTGAGAAATCTTATGACTGAAATCGTAAATTTAAAAATCGGCAATTTTACAGGGCCGAATCGCACCTACTCCTTTGTCACAGTACCATGACCGCATGGTAATGGGGCAATGTGCTTATTTAGCAAGCCTTCTTTTACCAGTACTTCTCTGATCCTTCGACAAAAAGACATCTTGAAATGAGAATTGCATCTAAACATGCTTGCTACGTTTCGATCACAAATATAGTTCTAATATGAATTGAAATTTCGACATATTTAAATAATAGTTTACCTCTTAATAAAATATATAAAATGACATGATCTGAATGTTAATCGACAAGAGTTCTTCTAGTCTGCAAGTTTATACTAAACGTTGAATAAAGTAAAAAGCAGACAAAAACTTCTATTTTTCCTAGCCAAAACTTCACACTTTGGCCTATATATTCAATGAAGTGGGATTCATTCTTTTATTTTCCATAAGGTCAAAGCTGACACCTGGGTCGTATTTACATTTCTTTGTAACGATAAATTCCGATATCATTTATGTTTCTTAAGATAGAAATGATTTCCCATTGAGTATCATGAAGTGATATCAAAGGTATAAGTGGTGTTTTTATGTTCCTCCTCAGTCACTTTAACTTGTTTCTCTTAATACAAGGAAGTTTTCTCATAGATCATGATTCCTCCACTTGTAATTTGTTCGCCATAATTGTCTATGCAATTACGCTTAAGTTGTGTTTTCCTGTAAAGGGATTTATCTACCATATTGATTGTTTTAATCGACCTACTTCCGTCTTTATTAGCTATATGATTATGCACATAAATGTGCGCAAAGATATTCGACATAAATTTTAGAAAACAAACAAGAGCGTCACGAAGACTCCGGACTACTCACCTCAGAACAAGATTGAAAAGAAATCTGACAAAAGAGTTATAACACGCTCACATTTCAGCATAATGAAAACTGTAACCCCTTGAGCAAGGTAAATTCTGACCACTAGGGCATTATTTGGACAGTCTTATGTGATGCAACATGCAATCTAAGAAATCTATTGGCCTTAAAACTTTTGTTAAGAAAAAAATTAAACTTTTCTTTCATGAATTTAGATTAGGTTCTCCTTTTGTCTGCTAGAAATAGAACAAACAAATTACAAACACATAGCATATTAAGCTTTCATTTTTTCTAGCCATGGACAAGTAAATCGAATAGTATTAACTTGCACTATTCCTTGTATCGGGAAGTCAGTAACTGCGTCACACTATATGTGGTCAGGCTCTCTCTCTCTCTCTCTCTCTCTCTATCTCTCTCTCTCTCTCTCTCTTCTCTCTCTCTCTCTCTCTCTCTCTCTCTCTCTCTCTCTCTCTCTCTCTGCATGATGAATTGGCGATTCATATTGTAAGAGTACAATGATTCGGCATGTACTTGTCTAAAGTCGCTGGTCATCTACCATTACTTAGTAATTCATGCATCGTGGTGAAATATTATATAAAAATTCGCTGAGCAGCCACTATTAATCAGCGTTTCGTGCATTTCATAAGTACAGTAAAACTCGGATATAAAATACTCTCTGGGCCATAGAAAAAGGCGTGTTATAACCGAGGTATGTTATATCCATATAGCATACTAGGTATGTTATATATAAGGCTGAAAAACGGACCAGGAAAAAAAGGTATGTTGTAACCGAGCGTATGTTATAACCGAGTATGTTATAACCAATTTTACTGTATTAATTGTTTTGGCTATCACGTATTACGTGAATCAGCTAGTTCTAATTACCGGCCAGCTACTATTCTTGGCTTCCATGAACCACACTTAATCGCGTGGGTTTTTGGGGCCCACACCGTCACACTGGGCGCACAACCATTGAATGCTTCTTATAAGCTGTTTCTATATCAAACGCAATGTTTGCGTCAAGCGTTGATATCTATTTTCTTATTTGACTTTACGTAAACTTTAACTTGTGAACAATTGTTTTAAATAAACGACTGTTTTTCTTAAGTTTCTTGATGTGATACAAATCCTAAGGTTCTAGCCTAAAACTTACCTGGAATTTTAACTCAGATAACATCAGAGTGTAACAACTGGTTAACATATAATTTGCGTAGATTTGGTAATAAGCAAGACGTCTAAAGATTCAAACCCCACGGAGGACACTAGTGATACGGTCGATGTATCCGTGATGCGATTGAGTGTATTAAAAGGCATCTTTAAGTATCATGCATTTTTTTTATAAATAGCGCTTGCAAATAAAATATTTCACTTCCTGATTTTCGCTCTGCCTACTTAGTCGTTCGTTTGTTTGAGTTTTTTACGGCGCATCAACACGGAAAGGTTATATTGCACAGAATAGAATAAACTCCATGCACAGGAAAATACACCAGAATTAAATGCTTCTTTATCATGAAAACTCGTAAAATGTATTGATAATATAAACTACATGTATTTTATTATGATGAGCGGTTATGTTAAGTGAATTAAGATTGTAGACATTTTTTCATGTTTTAATTTTCGTGATATTATTTATCAAACAAACTTATAAACATACTTGAGCAACACGCGATGGAGAAAAGTTTGGCATTGTTGTTTTTAATCGGCGAAATACTGTTTATGGACGGGTCACATTACGCATCAAAGAAAAAGGTTTGTTGTTATTTATTGTTTGTTTATTGTATCGGTAGTATAATTATTATGCATGTACATATTTACGACGTAGATCTGATCATGGTTTTTATATTGTCGCCCACAGGCTGCCGGCATAAAATAGTCCCCCTTTGAAATATTGTATGCAAACACACATATACACTTAACAACCTTTCTAAGTATGCACAATTTCCCAGCGGATAATTTCAAAAGTTGTTAAAATATTTAAACGAAGTTTTATGAGTCAACTATGGGATACTTTATCTTTCATGTGACACTAAAAAACGTTTATATTGTACATGTTTACATCTATAGCGATTTTCACTAAAAAAGAACACCTGAACAATCACAAGTCGTAAGTAGGAATCGAATTAGCTTGAAATGAAGTGACCAGACTATCGAAATGATACATGCTGACTCATCAGTACGAAAGGTAAACTGAACCGAATTGCTATCTCATGTCTTGCTCGCATCATATTAATCACTGAGACATTCTAAGCATAGCTGCAATGCAGAAACCTTCAACAATCGTGACAAAGTGAAACCATTTTTCAGGTTGTCCGTACTTTCAAGTGTAACCGTTTGATTGTGATAAAACTTTTAGGAAAGTTTGAGCAATCGGAAGTGTTAAAGACCTGCCAAGCCAGAGGAGACGTAGTATGACGACAAGACAGCTAGAATGTGCTATGATACCCTATGGTATCATTCAGAACTACATAATCTCATTGCAAGAAATGTTTCTTGCAGTTATACATGCTGAAGGTGGCCATACGCGTTATTGATGTGAATTTGTACTTTGTTGATGCCAATATTTCTTCTGCTTGTAAGGAGTCATTCATTTTTCAATTCATTCTTCGTTTTGCTTATAAATTAAATACTATTTGATGAACATTTTCTACAAATTTTATATCAATAGCTTACGTATCAACCTTGTTATGACCAAATATATAGGTGTATACTTTGGGATAAAACCGAACTAACACATTTTCACAGGTGGTACAACTCAACCAGAGGTTACAATATTTAAAGGGGGGACTATTTTATGCCGGCAGCCTGTGTTGTCGCCCATCGCCATGTGAAAACGCAACAATTTGAAGAGACGTCAGTAATATGTAGTGTTTTATTTGATATTACTTACTTTATTCGAATTTCTCCAAAGTATATTTAGTGTACTCTCAGAATAACCGATGAATCGAATGAAATAGAGTAAAAACGTTATTGCTGCTATTAAACATATAACAGCTATAGCCAGGTATTAGCCATGTGTGACAAATATAGTATCAGTTTAACGGAAGATGATGACAAATCGTTACCAGTTGCTACACATTCACACATTCATTTCAATTTAACACTTTAATTGACATGAAACACATCTCACACATATTCAGTTCACATATAAGCGTTGTAAACTACACAAGATTGTTTTCAGATGTTCCTGTGTTTCATTTTGGTACTTGGATTACAAGTTAATTTTTCTGTGGCTGTCCGAGCTTCAACATGGGATCACTGTGGATGTTATTTCGGTGAATGGGAGAGTTGGGGAGAATGCAATAGTGATTGTTTCGGTCGTAGGTATGTTGTTGTTTTTACTTTGAATGACAATGAGTCAAAAGTACTGAAATAGCAGTGATAAATATGAAGACATGGGGAAATTCATACAAATTTGAAGATGTTTGTAGAAATATGACCGTCAAACGATTGCCTAGATAGAACTTAATGGACGATATAAGCGTTGTAGTATAGAAAAATGAAGCCAATTGAAATCATAGAAAATGATACATTGTAATACATTTCCAATCCATTTTTCTTAAATAGTGTTTTGTACTTTTCATTCATGAAGACGCATCAAAAATGAATGATCACCTTGCATGTTTTTTTCTGATCAGCTAGCCTATGGTTCACAAGAAATCACATTAAGGTGGAGGGTCATTGGGCTAATTTTTGATAACGACCATCATAAAACGGTAAATACCAACTAGCTAATTCAGGTCATTAAGCTATCATTTTTGAAATATCTGCCTAAACAGACGACAAAATTAACATTCATCCGATTAACTTCCCTTTGTTAGAACCTGTGACTAAACAAAAATATATACGACATTGCCATGCTATGATAAAGGAGGTACTACTTGGAAAGGAAAACTACGGACATGTATCATACTTTAGACTGGTAAGAACCTTGGAAAATGGTCATTTCATACAACACACTCCATTGCTGGGGCTCAATACACTTAATTCTGGCTTCAAAAACTTTATAAGCCGCTTTTTACATAATGATTGTCATCAGATACGGCATTAAAGTTTTGGATCGGACCTGTTATGAAACCTCACCAGAATAACACCAATTCGTTTAAGCTCATTTTTCTTATCAAATACCCATTTGGTAATAAAATCGTGTGTATTATTCAATAAAACAATCATTTAAAAATCATTTTATATATCAAAACATTAAATGAAATAGACGTTTTCACTAGGAAACGTTCAATCTCATCGTTTGACAGACAATGGAAGCTGTACGAGATCTCCTTTAAATCGGATTTCTCGGTTATGAGCGTTAGCAAACATAGCAGAGCATTGACGCCGGGAATTCCAAATATAAATAAATCTTAAGAATACATTTATAAACAATGTCATTTTGTTTTCTAGCAAATTAAGATTTTATTTCTTATTAATTTTCTTATATTACCGTCAGTGCTTAAAATAAAACATATAGATTACATTAAACTAAAGAAAAAAACAAACATTTTATGTTTATTTCCAACGAAATTAAATGTAGCGTGGTTGAAGCACATGGTAATGTGTTCATGAACGTCAAGGTCGGTCAAGGTTGATCTCGACGTCACGTTTCAAACATTTTGTCAAGATGGCGGCAGAGTATTGAATTTTTAGACCTATTGGAAACTTTGGCGTATTTTACGTTGTAGAAAATATTATACATTATCTTAACGGGATATTCTTCGATTTACTCCATTGTACACTCGATGAATGCATTCGAGCGTGGCAGATTCCTGGCACGATTTTTGGTGGAATTCTATCATAGACTTATCTTCAGCGTACCCGTTCATTAACAGTAATTGTTGCGCTAGTTTTCATAAGTACTTACTTCATCACTTTTTAAGTTTGCTACTATTCATAGTGTATTGTAGCTTAAGGTCTTCAGCGAACCCTTGTGTTACAGAACTTACTTCTACAATAGTATGTGTTTATTCATGGAAATCATCAGGACTTACACTGTATAAGATATGCATGAAATATAAAACAATTAAAAAGATGTGAATTTCCCTCTTCACAGCCATTTAGAACATTTGGTTGCAATGGTGACTTTTGAAAATGGTATATTATTTGTAATTCAAATGTGGATTAAAGCAAGCCTCAGTCCCATAAAATCGTGGCTTGTTGCGAACCCGTACGTGCAAACAGCCGTAGGCCGTAGGAAGCCTTGCGTTTGTACGGTCTCTCTACGGGTTTGCGGTCACATAAATTTTAGAGCCGTACAGTCAATCGTAAGAGCGGCAGTACAGGCATCGTACGGGTTATATGTATGCACATTTTCCAGACACGATCTTGCACTGTACTTACCCGTAGAAAGAGCCGTGAACAATCGTACGGAGATCTTGCGGGCCTTTTGCGGGATACGGACGATACATTAGCTCAACAACGGCACATTAATTTCGTAGATTTCATGATTGTAAAAAAATTTTTGTTGACTAGTTGAGTTAAAATGACACGAATACGTACTTTACGCTTGTTTGTTTTGTTGAATGTTCAAATGGGAAAGTTGGGAGAAGGTAAAGAGCAGTTCTATCTAGTCTGATTATGTGGAGATTCCTGTATTACTGGTGTTTAAGGTTCTGTCTCCCCACCTCGACGTTCTACTGAGTAGAAAACTCAGTAATGATAGTTGTTGCTGTGCGCCCTTCTTTTTTGGCCCCATGTGTAATTATAAATGACTCTACAACTTTAACCTTTCTAAAAGCAATAATAGAAACGTTAACGATTTTCTCATTTATGTCAGAGAATGGCATTGAACCGGTTATATGCTACTTTTCATACAGGGCAAAACAGAAGTTGCACATCGTACATGTCTCAATACATCATAACCAAGAAAAGAGATCAAAGCTTATTCCTGCCACAAATAAAGCGTGAAATCTCTTCATCTAACTGCAATTTATTGTCAAAAAGATTTTTGTAGCAATCCTTCGGTTCGTACATAAGTGATGACTTCTTGCTTGATTCACAGATAACATACCCAAATTTCCCTTATTATAGTATATATATATATATAAATTTTGGGTCTGTCACCTGTGGTTTGACTACCTTGAGGATGTTCTCTTTTAAAACATTTTTTACCAACATGGAACTTCTTACCAATTTGTCAATTGCGTTGTTTATTTCTTGACCCAGAAAATTGCAGCAAGATGGATTGGACGAAGAGGTTCAGTGGAGTTGCCACCAAAATTTTAAGATCTATCCTCTTGAAAAAATTATATGGGAACGTTTTAACTAACTTTTTACTAAATTGTTGGATCATTGTTGATGAAATTACATCCTAAACGGCACCACCGCAGCCATAAGAGAGTGTGGGGGGAGAGCAATATAAGCCTTCAATATTATGATATGCAGTACATGTGTGCTGAATGTACACATTGAGGGTACACGACTTTTGGCATACCCAGTACATTTGTGTAATTGTGACTACATGTACTTTGTTTTTCATTCAATTGAGAAAGTAAAAACATGATAATGATTCACTAATTTGAGAAGTGTAAGTTATAAGTACATGTATACAAAACGATAGATTTAACTTAATTTTGACCATTAGCTTCCGTCTCATAGAAAAGACATATATTGATATTTAAGTATAGGACTGTACATAATAAATGTATAATATTAGAACGAAATGTCGGGCGCTTAAAGTAATCTTTTACTTGTTGCGACGTGGGCAAGAATAGGACATTTTTTACATTAACACTACAGGGCCTTTTCAACATACTCTTATTTCACTACTAAGTGACTGACATATATGCAGCATGGCAAGATTCTTCTCTTTTCAGTCCAAAATTTGCATTTCATACATGCATTTTTCCAAAATGATGTGTTAAGTGCCAGTACTTTACAAAAGCTGAAAACATAACTACTCATTACCATTTTGTGCCATTCCTCTGCACTCAATAGCCCCGGTATTTTTCTGGCGATGAAGGGCGCAGTGCAATTTTAAACCCCAGTGACAAAGTTGAGAATTCTAAGGTGTATGTATAGTGTCTGTAATCTTGACGCAGTTGTAAAAATTGTCGTTTTAATTCAAATACAGTTGTTTTTCATAAAATGCTTTAATGAGACATTTACCAGTAGTTCTCTTATACAATCACACAATTATTCATGCATGCGACGATAAACGTTCGTTTTATTCAAAAGCAGTTGTTGCACGCGTGTATCCTATACATCACACAAAATTTAATTATACGTAACCATGTCTCACGTGATCATTAAGGTGACTGTACGCACATGGCTAAAACAACACACCCGTACGGAGCTGTAGCTGGAAGATATGCAATTTTATTCAATGCTTGACCACGATATTGTTCACGATTTGACTTTAAAACTGATACGTATATCAACGCCTCATCGCACGGACCTTGGTAAAAACGAAGCAGTCCGTACGGGTACGGAAGAGTTCGTACGGGGCCTTACCATGCTTGGTCGCACGGCGCCAGTACGGTCCATTACGGCTATTTTTATGTTTAGGGGACTGTAGCTTCAATAATTGTTCATCACATCTATAAGAATGGTCTATTGCATTAGCATTATTTCATGACAATAACACTGTATGGATTTTAATGGCAATTGAAGAAGTGGGTAAGATAATCCTTACTTTAAATGATAATGCATTTTAATAAAAATTTACCTTCTTTTGATAATTCAACAATATAAAAATCATTTACCCCACTTGAAGTGATTAACTATTGAAATCACTCATTTTAGTGATTACTAAGTCAGTTGCTATATTTTAGACAAGATAAAATCAATTGTAAAATTTACCTAGTTTGTTTCTTGTACTAGGGAATCTTAACGTCTTGTAGGCCTATTGATTTAAAAATTCGGTGACCTCTTGCTTTTTTCTTTTCTATCTAATAAAAAGTCATAAAATCACACATTTAAAACACAATTAAAAATGTAACAAAGTCACAAATAAACTTTGATGTTAAAAATAGACATTTTAGACAATTTTTAAAAGTGGGTGGGGTACTTTTTATTTTTAACGCAAATTTTGTGGAATTCGCTGAATAAAATGTTACAAAAGTGCATGATTAAGTGAAGTTCATCAAATTCATAATATTTTTCACTAAAAATAAGCATTTAATGACAAATAAGCTGTTTCATATGCATCTGTCTGATATGTGTCATTTTTTACATTTTTTGCGGAAAATTTACATGTTTTTGGGGGTCATTTTGAAATGACCATAACTTTTTAAATTGTTCGGTTGATCTACGTATATTTGTTTTAATTAGTTTACTTCAGATGTTGCCAATCAAATTCATGAAGGTGCAAAATTATGTGATAAACCTCTTTCTTGACAAAATCTCTTAACCCTGGCTTTTAGTTGATGGGGTAATTCGACAGACGATTTTCGGGCAAAATGACCAACTGGGTTACTTAAAGACTACTTTAGGGATAAATGCACGTGGATTTATGATACATACAAACAAACTTAATCGACAAATTAACTTTTACATTATTTTACACTATTATAACACATTTGTGGTGGTATTTTATAAAATTTTACCTGATTTTTACCGACATAAAGTATCAAAAAGAGTCTCGAAACTTTTTTACAAGGTCAGTGACCTATGTTTTTCCCCCATAAAATCAAACAATATTAATGTCTGATTTGTGTTGCAAAATGTTAGCGGAAGTTCAGTTCGGTATAGATATAAAAAGATGTGTTTAACATTTATCTTAATCTTGTAAAATAACCAATTATGGGCGTGCAGGGTGGAGGGCATTTAAGAGCCTACAAGAAGAAATATTGATTTTTTCATAATTAATTTCCTTGTACTGCAATGCTTACAGATTATTTACATATAATTAAGCTAAAGAATAATATTCCGATGAATAATATATTTCTATTGTAGATACTTGCTTAAATTGTCAAAATTCTTGCACAAATCAGCAGTTTCAGAGGTGGTGACCTTCAAATGACCTTGACCAAAAAACGAGTTCTGTGACCCCCAAATTTTATTATATTTTGTAAAAGTTTAAACATTTAAAAACATTTGTGCAAAGAATCAACAAAAGTTGAGTCATTTTAAAAAAGTGCGACCCCAATACCCCACCCCCTTAACTCCAATACAGAAAAAATACCAAGTTATTTTACAACACTCATAAATCTGCTTGAATAGTGAAAATAATATTAAATATTTTTACAATCTGTATCAATGTGTGTAATGTGTTCACATTTTTTTGCGAGAAAAAAAACCTACACCATATATGTTTTCTTTTGTAATATAATTATTCAATAGGGTTCGAACTCGTGTAGTATGGTTTTATCCAAAATCTGGTTGTGAGAAGTTTACCGATTGTGCCTCGAATGATGACAGCTATGAGTATGGAGGCTGTAATGAAGTCTGTCATAATGGCGGAACTGCTTCTAGATATTCATGGACTGAGTGCGATTGTAAGCCTGGATACTACGGTTCTTGTTGTACAGAAGGTATGATATTTTAGGTGTGTTAACTTATTTTTTTGTCTCTAGGAGGGGGCCTAACACAACACATATAAACGCAATTATAAATGTAAAATGTCATTTCAACATTTTCGACATCCTTAAATATAAAATATTAAAGAAAATTCACAAACCCCATTTCTGGTAGTAAACAAACAGTGTGTAAGAACTTTACAGAATGTCATTTTTACGACATTGATACTTGTAAGCTCACTCTTGAACTTCCTTGGTCAAGATACTTATACGTTCAACTACAAATCCTGCGAATCAAGCTTGATCCCTGATCGCGGCATGTCACACTATTCTATAAAATATTCGACAAAATATGTCAATCACTTTCAATGAAGAAGATGTCCGATAAATTACACCACTACTGGTCAAGAAAGGATAATGGAAGCTGAGTCTTCGAATAAAGATTTAAAATTGCTGATAATGAGTGTACTACTAAAGTGATTCTCTTTTACTTATTACAGTTGTTAACTGTGGAACACCAAGTGATCTTATCAATGGGAGAAGAAGTTGGTCGTCAACAAATTATGGAGGTGTAGCTCGGTATTCTTGTAACACATTTTATAATATGACAACCGGTTATCCAGTGAGAACTTGCCAGAATGATTTTACTTGGAGTGGAACAACACCCAAGTGTGTGTGTAAGTGAGTTTTTTCTATGTAAGGTTTATTAAATACGCCCAGTGTTTAAAAAGATTGTTGCCAAAACTTATACATTGAATATCAGAAAAGAAACAAAATTCACTTTACTGTCATTGATTTTTTTATGATATTTTCGTTTTTCTTGCTTCCGTTAATACGCAGTAGATAGTTTTTGTGACAATTTCATTAATGGTTTTTTTGCTTAAAAATTACCAATCCTCTCCCATAACATCTGTTTATTCATTTCCGTAAAGATAAAATGTTTATTGTGAATATTTTTTCAGTTGCATACCACTGTAACAGTTCACCGTGTATAAACGGTAACTGTGTCAATCTACTAGGCGACTTCCGGTGTGATTGTTACAATGGTTGGAGTGGTCGTTTATGCGAAAAAGGTAAGTATAGAATAATTAAATTGAGAGAGAATATTATTTGATAATATGTTTTAATTAAATTTTTCGTCATTACATACCAGAACATTGTATTGCCGTATTAAATCGCATAAACAACATATGCTGATTAATTCCTTAAACACTCAAACGTTATTTTCGGCAAGCATACATATGCTAAGCAAAAGTTATAACGCAAATAGGTACAAAAACGTAGATGTTTTCGAAAGTTTTAATGAAAACGATGTGAAATCTAACATGATAATAAAACAATCATTTGTCATGAGTATTCAATAGTAAAACAATATGTGAAGATTTTTGGAAAGAACATGTTCTCAGAATCAAAAGCCCAGTAGGAGAAAAAAGTTAACAGATTTGATAATTAGTGTATGTCTAACTTGAAATCACGTCTGCTAAAATCCTGAGTCTTTAAGACGCAATAGGACGACGTAAAAACGTAGTGGGATGCTTGTCCATTCCTCATGTAAAGCAATGTTTAGTTCCTGTATCGTTACATACTGTTCAAGACGTTGACATATGCGTATGTCAAACACGGCCCAATGACGTTCTATTGGATTTTTGTCTACTGAAAATGACGACAAATCTAAAATCTTTATGTAATAAGTCCTGCGAAATTGAATTGTTGCCAAGGATAAATGTTGTCTGGCGTTATCTTGTTAGAGAAAAAGATATCGGCGCCCGATTGCGTATTTAACAGCGGCGTTATTAAAATCCTCACTCTTCACCTGTAGCATTGGGCGTTGTGGTTCCAATTTATCACTACAAAACCAAGCTTGGTAGAATGATCAATATAACTTCACAATTAACTGCTTGAATAAATTTGCTCCTTGACCTGTAGCCTGCTCAATAACCCCGAACGATCCGTAACTTTCCGTTACATCAGGATCGGAACAACTTAACCCAAAAACAACTCAACCCGAGAAAACTCAACTCCCAACTAACGGACTAAGTTGTCGTAACTTTGAGTTGAGTTATCCACGGGTTGAGTTGTCTTCGGGTTGAATTTCCCCGTATCAGAACGTTAATTGACAGTAGTTACTGAACACGCTGATGGTAATTGTTAATTGGGTATCTGTCAAACGGCTTATCCTCGGTTTTCAATGCTCAATATTGGCATATTTACTTACTTGTTTCCAATATGACGAGTGCTACAATGTCACACAGTCTCTAGAGCTCTCAGCAAACTTTATTTGTTTGTGTACACACTAACGTGCTGCGCAGGATTCGTGAAACTCGGTAAAAAAGGATTAACCGATGCTGTTCACCCAAGCGTGACCGCACAAGAAATTCTTACACACTATCATGTGTGAACATACCGAGCGACTTAATGATGGCAAATATACTAATGTATGATATGAAATAAAAAATATGTAAAGAAAATAACCATTTGCGTTATAACTTTTGCTTAGTATATATTTACACATTCGTTCTACCTTTACTAGATGCTACCAGTCCTATTTTTCATGGTTAATAATTTGTCATTAAAACACTTATTCCGCATTATCTGACGATACTGAAATCTAGAAGTTTTATGTTGTTTCAATTAGCATAAAATGTTGCGTATAATATTACTGTTAGTTAGGACTTTTCAGATAAGCAGCTTTTTTTTATCCGAGAACTATTTCAATTAATTATCTGTCATTTACAAAATAAAACAGACACAAAATCTCGACATTTTCTATTTTACAGATATTCAGCCTCCCATTGCTATTAATTGCAGTAGTAATTTAGCAGTTAAAGCTACAGATAGAACTGTGAGATTTGATTGGATACCACCTAGTTTTTATGATCCCTTTGGAAACGACCTTAACATAGTTTCAAACTACCCGTCGCCTACCTTTGTGTTTCCATGGGGTGATTTTACAGCTCAATACGTTGCTACGAAACCATCTAACGGCTTATCAACTGAGTGTGCAAAATCCGTTGTCAATCCAATAATTTCAATTTACATTAGAATAGCGCAAAGAAATCGAGCCGGTATCAACTTCTTCTACGTTGCTGTATATTTCCCGTCCATGTAAAACGACTTAGGACAGGTTAGAAACGTTTTTTCCGTGCTGTAAGCTGTGAAAAACATAAACAAGTAAGTCAAGTTATCGTCATTATTTGCTTCCGGTTTGTTATGAATTAAGTTACGTTAGTAGATGAAGGAGTAATAGACTAACTTTTCAACGTGGGTACGCCCACTTGACTTAGAGACCGCTCTATTATAATCAACGGATTGAAAATAACAATATAAAACCCTATTGAATTAAAATAATATATTATCAACTGGCACTATCGTACGTTTCGTAATGAAAGTATAACAGATATCGAACGTATCGTATAAAACGTATAACACACATCGTAAGCAGTGCGCATAAAACGCATAACGTATCGTATAAATCGTATTATAACTTGCGTATATGGTACGTACGTATTGCGTATAAGGATCGTATTCATTTTCAAGTTATTCGTGTGCCGTAGTGTATAACCACTATCCGGCGGTATTTAATGTGTTGCATTAATCTTTTCTTGTATACAAGTTACTTCGTCGACGTCGTTGATAAATTTGTGGTGTATTTGTAAGCATGCTAGCTTGTCATGCGGGAGATCGGACCTTTTTTTCTTTTTAATTAACTGAATATTTTATGTAAAAAATTTTTTTTATAGTGTTATTAATATAACTGGGTTTTTTTTCGTGTTTTCGTGCTTTTTCCAAAGTAATGACAACTTGGCCCGGATATATTCTTAATTACTTTCTTTTCTTTAGTAATAGTGATCACCACTAATTATTAGGGTCATGTGGCCGATGGGTTAAAAGAATCAAAATGTTTAAACAAAAATATTAGAAACATAATTGGAAACAATAATGCTCTCATAACATGTATACTTTAGTTTACGGAGTAAAATGTAGATAGCATAGCCTGTTTAAACAAGTGACTAATTCTCAAGTTAAAACTATGTACAAAGACATTTCACCTTACATGATCAAAAAAGCCTGCTTTAAAGTGTCCACAGAACAAGAAGTAGACAGTCAACATGGTCAAGTCATTCCATTTCTGTGTTAATGTAGGAAAGTATGAATATTTGAAACATTTTGTATGTGCTGACTGTCAATTTGACTAAAAGGGATGACATATTTGAAATGTCCTACCAATAGCTGTTGTAAAGTACTACTTATTATAAATTTTAAAAAGATAGTTGGGATTTTTATAGGAAATATTAAGGTTGTGACTTGTTTTCTATGCTCTAGACAATCCAAATTTTATTTTATTAACATGATACCCACTTGCCTTGATCAACACAACCTTCAACATACCCACCTTGCTGCTGTACACTGCTGTCACTTTGACCATTCCATAAAATAAAATCTATGGTTTAATAATTTTACCCCAATTTAAGATTTAAAAAATAATTCCAAATATTTCTAAGCTATAAGATGATAAATTGTAAATCAATTAACTATTAAATGTTATATATATTATACAGGTTGAGTTGTCTCTTCAACAGCTTGAACTGTGAATGTCACAGCTTCGGTTTGAGAGAACCGACCCTTGTCCCTTGTGTTAAAAGTTGAACTGGACCCCTTTAGGTGTGTTCAAAAATAGATTAATGGAAATATAAGCTGTTGTCGGGAGATATATCAGTATTTTTAAACTTATACCTCAATATTAATGGATATAAATTCCACTGACCTGATAAAAATGAGCAATAACAAGAGGGTTATATGTTTGAAACACTAAATAAATAGCCATAAGAGTTGTTTGGTTACCCTTGTGTACTGTGGATAACTAAGTAATATGACGGACAGTTTACCTATCCTTTTATGAAATCACTAGTTCAAGATTTCTTGTTAGTGAAAGGTAAAACTCCAGTAATTCAATTTGTAAGCTGGATATATGTTTAATTAAGCAGCTTTATCAAGCGGGTAATATATAATTGACCTAAATTGTTTTTTACACTGATGAAATTATGAATTGAAAGAGGATAGTGATCCAAAGTTTGAAATTTACATTTTATTGTTACAGTCATCATGAAGTTCACTTCTCAATATTTTGATGGTTTTCAACTTGAGTTTGAGCTTTATCTTTGTGTCTTTTTAATGTAAAATTTGCTATATGTAGAATGGTTTAAAATGTCCAATATTTTTCACTTAGAGAAATTTAAATCTTAGAAGGATTAAAACATCCATGTTGTAGGATGGTTTTGAATTTTGATTATCAATCTGATATACATTTAGTAATCACACAATAATTATGTGATATAGCTTACAATAATGATTTTCAGGATTTGCAAACATATGATTTTTGCATACCTCATATTTAAGTTTCTTCATTTAGGTATGATAGGGTCTAACTAGTAGTTGGGATGTTTTCTCAGTAGGGTCATTCCATCTCAAATCAACCAATTTTTGGAAATTTTCCCAGGTCACCCTCTCAGATCTGCTTAAAACTTTCCACATGTATTTGTACATCCAATTCATGGACAAAAAATATTTAGTCAGTATTTTCAGTACTTTGGAAAACATGGCTTTTTAAGTAAAGGGGGGGGGGTAATTTTGCAATTTCTGAATTTTGTCCTGAGGCCATGTTTAGACACTTATATCTCTTCAAGTATTGTTTCTATACTTCCGAAAGTGAAATATATTATGTACTTCTATCTGTAGAGTACAAAAATGGTGCTTAATCAAGTGTCAGATTGTTACTTTTTTGTCTATAGACCTCCAAAAGTCGAAAAATCTTAAATTTGTCATACCTCGGTGCTCAAGTATGGACCCTGAGACATTCAGTTTAATACAGTCACCAATGATGACTTGAGCACCGAGGTAACCAACAAAATAAATGTTTAAAGTTAAAGTAAAATTTAATTTTTGTTGAAATATTGATATATGATCCAAATTAATATTCAAATGTTATTTCCATACATAATATGAGGACTTTTAAGTCTATTCCAAGCATATACAGTCACACCCCGGGACATAACCAACTTCAAAATATTCCGTAATAGCCCCCGAGAACTGAAAATTCAATACCTCTTAAATAACGTCAAACTCCACGGAGAAGCTCATTAACAAAACAAATTTTTGATTAAGTCATCTTTACATGTGGTAAAATTTATGTACAAAATTTGCAAAAGATTGAGAACTCTTGACATGGCCATTTTGGTGTTCAAACATAGGCAATTGTCATAAAATTTTGAGACCTTGCTTAATTTAAACACAGATTGTGAATTTCGAAAAGGAGATTTTTGATTCAAATTTGCATTAAAATAATCTTACAAGATGTAAATAAATGTAAAATAAATTTGAGCTCTAAATATGTAATGGTTTTGAAAAAAAATAAAGTTCAAATTTGGCAAATTTTATGACAAATTTAAGATTTTTCGATTTTTAGAGGTCTATAGACAAAAAAGTAACAATTTTACAGTCTTGATTAAGCACCATTTTTGTACTCTACAGGTAAAAGTACATAATATATTTCACTTTCAGAAGTATAGAAAAAATACTTGAAGAGATATAAGTGTCTAAACATGGCCTCAGGACGAAATTCAGAAATTGCAAAAATACCCCCCTTTACTTAAAAAGCCATTTTTTCCAAAGTATTGAAGATACTGACTAAATATTTCATTTTTGTCCATGATAGTATATGGCGAATGGTGAATTAAAAAAAAATTATACTATACTTTTATAAAGTATGTTTTTTTTCAAAGAGTGAGATGTGCTGAGTAAAAAAAGTATCATCCTCAAATTTTCACACTTCCGGTTTGGCAGCCATCTTGAATTTTAAAATGGCCGCCAATTTTGACTGCACTTATCCATAATAGACGACTTCATGGTTGTATTTATTGATGAATTGGAATGCAAATCAATTATTATAGAAGTTAAATAATGTTTAGAACATTTTTCAATGATATTATAACTATTGTGGGTATATAACACCATTTTCTATTATTCAAAATGGCCGCCATAGTTAAAAACAATGATTCTATCGAGTGAATTCCCTTTTTTCCTACATCTTGTTGAAAACTTTGAGTGATACACACAAGTTTAGATATTCTTAGAGCAATAGGTTAGAAATAAAACAAATTAAGACAAAATTCTTTATAAATCATAACCATTTAACCCTTTTCTGATTGGGGCATGGGTGAAAATTGTCCATATTTTTGCAATTTAAGTAATGCGTTAGAGCTATTTCAAGACGCTCATTTTTCATTACTTATTGATTGCAACTTGGCAAAGGTATTCCCTGGGTGTGTTAACTTTAGAACAATTTCTTTTGGACCCTTATTCTATTTACCATGGCAACACTGAGGTAGAGCATTTTTTTGCTCTTTTCAGCCTCAAATTTCCACTTCAGTTACTACTTCCCAAAATGAGGTCTTAGATGCTAGTACTTTTCAGTAACTGTAATTCGGTCATTTTTCCATTTAGCCCCATTTTTTCACAACCCTCTTCACATATTTATAAATGTTACATGATGTATAACAATCAAGGCTTTTTGTATAGGCCTTCATCACGTAATTAATTGAATTATATAAATGCTATCATTGATGACAAACATGTTTAAATGTATTTACAAAGATATCATAAGTGTGTGAGATGAAAAAATTGCTTGACATACATGTATTTAGCACTGATAATATGTAAAAACGGTTGCCTTAAATTGTCTGTGCACATAAACTTATTCAAAGTAATGTTCAATTTGATGGAAATATATCAGAGATATTTGGAGTCAAGAGTGGTGGCAATCAAGGGTCTTGTCAACAACATAAATGTGTTAATCTGAGATCTACTCTTCCCAGGTTTAAGGCTATCTCATCTCCTGCAAGAACCAAGAGGTCTCCAGTCATAAATGGACAAATTCTCTAACGCGTCTGACCCATTCAGATTTACTAAAAGCTAAAACTAGAATGTAAGGTCATGAATAAACAAACACAGTAAGGCCACATCTCTGCTCCACTAACAGCAGTATACATAACATAAATGACTTAGATATTGATACCTACAATTTGGAACAGCATGTCCCCATCATGTTTGAATAGAAATTCCTTGTCTAAAATAGATTGTCAGTCAGTTATGGTTGAAAACCATGCTATCCAAAAGTTTTCTTACTAAACAAAAATGGAATAAACATATGCCTTTCAATTGATCTGCTTAAACATTCACTGACTAAAACATGGCAGCCATGTTATCAAACTTAATTTACATGTAAAGGACAATTATGAATGGTATACAGTGCCATTTCTATTAGTTTTATCTTTTTCAAGTGAAAGAGGTGGGTATTTATTTGGGTGATGAGTATTGCTCATGCCCTTTAATGAAGTATCTGTTCTGTTTTACAAGATATTATCAGCCAGATGGCTGTTAATGCTGTCTTATTTAGGGAATATAGGACCGGCAGATTTTTAACTAAAATTGAATGCCAATTAGTTATGGTATTTTGTAGGGTTGTAACAGTTACCGGATATACAAGTTTATATTGCAATACAAATTTTATGTGTGTAACCTGTTCGTTTTTACTTGAACCGGGTTTTTAGTTATGTGTCATACTATTCGTTTTTATCACAATTTGAAAATTAAATGTTTAAATAAAAGTTAAAATGTATTGAAAACATGTAATTAAAATAATCTTACTGTGGTTTAACTACTCAAACTGTGACACGAAGTTCAAGTTGGAAGTATTACGAAATGTTTATACATGTATGTATACAAGACATGACTTACCTGGGTCCTTTCATTTTATCAGAATTTAAAGGTTCAATATCTGCCACTACAATTCTGCATAAAGTTACTAGGCGCATTAAAGATATAATGTATACCACAGGCCATGTCATTGTCATATTGTTACAGCTAAGGGATTGTTGGTATTCCAGAGTAGTTTTTTAAACATTTTTGTATAGTACAACTGTTCTAAATGGAAAGTTTATATGGTGCACATCAGAATAATATTCCAGGATTAGAGGAAAAAAAATTAACATGAATTGTTTATGGAAGATAAATAAAGGACAATAATCAAACATTAAGCAAGAAGCAGACAAAGTTATAGCATATTTATGATATTATTATCCTTTCATGGTATAAACATTCATGGTGTAAAGCTTCGTAAATGCCTGACGAAAATTAGCTCTAAAATATACTAAATTAAATAAAACTTTATAGCAATAATTACAATGGGCAACAATCTTATAATGAAGCAAGGTGGGGGTATGGTTATTTCATAATTCTGCTTTTCACAATGGTATGCTATCATTGTATACAGTTTCCTTAAGTTCTGGCCACAAATGGCAGATAATTAAGATAAAAAACCTAGACACAATTGTTAATGACACTGGGGGGCCTGCCTTCACAAACGCCAGCCCATCTTTCTACCAGGGGTTTGCCATACTAAAGACAACAAGTATAAATTTACTGACCAAATCAAATTATTTTACAAACTGGCATGGTGAATGTTTAACGTCGCTGAAGTTAGCAAAAAAATTGGGATAGCAAAAGTGACACACTTGATCCACACGTATAGTTACATGTATGTAAGTGAGTAGATAACAACTGTTTCATATTGATTTCTACTGAAACCAGTTGACCTGATTTCTCAAGAGGTTGTTTTGGACAAATATTTTTCAATAAATCGACCGAGGCTATTTGTGAATAGTTTTAGTTAGAAAGCCTGATGACTAGAAGTAATGTTTATTGTGGTCCAGTAAACTTTCATAAGGTCCAGTAAAATATTTCATTTTGCTGAACCGAATGTCCAATGTCGATGAAAGTTTGTCGTGAAAACTGAAAGTAACGCTACTATTGACTTGTTTTTGGATAAATTTACTGTCATCATAGACGTACAAAAAGCGTATTTTTTAAAAAATATACCTGAATTAAAATTGTTATTTATTATTTTTGACATGAAAATAAGGTAGTTATAAAGTAAAGACGCTATAGACGAGATACAATGTATGTGTAAATGGACATATTGACTTTATCGGTAAGTGCAAGTTAATTGAACCCAATTCGAACTGTATTGAAAGACTCACATGTGACATTTTTTGCAAGTCTGTTCGAGGATCACATGTGACAGCCTCGACTGTACTATAATGCACTCCTTTTAGGACAGACATTATTTTTCTTGGAAACGGTCAACTTTTCCTTTTAATTTCAAACGGTGACCTAAGTCAAGTAGAAGGAAAGTTAAAACTAATGTTCATGAATAGATAACAATAGTTTCAGTTAGATATTTACTGATAATGATACATTTAGTTTCCCAAGAGATTGCAACACGGATGCAACTCTAGTACTATAATAACTTTATTTTTATAATTGAAATGGTTAACTTCAAAACTACTTAAATCTTAATACCAGTTTCGATATTTTAATCTCCGCTTCGATATTCAAGTGATAGATGCTGATCAGATTGAATCAAGTTAGATACATTGCACTCTTGATATGTGAACGCTTGTAATTGAATTGTCCAAGGTTTTGAGGTGCATATACGAGTATCTATACAATATAGAAAATCATTTGTACCCTAATCAACAATTCCTACGCCAGTACCCGGCCAAATCACTTTAACTCGAGATTCGCTTACGGAAACATGGCCCATCGGAGTGCTGATATTATACGGATCAGGCAAAGTACCGACATTTATTGGTCTTTGGCACAAGCCCACGGAATTTCCCCAGGGTAGCACTTTTGTCCACATGACAGCCCTAGGTCAAACCTCTTGCGTGGTATACGCAAGTACCCGACCAAATCGCTTTAACTCTAGATTATAGCACGGAACATGGCCCATCTGAGTACTGATTTTAAATGCAAAAGGTAAAGTACCGACATTTAGTGGTCTCTGGCCCAAGCCCATGGAATTTCCTAGGGTAGCCACAAAGCCCACGTGATAACACTAGGTCAGACCTCTCGAGTGGTATACGCCAGTACCCGTCCAAATCGCTTTAACTTGAGATTTGTGCCCTGAAACATGGCCCATGTAAATTGTATAATTACCTTTTAGAGGCCTTATGCTCTGAAAATGGACTTGCCCTGTTTAATAATTCGAAGTGATACCTCGTTTTATGACTAAATTACTATTTCGCTACTCGTTTTTAAAAAAATTGCTAGCAAAAATAGCAACTAGTGGCCGCTTTTGCTAGCAAAAGTTTTTTGGTATGAAAAAATAACTACAGCGACGTCTTTTGTTGCGGGATACTCGAAAGGATTTAACACATATCTCAATTCCGAAAGATGCGCCTAAATACAAAAGGCAAGCTATTTCAAATTGAAATCATAATTCTATAAGAAAGAAAAAAATAACATGCCAGCAAGTATAGAAACTTAGAAATGTAAGGTCCAAAAGACATTTTTACACGTGAAAAGATTTACTTGGATACGAGAAATCATAATCCATAAACTGGCGAGCTTTTCAAGTGTGTCGAAAGGATTTGCGGAATGTGTTAATATAAAACGCTGATATTTCGCGTGTTGATCAAAATATTGTTTACATGTATATGGCTTTGAAAAAAATGCTTTTTCTTATTAACTTTTAACGGAAATGGGCTGTACAATGATTGCATTAAAAACCAATAAAATGCTGGCAGTAGAAATCGAAAGGATTTTGTCAGGTGACTTTTGCCCATTGCTCGAAAAACTACCCATCACAATATCACGGCGTTGAGACGCCGTGAAATCAAACGTATGTTTATTTCGTCAATTGTGGATGTGCAATTGAATAATTACTTTTTTTCTTAAAACCAATACAATGAAAACAATCTTTAATATATAGATCTTTGAAACTACCAGTTTTTTACTAAGGGTTTTTTCATGTACTAAATAATATGTTTTAAGAGTTACACTTCAGCACTTATGCAAATTAGATATCATCAAAATGACATTTATTTTTCGATGAAAGTCAGTTTTCTATGATTTCAATCCTTAAATATATATGTTAACGCTATAAAACCTTACGAAGGTTTCCGCTTCTAAATCCAAAATGGTTGCCAGGATAATACAATGAGTAATTGGGTATGATGAATTATTACCAATTTCCTCATCACAAATGATAAAACATTGAAATAAAACAATTATAAGTTCAAAAGAATGCTAGTCTCTGTAAAATAATCATGTTTACATAATTCCTTTGATCAAATTGAGCCAAACTTCTACCTGTGACCTTGATGAAGGTCAAGGTCATAAAGGATCAAGGTCACATTTTTATCTCCAAAACTTAAGGGCTTAGAATTGTGGTCATTGTGTCCAAGTATCAATACAATCTAAGAATAAATCAGGCAGTAAGGATTTTTATTTACATTAATATATATGTAGTCTAGTTTTTTATGGTGGCCATTTTGAAATCCAGAATAGCTCCAAAAATAAAACCATGAAAAGTTGAGGATAATACTTTTCCTGATTTAAAATGATCAAACAGGGAAATAAACCAATTATAAGTTCCAAAGAACCTTAGACACACAAAAATAATCATGTATACACCATATCTTATATCAAATTTTAGCAATATTTTGACCTTTGACCTTGGGAAAGGTCAAGGTCACAAAGGATCAAGTCACCTTTATACCTCCCAAATGTAAGGGCTTATTATTGTGGGTTTTGTGTTAAAGTATGAATACAGCCTGAGCATAAATGAAAAAGTAATGAACACATTAAATGAATATTGTATAGGTATTGTTTTCATAGAGGTCATTTTGAAATCCAAGATGGCCGCCAAAATAATCACATGAAAGTTTGAGGAGGATACTTTTTCTGTTCAGAAATGGTTAAACATTGAAATAAACCATTCATAAGTTCAAAAGAATGTAAAACTCAGAAAAAAGTAATGTACACATAATACATTCGATCCAAATAATACAATTTTAACCTGTGACCTTGAAGGTCAAGGTCATAAAAGATCAAAGTCACCTTTAGATATTTAAAATTTAAGAGTTTAATCATGTGGTCCTTTTGATTAAGTATGAACAAAATCTGAGCATTAATAAAAAAGTTATGAGCATCTTTACAATAATATTGTATACTTATTGTTTTCATGGCGGCCATTTTGAAATCCAAGATGGCCGTCGAAATAATGACATGAAACTTTGAGGATGATACTTTTTTTAACTACAAGGTCCATAGTTCAAAATAAAACTATTATAAAAAAGTATAGTATAATTTTTTTTGAACCCATTTTTTTAACCATTGGAAACAGACTATGAATTGGATGTACAAATACATGTTGAAAGTTTCAAGCAGATCTGAGAGGGTGACCTGGGAAGCATTGGTTGATTTGAGATGGAATGACCCAGTAGTGTTGTAAAACAATTCTTAATGGTGGTGTTGTTTAAGAAAGTGTTTTAGAAGTAACATGCTTAACTTTATTAAACATTATTGATTTTGAATTGCTTGAATGCATCATTGTTGCCATGGTGTGAAAATGTCAGTACAAGTCTGGCAGTATTTGATACCAGATTTCTATGTAACAGCTAGCCAGAACTAATCACCAACAATGATATAATTTAGTTCCTACAAACATTTTGATCAAATAGTTTCATTTTTATATGTAACCCTTTGACAGAACTCTGTGAGACATCATGCCAACACCATGAATATTTCAAACTGTAATCCATGATGTAAAATCTGAAAACTGAACTGTAAACTACAGTTGTAAGTGACTTTCATATGTATAGATTACTTTGTTATGTGCCCGTTAATAAAACATAAAGGTTGAGCAGCGATGCACATACACAGCTATGACTATCGGGTCTTTATTCCTTGGATTAGGACCCTTGGTTTTGCACTCAATACCCACTTGTGTATATGTGCATGAAACAGCACCCTATTTTGTCACATTGTAGTACAAAATATATATTTCACATAATAAGTTAACATGACTGTTCTTTTCCCTTACTTTCTTTCAACCCAACTGTTTTTTGCAATATTGGTACCATAAATAAGATTATTTTTAAGCATTTCAGACTTAGATCATAATCATAAAAACTTAATTATTTGCTTCATTAATGAGTGGCCTGTCATTGAGTTGCATTTTTATATTGGATGTGACTCTTTGGGTTTTCTGTTAGTAACAAAGACAAATATAATAGTGCTGTACTATTATCAATCTCTTCTTATTTAGTTGTCATTTTTACTGATACGTTTATTCTGTTAGTTATTAATGGACCCGTATATTAGTTTGAAGACCGCGTTCTAAACCATATCGGTCGAACAATTACACTCGATTTTCGCATTTTAAAGTTCACAAAATACCCGAAAATCGTTATGTATGAATAATGAATAGATGCAACAATCAAATTTTCACATAAATGTAACTAGAACCCAAAATGTTTTCAAAAAAGCGTATTTGAATCAGTTAAAGACAGTCCTCCCGTCAAACAGATTCGCTCGAGAGTTGTAGTTCATAGTTGAATAAAACAGTTTAATTGTTTGGATTGCTATGACAAATTAATAGGTCAGAACTCTAAATTTAAGTCGATTTTTATCACGTATTTGCCATTTGCCTGTCCGTTTCCTTTTGAACGGCGTCACTACGAGCGTTTGATTTTCGACAGCCCCATCCACTCTGCGATAGTATAAGCATACGATTCGTACGATTGATACGAAGGTCGGTTTTTATACGGGATTACGGAGACTTCGGTAAATGACTATATCGGTAAATTGATTTTATATAGTAACACCTTGGGAGAGATCGGTAAATTGATATTGTATAGTGTAATTATTCTGAATGTGTGATAATCAAAGTTCATTATGATTTGTTTGTATATTATTGTTTGAAATTGTTTGTTAAATATTGTTATATTTTAATAGAATCATAATTTCTAAATATTAATTAATCTTTTTTTTTCTTGATATATACGAATGATTCATACAAGTCATGGAGTAAAGATCAAATTGCATATTCTAAAAACAGATATAAGAATAATAAACAACAAACATCAAGGAATTAGATATCTATGTTATCTATGTCTCTGCAAACATGCATTCATCTGTTTTATTGTTTTATTCAAATACACCATGCACTAATATGTCATATTTACACAAGATTAGATAACAGTTGATAGCACTTCATGAAACAATTAATTATAAAAAGATTACATTATATAGATAAATAATTTATTCCAATATTTTCGACGGGAATCTTACCAGACTTGAAATAAACGAAACAACTTTAGATCAAAGTATAAAATAATACATTTAATATACATTAACTCAAGTCATTATAACGAGAACATTGTATACACAAAATTAAAAAAATGTTGTAGTATATCGACGGAAATCAAACAATGCCTGAAAAAAAAGACGATAAAAAGGTAAATAAAATCAAATTCTTTAATAAATATTAATGAAGCCAAAAGATATTTTAATGAATTTTTAATTTATCCACGAGATCGAGCCTTAAAACCCAATCAAAAGTATAAGATAATACAGCATTTTGAGAAATATATTTATTTATCAAAACCATGTGATGGAAAAAATTACATCGTATGTATTTGTTATAAAATGCAATATACCCACAGAATCGAGTCTGAAACATAAAACATAAACATAAAAAAAAAACTTGAGTAAAAAAACTATGTTTACTCAGAAGATAGATTACCATTGATTACTGCCAAGTAGCTAATAAAATACCGCTGCTTTTAAAAACAATCATGATTGTTCATATGTTGTCTTCCTCCAGAAAACTCTTCCAGATATTTTGATGTAAATTCTTTCTTTGACCAGCTTTTATGTGACTTTTATAGTTTTCAGAATGATGGCATTATTTTTATCTGTGGTGATTTTAACAGTAGATGTGGAAACCTGGATGATTTTATCAGTGGTGTTGATAGTATACCAACTAGACATGTTATTGACTACATAGTTAATCCTTATGGTGAATTATGTATTGACTTTTTAATTAATACAAATATGTGTATTTTAAATGGTAGAAATACTTTGAAAAATGATTTTACATCTATTTCTGTTAAAGGTTTATCTGTAGTTGACTACTGTATAATTCCATACGATTCCTTACACATATTTAAAGATTTTTCTGTATTAAGTGTCACTGATCTTATTAATCAGGCTGGTAATTTGGCAACTTTAGTACCTACATGTATGCCTGATCATTCATTGCTTGCTTGGTATATTGATCTTTCTAGATTGTATAACGTGGCAGATCACTATGTATATAATGATTGTTCTGATACTAGCAAGACATTTGTTAAATTTAATGTTGATAGTATACCACCATATTTTATGAGTGATACTGAAACCTTATTGCAAATTAATTCTGTAATTGATAACCTTGAGCAAAGTATAAAATCTCAAGATGATATAAACCATGTTTATGATCAATTTTGTAGTATTGTAAAAGTAAATATGTATGAAAATGTTCCTTATAAAACTTTTACAGTAGGTTTGTCCAACAAAAAACGTCGAGTTAGTAAGCCCTGGTGGTCTGATTACTCATGTCCAACTTTTAGGCCCATACATAATCCCAAGTCGATATTCGATTTTCAATAAAAAAGTATAGGGGAAAATTCTTTGAACGGTCATAACTCTTTTATTTTTTAAGATATCAATTTTGTGCAAATGATGCAAAAAAGTTTAAACCGTCTTCTTTCATTTGATTGTTTGTATTTTTTTGTAAAATTGTAAAGTGTTGGTCCCATTTAAGGTTTTATTTAATTACTCACGTTACTATAAACAAAGAAGGGAAATAAATACCCATGCTGATATAAGTTGAAAAATAAAGCTTTTCCAGTTCTTTGATCAAATTTGTGCAAATGACTTGAAATAGCCACATGTTTCTAGTTTTCGGAGCACATTTTAAATTTAAAATATCTTAATGAAGTTTTGGTCCCATTTGCACTTTTTTCCAAAAGTTTTGGATTTTGAAAGTATTTTTTTTAAAATTTATACTGTGCGCTATCGGATTTATGGACCCCTGGTGTGATTGTATAATACACTGCGCATAGCAAGGCACAGCGGGTACACTTTTATGACAGGATTACCTTCCTGTCTCTGTTTTATTGATAAATATTTGTATATATACATATCGTTGTATCTGTCAAATGATGTTGTAATGAAGGTTCTGAAATAATTATAATTAACGTGTTAAGATTCTAGACAGGTTAGAAAAAACATACATGATGTAATTTATCTATTTCTTCAAAGAATCATTGTTCGGGAAGATTTACTCGACTATACGTATTACTGAAAACAGTATCATAAACATATTACTTAATATTTGCGGCATAAGGATAAATGAAAGACATCACTTGTTTTTAATTTACCTCTACAATTATATTAATTAAAACGTTTATACATTGAAAACATTTTGTTTACTAGTTTACAAATCATTGTAGAACGATTGCATAAAAAAGGTGAAATATTAAAATAAATATAACAGTTATGCAAATAAATCTATGGGCATTTTAGTCCAAGTAAAATAAAGTGGCAGGCGATACAAAAGAATAGATATTAGCGACTTAACGATAACGATGAGGTTTGAATAATTTTTCAAAACTATTCATAAAAATTTAAAGCTTTTATAACAATAGATATAAGGCATATCCAAATTAACGGATGGGCCATTAATAAATTCAAATGGTGGATGAGTGCTTAATTCTCATTTCTAACATAATTTGACATTTAAAGCTATGAAAACACAATATACACTGTAATTCGTTAACACCGACCTTTGCATCGCTTTGCCATGTGTATGCAGAATATTTACAAGTTTGTTTGATAAATTTCCGTCAATTATTGTCCATTTTATGAACGCCGAAAGGCAAAAATAACCGCAAAATACGTCACGCGCCAATTCGCGGCACGACGTCACCAAGGCAACGTTTTAATCATTTTGAACACCAAAACCGAAAAGACGAAACTTTAATTGAAGAGTGTACTTAATTTGATTAAGATTGAAGGAAAGTCGAAAATTAATTTGTAAAGTGTGGAGCTACCTTAATGAGGGTATTTCTATATTGGAGGTAAAACAAGCTGTAAGTAAAGCAAAATGTGGAAAAGCTATAGGTTTTGACTCCATATACACAGAATCTCTCAAAAATGACACCACTATACTATTTTTACATTCTTTATTTAATGTTTGTTTTGATAAAGGTGTTGTTCCTTCGTCTTGGGGTAAATGTATCATTAACCCCATTCCTAAAAACAGTACATTAGATCCAAGGGATCCGTTGTCGTACAGAGGTATAGCTTTGACGTCCTCAGTCTATAAAATTTATTCAGGAATGGTTAAGATCACGAATTCATGTTAACATAAAATTCTCTCACGTGAATATTAAGTAATAATGATCATGTTTCAACTCAACCCAACACTCAATACGTAAAATATTGTGCTGCTTGTCGTTTATGTGTAAGTAGTCTCTGTATTATAAACTAAATTAAAAAAAAATACACGTCACCCCATTCATTAAAAACATGTTTTTTTTACTACAGCACAGGTCAGTTCTATTTTAAAACCTATAAGAATCGAAGCATTTTTAAACATACAAGCCAATAACATAAATTGTATTTTGTGCTGATACTTCATTTTTTGCTTAAATAGCTAAAATCCATCGATTTTTAGTACTTTTGGTAAAAATAGAGGTCTTTGAAGGGGATAATGCGCAAACATAACATGTACAAAATACATTGAATTTAAATGTTTTTAAGAGTTTAACGGTGTAACTAATAAACAAAAGTGGGAAACAATAAATTTCTGTGGAATTAATTTTTACCAAAATCTTGGGCAATAAAGCATTGTTAGTGAACCAAGCATAAAGCAACCTGAATTATTTTAAGTCTAACACTACACTTTACACAAGTCAAAAGCAACACCAATTTGCAATGAGCAGACGGCGACCATAGACAGGACGACGGGAGTTTATTTTACATACATTTTTATGAAACATGCATTACATTTATATCATACAAAGAAGGTTTTGAGTTTGTACATTTAGCACCTTGTTTGATACAATACAATACAATACAATATACAGGCGACGTTGATGAAATGATGCAGCTGCGATTCGACTCGCCCAGGAAAAACCAGAGATAGAACATATTGCTCGTTGCTCTGGAAACCTGTGTCAATTTGTCAGGTGTCGTATCGTGAAATGTTGGACCTCATTTGCTTTGCATTGCCTAAATCAGATGTAAATGCATAGTTATGTACACAATAATCACATCCAATCATCTACTTGTCAAAAAACGACAAATCTATACATATTACATTTCTTATAAACACTACTAGATCTGCCAGCTTCACAATAACATTAAAACTTAACTGTTTGACAATAGTTTTAGTTAACATTACTTTTACAGATCTTAACAAAATTCAAACTAAACGTGGAAACAAAGTATGCAAATGAAGTGGATACATTTTCACAGTGCTTATCAGTCATATAATTTGTCCCCATTGACAAAAACTTCCAATATGAAAACGGAACTAAAATTAGACTTGTAGTCCTGTCCAGTGCGTCCGCTAGAATGACCAATTCTTTACACACTGTATTCATAACAAAACCCCACGAAATCTCGTGATCATCAAATATTAACTAAATTCACCCTGTAGAATCCGTTACGCGTAGACAAATATTTCACGCTATTCGTTGAAACGCGTGAAATTAATAGTCTAACGCTACACTTTACACAAGACAAAAGCAACACCAATTTGCAATGAGCAGACGGCGACCATAGACAAACATAATACAAAAGAAAGGGCTGGGAGAGTAATTTAGAAAAGATTATCAAAATAAGGAGACCTTATTACAATTATTACAATAAAAACTATCTATGCGTATGTAGCTACAAAAGACAAACGCTCAAGTATGGACAATGTAATTACTGTTGGCTTAGTTCCGTCTAAATGCGCATAAACCAATAATAAAGAACGCACATTTGCGAAATTATTTTAATATATATTATAATGATATCAGTCTTGAAACGTTTAATCTGGTATCTAAGGATACCCGAGTTGGCTGCCAATATTGCGCCATCTGAACTAAAAGAATGAATGCCTAAGTTTAGATTTTGTTTACAGCTTTTAAAACGACTGATAAGTGTTTCCCTAGCTATTGTGTAACTTAAAGGTTTGTCTTTGTAGATCAAATTATTAATACCCTTAGATCTAAAACAAGGTCTGAAAAGGTACTTTGTATCCATTGTCGACTTACGACTAATAGTTAAGATAACGCTCAATCATGTAAAAAAGGACAACACATATTCTCGCCTTTAGAAATAACAATGTCAATTACAATGTCAATAACAAATATGTATTTATCAATTCTAATCTTCCTTGTGCGTATTAAAAATAGCCATCATAGAGATTAACGTCATTACAACGTAATTGTCATAATTCATCATACCTTACAAAAGCAAGAGAACCCTAAGAGTATCATACACAAATATCTTCAAATCAAAACGCTATTACAATGAATGTGCTTAGAACACAAACATAATCAACATTTCTGGTGTTACTGGATCTTTCTTGTTCACATGCGAATACAAAGTTCTTTTGGTAGTTTCAAACCAACTTTTTACAACATGCTGTCAGTAGGATCTATCATGTTGTTCAGCGAATGTGCCCATTGATGGCATAAACAGTTGCTAAGATCACGTGATAAGAATATTTCTCTTCCATCAAGTCAGTGATATATAACGATACACAAATGGGAGTGGCTGGAAGCGCAGAAACACTTTACGATTTATAACACGCTACCCATTTCTTAAAATAATTTAAGTGTTTACGATTTGTAATATCACTTTTAGATTTCGTGAGGTGACTAGCCATTTTCTAGCTAAATCTTTCAAATGTAAATCTTCAATGTCAGCCTTCATCAGCTCTTGCTCTATTGTCTGGTCTATCTTCAAACCTGAATAACAAAGCAACATAGTTAGCCATTGTAAAGTTTCACAGCAATCAAACCAAACTTTAATGGTCTACCGTCAAATATTCCGTTTTCCCCTGCATCGCTTTGTTAGCATACCGGTTTTAAAAGAACAACAATCTGACACTATGTCTGTCTTAATCATGCCATTTTGAAATAACACAGGCCAAAATGGGGCAAACAGCCACATTGGTACCGCGATTATGCAAGTTCACATTTCTGTTTTAATCTTATTTAAGCATCGTATATCCAAACGAGGGGGCAATACTAGCCAATTGTTCTAATTTTCCCAGCAATCATGGTTAAATGCATCAATACCTGTCGTCTCTGGACACCGATATCTCGAATTAAATATTTCACCGTTGGCATTTATTTTCTAAATATCTAAACTCCCAGTCTAAAACTGCCCAATCATCGCTGTCCAAACAATGACTATTAATAATAAATTTGAACCCTAACTTTACCCAATTGGGTTTAAGAGCAATATTGCTTTGTTTACAAAATCATATATCCTACAGACTTATCTTGTAATATTGGATTCCTGCTACTATTTGATAGATACTATTGAACAAAAGATTTTATTATCAGTATTCAATACCACTGTTTTGCATTCAAAAATACTTAATGAGGTAAATATAGTTCTACTGGCGCATTCAAGATCTCGCCAAGTCAAATTTTCGAGGTATCCAACCTCAGACCAACCGCCAACAACTTGGCTGTCTTCAATACCCTCGGTATACCAACCGTATCCAGCTCCACTGGCGTCCACAAAGACGTTTACTACATTATTATCGTCCTCTATGACGCTGGCATGCTCTATGCCTGATATCTGATCAAATCTACAAGATTTCATATCTTTCAAATTTTCTTTCCAGAATATTAACTCACTCAAAGCACGTGCATCTATTTGTACATAAACGTGCCAACTAGCCCTGCTATATACACAATTATACAATGACCTTGCTCCTAAATCTCGCAATACAACCAATATTGCTCTGTATAGATATCAATTGACCTAATAAATTGACAAGTTTTCTCACAAGAATCAAAGTGATACCATCAGTGAAATATTTTACAATATGATTTAACATATTCTGAGATCTCAATAACATTCTATTACTAATTTGCAAAGTACCTTCGAAAAAATTTGTCCAGCAACCGATTTTCAAAACAGCACTTAAAGTTATAGAGTTCTAAATCAACATGCTTACAGTCTAGCTCTAGCCTTGGCTTCCCTGTTTTGCTGAAAGCTACAGTCAGAGGTTTGACAATTGTCGGGATATAATCGTTTTTTAACGAAGACCTATTATTATCTAACTCTACCGAACATGGTATTTATAAAATAAATATATAATCTCTATTACGTTTAGCACAACGGCTTCTTTACAGTGACAATAAGCGTAACTCAGTGGCATGACTGGAGTTAATTAAATTGTATATGAGTAGTACTAGTTGTCACTATTCACGTCACATCTTGCTATTGTATCGGTCATTGTCACAATATATGTTCATTCTCATAACGACAACAATATTATTTATCTGAATAAAGAAAAACTGTACTTATCTGATTGTTACTATCTTTCTCATATGTATCTGCTATAGAAACCAAAAGTTCCTTTTTATTTGAGCTAATCTCTCTTCAAAGTTTGATAGTTTTGGACCAGTAAGCATCTCTAACTAAAATAATCTTCCATCGCCATATCAAATTGCCACGTATAAGTATCTTAAATTAGACTTGTAGTCCTGTCCAGTGCGTCCGCTGGAATGACCAATTCTTTACACAACACTGTATTCATAACAAAACCCCACGAAAATCTCGTGATCATCAAATATTAACTAAATTCACCCTGTAGAATCCGTTACGCGTAGACAAATATTTCACGCTATTCGTTGAAACGCGTGAAATTAATATTATCAGCGACAACCAATACAATATTTCACTTCCTGATTTTCGCTCCGCCTACTGAAAATAAAATCTATGTGCAAAATGAAATGTATCTGAATGAAGGTTGTCTGATTATAGAAGCACGTTAAAATTGTTTTTGACTTAAATTAGGGTTTATAACGCACGCTTTGATTATGCAGAGTGAATTAATTATCTTTCATATTTAGATATCGTGATATAAGACATGAAATAAACTCATAAACATACTTGAGCAACTCGCGATGGAGAAAAGCTTGGTACTGTTGTTTATAGTCGGAGCATTGCTGTTTGTGGACGGGTCATATAACGCATCAAAGAAAAAGGTTTGTTGTTATTTTAATTTTGCTTGCATTGATTTAATCTACATGAATCCACTGCGGAAATCAGATCAAATTATCTATATTGTCGAAAATCGTGTACTGAAAATATTATATAATGTTTGTAATACTGGTTCAAAGCATTGTATGCAAAATAGCCAGTCTACCATACTAAACGCAACATAATGTCAGAATCGGAATTCTGTAATGTCCATGATTATTGTACATCATTTTACTGCAACCTCTGGTATTTTTATACCCCGGCAAACAAAGTTTTCGGGGGTATACTGGAATCGCCTTGATGGTTGGTTTGTTGGTTGGTTGCGTGGTCTGTATCAAAAAAATAATACCTTAGTAGTATGTTTATTTCTTAACATATTTTAATAGAATTTTGCACACAAGTTTATAGTCTTACAGTTGATGAAAGCATGCAGTTTATTTTAATTCCAATTAAAAATTGCCGATTTGTGGCCATATTGAATTTTGTTTAAATTTAATTTAATAACTGTAAGTATGCTTATTTCTCAACAGATTTTTGTCTAAACCAATTTTGATAGAATTTTGCACAGGTATTCACAGTTGATGTGTACATACACTTTATATCAATTCCAATTCAAAATGGTTGCCTGGCTGCCATCCTTTTTTAAAATTTAATAAGTCTTGTATTTGCTTATTACAATACCGATTTTGAAAAGAAATTGCATACAAGGTCTTACTAATACAGTTCATAAGTATAACTATTCTTAGTAGTATTTCGGACAGTTGGGGAGATTTTGTTGGTTTGTTGGTTGATGACGTCACACTGTCCCATCCCTAAAATGACTCATTGTTGCGCAATTACCTATCCCTAATATGATGACGCCATGGTTATTTTTAAAATGAGTCACAGCCCCTCCCCTCGGTCCATCCTTAAAATGACTAATAACGCAATGACATATTTGCCCTAATTAGTTATTTGATTTGCCCTAATTAGTTATTTGACTCATCCCCTTACCCTAATTATAGCCTACATTCACCTTCCCTACCCTATTTATAACGCTGACTCACTCGCCTTATCCCTAATGTTAGAATGAATCACGGCCCTCCCCTCGGTCCATCCTTAAAATGACTAGTAACGCTATGACGTATACTTAATTATTCAATGACTCACCTCATTCATCCTAATTATAGCTATGACGCGTATGCGCTCCCAAGTAACGCTATGACATATACTTAATAATCCAATGACTCACCTCACCTATCCTAATTATAGCGAGGACTCATGGTTCATCCCTCCCAGTCGCCAAACGTGCTGGGACTTGCTAAGGGGGTTGGCTAAAGGCTATTATGACGTTCATACCCTAATTACACATTTGACTCACCCCGCTCCCTAATTATAGCCATGACTCACCGTTCATCCCCTACTCTCACCAAACGTGTTGGGACTTGTTATAATGGTGTTGGGCCTAGACCCTTAATCTGGCATCACAGTACATATTGCATAATGATCAGTCATGTACTTTCAAATTACAGGAGTAATTTTGTCATATAAAAATTTTATCTAGAAAAAAGATGCAGTTGTAAAACTGTCATTTTACTCTGTTCACCAGCGAATTTACTTATGTCATGTATTATCTCAAGTTTGCATAAGTATTCCCTCACTTCAAACTAAATACAACCCAAGGGTCTATACCGCCAGAACGGAAAATGACCATTATAAGTACTTCAAAGTTTAAACCAAAACAACTAAATGTATGCATCTTTCCCGGAAGTTTTGAATATAGACCAAAGCAGAACAGTATTTACAAAATGAACAACTACGAACTGGTACAAATACTGTACAATTATCCAGTCATTATTTGCGCATCCGATCAGCTCAGGGTGGTAGAGGATCATTTTGTTATTTCAAACACGGATACCAGCGACGGAATAGGGAAGCACTGGGTGACCTTTTACTTTACTTCTACTGGACCATACGAATATTTTGACTCGCTAGGAAACGACCCTAGTTTTTACGATGTCGGATTTGAAGACGTGTTACAAAAGCCATACTGGAAGTTGAGGGATCGCATTCAACCATCTAATTCTGATAATTGCGGAAACTATTGTGTCTTTTACGTGGAAGAACGATATAAAGGAAAATCCATGACAGACATTGTGCGTACATTTAATGTCAAAAACCGGAAAGCTAATGATGAAACTGTCACGAATTATATAAAGACTCATCAAAATCAGTTACCATTTTCACTTTTTAGATCAGTTTTGTGAAATATTTACATGACGTTATATTATGCCTATTTCCTTACATCTATTATTATTGTTTTATCTTTTGTGTTATACATTGTAACATTGTAATAGTATTGTAGATTGTAAATTGAAACATAAAATAACAAACTGTATATATATACTTTGAATAATTCATTTTATTGTCTTATAGTTTTACAAAATAAATGTATAAACGTATTTATGTCTTTGTGATTGATTAAATAGTAATCCAGGTTAATTCAGGCAAAACCCGTCTTTCCTTGGCTAATGAATGTAGTTTATTGATGTTCCGTGGCTCGACGTTATATGTTCGAGCTATCTTTGTCTTAGCGTCTTTCTTCAAAGCGCGAGGTCCATTCTTTTTCTGGACTGATTGTCGCCGACCATCCCAGTCATGGGTCGTGGTTACAGCAAGAAAACAACAAGTCTTGGTAGTTTGGTAGTTACTTGTATATTTAATGTAGAAGAATGATGATTTTAATGAAACCAATATAGATTGTAAATATATAGATAAATCTGAAAATAAATACAACAGGGAATTAAAAGGTAGTCAAGAACACGTGGTCATGATATAAAATGAGTTACAATTTAACAGTCTTGGTAATGAAAGATTTAAAAACATTTTAAATTAAGCTGAAGACTGACATAATGAAATAAATTAATAAATATTTAATAATTTACAAAAAGAGTGAAAAACAAATAAATATTCAATCATAATTCAAAAGAGTGAAAATCTATTTAAATACCTGGTTCGGTTTAATACACAACCAGAACAACTGGTTCAAGTGAAGTATAGTAGCAGAGTGACTAAAAGTTTATCGTGCGCGGTTATCGGAAAAATGGTCACGTGATGGGTGGTACGATAATGAAATGAAATGAAGTGTTAAATATTCGATGTTTTAGTATAGTTAATGAGATGGTGATGGAAATACTGACTAACTACAATACACTACATAGAAAAACTAACGATATAAATCTACCTATGACATACACCCCCCAGTTGAAAAATGGCGTCCCGACATTTGTAACTACCAAAAGAAAAAAACAGAATACGTATACAAAAATGAAATATAAAAAATAATTAGATATTACAATAAACAATATGAAATAATACAAGTACGCGAAGAATCCAAAGGATTATACGCAAAGTTTACACAATTACATGCAAAATGAAATGTTGAAATTCTCCTTCAAAAGGTGGGCTAGTGTCAATGATAAGCTATTTGAGAAAGATCTAAAGCTAAAGTTGAACACATAGCTTCTAACACTTAATAAAATGAAACACAACATGTATAGACAACTTCAACATATAAACATCCATTTGTCATTACATAGTATGTGACAATAACATTAACTACTCAGTAAATATCCACAATAAACATTATGTAAATTTATATTGACTCATATGTGGAAGTAGTTGTAATAATACAGGATGTTAGAACATCATAATTAATATAGGTATGTATAAAACAAACAACGTGGCCATACATAAAACTTGTACAGGTAAATACAGGTTGATCAATAAATGGTTGTGAAACAATGACATAAGGTTCTTTTTCCCATTTATCTGCTAATTTTTGTTTACCTCTTAACGAAACATTTCTAACTAGTACTAAATCACCAGGTTTTACATTGCTAGCAAAAGCAGATTTATCATATCTAGCTTTGTGAATCTTAGCAGATTTAGCAGCACATTCACTGGCTTTTTTATAAGCATCAGTAAGCCTTTGTCTCAATTTTCTTACATATTCATTTTTAGACTTGCTTTCTATATCATCACTGGTTAAACCAAGAAAAGCGTCAATTGCTAATTTGGGCTGTCGGCCAAACATAATAAAATAAGGCGAATAACCCGTACTAGGATGTATAGTTACATTGTATAAATGTACCAAAGAAGCAACATGAGCTTTCCAATCAGCTTTTTGGCTAGGTTCAAGAGTGCCAAGCATTTTGAGTAACGTCTGATTAAATCTCTCCACCATTCCATTACCCATTGCATGGTAAGGTGTAGTACGATATTTTATAATACCAGCAAGCTCACAAAGCTCTTTAATCAAAGTAGACTCAAAATTAGCCCCTTGGTCGCTATGAATTCGTGATGGAAAACCATAATGCACAAAAAACCTTTCAAACAATACCTTAGCAGTTGTTTTTGCGGTTTGATTAGTTGTAGGAAAAGCTTGGGCATACCTAGAAAAATGATCAGTTATAACTAAAATGTGCTCTTGGCCACCTTTAGATCTTTCAAGGCTTAAAAAATCAATACAAACAATATCCATGGGCATTTTTGATTCTATACTTATCAATTTATCCTTTGAAGGCAGAGTTTTCCTACATATACATCTTGGACAAGAAGCAACTTGTTCTTTAACATAACTATCCATACCAGGCCAAAAGAAACGTTGTTTAAAAAGACTCAAAGTGCGATCTCTACCTTGGTGACCCTGATCACAATGAAGCGCTAGAAAAATGTCGTTTCTAAGCTTTTCTGGCAAAAGTAACTGGTGATATTTCTGATTGTTCAAGGTACCAAGACAATAAACAACACCATCACGCAATTCAAGTTTATCCCAATAACGTAAGTATTTAATAAGACCTTGATGTAGGTTCGAATCCGGCTTAGCCAACGGTCTCGTACCTTCAATCAGGTGAGTATGAACTTGGGATATGATTGGATCTTCCAACTGAGCTTGCTTCCAATCTTTAGAACTGAGTGAAAATGCATGTAAAATGTCATTAGGAATATCAACAGGCTTATCAATGACTTCCAACGATTCAGGGTTTGCAATACTATATGCAAGGGGTGCTTCCTCAATAGACGAGTTGGCAACAGTAGCTAAAGCACTTAAAGCATTTGACTGAACACATGTATTTGACTTGGAAGGTATTCTCGACATGCCATCAGCATCGGAACAAGACTTACCAGACCTATATTTAACTTCAAAATTGTAATTAGCCAATGCAGCAATCCATCTCTGGCCTGTAGCGTCAAGTTTGGCTGACGTGGTAACATAAGTTAGAGGATTATTGTCTGTGATAACCTCAAATTTTGTACCATACAAATAATCATGGAATTTTTCAGTGACAGACCACTTTAAGGCTAAGAATTCAAGCTTGTGAGCAGGATAGTTCTTTTCAGAAGGCTTTAAAGACCTACTAGCATACGCTATTACCCTGTCTTTATTATCTTGTTTTTGATATAGGACTGCTCCAAGACCGGCCAAGGATGCGTCACAATGTAATGTTAATGGTAACCTGTAATCAGCATACCCTAAAATAGGAGGGGAAATGAGACTATTCTTGAGATCATCAAAAGCTTGTTGCTGTTGTACACCCCAATGAAATGGTGTTTTCTTAACAATTTTCTTTTTAGATTTGGAATTTACAGTAGGATGACCTATGAGCAAATCATTCAAAGGCCTAGCAATTTTAGAAAAACCTTTATTGAAGCGTCGGTAGTATCCAACAAAACCAAGGAATTTTCTAGTTTCCTTAACATTCTTTGGAACAGGCCAATTAATAACAGCATCAACCTTTTGTGAATCGGTCTCAATACCTTTACTTGAAACAACATGCCCAAGATAAGTAATTTTAGTCTGGAAAAACTCACACTTCTTTAAATTCAATGTCAAATTATAACTACTTAATCTCTCAAAGACACGATCTAACTTTTCAATATGGGAATCAATGTCTTTGGAAAATATTATGACATCATCCAAGTATATCAAACAGTCTTGTAGGTTAATATCACCCATACAGCGTTCCATAAGCCGCTGAAACGTGGCTGGGGCATTACAAAGTCCAAACGGCATACGTTGACATTCATAAAAGCCTATACCTTTTACATGAAAAGCTGTCTTTTCCTTATCCTCTTCTTCTAATTCCACCTGCCAATAACCAGATTTTAAGTCCAACTTAGTAAAATACTTTGAACCTGAAAGAGCATGAAGAGATTCATCAATTTTAGGAATTGCATACGCATCTTTCTTTGTTCTGTTATTCAATTTCCTATAGTCTATGCAAAGACGAATAGAACCATCCTTCTTCCGGACAATTACAACATTGGAACTCCACGGACTACTAGACTCTTTAATAGCACCTATATCAAGCATCTCTTGAATATGCGTTTTCACTTCATTGTAAATACCAGGTGGGATACGTCTAGTGGGTTCCTTGAATGATTCGTCATTTGTCAGATTAATTTTATGTTTCATTTTATCAGTATGACCTAAATGAGAAGAAGAACTTGGAAATATATTTTCCCACTTACTAAAAACATTTTTCAGTTTAGACAATTGTTCACCAGAAAATTCATCTGTATCAAAACTAATGTTAAACTTGCTAAAATCAATACCATTATCAGATGAACTTTTCTTGTCAGCATGTACATCAGTATCAACCTTGTCAGGTAAAACATCTTGCTCAATAATTTTTACCTCTTGTAACTGACAAATACTATCTTTAGCTTTAATTTTGATCGGCTTTGCAGTCAAATTACACATTTTAACTGGTATTCTACAAGTATTTCCAGGTTCTTTAACTTCAACTACCCTTGGACAAATAATAGCATTATGCCTTGCATTTTCAAACGATTCAGTGACAGCTGTTGCAACACTTCTATTTTTACGCATAAAACCTGTAACAAGTTTAATTTCACCTGGTTTAATAGTATAATTTTGAGTAGCTGTAACAATACCAATACCAGAGGTCAATTGCAAAAGAGCAGACTTCCAAACACCTGGAATGTCATCACCACATTTGGAAATTTCCCTAATGATATTTGTTCCAATTATCATAGGAATATCATCATTTGATTTCACATCAGTAACAAGTACTAAAGTATTTATAACAGGTTCCATAAAATCAAGTTTAATTTCAGCTTCAATGAACCCTATATATGGAACTTTACCTCCATTAGCACAATATACTTCAAGACCTAACTTATCTAAAGACTTCAATGGTGCTCTATTAGTCATATTAAAATAAAATTTACTATTGATAGTTGTAATTTGAGAGCCACTATCAATCAAAGCTTTGCAAGGTACATCATTGATCTGAACATTAGTAGAATTAACCGGACCAACTAATTTCTCAAAGATTCCAGAACTGTTACAATTGAGGCTTTTGTCAATTTTGAAACCCTCATCAGCCTCATCGGTGAGAGTTACTTCTCGTTTAAATCTTGGCTACTGCCCCTGTTAAAACCCGATCTTCTAAAATACCTACCTCGACCTCTCCATCCTCTTCCTCTATCATTGTATCTACCAGCATCAGCTTTCTTCTCCATCTCTTCCATCTTCAACTTCATATCTTTCAGCTGTTCGGATAATTCCCTAATTAATATATTACTACTGTCTAACTGTTGACTATTTACCTGAATACCTGTACCTGTTCTTAATTTAATATCCTGTTCTTCTTTCCTTACCTGAATAACTAAATTTCTAAAAGAATTGGCAGTTTCAAAATAAATTCTAGTATTATTACGTAATTCCTCATTGTAAATATATTTCCAAAATCTGTTAATTAATAAAGTTTCCCTTTGATGCTCCATAACTTGGCCCTTGTCAATAGCTAATTTTAATAAACCCTCTAACCTAACACTCCAGTCGGATATACTTTCATCCTTACGTTGTACCGATTGGTAAAATTCAGCAATGATAGATTCCCCACTTTTTACATTACCGTATATATTATCTAACTTTAAAATAATCTCCCTTGATGTCGCTAATGGATCAATGGTTAATAAAATTTTTCTTGCATTACCACTTATTGAATTCCTAATACCCTGTCTAACTACTTCTTCGCTGTAAACATTCATTTTCAAAATCGCTTCAACTTCTACCCTCCATTCATCATAAGTATTCTCAGTTAACTTTGGAATATTAGGTTTCATAAATCTGTACCTGTCATAATTATTAGTACCCATATCACTATCTAACTCATCCATCACCCTTTCATGGTCATTCAATCTCTTATTAATCTCATCTCTTTCTTTACTCAACTTCTCAAGTTTATCTTTCCTCAACCTTTCACGACTACGTCTCTTTCTTTCAATCTCATCACTCATTTTTCTCTTCCTTTCTCTCAGCTCACGTATCTCTCTTTCTAATTCTTTCACCTCTACATCACTATCACTTAAATCTTCATCAACATGCTCACCATCTAATTCATACAACTTTTCATCCAACCACTTGAAAGTCTCATCAATATCACACATTCTCTTACTCCTAACTCCTTTTTCCCCATCTCTACTTTCACTTTCACTTCCTAACTTTCCCTTCATATCTCTCTTAAGTGTCCTTTCTAACTCTTTAATCTCCTTCTCCCTTCTCTTATTATCTCTTACAAGTGCTCTCAACTCTCTTTCACTCAACTTCTCAGCCATATTGTTAATATCAATCAATAACTTTAAGAATATACAAAGTTATGGTTCAAACTTTTACATCAGTTGCATAAGTATAATTAATCACAATACAACTCAGTAATCATATATCTAATTGAATCAATATTCTTAACACCAAGAATAATTAATTGACATCAAAACAAACAAGTTCACATAATACCATTATCAAACATGTTTAAATAAATTCCACCTCACTGAATATCAATTAGACAACAAACAAAGTCTTCAATACCCTAATTCAAATACAAATCTATTCAAATTCCACGTCAATACAAACAAAGTATTCAATAATACAATACAAATCTAACTCTCTATCTCTATCTAATACAACATTCACATAAGACAGTTATATTGCTTAGAATTATGACCAAACAAATTAATGCCAAACTAATTCAATCAAATCTAACTATCAACAATCAACTCTCTGCCTCTTAACTACAACAACCCAACAACAAAATCTAATTATATGATCAAATACGTAAAATGTTATTAACCGATAACATCAATGACGTCACATGAATAACAATACTAATGCCACTAAACCTCAAAACACCATAGTAAAGTGTCAAAACATCAAATCTATAATCAACTTCACTCTACACAAAATCACCTAAACATAATATTCAAAGACAACAAAATAAATCAACAACCTGATTGTATAACAACAATCTCAACCACCAATCATATTACAACATATTGTCTAAACAATCTCGACCACCAATCATATCAACCTTATTGCATTACAACAAATCGTCCAAAAAAATCTTAACAATCAATCACATCAGATGAACAAACACCCCCAACTAAACACAAATACTATCAAGGCTAATAAACAATAACCAACCGAACTATATTAATACATAAATATTACATAAGTCCCGTCAATGTACTCATTCAATAATAATAAGTATTTAATCACAACAAATACTAAACTCAAGTACACAAACTGACAAAATCAATAATAAATCAACCAACTATATCAACAACATACAACAAAAGACATATGCACTACTGCCCAAATCAATTGAATCAAACGAAAACATTAATACTATCAATTAAATCATTAAGTCATACAACAGATTCAATTTCAATTAATAGTACAAAAGTAATAATACAAATCAATTAAATTCAATTCAATAATGCAATTGTGTTCAAATAATTTTTAAACAATTGTATCAGTATAATATACTAACACAGCAAACCCGCAAACATAATTTATACCCAACGCAAGTACACGTGTCAAGGTAAAGCACGATAAACCTTGACATTTACTATGTATACGGATTTCGCGACTACGGTGAAAAGCAATTGCTGACGGTACGGTAAAATAATATCGGTTAAACCCTGTAAATAAAAGAGATTAATTTTACATGAAAACAAATTTAAACAATTGAATATAAACTCAGTACATATCGAAGTATACTGACCGTATGTAAAACCAATACACGTTAAACTAATGGCATGGTTTAAATCTAAGTTTATGAAAGGTGTAAAACTAGTTTAACAATTAAACGCTTAGAAAAAAAAGTTTAAACCCAGGTAATATCGATAAACTCTACTACACAGTAAAATAATTTGTTCTACATTTAAACTAATACTACTGTATAAATGATGATGTATGAAAAATGAGTGTTAGAATGAATACGTAAACTCGTGCATGGACCGCGTGATGTATTTAATTTTACACAATGAAAATTAACGCCTATAATTAAATTATACCGCGTATGGGGGAAAAATACACAATTATACAATACACAAATACAACAAGCAAAAATACAAAAGGTCAAAATACATGTACAATACAAAATTTAAACAATGGAATAAAAAATCAATGTTTAAAATAACACATAATACAAAAATACAAAATGTACACAGTTTATGGATGAACTGTCACTCGGAGAGTTAATTTAGAAGAGTCATTCCAGCGTTGAAGCACTAGTGAATGTAATAATGAAAGTTAACACGTGGCTAGCTAGCATAGAAAAGAAGAATCACACGCGCTCCGGAGAATTTATAAACAAAATATTTTGGCCAATGGGAAGTATACCATCATAGAATTCAGCATGCTCCTCTTCACGAAACAAATATCACAACAACAAATCACATCTTCATACTTGTAAAACATCAACGTTGGGCGCCATTGTCGCCGACCATCCAAGTCATGGGTCGTGGTTACAGCAAGAAAACAACAAGTCTTGGTAGTTTGGTAGTTACTTGTATATTTAATGTAGAAGAATGATGATTTTAATGAAACCAATATAGTTTGTAAATATATAGATAAATCTGAAAATAAATACAACAGGGAATTAAAAGGTAGTCAAGAACACGTGGCCATGATATAAAATGAGTTACAATTTAACAGTCTTGGTAATGAAAGATTTAAAAACATTTTAAATTAAGCTGAAGACTGACATAATGAAATAAATTAATAAATATTCAATAATTTACAAAAAGAGTGAAAAACAAATAAATATTCAATCATAATTCAAAAGAGTGAAAATCTATTTAAATACCTGGTTCGGTTTAATACACAACCAGAACAACTGGTTCAAGTGAAGTATAGTGGCAGAGTGACTAAAAGTTTATCGTGCGCGGTTATCGGAAAAATGGTCACGTGATGGGTGGTACGATAATGAAATGAAATGAAGTGTTAAATATTCGATGTTTTAGTATAGTTAATGAGATGGTTATGGAAATACTGGCTAACTACAATACACTACATAGAAAAACTAACGATATAAATCTACCTATGACATGATGGATGATGGGTAACGTCATCATCTTCGATAGAAAGTTCCCGAATCCCCGGTAGTTGGGGATAGTGTTTGCTGTTTTCCTGATTACCGCTCCCACCCAGTTCCTTACTGGTTTCAATCGCTCTCCCATGTTGTAGACGTTGATATTTATCGTGGGATATAAGTACCATCTTTTCCATTATCCTAGCACGGGGTTTTGATAATGTACTGCCAACTTTACCAGTTTCAAAATGAGACGCTGTTTGCTCGCAGTGGCAGCTTTTTTCTGTTTGTATCCGATTGATCTGCTTGCTAATAGATATATTAATCGTTTATGACGTTGTAATGTCCGCTTTTCATCCGACGTCAGTCGTATCGTGAATTTGAATAGCGAGCGTACTTGTGAGGGAGAAATGGTTCGTAATATCGCTTTTCTTTGAGCCGAAGTCGTATGTATAAATAGGCGCAGAAAGTGTTGTTGCTGTTTCATTAGTTCCATATTGTTGACGTTCTTACCTCTCATGTCAGAGGTTACATTCTTTATTTATTTATTTATTTATTGGATTTAACGCCGTGTCAACACAATTTAGGTCATTTTACGGCGTCCAGCGCACATAACCTAGCTTTCCTGGACCATTGTCTATAACCAGTACTCACCCACCCTTCCACAAGGTCGGAAACTTCTCCATATTATCTAATCAATGGAGGAAATTCGACATTTTTGTCAAATTTTCATGGAAGGGTATAACTTCCCCAGGTGGGATTCGAACCCGCACCCCCTCAGGCACGAGTATCCAAATCCCGGCGCGCTACCAACTGCGCTATCGACCCGGGTTGGTTACATTCTTACGTCAATCGGTAAATAATGGTATCTTCTCCAGGGAACACGTGACTACGCAAACGGTACTTATCATCTCCGTGCGGGCTCATGTCTATCACTAGATAACCGTACTTTTCGCGTAGCGCGTCTTCGTACGCTTTAACATACCCTTTAGCCTTACCCGGATAAAGCTGTCTAGCCAGAACATGGACCTGAGACACATCACGTACAGTTTTCATAAGTATCAGATACCAAGTGTTTAGTGCGATGGTTCTAGCGTGTTTACCCTTGGGGTATAGATTTTGCGATAACAAAATTACGCTGACTCGTCTGTGATGTGTGCCTTGCGTGAATAGAAGTTCCATATCTCTGTGTTTAACCACCTCGTGTATTAAATCGTCAATAATGATGAGTTTATGGCGGCGATCTCTCGTAAACTCATCCAATTCTTCCGATGTCGGAAGCCCTCGTTTACTGGTAAAGTTGGGTATTTCACGTTCCATGACATCATATAACGGTTGATGGATACCGTAGCAATATAAAATAGATTCGGGTGGCTCCCGACTATACACGCGATGCGCATCTTTCAGAAACTTATATACCCACTGCGTTTTACCCGCTCCAGTCTGAGCGCTTATGGCGATACTAGAACACGGTTCAAACGAAAACATTACTTTTTCAGTTTAGGATTGGGTAAGGCGTAGCCTATACAGCTGCTGAGTAAACTGATCCACAGTTCCGTTGAGCCGTTCTGTATCGATAGGTTTATGATTGACGTAATTATGATGACGTAGACAATGATCATCTGAGAAAAATACACTCTCGCCTGAGGCACTCTGGTTCCCAGTAAGTGCCACTTATCGCTATTAGTTTCGTCGTCGTCGTCTTTAGGTTTGGGTAGATTAAGCAATATCTCTCCTTCAGCTATATTTTTTTCTATTTTCGTCATGTTCTTAGGTTACTACGATACCTTATCATTCGTGAAATAAAAGCAAACAATGCCTTCTTACATATTTTCAGTTTATTCATTGGGTAGAATACGAGTATAGCAACATAAATTGTAACATACAATAATTATACAAGTATAGCAACGTAAACTAATAATATAAAATCGCGATATAATACATGAAATAAGAAAAAAAATAAGTTCATCATCGCCAAATTGGAGATATACGTGTAAATGTACAAAATGTGAATCGTGAAGGATAAAATATATTACATTTAGAACTAAAACTATTTTATCAATGACAAAAACCATTTCGCCAATGACAAAAACTAATTAGACATAGTACAAATATTATTCGATCGATACAAAAATGAAAAAAAAATATATGGAGATTTACGTGTAAATGTACAAAATGTGAATCGTGAAGGACAAAATATATTACATCGAGAACTAAAACTATTTTATCAATGACAAAAACCATTTCGTTAATGACAAAAACCATTTCGTTAATGACAAAAAGCAAAACACATAACAACAATGTCAAAAAATCTGTCGCATTTGTACTTTATACTAAATTACGTTTAACTATTTTCGAAAAGTTAAGTCTCAGTTAGTTTGTCTGTAAGACATACTTCTTCCTTCCCCATCCATGTATTCCTTCTCTTCTGGTTTAGACTTTAATGGACACAACACACTATCCAGGGGCACTGTACGAATTCCGTCGTCAAGCACTCGCCGATTGCAATAAAAATACGAAAACCCACACCTGGTCTGATTGTAACTATACACTGTATTGTTTCTCACACGGAACCACTTGTTTTCTTCTGAAGCAGGCTCTCCGGACTTTAGCACATTTTTGAAAGTGTGTAGGGGTTCCTGGACTAGACGCTTAGAAATACCCTTGGAACTAAACATGTATTGTTCAACATTTTGTGCCACGATATAAGTCTTGGAGCACAAGCCGATCATCTCATTCCCCTCGTATTCCGTTTTGAAGAGACAGGGCACTCTTTTATCATATTTCGCGTGCTTCTCGCAACACTCTCTGGGAAACCAACGGTCACCAACGGGATTGTACGCGTCATCGCATAACCCCGTGAGTCACGCTGGTACTCGTCCAATCGGTCGGGTTTCACGACCTCTTTAAGACTGGATGCCGACAGAGCAATGTAAGCGGAGTCCTGAAAATGTAAAAAAGTCACATAATTACGAATACAAATAGTATAACGCTAATGACAAATTTATAAAAGGTTGGAACAAAAAGTGAAACGGCCATGTCATTTTTCTAAACGGTCCTTATGGGAATTAACGTGTAATTGATCATTTTTCAAAACGACAACAACACATTTTAAAACAAGGTTAACCAAAATTAAAACGCTCGTGACTAAACCTAGAAAGATAATGACATAAATTATATTTACCGTATCCATTTCCATATACTCAAAAATCGGCTCTATCCACGAATCGATCCAGGAGGTCGTAGTAAAACTGTAGCATGCGCAGCTTTGCATACTTCAGTATAAAGAACCCCAGTTGAACGGGTAGGTCCAGTTTGATGCGATGCTTAGCAGCCTCGATCTCATAGTATTGATCCTCCTGATCCAGAGGAGTACTGTCCCTGAACTGAGGTTTGTTCACCTGGAAGCACAACTTATTCTCCCCCTCCACGTAATACACGCTACGGTGTTTGGTTTTATCCATAATCATGGACCCGTACCTGAAATAATAACATATAGATTGAGTGAACACTTTGAAACGTAAATGAAAAAAACAACAAAACATAGATATAATAATATACTGAAAGGATAAAGAAACGCAGGGTAACATTTCTTCCGATATTTTGAAAACGCGTTCTCCAAATAAAGTGAAATTTTGTGGATTTAGTAATTAGGTCATATTACACCTTGCCATTTATCGAAAATTTAGTCACGGTCCAGTGCGCAGTTCTGGTAAATGGAAGAAGGAAAAAACAAGAATCTCGTGCACCGTGTTGTTCTGGTCTCATGCAGCGTTGGTCAAGTTACTCTGCGTTAGTCTTTATAAGGACCAATTGCTTTCCTAAATTTAATTGAGAATTTGATTCGTTTTAAGAATGGCACGACCCACAGAAGTTCAAAGGGGTCAGGCCATTCAGATGCTGATGCAAGGACAGCTACAAAATTAGGTTGCTAGGCAATATGGTGTTAATGTTTCCACCATAGAATGTCTGTTAAAAAGTCTTCGGAAAACTGGCGATTGGTCGATCGACCTAGGTCAGGACGTCCGCGAGTAACGTCACGACGTCAGGATCACTATATCGTCGTCTCTCATGTGTGTAATCGGCGCCTTACTGCCGTTGAGAGTGCACTTAATGTTCGTGGAAATGATGGGTGTCCTACAGGTTCAAAAACTGTAAGGAATCGATTACGAAAAGTTGTAGTAAGAGCACGTCGCCCCTACGTATAGATCCACAACTTACCCCTACTCTACGTTAGCGTCGTAAGACCTGGGTCGCCGCACATGCTCCACGACGGCAGATTTGCCAAGTCTTTCTGGCCAATAACAACATTCAACCACTAGATTGGCCGCCATATATTCCTGAGCAAGCATTTTTGGGACCAGTTGGATAATCAGGTTCGAAAGCGCCAGCTCCCCCTGCTACTCGAGAGCAGTTGACTAGAGCTCTGATTAAAAAGTGGGACAACATCCCCATAACATCCCCATAAGACGGATTAACGCTCTCATGAACTCTATAACCAGAAGAATAAGGACCGTGACCACGGCAAACGGTCGACACACAAAATATTGATGACTCAGGTCAATTTCAATTTCAAAATCCTATGGGTCCATTCAATTTAATCGTCAATACCACTAAACCAATTGACAGATGCAATAAACAGACTTTGGAAATTTTTAAGCATTAATTTATCTGTAAGTATACAAAATTTCGTTTTAAATGAAGCCCGATATCATACTTAATTTCTGGTTTATATTTCACCCTGCGTTTCTTTATCCTTTCAGTATATATTAAGCATTATTTTATCAGTTCATGTTTAACACCGATATTTTATCTGTTAAATGTATACAATCTATTACGAATATAACGTTACTATAAACCAAAACAATTACGCGCTATTGCCGATCAGTTTCATCGTATCGGCTATAATGACCTTGTCTTGGCAGGCGTCCCCGGCTCGCCTGGCGTCGCTCACTTCCTGTACGAAGGACTCGAAACAGGCCATCTTCCGGTACTCCACCACTTGATATATTTTGGTCACTTTTAGACCATGATCCAAGTACCATTTCAGGAGGGGTGTGGCCAGGAGGATTTGACGGGCTTTGGTGCCACCCACGAGAAGTCTTCTGGGCTTGTCAGACAGCTGGAACTGTCGCACGTGGTCCTGCATGTGCTCCCCTATATCGTCGAATCCAACTTCCGTATTACAGAATATGGGACACATTTCCTGGAAATAGTCCATGGGAGACAAGTGTAGGTGCTGGAACTCCGTAGCCCATTGATCTGGAACTTCGATGTCACACTCTACCATGCCAAACAGTTGACCGGACCTGACCCCGTTTAGTATTTGAGTTTCTGACACTTTTCCCCGATGTTTTTGGCTAAATATAGGTCGACACTGGTTCCGAATGTCGTAGATTTTGGGGTTGGATTTACAAAAATCCCGAAACTGGCATTCCCACATCTCAACAACTTTAAAGCCTTTTTGTTTCAGCTGTGACACCTTTGTATCCGTTCTTTGTCTTAAGACGTCCCGCGACTTCAACCATTTTTCGTTCTGTATGTTTTTGGTGACGTCACATTGATGTCCGTGGTGGTAACAACCCTAGAATAGAATAAAGTTATAACGTTACAAAACTATTTTAGAAAGAATAATACAAAATATAACGAATATATATTTTATCCATAAAATGTATTAATAAATGACTAATATTGTTAATCGGTGTAAATACCTGAAACTCGTAGACAATCTTCGTATGCGGGTCAAATCCATCTACGGGGTATCTGTCAATCCTAACTTCTTTACCGTGATTGCGCTGATGTATAATATTAGTACCGTCACATTGATTCAAATAATTGAGCCAGTTGAACGCCTGCATATACTGATCACGATGTTCAGGCTTAAAACCGTTTTCCGCTTTGCGTCGCACGAACATTCCCTCGGGCATGTCTTGACCAATAGCCCATAAATATAAGGCATTGGCGTCGTAGCCCACAATCTTTCCACACAGTGTGTCTCCCCTTAATTTAGTGTTGCCCGTCTCGTGATGTCGGGTGAATATTATTGAGGGACTTGTAATGTAAACAACATATATTATAACAATTGAATGAATTATACTTTCTTATAATAGCAATGATAAAATGATAGTATGAATTACCAAAGAAAAATATTATTTTAATATAATAATAATTACGAATTACCTCCGACAGTGTTGTCTTTTATGGTGTGATGCAAGTCTGAGTTTCTTTTATCTATCAGTGAAAATTCAGCTCCGAGTTCCCGGGCTGACTTGAACAGTAACTGTCGGGCAATGCCTGGCACACCCATGGCTGTCTTCAGAACGTCAATCTCTTGGTTAAAGTAAAACTTTTGTAGACGTTCCACAGCGGTCACAAAGGGACCCACATCTAGATTATTGTACCAGACCAGAAAGTCAAGGAACGTTGTCATGCCCAGATCTGACCACACTTTCTGGCAGTACGCGTACTCTTCGTCACTGATGTTTGAGTTTTTGAGACCGCTGAAGAAGGCATCATGGGGAGGTAATTGTTGGTAATCTAGTTTTGCAACATCATCCAACCATTCGTAGGGGAAGAAACCCTTGGTTTCTTCGACCCTGTAGGCTTTTAAGAACCCTGTGTAGGAGGTGCCTGGGGCCAAAAAGTGACTGATATCGAGGAACTTTAACGTATCAGTCGTAATACAAGCGTACGCGTTGCATTTTTTCACCACAAACCCGTGCTTCTGCTCATGCATTTTACGATGCTTGGCAAGCTTCTGCTTCACCAAGTTCAGGTCGTATTTGGCACTGAAATAAAAAATAAAAGTTTTGTTAAACAGTTGTCATTATTTCTAACAATCACACACTGAATATGACTTTCAGTACTTTGATTTTATAAGTAAACATGAATATGACTTTCAGTACTTTGAATTTAGAAAAAAAATATGTTTATGACTTACTAAATATTACTTCCAGTACTTTGATTTTAGGAAAAATATACATTATATACTCAATATGACTTTCAGTACTTTAGAATACATAAAGTAATAAAACGATGTATACCTATTAAATCCCAGCACGGGCAATGTGGTCATGTAACCCTCCAGCTTCCCGCTTAATGCTTTGAGGAGCTCCATCTGTTTCCTTTCGTCTTCATCTTCTTCGTTTAAGGCTTGCCACATACCTCGAAGAGATTCTGTAAATCGACCCCATTTCTCGTGGGTTAGAGCGGAAGCCGTTTGTTGAATGGCAGACATACTATTTACCATGTTTTCTAACAGCTTGTCGTAATCGGCGTTCACAATACACTGGGGGTCTGTATGTCCTAGTACGTTAGAACAGACACTAACGCTAATGGGCACGTGCTGTAGGGTCCATTCCAGTTTCTCAGTCCAATCACCCTCGATTTTAACCAGCATACTTTCAAAGTCAAATACGGCGAACCATGGATAAGTCCGTTCGTCTTCCGGTACGTGAATGTCCACTTGTGCTAATTCTTGGAAAATAGTCTGCTGCTCTCGATAAAACCCGCCTGGATACTCATATTCAGTCTTTTTATCACAGATTTTAGCGTGCTGTTTGAAATGACCATGATGATCAAACATCCGGTCGCACAGTAGGCATTGAAACTTTTTGGCGTACTGATTAAAATCCGTAACGTAGGAACAATGATTGTCGTGTTGGTTGACGTACATAGTGTCTGAATAGCGGTCCGTGGACTTAAAAACCTGAATTACAAAATCGTTCTGGCTTAGGGAATACATATGCACGTTGACCTTGAAACACTGCTCAAACTGGGGTAAGTCACTGAGTTGCACACACTTGAATTTTAAGGAAGGTGTGACCTGAATATCAGTGCGACCTTGGCACCATTCATCATATTTTGGCGCGTTGTGAACTCGTTCCCAGCGGCTGTATAACTCGTGCGCTTTGTCCACAGAGCCGTGACGGTGCACACTCAGACACCGGAACAAGCACAAGTTATCGTTATACTTCTGTTAAGTGACTGGGTCTTTGTCCAATGACAAAATAGCCTTGCATCGAGTAATGGAGAGTGGGAGTTCCTCATGGTCTACAACCCCCAGTGCGAAAATAGTGCTGTATACCTTCACTCGGATATTGGTCAACAGTACGAGTCTCCATTTAGTATCCGGGCGTTGTTTGGTCATTTCAGCCATAATATCCAACGCTTTTAGTTTTTTCAAGATCTGTAAAACAGAATGTAGAAATAAGTGTCGTTGAACATGATTTAGAAAATATGACATAGTGTAATATTACTTAATATATAGAAATATTGTGTTGACAAAATTATCCTGTTAAATAATATCCAACGCCTTTAGTCTTTCATGATCTGTAAACAGCACATTTGTAGAAATAAGTGTTATTGAATATGATTTAGAAAATTTGACTTAAAGTTATATCATTATTGATGAAATTAGAGATAATTGTATTTTTTCAATAGAGATAAATATTCAAATATTGTGTTTTAAAATGTTTACCTTGGCGATATCCCTTCGACTTGAGATGAGAATAGGTGCATCAAACACGTTGACGTTGTCAAATGGGCGAAAGTATCGGAAACGCCCGGTCTCCACGTGCCGCATAATAAACCGAAACTGAGGTTGACTTTGAAAGCGTGTTGTTGTCGGTCGTAGATGCCTTGCAGGGCTTGGCCGATATCCGACATCGTCATGCCGGAAAACATGGGAATATTGTAGATGGACTCTACAGGACCTTCTCTGAATCTCTGAATCGATCTATTAGTCCGATAGCAATCTCTTAAGCCCTGGTCGACCGTGCCGTCTTTGTTGTTCCACGGTTCTTGACCTTCATGGAAAGGTTCTGAGTGTAAGCCCGCGCCCACTTGATAATGTTGTTGTACGTTATGAGAGTACAGAGCTTGTCTATCTCGAAATTGTTCGGGGCATCGGCGACAGTGGTAATAACTGGCACCGACGTCTGGTCTATGACTGGGTCCAGATTGAGGAGATTCGGCGCTGTATCTAGGTGTTTGGGATCTAGAACCGCGGGGTCCGTGCTGGTTGGCGTGGTGTACTTGAAGTCGTTTCGGGTGATTGAACACTTCTGGACAATGCTGACATTTGTAAACTTCCGTGTTTTTGGATGTAAGTGTTGTGGGCTTGACTTTATGTTTTATTTTCTGATGAAACTGGAGTGCCCTCTGCGACTTCAGAACTTCATGGCACTGCTCGCACGGAAATAGTCCTTTGCAAACAGATTGGTGTCTTTTTAGGCTTGACAAAAAATTAAATATCTTTCCACATCGTTGACAGGAGTGGGTGATCTGTTGGTGCGCAGCTTTAAGGTGTCGGGTTAGATGGTGTTTCAATTTAAACTTTTTATCACAGTCTGGACATTGATACGATTTGGCAGCGCCGCGCCCGATCTGGAGGTTGGAATTGATTTCCTGCCTGAAATATTACATTTAATTATTATTTAATTATTATTATCATTATTATTATTATTATTATTATTATTATTATTATTATTATTATTATTATTATTATTACTCGTATTATTATCATTATTATTATTATTATTATTATCATTATTTATACATTAAAGTAGATTTGTTTAGATAAAAAAGACATACTTATAAATGTTTAGTGTGAGTAAATGGATACAATTATTGAAATGAAAGAGTGAATGAATGATAAAAGAAACTTACAACGCGGGTCTCTGCATGATTTTCTCAGGGGACTTTAATAATTCCAACATTTCATCCGCTTCTTTTAATGTCCATTCTTGTTGGCGTAATTGTCCGAGGACTTCTCTTATATAGGGGTCATTTAAAATACCGTAGGTGAGGGCAAACTGGTAAAACTCATCAGCGCTGACACGGGTCTCTAACAATGCCGACAGAACTGTCTGTATCTCTCCGGAATTCATTGTTCAATAATTAACCCAATTGATCCAATCTTCAAGGTTACACGTAGGGCATCTAAGAACAACAATTTGATTCAAATGGTCATCTCTTAGCTAACAGGGAATATGACCTTGGTCTTAAATGCAAATATACAAAGATCTGCTATTACATATATATATAGTTCTATGCAATAAAATAAGTCATATATGAAAATTTGTTAAAACAACACTCTTTATATATATATTTTTTTTTTGAAATATATTCCTTAAAGTGGGGTTCATATATCAAGTATTAATAATAGAGCTCATTTGAAGGTCCGATCGGCTTGTTTGTTTTCATAACAATTTAAACACAGACCATTTTTATAAACTTTAGGTGGAATGCTATATAACATTAGTAGCGGGGATGTGTCAAATTTATAACAAGCCAATTATCTCACAGTGGACAGTGTCCAGTATGTTGCCAATTACTCAGCTTGAGAATGACTGCTGATAAAGACTGGTTTAAAGACGGGTGAATCTTAAAATTGGCTATGTAACTCTCTGATAGACAAATAAGTGTTATCTGCTTGTATTACAATAAATCGAGGGATTCTCATGTATTCACTGTCTATTTAAAAACAGCACGAGTAGTTATTTCATTTTAGAAGGCTGGCTAATACATAGTATCAGTTACTAGTAATTAGGGTAATGTACATCAGCTGTTTTATACCTATTACTATAGGTTTTAAAATTTCAAACGTTAACCCCATTTGACCTTAGTTTAGAAATTACTATTTATACGATTTAATGTAGTATTAACACCAGCTGGCTATACTAAACTGTAATTAGGAGGGATAGATCATAGAGTCGCTTGTGGTTTTAAGAATGTGCGAATGACTACAATACTATATTTAAGGAAATGACCACTCTACTAAGGTCAATATTGCGTATTTGTTAAACGTTTGTTTGTTTGTTTGTTTGGGTTTTACGGCGCACCAACTCAAAAAGGTCATATCGCGCCGACAGCTATTAATGATACTAATAATTCAAACTATATTAATGATGTAAAACTCTATATCTTATCATAAACATTTATTTCTTTCAAAAAGTTAAGTATAGCATATGATGGTACAGACTCAAAAAGTTCTTTAAGTGAGTTTACTTTAAATTGTTAAACGATAAAGGAATGTCAAGTACAGTAGATAACGAGTTACGGAGTAATTGAAGCGTATTTTTAGTTAGAAAACAGTACAATACAGTATAAGGTTGAGAAGTTGTGATTTTAAAATATTTACTGAGGGTAAATAGGGATAAGATCTCAAGATTATGCTGGAAGAAACTTAGAAAAACTGCGACAGGAGTTGTTGAAAGCAGTATTTCCAGTGGTTAGGAGTACAACGCAGCTCATCACGGATTTAACTTTAATTATCTTAGTAATCATATAACAGACAAATGATTAAAAGTATGAGGGAATTTGTGTTAAATCCCGCCAATACTGAAAAATGACTTTGTATAAATGAATACAGATAATTATAGTATCTCAGCGTAAAGGGTAAGAAATACACACTTATTCTAGCGAGAAATACAAATATTGTGTAGATTATTAGCACCATTAATCGGGACTTATTCCCATCAGAATGATAAACTTGCTCAAGGTATAAAAAGTAGAAGGGTCATTCCATCTCAAATCAACCAATGCTTCCCAGGTCACCCTCTCAGATCTACTTGAAACTTTCAACATGTATTTGTACATCCAATTCATGGACAAAAATGAAATATTTAGTCAGTATCTTCAGCACTTTGGAAAAAATTGGCTTTTTAAGTAAAGGGGGGTAATTTTGCAATTTCTGAATTTCGTCCTGAGGCCATGTTTAGACACTTATATCTCTTCAAGTATTGTTTCTATACTTCTGAAAGTGATATATATTATGTACTTTTACCTGTAGAGTACAAAAATGGTGCTTAATCAAGTGCAAAATTGTTATATTTAATTTTGTCTATAGACCTCTAAAAATCGAAAAATCTTAAATTTGTCATAAAATTTGCCAAATTTGAACATTATTTTTTTCAAAACCATTACATATTTAGAGCTCAAATTTATTTTACATTTATTTACATCTTGTAAGATTATTTTAAAGCAAATTTGAATCAAAAATCTCCTTTTCGGAATTCACAATCTTTGTTTAAATTAAGCAAGGTCTCAAAATTTTATGACAATTGCCTATGTTTGAACACCAAAATGGCCATGTCAAGAGTTCTCAATCTTTTTCAAATTTTGTACATGAATTCTACCACATGTAAAGATGACTTAATCAAAAATTTGTTTTGTTAATGAGCTTCTCCGTGGAGTTTGACGTAATTTAAGAGGTATTGAATTTTCAGTTCTCGGGGGCTATTACGGAATATTTTGAAGTTGGTTATGTCCCGGGGTGTGACTGTATATGCTTGGAATAGACTTAAAAGTCCTCATATTATGTATGGAAATAACATTTGAATATTAATTTGCATCATATATCAATATTTCAACAAAAATTAAATTTTACTTTAACTTTAAACATTTATTTTGTTGGTTACCTCGGTGCTCAAGTCATCATTGGTGACTGTATTAAACTGAATGTCTCAGGGTCCATATTCTTTTAGTAATGTTTAGGTGTTTAAATGCTTATTATTTATTATTTACATGGAAGCTTCTTTCTATAATTAAAACAGTTTTAGTTATTAACTTTAAGCATATAATTACATGTAGTAAAAATTTAATACCTTTTTTCGCTTCTACTTTAGTCTGCTAGTAGATGTTTCTATTAGCAAATACAATTCATAGTTAACTAATTAATCTTTTATATTAAATTTGAAAATTTATCATGTCCAACTTTTAGACCCATACATAATCCCAAGTCGATATTCGATATTCAATAGAAAAGTATAGGGGACAATTCTTTGAACGGTCATAACTCTTTTATTTTTAAAGATATCAATTTTGTGCAAATGATGCAAAAAAATTTAAACTTTCTTCTTTCATTTGATTGTTTTTAATTTTTTGTAAAATTGTAAAGTTTTGGTCCCATTTAAGGTTTTATCTAATTACTCACGTTATTATAAACAAAGAAGGGAAATAAATACCCATGCTGATACAAGTTGAATAATAAAGCCTTTCTGGTTCTTTGATCAAATTTGTGCAAATGACATGAAAAAGCCGTATGTTTCTATTTTTCGGAGCACATTTTAAATTTAAAATATCTTAATGAAGTTTTGGTCCCATTTGCACTTTTTTCCAAAAGTTTTGCATTTTTTAAGTATTTTTTTCTTAAATTTATAGTGTGCGCTATCGGATTTATGGACCCCTGGTGTGATTGTATAATACACTGCGCATAGCAAGGCACAGCGGGTACTTTTTTATGACAGGATAACCTTCTTGTCTCTGTTTTATTGATCACTATATGTATATATACATGTATCTGCCAAGTGATGTTATAATAAAGTTTCTGAAATAATTATAATGAAAGTGTTAGGATTCTAGGCAGGTTAGAAAATACATGCATGTAATTTATTTATTTATTCAAAAAATTATTGTTCGGGAAGATTTACTTGACTTTACGTATTACTGAAACAGTATCATAAACATATTACTTTATTCTTGCGGCATAAGGATAAATGAAAGATATCAATTGATTTTAGTTTACCTCTACCACTATACTAATAAAAATGTTAATACATTGAAAACTTTTTTTATTTTCTAGTTTACAAATCATTGTAGAACGATTGTATTAAAAAGGTGAAATATTAAAACAAATAAAACTGTTATACAAATTAATGCATGGCCATTTTAGCCCAAGTAAAATAAAGCGGCAGACGAAACAAAATAAAAGTTATTGGCGGCTTAACGATAACGATGAGGTTTGAATATTGTTTTAAAACTATTCATTTAAATTTAAAGCTTTTAAAACAATACATATAAGCCATTTCTAAATTAACGGATGGGCAATTAATAAATTCATATGATAGATGGGTACATAATTCTCATTTCTAACATATTTTGGTCATCAACAAATTATTTCAATCATCATTCTTGTTTTATCTGACTGCAGTGTATACAAAATGTCACCTTAAAAGTTGTGAAACATTTATCTATTTATTTGCACTTGTTGCACAATATAAAACATTTGTCTACTACGGATATAATTAATCCCCTGATATGACTTGAAAATCGTGACCTATGATCCTTATCTTATCTCATCGATCACAACATGGGGTCACGGCTTGTAGATTATATCATAGCAAAACAGACGTATCTACAATCAGGGCTATATGGCTGTATCATAAAGCGAAAGTCTTGATGGGTCTTAAAGTTGGGTATGTTTAATCATACAACCTTTCACTTTTCACAATATTACAACTGAACATTTGATGTAATTTAAACATCATAATATAATAATAATAATAATAATAATATAATCAACAATTAAAAAATTTATATGACTTTCAATAAGTTCTACACTTTTATATGAAGATAATTTAAATTGATTTTTAGTATGCATGAAAGAAGCATAAAACCAATGTTATAATATTCTTAAGCAATGTACATGCACTCCTTATGTCTAAGTAACAAGTTATAGTTATCTCCCTTTGTGTTAGTACAGTGAAACTATTTATCTGTGATCAAACAAAAAACATTCAAGTTTTATCACTTTTTACTAAGTGTTCAGTACAGGGAATCTCACTAAGACATTTTATCATGTAGGCACACAAATGACATTATCTTAAGAGTCCTGATAGCATCTGAAATGTCCCTGTAAAGAACGTCTCTCTGTAATACCTAAAGTTAATTTGTGTCCCAATTACAGATAACTATATCTTCTCATGTGCTCAAAAGTCCAGTGAAGACAACTTTTTTTGCACCCCTAGACATAAATTCAGAGTGGACATTTTTGATTTCTTGGTTGTGACATGCCTTGATCTTAGAACCATGAAAATTAAAAGTTGAGAGAAGCTATTGTTCCCTTTTATTAAAAGCCAAGTTAAAACTTTGTCAAGAAAACTGTCCACTGTACTTCATTGTAGGCAGGTTTCTCTACATACAGTCTTAGGGTGGCATAGGCGGATCTAGGGGGGGTCTGGGGGTCCGGACCTCCTGGAATTTCTAAAATGTACCAGTCCATTAGTGTATTTTCTGACTGTAAGCCGTTTTTAAGTAGCATGAAGCATTTTTCTCGGTGCTTAACATATATTTAATGGTTATGTATTTACTATTATTAATACGTTACTTTATTCTGTATAATGTGGTTGTGGTTCGAAAGTTGGGACCCCCCTAGAAAAAGTCTGGACCCCCACTTACCCACGGGTTTAGAATGGTACGGCCCTGCACTGGAGATTGTGTCTACCAAAACTGGTTAATTAAGACTGGCAAAAATATTTTTCTTTCATGATTGACAGCACTCTTATAGAGATTTTACGGTAATGATTGAAATATATTTTACCCAAGAACCAGATTTATACATTATGAATGTCTAAATTAAAATACAGACCTGCTATATTTCAGACCTGGACCCTGGACCAGGGTTTTGATTTCATCTGTTGTCTTCTTTGTGTATTAGTTAACAGGTTAAAGAGGGACATTTCAGGCTTGGGGAAATGTGGTCAATGGCAGGCCTGAAATAGTACTGGTATTTATAAAAAAGGTTCAGTGTGTCTTGATCAAGAAAAAAGTATAATACAGTAAAACCTCAATATCTGAATCCCTAGAGACTTTTTTAATAAAATCAAGTAATTTATGATCTAAAGAAAATACTGAAAAGTATTTAGCTTATAAGTATATAATCATGTATTTATTAAGGTTTTAATATGATGTTGATTCTGGCAGTTTTATCATAATGAATTAGGTGTCAGTGAACAGAATGTGCATTAAATATTTTAAGGCGAAGAATATTTTTATCTAAAAAATGTTTTTGAAAACATCAAATTTACAAAAAATCCAGAATCTTTGTATCCCTAATTAACAATTCATTTCTTAATTAAATTTGGAATCATTTTAGTCAATGCACTTTGCTTTCAGTGCAAAACATGTTCAAATTATCTACAAGAACTGAAAATTTATATCACGTTAAAGTGCCTTACAACTCAATGGAGAAGTAATATTATTACATGATAAAATATTAAATCCATGCATAACATGAGGGATATTATGATTTAAAGCCCATACTGTAATAACCCCAATGGTTACTTATAGTTCAATACCTCTTTAGCACCCAAGATTCCGAGAAGAAACTATTTTTTATTCTAGAAAGAAGCTTTTATATAACAAAAATATCTATGTACATGTAACTCAGTTTTTGCCTGCACACATCTTATCATTACTAAAAGAATATGGGCTCTGAGACATTCAGTTTAATACAGTCACCTATGATGACTTGAGCACCGAGGTAACCAACAAAATAGTTTTTTAAAGTTAAAGTAAAATTTAATTTTTGTTGAAATATTGATACATGATGCAAATTAATATTCAAATGTTATTTCCATACATAATATGAGGACTTTTAAGTCTATTCCAAGCATATACAGTCACACCCCGGGACATAACCAACTTCAAAATATTCCGTAATAGCCCCCGAGAACTGAAAATTCAATACCTCTTAAATTACGTCAAACTCCACGGAGAAGCTCATTAACAAAACAAATTTTTGATTAAGTCATCTTTACATGTGGTAGAATTCATGTACAAAATTTGAAAAGGATTGAGAACTCTTGACATGGCCATTTTTGTGTTCAAACATAGGCAATTTTCGTAAAATTTTGAGACTTGCTTAATTTAAACAAAGATTGTGAATTCCGAAAAGGAGATTTTTGATTCAAATTTGCTTTAAAATAATCTTACAAGATGTAAATAAAGGTAAAATAAACTTGAGCTCTAAATATGTAATGGTTTTGAAAAAAATAATGTTCAAATTTGGCAAATTTTATGACAAATTTAAGATTTTTCGACTTTTGGAGGTCTATAGACAAAAAAAGTAACAATCTGACACTTGAATAAGCACCATTTTTGTACTCTACAGATAAAAGTACATAATATATTTCACTTTCAGAAGTATAGAAACAATACTTGAAGAGATATAAGTGTCTAAACATGGCCTCAGGACGAAATTCAGAAATTGCAAAATTACCCCCCTTTACTTAAAAAGCCATTTTTTCCAAAGTACTGAAAATACTGACTAAATATTGCATTTTTGTCCATGAATTGGATGTACAAATACATGTTGAAAGTTTCAAGCATATCTGAGAAGGTGACCTGGGAAAATTTCCAAAAATTGGTTGATTTGAGTTGGAATGACCCAGAAAGATTTAAATAACAACAAAGTTTAACAAATGATATCAAACCTCTTTGATGAATCGTTTTAGTCCATTTTAATCCGAGACACTGATAAATAGAAACCTGATCACTGAAGGAACTCTAAAAAGTAACTGAATGAAAATTTGAAAATACGATATATAGCCTTTTCCCAACCCCCTTAGCAAGTCCCAGCACGTTTGACGACTGGGAGGGATGAACCGTGAGTCGTCGCTATAATTAGGATAGGTGAGGTGAGTCATTGGATAATTAAGTATATGTCATAGCGTTACTTGGGAGCGCATACGCGTCATAGCTATAATTTGGATGGGTTAGGTGAGTCATTGAATAATTAAGTACACGTCATAGCGTTACTAGTCATTTTAAGGATGGACCGAGGGGAGGGCCGTGAATCATTCTAACATTAGGGATAAGGCGAGTGAGTCAGCGCTATAGATAGGGTAGGGAAGGTGAGTGTAGGCTATAATTAGGGTAAGGGGATGAGTCAAATAACTAATTAGGGCAAATCAAATAACTAATTAGGGCAAATACGTCATAGCGTTATTAGTCATTTTAAGGATGGACCGAGGGGAGGGGCTGTGTCTCATTTCTAAAAATAACCATGGCGTCATCATATTAGGGATAGGTCATTGCGCAACAATGAGTCATTTTAGGGATGGGACAGTGTGACGTCATCAACCAACAAACCAACAAAATCTCCCCAACTGTCCGAACTATACTACTATTCTTCATCAATTTATATTCAAAATGGCTGACTGGCAGCCATATTGAATTTTTATTTAAATTACTGTATAGTACATGCATGCGGTATTTTACTCAACTCAATTTTAGCAAAATTTCGCTCCCAAGTCTTTATCGTTACAGTTGACTAGTACATGGATTTATTCTTGATGCAAATTCAAAATGGCAGACTGGCAGCCATCTTGACTTTGTTTAAATAACTGTATAGTGAGCTTATTTCATTACCAATTTTCATGAAATTTTGCACTCAATCTCTTCTTGCTGAAGTCTATTATGTACTGCTATTTTTCTTAATCAAATTCTTATTGTTGAACTTTTTTTTGATGTATTGATATTTTTTCAAATACATAATGGCTGACTGGCAGCCATTCTGAGTTTTTCTTTTTAAAAAGGAAATAATTTGATAATTTTTATACAGACTTTGAGAAAGTTAGCAAGTGTTTAAGTTGATGTGCTTGGCATTTTCTTAAGTGGAATTCAAAATGGCTGGCTAGCAGCCATGTTGAATTTTCTAATATCTTGTAAAGGAAACATCTTCTTTTCTCACCTCATTTTGATAAAATTGTGCTGACAAATTCTTGTTGTCAGATGCGATTTATATGTATTTTTTTCCTAAATTCAATTTCAATGGACCAACTTATAGTCATCTTGAATTTTTCTGTAATGTTGTGAAGAAAACATCTTATTTTGTTATAGCTAAATGAGATTTTAGATATTATTTTAACTATACTACTGGAAAAATAATGATAAGTAATCTAAGCTTTCTTATGGGGTATTTGTGAAATTCTTGATATGTTTTATTACAAGATATTGTGAATACTAATTGTTTGATTTATGTTACGTAAATTGCTGACTACCATCTTTAAAATTGCCTAATTTTTTACTTATTTATCAAACAATTACAAACACATTCTACATTTTGCATAACTTGTTACAACATGCTCATGATGAGTTTAAATGTGATCACTCTTTGTCTGTTGTTCCACTTAACATTCATAATGACCAAATGGTGTTCATATTCATGTAAAAATCATTTAAAATATGACAACTCTGTTCATTTTGCTGCTTCTTATCCAAAGAAAATTGTATTTTCGCTCTTTCGCCTTCCGCTCACACATGCGTACATCTTCAATAGTCTTCTGCGCATGTGTGAGCGGAAGGCGAAAGAGCGAAAATACAATTATACGACAGATCTACTCTGTCGTATGTTTGTCCCGCGAGGCGCCACACGAAAACACAATCATACGACAAATGTCTGTTTGTCGTATCATCGTCCCGCGGGTTGTGAGACGAAAACACAAAGATACGACAAAATAAAGGCAATAACACGACACGAAAATGTGTCGTATCTTTGTAAAAGTTTTGTCGTAAAAATACATTGTTGCATTGAGCTTTCACAGGCGAAAACACGACAAATGATCAAAATGTCGTATGATTGTGTTTTTGCGTGGCGCCTCGCGGGACGATGATACGACATAAATACCATTTTGTCGTACTTTTGTGTTTTTATGTGGCTCCCCGCGGGACAACATTACGACATGGCATAAATCAGCCACCATAGGTAAGGCTTCTGGGAGAATGGCTCTGTAGCATAAATAAACATCGAATTTACGTGAACCAGAATCTACTTCATCGCAGTCAATAATTACTGATTCAATAACATATCAAATTTTCATTTAACAGCAACAACTATCTGAGCGTGTGTACGACTATTATTTGATGACGTCAGCCTACCAATCAAAGTGCTCTTCATCTTAAACGTTTGTGAAAAAAACTATTAAGTTAAATTTACCTGACAAAACTACATAATAAGTAACACATTTAAGATGAAAAATTTACGCGTTGGTGCCATGAAAACCATGTGTCACTTAGCTATAATCCCCTAAGCCAGAATATATACATTTCGTTATTTGATTTTATTTCCATTTAAGATACAAACAAAAACTTTACATTTCGATGTAAAAGAGAAATGTTATCTAGATGTTTTTGAAACTCTTAACATCAATTGTGAAGTAGTTAATGATGACCAGCGGTCAGTTCCTCATGGTGAACGATGTACAATAGAAAATATGAATGAAGAACCACCACGTGTGGAAGAACTTATATGTAATAATGGACATTGGTCAGGAACAGACTATACAATAGGTATGTTTATGTTTTACATTGTTAAGGTCAGGAACAGACTATACAATAGGTTTCACAATGTTTCACATTTTTAAATGATAAGCATAGATAATATTGCACATGAGGGAACGAATAAGTAACTATTTTTAATACTTTTAATAAACGTGCACGTGCATTTCTATTTCATTACATGTTAAAAGTAGTATAGTGTAAATTCACAATTACGGTTGTTTCTTAGTATAATTGGCCTTTTTTGGCGCAGCTGTCTAAGCCAACTTTTGAACTATATTTTTAACCAATGCTCTTTGCTCTACTATTCCTGCTTGTCCAAAGAAATTCTCCTCGGTAGAGATAAGTGAATAAATATTTGATATTATTAGATGTCCCAAAGTAAAGGGAAAATGTACAGTTTTAGGTCACACTTTGACCGGCATTTGGGTCAAAATGTCATCAAGGGCAAAAAATCAACTTGATTCCTTCATACAGATTTTGTTTAATTTTCTTCCTAAATTCGAGCTATGAATCAATTATATTAATTTTACAATGTGTTTATTCTTCGAATTAGTAATATATGATTGTTTGGTTGCTTGGTTACCGTCCTTTAGTGCATTTTGGTCGCGAAAACATTGTGAAAAATTCATTAAATCCGCAACTCATTATTTATTTTTCAATATGCAGTCCCGAAAAAGTTAGATTTGCGGTCCCTACGGTCCCAAATTTTCAATATGCGGGCCCCAAAAGTAATATAGGTTAAACGTTTTCGATATACAGGTCCAATAAGAAAGTTTAGTGTACGGAATCAAATTTCAATATACAGACCCGAAAAGAACGTTAAGTATACGGTTACAAATTTTCAATATGCGGGTCTAGAAAAAGTTTAAGGTCCCATAATTTCAATATGTGGATCTCGAAAAAATTACTTTACTTATTTGGTAATTAAAATAAATTAAGATTATACCATACACATTTATACTTCAAACGAAATGGATCCTTCACAGCGCCGAATATCTTTTTTAAAGATATTTCTAGTTCTATTTTACGGACACTACTGGATTATGTCAATATATGTAATATAAATGAAAGACGATGGATTGATAAGGTGTACAGGTGTTACTTGACAGTTCTTCAAATCACTATTGAAATTCATATCCCTACCTAAAAAAACCTGAAAATAAATTAACAATTTGTTGCAACTTATGGAATAAAAAATATGTGCATTAAAATCTCTCCATTAGTGCTATGTTATTTTAAATAAAGTATTTAAGAAAAACATACAAGTGAAGAGCAATATAATCTGAATTATCAAAGTTATTTATATATACATTTTATACGCCGGCTTACAAGTGAGAAAATTTACATGAATCGGTGATTTCTATTCCAGAGTAAATGTTAAGTAGCATATCCATTGTTTTTATCATAGTTGCCAAGTAGTTTGTTTGCGTTCTTTGATTTTATTAAATTCCAATGCACACGAAAAACGTTTTGTTCCGTCGGTACATTGATTATTTTAGGTCAACATATGTTGTCGGTTGTTTATAAAGCATTTCCTTGTTGGTTGAGGTATATTAACGTGATAATGAGATTCTTAATGCCTTATGACTAACATTTTACTTTCAGCTGAATCAAGACATAGGCGGTTAATTGAAGTGATTGGATTGATACTTTCTGGGATTGGTGCCGGTCTTAGTGCAGCTGGTTTGATTTGTACTTTTGTTTGTAAGTATATAACATTTATTATTATTAAATGTTGCTATAAATTAACAAAAAGAGACAAAATACAGAAGAGATTAGAAAAGAACAGAACGTACATGTTACTTCGTAAAGTATATACTTGATGTATCTTGTTAAAAATAAATCAAAGTATATAATATATAGCCACTTGACTACAAATGTACACTCTCAAATACACCCACACGCACATCCACACACACACTACCACCCCCTCATTCTACCACTCACACTAAGCTCTGATTCTACTCGCCTATTCAAATGCTATAATAAGGATATAATTATTAAATATTCTGACATAGGCACGTGCGTTTTCAGTCTATATTTAACGTGACGTTATCTATGCATTAACAATGAACACATACACGGCTGTCATAATTAGGGCTGTGGATCGTTGAACAAGTGGCGATCCGATCCGAACACGATTAATATGACGCGCTCTACGAATCGAACCACGAATCACAAGTTAATGGTAAAACATACTGGAATTCATGTAATAACAAAAGTAAGTGAAAAATACAGAAGCTTTTACTATATGGGAAACCATGTACTCCAAACATTACTATGAGACGTTTTATGGGTATTTTCAGTGATGACATTTTTGCTCATATGTGTATCAATCGAAATTTTGACACAAGATAATTCGGTCCCCGTTGTAATTAAGCTGAAAATGTTCTTTCATTGTTTTCCAAAACTAGATCCAAAACGATTTCGGACGTGACGAATATTCGCACTCTATTTTCTGGTCGAAATCGCGAATAAACGAGTACTCAGATACTCGCAGCAGCCCTAGTCATAATTTACTCCCACGATAAATGAACTTTGTCGAAAACAGTGCCTGTGTTTATGAATGCATCGACTTAGTCCGTTAAAAATCTGTCAGTAAATTTAAAACATGTACTTATCTTATCACGTGAAGGAAAATGGTCAAAATTGAGTTTAAAACGATTCTAGCATTTAGACCCTTGTACAATTAAAGAAGACTCACTTCAAGATGTTTGGTCCCCGCATTTCGTAATTAAGATGGATCATTTCATTCAGTGCTTTATCAGACGTTTATACCAGCCATTATAAAAAATACAAAATTTGACAAGTTCAAGCCCACTTGCTTTGTGTAATCTTGCAAGTTTCAAATCCAATGCGCCGTGTTGTGTTGATTTTTGGAAAATTCATTCTCCCTTGACACGCATTCATAAGTCCAATATTTAACAAATAATACATGGCCATGAGGGCAATATGCAAGTCTACGGACTGGTTGGTCAGACTGAGAAAGGTATCCGAAGCGCAGCTGAGTGCCATATAGCACTTCCGAGGTCTGAACAACCAGTCCGTAAACTTGCATATTGCCCGTAAAGCCATGTGTTATTTGTTATATTATACCGAATTTAAATCCTTTCACCACTCATGTTGCAGACATTTTACTACGAGAATAATCATGTGTTTTCAAATAATTATCTTATTCCTCATTATGTCAAATATCTAAAACCCCAGTCTGACTTTCATTTTCACGCAACGTAGCAAGATAACATGCTCTTCTTGTTATATATCATTTTTGTAAATCGACTTAGTCATTTCGTCTGTTTGTGTTGCCGTGCAATTAGCACAACATGGAGGTCGAGTTAAATAAGACTGGATGCCGTCATAAACGGTCAAAATAAAATTATGGACTGGCTAGCCGGTCAATATGCAATTTATGGACCGGAGACGTCACATTAAATATAGAGGACGTTATGCAATTATGATGTAATATACATGTATATCCAAACTTTTTTTGAAAACTTTTCATTATAATAATTATTGTCTGACACATTACTATCCGGTTCATGCCTCAGTCCCATAAAATTGTGGCTTGTTACGGACCCTTACGTGCAGACAGTCGTAGGCCGTGGAAAGCCTTGCGTATCAAGATGACGGTACGCACATGGTACAAAACAACATTCCCGTACGGAGCCGTAGTTGGAAGTCATGTATGTTTTATTCATACTCGGCCACGATTGTGTTCATAATTTGACTTTGAAACTGATACGTGTAGCCTGGGCTCATCTCACGGACCCTTGTAATAACGTAACAGTCCGTACGGGTACGCAAGACTTCGTACGGGTCCTTGCGGAGCTTGATCGCACGGCGCCCGTACGGTGCCCTCATGGCTATTTTCATGTTTATGGTACGGTAGCTTAACTTCCAACCCTTTAGCTGTATTTTTGCAAAGTCGAAATGTTTGCTTATTTTGCGACGCCATTTTTTTTAATTTTTAATTTTTTTAATTGAGATTTGAATGTTTTATCTTCGATTTCAAAATACTACGTAAATTGTGTAAGTCTATGCTATTTTCGATATTTGCACTGGGATGTAAATTTCAACAGCATGGCATTTCTAAATGTTAATATAGTTCTACAAAACATTTATTTCCTAGTTATGTATTTTGCAATGTTAAAATCGTAATAACAGTTATCCATACTTTACCCGATATCAAAATACAGCCACTCGTTTGATGCGCTAATTAAAGCACTCGTTATTTAATCATACGCGCATCAAAGCTTGTGCGTATATTTTGATAAACGATAAACGTTAAAATAATGACAAGTGTAATTAATTTCGTACATATACATTTTCGCTAAATTTATTATTTCTGCTCAATTCTTAGATTGCATGAGTTGAGTGAACATATCATCACTTTGTCGAACAAAATTATAACGTTTACAGCTCTATGTTTAAAACCAAATATTGTCTCAAAATGTTCTTGTTACGCTTTTCATATTGTCATAAATATTATTAGGCACGCATTTATGATTACAGTAAGATTTTTTGGATTACATGTAAATTAAAAAAGCACTTAACTAATTGATTATTAAATAGTTTGTCAGACTGTATATTAGTTTATATTTTTTGTCTCGCAAATTTCCATGGCTGCCCTAAATGTATATTGTTATGTTAACCATAATAACATATTCTGCAGGTTTTACGGGTGGTGGTTCCAAAACTCTACATCCGCCTGAATTCCCTGAAGATTGCAAACCTTGTGAAATTCATGATAGATACTATGTTAATCCGGGTGAAACTAGTATTAAAATAGATTGGACAGTACCTTCTGTTACAGATAAAGACGGAGACAAGCCATGGTTAGTACACACTTGTATTTGATACCATCTGTCCCTTAGAGGTATCACAGGTCCCAGGTCAGAAGACACTTGTCCTGACCCTAAACTGAGACATCACAGTCACCTTTAATTATATGTAGATACGTATGTTCCTATTATTGCCATAATTGTAATTTGTATTAATAGTCTTTAAGACTCATAAGTTTATCAACATTCTCCGAAACTATTTGTTGAAAAAACCCTGATTAGATCAACCTTAAGCGAGAACAATATTAAACATAATTTTGACATAAAAATGCTGAGCATTCTTAAAGCAAATCTATGCATGTGGTTAAATCAATTTGCAAAGTGGTGTTTTTTAATCATTGTAAATTGTGTTTTACTGTATCTAAAATGCATATTGTATAATTCTATGCATCTTATTTTTTAGTATGTAAATTTATATGAGAAGTCAAAGTGAGTTTTTGTCACATTTCGGAGTTCTTCTTAAACATATTATAAAACGTTTGAATATATTAAATAGTTTTAATCATCAAAACATTGATAACGTTCAGAAAATGAAGCATTAGTATATTATTTTCCCTGTGTTCGTAAATCATTGTTTTTGTAATGCTTAAAGTGTAAAACAAACTGGTGGTAAAAGCAGAGGAAGCAATTTTCCAGGATCAGTTGCGGGAATTACTTACGACATTCGATATGAAGCTAGAGACAATGACAATCTCAAAGCATTTTGTTCTTTTTATTTTGCGGTCTATGGTGAGTATAGAGTATATAAATCTATTCGATGAAAGTATTGAAGAGTAAAGTATTAATTGTTTGGTTTTCAACCATTGGCGGACGTACACAATTTTGGAAATATAGCGGTTGTTGTTTCAATAATTCTATACAACGGTCTTACAATCGTTTTTGTTAAACGTTAGTTTTTGTAATTTTCAAGTAACTGGACACGATCGTTATGACGTTTTAACGATATATTTATTCTTGATGTGAAAGCTTCCAATAATTTATTTACATAATTATTTTCTTGATTAAGGAAAGTTGTCGTTTATTTTTAAATTAACAAATGACTAATGATTGGTACATTTAAATGGAAACTTATCATATTTCATATGTTAAACATTTTAACCACCGTATGTCATATATTCGTAAAAGAATGAATTTTAAATCATTATATTTGATATGTTTGATTACACAGTTAAAACGTGTGAGGCACCAGCTTGGCCGGACTATGGTAAATTAAAGTGTTATGATAAAGAACATAAAGTGGGAAGTAAATGCCAGTACTCATGTAATGATGGCTATAAACTGACCGGAAATGGTGAAGTGACGTGTCAAACAACACTAAAATGGTCTACTGTACCAAATTGTGAAAGTTAGTATAATGTTATAAAGACATAGTGATGTTAATAATATTAGCCCCAGTAATTAATTTAAGTAGATGTTTACTCTTAAGTTGTCTAATCGAGATAATACTTACAATTTCTTTTAATTTTCTCATCATTGTGCAATATTCCGTTTACATCGCGAATGCTAGTGGACTTACATTAATAAAAATATCAGGTTATCGTCAAGAATACGATCATTACTTTAATGTGCTGATGGGTGATCAGTGTCGATGTAACCGTCAACGTCTAATTGCATGTCATTTGCAATAAGGCTATGATTATGATATTATCTTGCGTTCATAGCACCAGCAATATAAACATGACATATTTTTTTAAAATAAATAATGATGTTTGAATAATTGAACTATGTCGACGAATTTTCTTGTGCGACATAAGTAACATCAAAATAAAAGAAAGCGAAAAAATCTCACTTAATCAAACAATACAATTTAGCTGACTTCTAAGAGCCAGTATTATCTGTATCACTTATCTGTGCTTTTCTGCCTTTCAGTTGTGACCTGCGATCCCCCAGACACCTTGGCAAATGGCACAGTGACTTGCGAAGATGCAACATATTCTTATGGATCTACGTGTTCTAGAGAGTGTAATAAAGGGTATGATCGTCGAGGACCATCATATACTAAATGCTTAGCTAATAGATCGTGGTCATCATTTAATATGACAACTTGCTTTGGTAAATATTTCAGATATTTAACACAACTGAAACAGACACTTTATTATCCATTTTATGCATTTCAAATGCCGCTTTTATTACCTTAACTAATTATGTCCTACTACATCTGTAGCACCTCCGTATTATAATGGTTAAAACGTTATTATTAACAAATTACACATATTAATGTCTGAATATAATATTTATTGAAAGAGGAACCTTTTGCTTCCATACCCGTAATGATTCAAACTAATTTTATTGGCATTCTTTATGTTACGATACATTTGAATTGTTTTCGATTAATTTGTTTTACAAGAAGTAATTTTGAAAATCTTTTAATTCGGATCTGAGTGCGTAGTTATTACATTTACTGTTGGCACAATCTAAAACAACACATATGCTGCATTTATGTTAAGTGTTACAACAGTTTATATTAATTAATACATAACACAAATCGTCCTTTAAATAACTGACCCGTAAACTGGAGCCTCATTTACGCAATAATATGACTGAAATAAATCTCAAGTATTTCCATTGTTGAATGTGTAGTTGTAACATTTTATGTGTTGAAAATAATTGGTGTTTTTTACGCTGGTATTATGAAAGAAGTTATATTTATAGATACCTCGCCGCCAACTTTAGCGTGCAAGACACCTCAAGTATTTTACGCAAACAGAAATTCACATAATACATCTGTAGCCTGGATAGTTCCAACGGCAACAGATAGGACTGATCCCAATCCTAGCATCAAACAAACATCGGGACCCTCCATGAATGGTATATTAAATGTTGGAAGTAAATATGTTGAATACGAAGCCATTGATGTTGATAACAAGAAATCTAAATGTAAGATAGAACTTCAAATAAAAGGTATGTTATGAGTCAACAATAAAGATGTGTTAATGAAAGCAACTTTGTTGTATTTTTATGTAAATTGCATAATTCTCAATACAGTTATTATTATTTGTTTATTTATCATTTTATATTTTGAAAACTATTAAAGATAAAGTCACATTGAGATTTCTGAAAAGAAAAACTTCTACTCCAATGTCAACAGGCAATAGTTATAGATCGGCAAATAACCAATAATACTATCATATTTTGTTTAATACATTTCAGATATCACATGTGGACATCCTAAGGACACATTACAGGACAAATATCTTAACTTTGAATGTTCTGATGCATTGTACACGTGGGGCGTACGATGTAACATTTCATGTCTTGCTAATCTACCATTGAATGGAACTGATTTTATTATTTGTGAAAGAAATGGAACCACTGGCGTATGGAGCTGGGGAAATAGTTATATGCCATATTGTAGAAGTAAAGTATTTATTTCACTAAGATAGCTTCCAATGCAGCGTTTTGTTAATATAAGAAATACTTAAATAATTGATGAGAATGAAAAAAAAAATCAACGTATTATTAAAATAGTTAAACTTTTTTTTAATACACACATGAATTATTTTTTTAACCATAAAAATGAAAATAAGTTTTCAAATATTAATCATTGGAATACTCTTAACATATGAGGTTATTATATTCATATTTAAAAATTCCCGGGCGGGGCATACTTTCGTGGAACTTGGTTATGAAATTGTTTATTCGGCCACTATCTATACCACCAATGATTATAAGTTATGTAGCGCAGTTGTCAGCTATGCCAAAGCATATGCTTATTTGTTAGTTAACAGTCAAATCCAGGGATTTAGCCTTTCCAGGAGGAATGAGTAGGTTGACTGATCGCCGTTATATGCGTTATATGACAATGTGTTGCTACGGCGTTAAACCCAACATACAAACAAAACTAAATCAAACTGTAAATGACTCAATGAAAAATTTGATGCTTTATGTCTGTTAAATTATTTAGTGTCAAAAAATAATTATCATTTAAACGAACTGTAAAAAGATATATTTTTGTCTGACTTAAATAAAAACACTAAATTGGGTGTTAATACTGTTTCAAATAGATTACCGATACAAAATATTTTTCCAGTTACCTTCAATCGACAAGAAATTGTTCTGATACGAGCCGTTCACGATGAGCAGCGTATAAAACATAAGTTTCTTTTCCAATCCAGATCTTGTTTTTCTAAATATAATAACTACCCGTACACATCTCTATGATGACATGCCGTACATCGAGTTTGCTAATGTTTATATATATGTCGAGCGATGCACAATGCCTGATTCATAGGACGTGAGCTTTACGAGCAGACAGTGTCAATTAAACATTGTTAGAGCGGTAGAAGTCTTACAACCGTTCTTTAAGAGAACTGTATACACAAACTAATATACTACTCCAAATATGTAAGAATTAACGTGGATATCTTCAATTTGAATGATACCAATTTAGAAATAACCATTCTAATGGTGAAAAGATGATATTTTGGATTATCTTTTATACATGTCTTTTACTCGAATATTTTCAGAGATTGCTTGTCCAGACTTAAATGCACCAATTAATGGAGCACTTGTGTATGACTCAGTACAGACCAGGCCAGCTGTTGCTCAAATGTGTAATGACAAATATGATATTCCGGATTTAGGCAATGCAGGATTTACGGGAATCTTTCTTTGTCTGGACAAAACGGGATGGGTTCCTATTGACTATGCACCAGACTGCATTGAAGGTAAAATAAAATTTTAGTTTAAAAGATAGGGAAAGCAGTCCATGTATAGAAGATTGATTTTGTAAAAAGCGGCTTAATTTTTTAAAAGATGTCAAGAATAAACTACTTACAAAAAGTCATTAGTAAAATAGATGAGATAGAATAAGACAAAAACAAATATTAAAGAGATTTTTCTTAATATCTTTTGCATTCTATTTGTCGTTCCAAAATAAATTTTAAACAGTACACATTACTGAAAAAATATATCAGATATATAAATCTGGTGAATGCATTATAGCGCGATAGGACCTTTCTGTGTTGGTGCGCCGTAAAACCCAAACAAACAAACGATTGCATTATACCATTTATTTGATCAGCTTAATGATGTGTCGTATATTATGTTAGACATTGTTTATATAAATTGGAGCAAATTCAACTTGGCAATTCAATCTTAAGTGTGTATCAGGATTTGAAATTGAAAAAAATCTATGAAGTGGGTGTGGTTACTTAAAATATTAAAATATCCATAAATTCCAAACAAAATTGATATATTTTGTAAGTTATGCATTAAATGCATAGATGTGATAGTGAAAATATGAAAAAAACTCAACAAATAAGACATTTAAAAATAAATAAAAACATTTAACCTAATCTTGAAATAACCCTCCGAACGTCACTCGAAACACATAATTAAAGTTCTTATTTCATAAATGCAAATGTTGATATAGGTTGTCCATGTTACATATTACAATGTCTTAGGGAGCATTACACAAAACATATTTCCAAAATGTAAATTTGATAATCCATCCCAACTCAAACATTACACGTATTTAATTACAGTTTACACACAAGTGCCTAGTGCAATTTTCCCATCATATTGTTTGTTCTATGTATGTCATAAGAAGGAAAAAAATCAACAGGCTCTTGTGGTAAATTTGTAAATAAAATCATGTAATCATGTGTTGTGGTGAATTATCAAATTTACATTTTGAAAACACTTTTTCTGTGATTCACTCTAAGACATTGTAAAATGTCTTATGTAATTCTATAATTATTTGGAATAATCAAAAAGAACTTAAATTATGAGTTTTGACCGACGTTCTGAAGGCCATTTCTAGGTTAAGATAAATGTTTTCATTTCTTTTTAAATGTCTTATTTGTTGATACTTTTTATATTTTCACTCTCACATCTATACACGTAATGCATCACTTACAAAATATATCAAAATTATTTGGAATTTATGGATATTTTGATATAGTTAGTTACCCCACCCACTTGATAGATTTTTTCATTTCAACAAATGATAGATCCTTAGATATGTTAATGTTTTCTATGGTTTAGTTGCTGATTCCCGATATTTAAATCTACCCGGAGAGATTTATTACTACAGTGGTGACTGTGGCAACGAAGAAACTAATGAACAAATAAGAAACAACTATATAAACGTTCTTGAATCAAATGTTTTGTTGAAAAGCGTCTGTCCAGAGGGAGAGCAATGTGCTGTGAATGAGGTTGTCATAGTATGTGGTCCAATTCAAAAGAGACGAAAAAGAAATACAAGGCATTCAACATACGAGCACATTGATACAAATGTAGAAAAGAGAAAGCGATCATTATTCATCATGAAAACTAAAGGTATATTCCATAAAACGCTGAAGACTATTAAGTTATTTATAATTGCTAAACAATTGTAAATCTAATGAAACTTCTGCAAAAACTGTACGATTGGTCATTTTAGCTCTTAGCTAAATTCTGAATGACAATTTCTGTGTTCCAGTTATGTACAGACACTTATATCGTTATATTGAAACTATAAAAACAAAGAACATATTTTTTGTGGTATGCATTTTAGCAAGTATATCAGTAGGCATATCAGTACCTACAAAGAGAGCATTTTAAGTTCCAAACAGAAGCACTTGACCCTGAACTGATGTGCATAACAGTTGAAGTAACCAATAAAAGCTTAACTTAATCATTGTTACGTTATATTCCTTATTGCAGGTCAATATTCTAAAGCAAATCAGTTACTTACATCTTTTTTAGATTCTAATTGTTGGTCGTAAAAACGAACTAAGATTATTTCTATTCTGTTACAGAAAATTCATCACGTGATTTAGTAAAACGCCAGGCTAGAACTCACCGGCTTGTTGTTAAGTTTAATTTGGTTGTAAACATCACAATTCATAACAATGAGACGCTTAGAAAGAAAATGGCTTACTATGACAGTATCATAAACAATATGTCCAGTGCTGTTAACAATTCGCTGAATGATGGAACCTTAGATATTGACAATTTTACAACAGACGTGGATTCATGGAAACCTCCTAAGTACGGCAGTTTAGGATGCAGTTCTGGATACATTTTAGATAAGACTTCATGCAGTAAGTTTTGAATAAATATTTTTTAAGTTTATTAACTTTTTGAAGCAAAGGCACTCAATCAATATTATAGATTTTTTAAAGGTATTAAAGTAAATTCACTGAAATTATTCCGAAATTTTCCACGACTGGAGAACGAATTTGGCGTTATTGATATGAAATTTTGGTACGCATGAACCGATGACGACTAAGAAATAAGAATGTTATTGTTTTACCCACAAGCATTGTCCATATCACTTTATTTCGGGGAACGTTTATAACGCCTCTTGTGAAACCACTTGGTGTGTGGTATGTTAGAAGAAAATGTTTCAATAATAATGATTTTCTACTGGAAACTAAAACTTCAATTACTTGTTTTCAAATGTTCATAACTATAACATGCTGCAAAGTCACTGATTTTTCATCGTTATGGTTATGAGTTCCACATTGATTTTTCATATTATTCTTTATTATTATGTACATATCTGTTTCTACCTCTTTAAGTCATAGTCATGAGTTTTGTTATTATAGAACCATGCCCAGCCGGTCATTATCTAAATGAATCATCCGGAAACTGTCAACAGTGTCCCATTGGACAGTACTATAAGGGCGAAGGTAGCACCGATTGTTTGATGTGTCCAACAGGATATACGACCAAACAGATTGGCTCCAAATCTATAGACAATTGTACAGGTGAGCATTATTTCTGATGTAAACAAAGGAGGATGTGTGTATGAGTGTGTGACAGTTAGAGAAAATACAATCACATGCGTTCATATTTTGTTTTATGCCATTTTTTAAGCATAACAGTTTGTCTGATTAAAAGTCTGTAAAATTGTAAATGCATTGTTATTTTACTTGAATGATTAAGGATATTAATGTTTTACAAATCTTCGCTTATTGGCTGATATATAATTTATATGTACATTACACAAATGTTGATGAAATCAAAACCTTGTCCTATCTAATATGTGATTTTTAATAAATAAGATTTTAAAACAAAGACGACATTATTTAATTTCTAGAACTATGCCACCCTGGATCAGCTTCCCCTGATGGAATGTTACCATGTGCTGTATGCTTGTACGGTGAATATCAAGATGAGTATGGTCAAACATCATGTAAACAATGTCCAAGTGGTACTACAACAAATAATACAAATACGACTTCTAGCCACGATTGCCAAGGTAACTTTAACAAATACGTTTTTTTGAGATACGATTATTGTTTTAAATAAACTTAATAAGATTGCCTACTCAATTGGAATTATATTCCACTGGTAGTCATATTTTAAATACTTCTTGTTTTTTTTTTATTTTGTTATACCCGGTAAACATATTGAACGTGGAAATAGAAGCATTTTTTGTGGAAGAAATCAGAACCATAAATTTCGGATTAAATTGTGTTAGATAAAAAAATTAAAATTATTACAGATTTTGATGTCCTCATAGAGGAAACAGAAGGACAAATTTCTCTGGCCACCTTACCATCTGATATAAATGATATGTCTCTGTCTTTCTGGGTGAAACGTTACGATGAACAAGCCTCATTGTTTAGTCTACAAGTGCAATCTGAAGGAACTGACACTATAAGTTTGTATCTGACAGAAAATGTCAGAATTCACATACCGTAAGTAGTTGATTAATTGCTGTTTATAATTGTAATTGTACATGAATTTGTCTAACGAATTGTAATTAATGTACTTAATAAAAAGTCGTAAGAATCAGCTTTTATATTCAGCAAGACTCTTTTAATGTTCATCGCTGACATAAAAATTAAAGTTTATACTGTAATAGTAGCTGCTAAATAGAAATATCAAAAAAGATTAAGCTTTGCATGAATTCAAACTTCATAAATTCTAAGTAAATCATTACAAATGGATGCAATTATTAAACAGGTGATACTTTCGTTTTTTGCAGTAACCAGATTGATGAAATTGTTGCTATATTAAGTTCTACTACATGGACAAACGTTGTTGTTATTTTGTCCAGTTCAGATAATTATGTTAATGTATATATAAACGGAAATCAAATTTATACATCATCAGTTTCTATTAGTGCTCCATTGATTACAAATGGTGAAATTATATTGACAGCTAGTGCCTCATCAGGTTAGTACTTTCCCATACTAAGACTCATTCTGGTATATTAAATGTAATATTCAATCTAAATATTACAAAAAAAACTTTGGGCATACATAATTCTAGTGTATGAATATATTAACAATCTACAAATATTTGTGTGTATCGCATTTGATTTCTTTTCTTCGAGCTCTAAATTTATCGATTGCATGATTCAATCAGATTAATATTTCATTGACACTCAAGATTATGAAATATTTAAAATGATTAACTCGTTGAAATGTTTCAGGCATATACATTGCTGGACTCCATCTATTCGACAAAGCCATCATCACGTCAGAAATCACTTTATATGCATCATCATGCTATGTGGTAGAAACTAATGACGTCATAGATATGGGAGTGTTCCAAAATATAGATAAAACTGGAATAACTGTTATTTCTTCGTCTAGTTGTGATGGTATGAAACATATTGTTGATTTTATTAGTTTTAGGCATACTTAATATTAGATACAACTGAACAGGATCTGTGATATAAACAATATGGTACGCTCACCTTGCACCTCAGTGGATATAATACATTCACACAACGCGTATTTTAGCTGGGCTATTTATGGTTTTCACCTTAAGCATGAGCATTTGAACATTCTATGAAAGTTTACCGAATTCCAACTTGATCGAAAAACTCTATACGCATTTTCATTGGTTGAAACGATCACATTACTGCTATGATTATGAATAGACGGGTAAACAACGCCATATATGGTTTTGTCATTCAAGTAATGAATGTTATCGCGTATCACGTCATATATATCGTGGCTTTACTCAATATCTAAAATGAATATGCTCCATGTTAGAAGTTAAAATATCACAGGTTTACATGTAAAAAGATCAATGTTTACTTCTTTGTAGGGAATTTTCCATTATTTAACTAATGCAAAACTGTCCAACATCCTTGCATATCGACATTTGAATTATAGGCGAGAGAAAAGAGTCGTTATTATTAATATTATGTCAACTTTCAAAGCAGAATGGAAACACACTTTAAACGCTGTAAATGCAAAATTACAAACTTGAACATTTTGTAAACTGTACTTTTATAAAAAAAACAATTAATAGATATCAGAACAGATCATATAGTTGTCTTTGATTGTTTCAGCTGATGACAAATGCGACCCAGATCCATGCAACGGACATCGTTGTATGAACGGACAGAACAGATACACGTGCTATTGTTCCTCAGGTTGGTCAGGTGATAACTGTACTGTACCACCTGATTATTGTATTGATAATTCTTGTGAGAACGGAGCCACGTGTGTTAGTCTTATTACTAATTATACATGTGATTGTTTAACGGGATTTACTGGATCAATGTGTGAAGTTTCTCCTGGTAAGTCACTTGTCATCTTTGTATTTACAACTTACGATACATAAAAGGACATTGTCCATCCACGGGTGATTGTTAAAGATATCCCTTCCTGTACAATAGATCGATTTTGTCAATTATATGCTTGTGCGAGATCAAAAAAAGCTTTGTGTTGTAAATTTGTAAATTGAATCCATTTATTTACAATTATTCGAGATATGTTAGTGCCACGCACTCAATAAGTATGTGATCAAGAGCAATGAGAGAAGAAAAACATATTATTTTATAAGTTATTACATATACTTTCATTAGTCAATACAATATATCGTTTTATTTGATTATTGCGGAAATAGCAAATTAGTTATTCTAAAAATGGATCGTACTGTAATAATTTGTAATCATAATAACAGAAAAAATGTCAATACTTTTATCTAGTTGATGGAGGCTGGTCGGAATGGACTGTTACTTCATTATGCAATAAAAGATGTGGTACAGGAATTCAAAACAGAACTAGATCATGTAACAGTCCGTCCCCAGATCCTTATGGTAATTACTGTGTTGGTGACAGTGAAGATAAGATACCTTGCAACACACAACCTTGTCTTGGTAAGAAACTAAGAAATTACTCACCACTCAGTGTAGTTAACACATCCTACAATCTTTAACCACCAAATTTTGTCAGGAAATACTTTTGAATGATTTTTTTATTGCAAATGTATTTTCATAAGACTATTGTTTGCGTTAAGTCGATTAACAAGATAAAGCTCCCTATATGAAGTCCGTTCTGCTATTAAGAAAGTCGATTTTGATGGACTTTATGTTGTAACTGTCCAATTACAAGTTTACACAGAAATACATTCTATACATTATCGTACAATTATCTTCGAAGAGGTTTACTTCACATTGATTTACAATATAAAATGTACCAAACAAATACTATTATAATATTAGTATAATACCTTGCTGTGGTCTGCTCTTCAGCAAAAAAATTGTTTTATTCAGAATATTAGGTACACATACCTCCTACCTAACACGAATATTTACAACATAAGCATAATACGTCAGTTATTCTTGTAAAGATAACAATATACGAGATGCATTACCGATTGATGCGTTTTGTTTAAATGACGAAGTGTAGACCAAAACGTAATCCGTACCAAAATGTCAAACAGATCCACATGAATTGTGTTTGAAGATGTTAAAAAACTATATCCAACTTTATATTCATCGTCTAATACATAACTCAAGATATCTGTATGATTTACATTACCAAAAGAAGGATGCAAAACCATTACCATTCATTTATCACAAAAAAATTATTGTATTTATATCATGCGTGCCTCAATTATGTTTTTGCGTTGTTCACGTTTATTTCATTCCTTATATTTTCAGTTTGTGATGATCTTGAACTAAAAGCTGGAACACTGACTAACTGCAGCACAGTCGCAGATACTGATGATCAGTTATGTACAGTATATTGTGAAGTTGGTAAAATTATGCAACCTGGATATCCTATGACTGTAAACTATATTTGTGGTCCTTCTAATTTATATGAATGGAACGCTACAGAACTTATGCCATCATGCGTCGGTATGTAATATTCCTGATTCTATATGAAAGTAAAACAACAATCAAATACATTAAATCTTTATTTTGATAATATCTACATTATGATAAAACAAGCAAGACAGCTTTGACTGTTAGTTGAAAACCAACTCACAAAATTTCATCATCAAACAACTATTTTAGTTTACACTTGGTGTATTGTTTTGAGGAAAAATGTTGTATAGCTGTACATGTACAAATTAAGTTGTAATTACTGTTTCAGACGCATCTGGGCCTAAGTCTCTGTCAATATCAACGTCTGTCAAGTTTAATAGAAGCGTAAGAGAAGATGACAAACCTGCTCTTATCAACTCAATTGTAAAAAACTTTCAATCTACACAATGTTCAGATGAATGTCAAGTTAATATAAATATATCGGATACCGGGATAGCTACAATCTCCTACAGTATAGATTTAAAAGAAGGGCCTGATTTAGATCTAGCTAGCTACATTTCCACTGGTCAAGGTAAGATTCTAAAATTGTTCGTGTATGATGTTTTTGTAAATAAGCATCTAGTAAAACGAACTACAGATAAGGCATGGAAGTCGATCCTCTACATTAATTTGTTATAACAAATCCGCTTTACAATCATGAACATATTGCTCTAATTGACGGATTGCAATAAGATACTGTTACCTACTGATTTTTACAGTTAAAATAGAGCCCAATTTGTCAATGTACGGAAAAACATCTTAAAAAACTATTTTTATTTTTTTTATTTATTGGAGTTAACGCCGTATCAACACAATTTAGGTCATTTCACGGCGTCCAGCGCACCTAACCTAGCTCTCCTGGACCATTGTCTATAACCAGTACTCACCTACCCTTCCACAAGGCCGGAAACTTTTCCATATTATCTAATCAATGGAGGAAAATCGACATTATTGTCAAATTTTCATGGAAGGGTATGACCTCCCCGGGTGGGATTCGAACCCGCACCCCCTCGGGCACGAGTATCCAAATCCCGGCGCGCTACCAACTGCGCTATCTTAAAATACTTACTACATAATCATACATATAACTACAAAAATAATATTCATCTATATTAAGACTTTTTGCATTCGAAACCTATTCACAACCAAAATTACTCTTTCACAAGAATAATATGTTATCTTGAAAATGCCACTGAAACAGAAACGTGTTTTATTACAGTTAGTCCTTCTCTCCAAGAACTGGCAGATTCTATAACTAGTTTAGAATTGACAGCTCAACATCTCGAGAATAATACATCAGAAATGTTTGATATATATGTTAACGGAGAAAGTTACATTGTAGATGAATCAAGCTTATCAACTGTAGGTGTTGTCAAATGTCCTGATGGGCAAGTATCATCCGAAGGAGTTTGCGGTAAATCAATTATTCAATAACTAATTGAGAATTTCACACTTTCGTTTAACATTTAGCATTGCAAATTTCTCAAAACGCAATTTAAGACATTTTAACGGTTCTATGATATAAATTACTTATGTAGTTGATACTGAAGGTTGATTTACATTCACCAACAACATTCTTCATAAGTGCACCAAAATGAAGTCTGCAAGAATTTTCAATGTAAGATTCCTATATATATTTCAGTATATTGTCCTGCTGGAACTTATTCAGGCGACAATCATTGTATTTTTTGTGAAAGAGGAAGTTATCAACCTGAAGAAGGACAATCTTCTTGTATACAATGTCCAACAGGACTAACCACAGTGACTGTAGGTTCAACTGATCCCTCCAAATGCTTAGGTATATTTTATGTTATACTTTGCGCAAAACGATTTTAACAATTAACAAACCGTACTTGTGATGACTTTTCTTTTTTCTTATAATTGCAAACTAGATATGTTACACATTTTTTACATAAGTTGTTCATTTTTTCAGCAAACTGTCCAGCCGGTTCTTATGAAGATGACAGCCGCTGCGTTTTCTGTGAAAAAGGAAGTTATCAGCCTTTTGATGGACAACCGTCATGTTTTAAATGCCCAACAGGATTGACCACCGAGAGTGTAGGATCAAATGATATCTCTCAGTGTACAGATCAACGTAGGTCATAATTAAATTTTGACTAGGATTTAATTTGTACAGCCTGATCTTAAAAATGTTATTATAAATTAATTAAGTGATGATCTTGTTCATTTGACTCTTACAAACGTGTTACGTAAGTTAAACCTTTTGCATTAAGTTGGAAATTTTATATCAAAGGAATTATGATTCATACACGCTTTTGTCACACATTTATGCTTTTACATTTGCAAAAAGACGTCAAATATTGTATAGTTCTTTTATTTTTTAGGAACAAGCGCTACACCACCAAGTCAGGACAAGCTTAAAAAACCTATATGTAAGCCATAGTTTATGTAGTTTTATTCATGTAAACAACTTATTATCTTGACAATCAATGCAGAATAATTAAAATACAAGTTAAACTATTATCATATGTACATACATGTAATTTATGTATTAATTCTATAATGTATGTTTCGATTAATGAACATATATGGCATCGGCATCGAGAAACTGCTTCAGTGAGGCAAATTGTTGAAGAATTCGTTTGAAAGCAAGCACATGATTCTTGTGTTGACCTTACAATTATCTAATTATTAACGTTTAAATGCAACACAGAACTTAATCTGTAATGATTTAAATGATATTACTAATTAATAAATATACAATTTTCTAACGTCATTATAGCGCATATATCTATGCACGTAGATATTCTTTTAAATAATTAACTTGAGAATGGTATGTTTTGATTACCCATGTTTACTCTACATAATCAGAATGTTTAATCAATTGTTTATTTTAGCTGATACTGTAATCATAGCTGTTGTGACGTCAGTTGTTGCATTGATAATTGCTTGTACATCTATTGTACTAGTTTGGTTCAAGAAATGGCGGTAAGTTTCATTACAATATTATGTACGGGCTAATAAAGTGCTACGATGACTAATTTAAAGACCTTAAATATTCATCCCGAATAGTTCATTTTAAGTTTTCCCTGAAACACAGGACGATTTAACATAATTTCTTATTTTTATCATAATTTCGCTGTTTCCACGTTATTGTGATCTTTATAAAGTCAGTTCTTGTCCTAGTTATTTGCATATATGGTACCCTTGGAAATTGATGGTAAAGTAGTTCTATGTTTCGTAGCACTTCAAGACAATTCTATATGTCGAATATTGTAATAATGAATGAAACTTTTTATTATATCGCACAAACAAGAACACAAAACAACTGTATCTATGAGAGGATTAATTCCATCATAAAGAGGTTCAACACATATAATTTGATTTGTGTTTCTGTTGTAAATAAAAATCCGACGCTAAAGCACGGAAACCTTATTGTTTACGGCTGTATTATTAGTAATGACTTTTTTTCTAAATGTTAATAGATCAAATCTATCAAATCGTATCGTCTCAGGCTAGCTACAAATTTGCTATCACTTATCATATTGCTATTGTATATAACATTGCTCTCAGTTAACATTATATCTTTCAGAAAAGACATCTCTCGACAAAGTTAAAATTTCCACAGGAAAAATTGATCTTACCTAACGAGTCTAACTACTTTTAGTACAAAAAAGTTTGGGCTTTGTATTGTGTTAGAGATGCCCGATAGTCCCGCGATTGTAGCCGAGTGTTTTAGTTTTTTCTTTTTGTCTTTAAAGAAGGGTTATTTTTCCTTACAATTGACTTAATCTTTCTTATATTTATTTATGTGTATTGGAGTTAACGCCGTGTTAACACAATTTAGGTCATTTTTTATGGCGTCCATCGCACCTAACTTAGCTTTCCTGAGCCATTGTCTATAACCAGTACCCACCTACCCTTCCACAAGGCCGGAAACTTGTCCATTTTATCTAGGAAAATCGACATTATTGTCAAAGTTTGATGGAAGGGTATAACATCCCCGGGTTGCTGCGCTATCGACCGGGGTTCTTTCTTATACACTATCACCAAACTTTGCATATATGTTAATGGAATGTTATAGATAAAACCAACACATTTTCTATAGGATTTTAATTTCATTATAGTGAAAGTAGTAAAAGTGTGCATTTGTGTATCAATATAACTTTTCCTGAATATTTCTATTTCAGAAATCCTGCAAGAGTAAATGATTCAATGGTTGATTTGAACAACATTTATCAACCTTCAGTTAAATATTCCCATAAAGAGCCATCGAAGAGAACATTTCAAGATAGTCCACTTACTTCCAGTCAGATGTCATTGTTTACTGTCGATATAAGTGAACCTACAACTCTAAATGGTGACTGCATCCCTTCATCACCACCACCCTATGAGGGTCTGATTACGTACAAATAAATGTGATTATGCATATCCATATCACTTTATATAAAAGACATACATAATTCTAAATTCAGAAATGGACACAACATTTTAAAAATATTATTATACTGAATGGATTTGAGCGTAATAGTTTTGTTTAATCACCTGCCTATAAGGCGAAAGTCTGATACATTCAATCATTAAGATCCGTATCACTCCATCTAAAAGACATACCACGTTGCCAAGTAAGAAATGGACAAAAAATTTACATATGTTATTATACTGTCTGCGTCTGAGCGTAATAGTTTTGTTTCATAGGCAATCATATATTCCATGATAACATCGACATGGCAAATAATATATTTACTTATTTGGTTTCGTTTGTGCGGAGTCAATATTATGTATTTACACGTAAGCTTTAATTGTATTTTGTTACTTTTGATACAAATTTAGGGTTAACTAGTACTGTTATTTTCTACAGTAGCATATTCCTCGATGTTAACATTGCAAATTACTTATCTATTCATTCATTAGTTTCTTTTGTGCTTCGTCAATATATATGCCATACGCTTTTCTATTATTTGTTACTTTTGATATAACACATTTCGCTAGAACTGATATTATCTATGTAATGATGTTTAAACATTTATAGTCAGTAAATATACCCTATTGTGAATAAAAAACTGTCAATATTATACAGTGTAATTGTTATTTCAAGAGACTCCCGGGAGAGTTGGCAGGTCTGAGAGAAGTCCAAAGAGAATATCAATAAAACAAAACCATCTTTTTGAAAACTTTATTTCAACCAAGTGATAAAACTTTATCATATCAAAACGTCTAAGTAAAATGCATATTTACAAGAAACTATAGATCAGCGGAGCGTTTCACAAAAAAAAACTTACGATAAAAATCGTCGTAAGTTAAAAGCAAGAAGCATTAATAATATGGTCATTTTTCGGCCAACCAATTCTAATTGTAGATTGTTGTTAACCTTAGAATATATTTCTATATTATAGTTTATTTTCTTTCCGATTATGAGCTGTAAAATTTATGACAATAAGTTACAAAAACGTTCTTCGTTAAAAAAATTTTGAAAAGGTGCACATAAATCAAATTGCCCAGAATAATTTCTAGACGATCAGATTGTAGAGCATTCCTTGATTGAAGAGGTATAACAAAAAACTCTACTTGGTTTAGATAGTAAACAACTGTCTTGGAATCTTAAAGTGTGAACGTCTTAATCATACGCTTACCGAATTCAATTATTTTTTTGAAAATGTATTTCCAATGGTCAATATCATAAAGCGACACCTTTTACGGCAGCGTGTAAATGTAGTATATTTACTGAGCTGCAAGTTGAGCGTAAAGTCGATTGTAGCAGATGGAAAATTTAAGTATATAATAAAATGAATAATAATTTAACTTGTGGTCTTTTCCCCATCACATTCTTCAAGATGTTTTAAAACGTTGAACAGAACTAGTCAGCACATGGAGACACATGATACGCAGCGAACAGCCATCAGGTTTTAAACAATCCAAAATATATGTTTAAAATTGAATAAAAAGTTGTTGTTACTTCTTAATCAGACCATTAACATAAAATAAACATTATGCCGAATGCAACATAATTTCAATGCATACACTACTCAAAGCTTGCTAAGCTCCACATTTTCCAAATAGCATCGTGCACTTAATGCGATATATTATTATGATATTTACATCGCAAATCGTGTACTAATGTATCGATAGTGTACCCTGTGTACATAACCTTAAATGACAGACCATAATGCGCTGCAAATGAACTGCCTACACGCATAACAAACGTTTTAGGAGCAGTTAAACAGAGAACAATCAAGAGTGGAAATGCAGCTTCTATCATCATGATTGATTTTTACACATCTGATGAAACAAGGATGACTTTCTTCAAAATGGTTTAAATATTAGACAACTTCGTAAAATTAAATACTTTACATATATCGGGTACCAGGTGGCAATAACACAATACATATACATCGATTGTGATTGACAAATCATTTTATTTACTTCAAACTTTACATGTGCCAAAACACAAAGACATATATCCATAAACTAAATGATATGCTACAAAATAAGACTGGTAATACAAGTTTGATACTCTATGTATACAATAACACATTGGCTTATTCAATACGTAACTCTGCAGGTGATTTAAAACGTAAGTATGCTTACTGTTCATTAACATAAACCTACGCTCATTTGAACGGCTGCCCTAAAGTTATCTTAAATAAAGTACGCCATTATTGTGGTCAAGGGCATCAACACATCAAAATCCAACAATTATACAATTAAATCCAGTGCAACTTATGTAAGAAAATCTGTCATGCAACCATAATCAGTGGAAGGGAAAATTTTGTTGTTTCACTTGGTATTGAACCCGACACATTTTCTACACATTACGTCTGTCATGTAATACTCTAACATTAGGACATGAAATACCAACAAGAATAAAATGAGTGCCTCATAGCACATATGCCCCAGACGGAAGACTTAAGTTACGTCTGGATAAAAGTTACATTGTTGTTTGTAACCAAGACAGGTGAAAAATGAATAAGTGTATAAATTAGTAAAAGCGTTAGTAAATGAATTTTTGCCATCACATTCATTTAAAGTTCCTGTGGCACCAATACGAGACAGACAAGTATAAAATTGATATGTCAATAGATAGGACCGTGGCATTTAAGCAACATGCTAAGACCTTGCATGCGACACATTATTTTGTGATAGTACACAAGTGAACTAAGTCTTGATTAAATACATTGCGTAATAAGGAAGTTATGACTGAGTAATTTCACTTGCTATACGTCTATTCTCCCTCATTCTAAGTCTATGTCGACATTAATTGGTGCAACACGTGAGCGTGATGATAATGGTCTAGTTTAGGACGGCCTCGATGAAGATGGTCGCCCAGAAGATGGTCGTGAATCAACTTTAGAGGATCCCTCATCTACTGTATAATTGTTGAGCCTATAAGAACATAAAAGATGTGCAAGTTGATGGGCGAAGAGCCACAATGCAGTAAAAGACACGGTAAGTAGCTTTGTAGAATCAACACATGTATCAGCTTTACAAAGGCTTTGTTAAAAAGATATAAATATGGTGCTTTACATCCCTCTAAATATAATGTTATAGATATTGCGGTGGTAAGTAATTCCTATTTCTGCCTATGAACAGGCCAACGTCTCTGTATCGAGGATTAAAAAAACATTACACTAATCACATACGACAATCTACCTAGATAAATTATACAGAGTTGGGCTGCAGAAAACATGGAATGGGAGTGTTGGGAAGAATGCAATAGTGATTGTTTCGGTCGTAGGTTTGTATTTAGCAAATGATAATTAGTCAAGGGTACCATAAACGGTGGAGATTACAAATGTACGTATTCGGGACATGAGTGTTATGTGAAGACTTGGGGAAATTAATAAAAAAGGTTGCAAGAGTTTTCCAGAAATATAGTTATGTACTGATGCCCGGATATGATTTGAATATGGTCGATAAGCGATGAAGTATAGCAACATAAAGTCAATTTAAATCATAGAAAATGTGTATTGTTCATTTTCATTTCATTTTTCTAAAATAGTGTTTCGTACTTTTCATTAAAGGAAATGAGTGGAGATGCCTAAATACTGTTTGTGTCTTACATAGTTTTGCATAAACATCCTACCATACATGTTTGTGTTTTCTGTTAAATGATTATTTTATAGGTTTCGAATTCGCAACATAATAGAAACTCTGGTTGTGGTGAATATACTGATTGTACCTCTAATAGTGACGGCTATGATTATGAAGACTGTAATAATGTCTGTCATAATGGTGGAACTGCTGCAGGTTATTACTCTTCCTACCCCTGTAATTGTAAGGCCGGATACCACGGTAAATGTTGTACTGAAGGTATGATCTCTTTAGGTTTTATGTATTTAACTCATGTACAGTACGGTGAATGCAAAATCCTTTAAAATGAAGATCAGTTTCCTTCTCAACTGGATGCCGAACACAAACATATACGTACAATTAAGTACTTTTAATCTCTTTCCAACAATTTCGACACCCTAATCTCAATCAAACTGAACATTTTGCAATTTCTTTTGGTAAACAAACCGTATTTTATAATGAAAAACATATCAATAAAGAACTTTACCGAATGACATTATGACGACGCATTGATACTTACAAACTCACTGTGGAACTTTCCTTGTCAAGTTACTTATACAGTCAACTTTAAATCCTATAATTCTATAAATTAGTCGACAATAGTTATTCGACTAAAGTTTTTTTTTTCTCTTTTAAGGGAAAACGTGTTCGACAAAATACACCTTTAAGGCTTGAAAAACAACAATAGCTACTTAGTTGTCGAAAAATAGTTCAAAGTTGCTTACTTTAAAGGTAAACTATAAGCAAAACTTATACTAACAAACGAGTCATTTTTCTTGGTTATTACAGTTGTTAACTGTGGAACTCCAGATGACGTTGTTAATGGAGGAAGAAGTGTGACATCAACAAATTATGGAGGTGTAGCTCGGTATTATTGTAACAGTCTTTATAAAATGGCATCCGGTGATTCTGTACGAACTTGCCGACATAGCTTCACTTGGAGTGGAACAACGCCTAAGCGTGTATGTAAGTTGGTTTATTTTCTATGTAAGGTTCATTTAATACGCCCATTGATAAAAACGATTGTTGCCAATTTTATACCGTGAATACCAGAAAGAAGCAATTCACTTTACTGTCATTGATTTTGGATATTTCAGTTTTTTCTTGCTTCGGTTAAAACGCAATGGATAGTTTCTGTTACGATTTAATGTATGATTTTTGCTTAAAAATCATCAATCCTCTCTCATAACATCTGTTTATTTTTTTGTATTAAAATAGTTATTGTGAATAACTTTTTTTCAGTTGCATACCACTGTAACTGTTGACCGTGTATAAACGGTAACTGTGTAAATCTACTAGGCGACTTCCGATGTGATTGTTACAATGGTTGGGGTGGTCGTTTGTGCGAAAAATGTAAGTATAGAATAATTAAAGTGATAGTGAATATGATTTGATAATATGTTTTAATTCAGTTTTTCGTCATTACATACCAGAACATGGTATCGCCGTATTAAATCGCTTAAGAACAACATAATGCTGATTAATTCCTTAAACACTTAAACGTTTTTTCTCAAGCATTCATATAGTTACACATTTTCTCTACCTTTACTGGATGCTACCAGTCCTATTTTTTCATGGTTAATAATTTGTCATTAAAACATTTATTCCGCATATCTAGCAATTCAATGTTGTTTCATTTTGCATAAAATGTTGCGGATAATGTTACTCTTAGTTAGGCCTTTTTAGATAAGCAGCTTTTTTATCCGAGAACTAGTTCAATTAATCTGTCATTTACAAAACAAAACAGACACAAAATCTCGACAATTTCTATTTCACAGATATTCAGCCTCCCGTTGCTATTAATTGCAGTAGTAATTTAGCAGTTAAAGCTACAGAAAGAACTGTGAGATTTGATTGGATACCACCTAGTTTTTATGATCCCTTTGGAAACGACCTTAAAATAGTTTCAAACTACCCGTCGCCTACCTTTGTGTTTCCGTTGGGTGATTTTACAGCTCAATACGTTGCTACGAAACCATCTAACGGCTTATCAACTGAGTGTGCCTTCATTATATCAGTCAGACGTGAGTATTTGGATCATATTTTTATGGTTTCGAGACATTATTCTTCATATAGATACAAAGATCATTGCTATCAAAAAGCTCTAAAATTTATGTTTATAAACAAAAATTTTCCGTAGTAATCGTTGTCTGAGAAATATCATTTTAAATTTTAAGGTTTTACATATCTGAAAGTATTCCATTCTTTAAGTGATAGATTTGAAATTTTGTGTTTTAGGAACGACCGTTTGGTCTCCAAAGAGATGAAAATAAAACACACTGTACTATTCAATAATTTTGCTCTAATGTTTAGGACTTTAACTTCCCTTTAACTCTAAGTAGTTTTAAGTAGTTTTATTTTTCAAATTGGAGAATTCTTCTCAACTTTTTTGCAGACTTCTTTCCTTTCTTAAATGTGCTTACCTTACAAACATGTTTCTATCATACAATTAACTATGTGTCAACCCAAAGCAAAGTGTCGACCACATGAACTTTCATAAATGTTTACACGATAATTCTCTATTACAGCAACTCCTTGCGAAGAGTTAAATGTACCAATAAATGGAGCATTGATTTGCAATGGATGGAGAAGAGATAATGGTAAATTTTGTATGATGACATGTCAGCAGAATTATACAATAGGACCAGAGGATAATAGTTATGAAACATGAAGCATTTGGCTCATGGATTGCTTCTGGACCAATTCCTGATTGTCAGAGTAAGATAGTGTTTAGTGTGCATGCAAAAGTTTTAGTAAAAATATCATTTGAAGCTAAAAGTGTGCTTAGATTTCTTCATTAAATTATTCTAACATTATCTACTCGCACACTCGCTTTTTTAGATCTGGCTACTTTATTTTACGGGTCACGTTCTGTTGGTCTTAACTTTTATAACATAAATGACACACGCATTGTGTTCAGAACTTTAATTGTTTACATCGTTTACGTCACACACTTTACAACGAACCATCTTATCAGATCCTGTGAATAACACTTCCATTAAATTAGCACACAAACCTCGGTCTGAAAATAGCAATACGAAATAATATTGATCATCCCCACATGACCCCTTCTACGAGGTCATTTACGATTGTATTAACACGGTCTTAGAATAAGCATAATATTCGATTGAATTTTTACATTCGGATAGGAGTATGTTTAGCAGGATCATGGGTTGCCATTGTCAAAATGACTGGTTAGCATACACATCATCATGTCGGTATATTGTCTCTTACTCTGCACTCATTTGAGAATGTCGATCAGTTTTATTTAAACATGGTTTGAAATGCTATTCTGGTATAAGATCTTTTTATTTCAGTTGAAGCGGAATCCGTTTCAGAAGCATTGAAGTACCAACCTGCTTACGAGGCATATTCTTTTGATGGGTCATGTCATAACAGCGACATTGTGACGTCATTACAAAATCTATATTTAGATCGTATTGTGTCAAGTGGAGGTTTTAGTGAACTTTGTACACAATATCCTGGTGAATGTATTTTTAAAAATGTTGATGTGAAATGTGGAGCTACAAAATGACAATGTTTAAACTGACTCATAAGTGTGCATATTTATTCTCAAAAATATTGCACTACGTTTCAAATTCGTCGTTTCAGACGAAATATTAATTACCATTAATGTCTAGACAGTTATCCTTAGTATATTTATCATATGATTATCTACACTTTTTCCCAACTTATAATGTTTAAGATAATATTTGACTTTCTATTGCAATTAAAAGTCTATAATCTGCATTTGAATTTCGTATATGGATCTTTTATTCCTCTTTGCAACAATTTATTTCATCAAGCTTCTTCAACCGTAGTATTTTAGTATTTTCCTATCACTCAAAACATTTATACAGTGTAATTGCAAATAAAACAAGAGAGCCATGATGACTCTTTATCGCTTATCTGAGTACCATTGATATGTACATTAGTCATAGTCAGAATAAAATTAGGAAAACAACTTTGAATCAAAATTGATACAACAGTGTTAACAAGGGTTTTGTGTCGCCTGACATAGCTAGGAGGTCTATAGGTATTTCACCCGGTGTCCGCGGCGGCGGCGGTTCCCGCCTCCCATTTCTTGTCTGGGACATAACTCTAAAACAACTAGAGGTATCAGCATGAAGTGCAGTGCATAGTTATTGCCCCTTTTCATGTTTACATTGTCCGGGGCTTAACTCTAAAACTATTGAAGGTAATGACATGAAACACTATTTGTAGATAGATCTCATCAATTAAAATTACAATGCATAAGAACTGTAACTCTGTATTTCCCGATTTTTGAGTTATTGCCCTTTTTATTTTTATACTTTGAATTTTGTCCGTACATAACTCTGATCAAACAAGAGGTATTGATGCAAGGTATTGTATGTAGATATATCTTATCAAGTAGAAGAGCATTGCATAACAAATGTAACTATGCATATTGTTTTAGTTATTTTCCTTCGTAATTTCATACTTTTTGCTAGTCCAAGAAATAACTCTAATAGTACTGGAGATATCAACGTGAAACTTCATAACTTTTTTGTTTGGTTTACGCCGTAGCAACACATATAAGGTCAAATAACGGCGGTCAGTCAACCTACTCACTCCTCCCGGAAAGGCTAAATCTCTGGACTTAGCTGTTAACCGACTACTAAGCGCATACTTTCGTCAGTGACTAACAACTGCCCTACATAATTAAATATCATTGGTAGGATGGGGAGATTGGCCGTAGAAATAATTTCATGACCAAGCTCCACGGAAGTATGCTTGAAAAAGATAAAAGAACAATTAGTAAAAGTTGATTGGTGATGAGCCACACTGCAGTTATTGAAACAGTAAGTAGCTTTGTAGAAACATTACATCAACACATCGAACGCAATGATCTTAACAAATCCGATGTAATAGAAGTGTAAGATAATACATTGTGCTAAATGCCACCCCGTCAATGATGTTTCAGACGAACATTGGTTAATGACCCCTATCACTACCCATGGAAGTCTCAGTTCTCCTAACATTAGCTTTTAACTTATCGTCAGTCGCATAAAATTATGCCAGCGGTTGACAACTCTTATTTATAAGATTTTAGTGGACTTTAGAAAAAAATGTAATGATTTAACTGATAAAGTATGAAAGCGCCATTTTAGAATCGAATAATAAATTCATTGAATTGATTAAATTCTTTACAAAATTGCTTTTTTGACAAGTCATGTCAAAATATTGTATTGGCACAAGCAAAGTTCATAGCCAATAATCATTTAACAAATGTGTGTTTCTGGGTTATTCGGTTTAGGTTTTACCTATGCTTTTGTCCCGAGTTGTGCCAGAGACATCGACTAGTGTAGGCTCAGAATCTGCTGGTTACTAATAATGGACTTGTGCGGATTAAAACCCGATGTGAACATGAACAGCGGATATGAGAAACGAATGGGGGGTTTTCTCAAAGGAATACTACGTATTCTTACTGAACATCACTTTTAAGGCCACGCTTATTAAACATTTGTTATTTGTGTTGACTACGGTGGCGCCCCTCAGCCGATTAAAGCGCTTAAAAGTGTTTGGAAAATTGCACACTTCACGGTTAAAATGATGGATACATCACATCGTTTTCTAGAAATTTATTCGAGAAACCAGCGCGTGAAAGTCTATGGACTTCACAAAATTTAAACTGATGCAAAAATAAACGCATCACACAACTCGGAAATACTTTTTAAGAGTTACGAAAAAGGCAACAAAAATGTCTGCTTGCAAGTTATATTATCTAAATAAATTCGTAGTCATTAAGAAATTAATTTACTGTCACAATTTATAAAGACAATACAAATTGCTTCACATGCAGATACCGTTGGATAAATCTCATTCCACTTCCTGAAAGATTGTGGTCGCACAATGTCATTCTGATAAACAAAGGCATTGCCAAAATAGACAAAGGCATTGCAAAAATATAGAGGAAGTCACTGGACGTAATAGCGGGCCGATGTAACGTCGTTGAGATTACCCTAGCACACAATGACCAGACTATGACATTGCCACCACTGTAAAATGTTTTTTTGTCCATGACATCGTTTTTAGATACCGATACGTCTGTTGACGTTCTATAAGCCGACATTCTGCCAACGCTAGCTGAGATTGTAACAAGCCGACATAGGTTGTTCTAATTTAAGATGGTAACAAACATTTAGAACAAGTACGGGGTACGGCATACACCAGACCATTCGCTGCTCTCGAAATCATTTTTTGGCGTTCACCGTTACCATTTAACCACAAGTGACGTAGTGATAAATTTATCACGCTAATGAAGTTGGTGTAAATATTAGTCTGTATGAGCGTGGCCAATCAGCAATCGTTTCTGTATCGCTAAGCCTTTGATGAGTCGTTCCTTTTTCTCGTCGGTATGTATATATGTGTAAAACTATCTACGCGTCATTACGAGTTTTAATAAGTTTTCGCACGAAATTCACAACACAAAACTTGTATGATTTAGGCTAAATCAATTAATCTTTAGTTTTACATTACTTTATAGCCGTAACTGTGTAAATATGTGATAAAATAAGTTAACAGTAGGCAAAATTAACGAATGATTTTATTCAATTCACTCGTTGACAGAATCGGAAAAAATAAATCGCGCAGATGAAGAAATACGAGTATAAAAGAAGTATTTTGAGGCATCCGCGTGCCATGCTGTCCGTGTGGTATTTGTGTTGCATTATTATGCAGAGGGATGGATATAGGACGTAATTATATTGGTAGTATTGCAAATAAGTTAACATAAATGATTAACCCATTACATGTCATTTTGTATTTTTCGATAAAGATGGTACTATGTCTACTGATATTGTTTCATGTTGTTATAACTTTTGGGATGATTTAAACGAACGCCTCGCAAAATTAATAACCTTAAAGCTGATAAACTGACATTTATGTCTATTTGTGTGTAAAATATTTTTGAGATGCCCCCTAATAAATCTTCGGAATCGACTGTCCATGTTCACACTCCATCTCATCCGCACAAGTCTAATAAAGGTTTATGACCCGAGATTGTGTTTCGGGGTATTTGTTTTAGTTTTTGCTTTTCTCTTTGCTGTGGGTTGTGGCTGGAACATTGATTTTGTACATATATTTGTAAATCTTTGTCTATTTAGTCGTGACTTTAACTTTTGTTTCCCGAGGATGTGCTCCAGAGTATTGGCTTCTGTTTATGCTTTTGCTCCGAGTTGTGCCTTGAATATTGACTTGTCCGGACTCAGGGTCTACTGGTTTCAAGAAAACGTTGATAATCCATGGTTGTGGCTCCGGGCTATTGGTTTTTGTCTCTGCTCCAGATTGTGCCTGGAACATTAAATTGTGTACATATAATTTTATACTGTAGTTTCATTGTGGCATGACTTCAAAGTTAGTTGTTTCTATTGGTTTTCAACGTGAGGTATTATCTCGGGATAATGTTTTTGCTTTTATGCTTTGTACCTGTACATATTACTTTTACGCTTTATTTTAGTTTTCTTATCATATAAGCTATATAGCTTGAGGAAAATCTCTCTCTCTCTCTCTCTCTCTCTCTCTCTCTCTCTCTCTCTCTCTATATATATATATATATATATATATATATATATATATATATATTAGAGGTGAAACGATTAATCGCGGTTCACAAAGAATCGCGATTTTTAACGCTCGATTCGGTTCGGTTCGATTCGATTCGGAAGAGGCAGTTTCGATTCGATTCTTTTTTTAAATACTGTCTTTTTCAGTAGTTTTGTGAGTTGAATGAAACGCCCCTTTTCGGTTAAAATAAGCATTTTTTATAGTAAACTAAAATAGTAAACTAAAATAGTGTACCCTTATTGACCGACGATTGTTAATCCAGATAAAAGTTGTAAAAAGTGAGACTGCCCGCTGCAATGATACATGTTAATTACGCGTACATGTCAATTAGACCTTATTGTCGGTCACACGCTGGGAGATTAACTCGCTGACAGAAAATCGATAATGGAGTCGTCGAGTTAGTTAACACGCTTGATATCATTCATATATACCTAAGACTGGTACCTAGAGAGAATATAGTGATAAAGGGGCCACCAAGATATAACCAGTCGATTTAGTTTTACACGATCGGCAATATTGGGGGATTTTTCTTAAGAGAAACAAATTAAACTTTTCACATCGTCGTTTCCTGAAGCATCATTTGTTAAATCAAGATGAAAACATTGAAAACAATAAGTTTTTTAATCACAAAACATGTTTCATATGAAATTGCTATCTAGCGTGGGTCGCGAAAATGAATGACATAACGCCGAAATGGTTGAAGCGATTTCGTTCCATATGATACAAAATTAAATCAAGCATGATAAAGTAATTTAGAGATAAACTGTAAACTTAATTGTTTGTTTTGACGTTATTTACGTTTATTTTCGGGAAAATCCTCTTTGTTTTTCTTAACTATTAAAATCGGGCAAAACGTGGTTGGTTAGATTTCATTTACTATAAATTGGAAATGAATTCTATGAAATGTCCGAAGACAATTGAATATTTTCACTAATACGTTCATTTAAGCCCAAAAATAATTTTATTTTGAAATAAACATGTAGTGTAAGAAAGTTATAAATATAGATCTAGAGTTGATAAAAATTAATTTAACGTTTATGATGAGAATTATTTTAAATCATGCCAGAGCCAAAAGAAAATATTTTGAAACAAACTAGATTAAGTTGGTCATAGTGATCTACATTTGCTGAATGCTTGCAATTTTTTATTGTCTAAGCGTAACCTTAACTAGTCATTAATTATGGCATTGATGCACTGATGAATAATTTTATTTTGATAATGACTTGAGTCATATACTGTTTGTACGTACATGTAGGTAAGGAGAAATAAACAATTTGTCCATGGGCATTACTTTTCATTAAAAAGTTGGAAATAATACGATTTGTCATTTATATATGCTAAAATGCAGTAAAATATTTTTAACTATTCAAGTTCTAATACCTGTAAAATGGGTATCATTAAAGAATTAGAATTTTCGTCTTCCGGGAGGGAGGTCCCTCAGATAAAAATGCACTGTTCTTAAATATATATATATTTACATGTATGTTCTATTGTCTTTGGGTTGTATCTCTTTCTTAATTATTTTTATAATTTATTTTTTGTTATGTCCTATATAATTCCAGTAGAAAATCGAATTGAATCGAAAAATTGAATCGTTTGATGAAAAATCGAAATCGAATCGAATCGAAAATTTTTGAATCGTTTCACCTCTAATATTTGTTATTGTTGTAAAACCCAGAACACGAGTCAGTGTCCAGGGGCCGTATTCCCATCTTTACTTAAGTATAAATAAGTTCACAAGTTTAAACACAAAACTTTTAAATTTTATACATGTATTCCATGAAATTTGATAAAACTTGTTACTGCACTCTGTAGCTCTTAATATGCTGTGAATGTAATGAGTATGTTACTCTCAGCTTAAGTTCATTGAAGAAGAATCATCAATATTGATATTAACTCTGAATACAGGCATCTGCACAAAGTATATCTAATGTTTAGATCAACCTGTTTATGGCTGATCTTCATATACTTAATCCTTATTTTGACATAATTATTTTTATTTTTATGTACTATTACAAAGTGTAAAAATGTTAAGATTTAAAAGGAGTGATATAGATTAGACTATGGTTCAGCTAGACCTGTGACTGACAATGTTTCATATGAACACTTCTTCAACAACTACTGATGAAGTCCATTTTACTGATATTGGATCCCTTATAAACAATGTTTAATGACTGTCTGCTGAGAGAATGTGATAACAATATTACTCACTTGATCTTCATCTACTGCTAGATGTTTAAGAACAATTTGACTTACCTTAGATGTCTTGAATTATTTGTGTTCATAAGTTTTGCACTTAAATCAATAAAAGCCAGGCATCAAGTACCTGTGGACAGAGCTCTCAAACTGTACATCTTGTAACATTACTTTATTATCAGTATATATTCATTGATTATTTGATTGTTTTGATACAAGTTATGTGCTAATAAAATGCATTTTATATAATGAATTCTTCAGTTTTTCTTTAAGTGTTTTAGGCTTGAAAATTATAAGCTTTCAATGCAGGTAAAAGCAAGTATGTGAAAGTAGATTACTAATAGTTTTAAAGAATATTCAGCTAATATTGAAGCCTAAGCGGTAGTTGCTACCTTTGGCTAGAAAGTTGTTTTATGGAGGAAGTGTTGTTTTAATGACGATGAAACCACGACTCTATATCCATTATAAACATTCTGTCAATGTGATACCAACTTGTAGTCGGATTGTAAATCCCATGTCTGAGGGATATAGGAATCTAATATCAGGCTGATATTAGGCCAACAATATACTGATATAAAATGTTTGCTGGGGTATGATACAAGTTCACCTTTAACTAGACTACTGTTTACTAATTTCCAGTTAAACGTTAATTATTTGCTGTAAACCCCTAAATGGTACTACTAATTACTGAAACACTCATGTAAACACCAACCGCATTCAAATTTAATCAGTTGCAGGCCCTACAATGACGGAAAGTTATAGTTGAATATTTTCAAAATACAGAAAAATAATGATTCAAAACTATATGTTGTGTTATTTCTTGATTTTTTAATCGTTGCAAAGAATTAAAAGTATCCAAATTATTACGACAAATGTATAATAGTTATCAGACTTTTATCTTCATTTAATCCAGATTATTTACGAATACGGAATTGGACATTCCAAGGTTCTTCCATCAATAAGCAGTATTATCTGAGAAAATTGTGCACTTGAGTCTTTTTCGTGTCATTTATTGTAGAATACAACAATATGCTGCGGACGGTAATTGCACAAGTTATGTCAAGTTACTTTTTTAGCTACGTGAAATACCTCCACGCGACATTCCGTTTCAATTTTAAGAGTAGAAATTCTATTGAGATTTACTTAAGCTTGAGAAATCAACCTTTTCTTTTCGTAAGTTTTTTAATTAAGTGACTTTGAGAATACCACTTAAGGTTGAGGAAGACTTTTTCCTTAGCTAAGGAGAAAATGTTGAGGATGAGGAAATGCTTAAATAAAAACTTAAGTAAGGATGGGGATACGGCCCCAGGGATTGTCTCTGTCTCCGTCCCTGCAGCATGCTTGGTGTTAAGACGAGTATCGACTTAAAACACATACGCGAGCGCAGCCCTGCGTTCAGTAAGCATTTAACGTTAGCCAATCACCGTTACCGTTATAAACGGTTAATTGAACGATCCGTTGAAGTGCGAACGTTTAAAGATGGCGGACAAAAGAGTCGTTACTTCTATTTTATTAGAATAATTCTGAGAGGAAGACTTGTTTTCTTGTTTACTTGTTTTTTGTAAATGTTTTGATCTAAATAAACGTGAGTACCACCGCCGACTTCGTTGGATAGACCTAATCCGGAATTCAAATTTATGGGCTTTTCCGTCCGTGCACAGGCGGTACAAACAAAGTTTTATACACATTGTTGCTAAACAGCACGAACTATGGATTTAATCCTATTGTTCTTTTTACACGTGTTTTCATTGTAACAGTGAAAGTTTGTTTGTACCGAAGGGGAAAACCCAAATATTTGAATTCCGGATATAGTCTATTCGCAATGGCAGTTACTAATTTGCAAAATGCACTGAAACTATTTTGTGTCGGGTTGTTTTATACTCGCGTACTATATAATAAAACCGTTAGCGGTTGACCTTAAAAGTTTTCCGCTAACGGGCCGTTCAATAATGACTGTAAGCGAACGTTACGGAACGTTCGCGGTAATGAACGCCCTACTGGCTTGACTGCCGTGCGCCCAGCGGACACGTTACATATTTTTGTACCTGCTTTTATCATTGAAATATAGTACCAGTATGCGATTGTCGTCGGTCGACTTTTCTTATATACGTATTTTTAAATATTATTAAGAAGTTGTTTCATAGTTCTTCGAATTCGTCGTCAAACCACACATTGTCACGACGACATAAATCATTACTGTCTGTATTATTAATTGGGCAATCATATATGCTATCCATTATTTCATTTATTATTAATGAGAAGTTAAGTTGTACACCAGTTAAACTCTATGCTATCAAGAGAGGAACATAACTTATTAATGGAAATAACATGATCATAAATCATTAAGACGTTTTTAATCGTACTTTCAACTTTCTTCTATTTCATTGTAAATTAGTTTCCTTCATGGTAATTTATAAACACCTTATTCGGTTTGTAGAAAATAAATTATAGTATCTAAATAAAAATACATATCATTGGAGGCTTAAGGACTATATTATTCACGAATGTCCTTCATGCCTTCAAGGCTTTAAAATAGGTGTGGTTGCAATAATTGAAATTTACAAATAAATTACATGAATTTCAGTTTTCATTTTAATCCTCAATAGAATAATAAGTAAGTACAATAGAAAAATATCGAAAAAATGGTTTAGTAATATTTATTTTTTATAAAAAGTGTGAGTTTACAAATGTAAACTTTGGTGCAAGTTTACATGAAGTACAGTGAAAGCAGTTAAAACAAAATCTTCCAATCAGATTGTGTACATCCCCATACAGATTCACTAAGAGTAAAAAAATACAAAATAATTTATACATTGTCTAAAATCAATATCATAAAATATCCCTGTTCACTAAAATTCATAATTTCCAACATGTCCAAAGTACAACTTTACACAAAAGAAGAAGTACAAACAATAAGTATGGTGTCCAATAATGGACACAGGTAATGTAAGGTACACACTTAGATTAGGTATAATTCACAAATGTACTACTTGATGAAGAGCTGTGAGAAGTCTTACTTGTACATTCAATAAAAATAATTATTGACAGTAATGTCAACACAAGTCTTTCATACATCCTGACTATAGAATCACGCGACTATAGTGCTTGATATCCCGTATAGTCACAACGAGTAAAATATTTTCATTCATAATTTTCATGAATGAAATCAATGTATACATCCGCGGTAATCATTTGTGTAATTATCTGTCTGCCATTATTCAGTTGTTCACAAAATTGTCAATATTTGGTGTCACTATGATTTTTTGAAGAAAGATGTAGAAAGGAAATGTATAGGCAGGTAATATATCGAGTTTATAAACTATTTGCTGGTGAGCGGAAACATGGACCACACATCTTTGTTGCAGAGCTGGAATGAAGCTAATAGCTTCGACTGTTGTAACAGTCTCACTAAAAATGATGTTTGAAGGAATATTTAAAAAGCCCAGCTTCACGATGTTAAAGGTAAAGACGTCAGATAAGTGTAGTGTTGCCCAGAGCATCGGTTTATCTCGACGCATCTCATAAACTTGATAACCGCGCTAGTCTATTTTAACAAATTTGTACTGATTACAATAAGGCTTAATCGGGACACATTTGCATTACTCCCTTTTTACAGATTTTAAGTATATTATATAAACTAATCAAGATGGATAAATAACTATATAATAAAATAAATTATAAATAATTATAAACTTCTTCTAAAACTTTAAATGTGCTTTTCTCAGACACGAACAACACTTCTTGCACGATCTTTTAACAATTTTGGAACTCGACAAGTTAAAGTTGGTTATAAATGACCTTTTATTTCGGGGAAGCAAGTTTGGGTTGAAATATAAAAGGTTGACACTTCTTACAATGACGACAGTTTATGCTATAACAATACATTTTGGAACAACCTTCTTGTTATAAAAACGCAATATTTTTTATGTCACAAAAATGTTAATATTTCCATGCATGTAGTTAAAACGGTATTTTTAACTCAACCCCGATGTAGTTAAAATTATTACGTTATAGTTTTCTAATCGATTTAAGGTATGTCAAAGACACACTCCTTTATTTCACAGTGTCTCAACTATTACATCACAATATTTATACAATTCTTGTCAAAAATGGAGAGGTTGCCATGGAAACAGAACTAAAATTACAGTCCTAGAAATGAGATTTTGCATATGCAGCTATTCTCTGATGGAATGATCCCAAACTTCTTCTGTAGAAATTTCTTTACAGGTAAGGTTGGTGGTCGCCTATCCTTGGGCTTTGTCAACTTGATGCAAATGATACGTGGATGGTTTTAAACCATTCTGGAAAAGAAATATATAAATATAGAGGAATGTAGATCTACTTTGCAAAAGGTTGGACAGTAACCTAAATCAATACCTAATTTTATACATTTTGAAGAAGGTATTTAACATTTTGAACTTACTAAACCAAAAAAAAAAAAAAAAAAAAAAAAACACGAAAAAAAAACAATTATATTAATAACACTATGAAAAAAACTTTTTTACATAAAATATTCAGTTAATTAAAAAGAAAAACAAGCTAGCATGCTTACAAATACACCACAAAGTTATCAACGACGTCGACGAAGTAACTTGTATACAAGAAAAGATTAATGCAACACATTAAATACCGCCGGATAGTGGTTATACATGTATTATGTGTACATACATCAAAAGAGAAAACAAAGATATATGCGGCAAAAATAGTACAAAATTATGTATTTTGAGGTATGATACAGAACATGTAAAAAGTTCCATGATTACATGGCACAGTTTAAAGATCTACAATATCAATATATTATTTCTTTTTATAAACTTAAGTAAAACATTGCTTATTGGCCACTAATTACAGCAATATATATATATTTGTTAAAACACACGCACCTATTATAATAATCATTAAATCATATTAGATCGTTATTCGATAAAGAGGCTAACGGACCGTTTGTGTTTAAAAGTTACTCGCATGTCTACGTGTTTTAGTCTAAACCAGGGTTTAGAAGAGAAGATAATTATCAACTTCTTGGAAAAACTCCTTTTAAACATGATATATAAATGCTTTAAAGAATAAATGAAACGTACACAAAAACACTCCGGATTTAACAATTCAGTAATCTAATACTTCTTGTCCAGCTGTATTGTCAAACCTATTTTGACCTAATGGCGGCCTCCATTAGAAAGTAAGTTAGTAATTACGCAGTAACAGTCGAAAAGTTCAGCATGCAGACACAGTATCAAAACTTATTAAAGACAAGTATAAATAATTAACTTTTACATCATGCATTTTGTGCTTCGTATACGATAAACCCGATCTAAAATTCTCAGCTGGATTACTCGCTTATTTACTGCGAGTCTGCAGCAAATCTGTTCACGGAGACGTGCGTGAAATATGTCGGTACGTGTGGTTTTTAGCCTGAACCTCAATTTAGGGGAGCAGATATTTTACAATGTATTAAGATATAAATTAAGGATAACATGATCTTTAAAATGCCCCCCAAAATTTTTATTGCTGTACTATAAAACAAAAAATTATTACAATTTAGCCCTGTCAACATTTGTACATAAAAAACGAGGACGCAAGTAAAAGAAATCATGAACTGCTTCTACCATGGTCATCAGATTCTGACGACTCCAATATACCACCGGCCTTCAGGCCGGCGGTATTATATACTTCTAAACTCAGTATATACACTCTAACAGTGAACGCTAAACTAGAACACTGCACACGTTGAATTAATAACAACTTTTTAACATTTAAATTGCCTTAGATTGTTACATGGTTTTGTAAATGTTTCACAAGTTTAGTAAATGACATATAACATTATGAATATCTATAATTAATCACTTGTCACTTTACAAAACGGTAAACACTCACTTTCTACATTCATTATCACTGACACTGTAAATGATTCATAACTTACATTTTAATTCAACAAAACTTTCAACGTTATACACAAGCATTTTTTTCTCATTGTCTAGAAAACTATCAGTAAGACATAAATAGAATATATTATATAATTCAATTTATAAGAAGCCAGATCTACTTTTATTCTTACCTGTCAGATTGATGTTTACATACGTTGTACTGGAAACCGGCGACATTCGTACCCCCAAATTAATCGTACCCATTTCAGGAATGGTTAAGATCACGAATTCATGTTAACGTAAAATTCTTCTCACGTGAATATTAAGTAATAATGATCATGTTTCAACTCATTCCAACACTCAATACGTAAAATATTGTGCTGCTTGTCGTTTATGTGATGAGTAGTCTCTGTATTATAAAATAAATAAACAAAAAATACATGTCACTCCATTCATTAAAAACATGTTTCTTTACTACAGCAATGGTCAGTCCCATTATAAAACCGATACGAATCGAAGCATTTTTGAACATACAAGCCAATATCATAAATCGTTTTTTGGGACTTGGCTGTGCTGATACTTCATTTTTTAGTTTAGTTTAAACATATTTATTCTCAGAATATCACAAAATTACAAGAATATACAAAGTTAACAAATGTACAAATAAGATATTCCTTGAAAGGATTAGAACGAAAGAAAATTCTTATATAGTTCTTCTCCTTTTGTAAATAATTTAACACATGTTTAATGGTTTAGACTGTTTAAATGATCTGAGAAAATGAAAAATGAACATTGGAAAACATCAAACAATAAAAAAGGTATGGAGGGGTGAGAAGTAGTAGTGACGAATTCTATTTGATTATTAAAAGAATCTTTTTGTTTTTGCTATGTATAATTGGACATAATGGAATATTTTTGAGTTGTCATTGTCTGTAAGATTAAGGTCGCCAAATAGTAGGTTATCCATGGTTAAATTATATTCTTGGAGATTTGTAAAGAGTTCATGCCGATAAAGTGTGTATCTTTTGCATTCAAGGAAAAAATGATAATTTGATTCAATATGGCCACATTCGCATAAAGGAGAAGGAGTGATGTTTCTTATAAACAGATGATAATTTAATGAACTGCATTTCATACGAAGACGTGCGTGGAGGATTTGAAGCTTTCTGTCCTTAGAATAATAATATTTTGGTGTTTTATTTTGGTTTCGAGTAAGCGCCGACTTAAACGAAGAGAGTGTTGGGAGATTACGAATTTCAATGGGGAGGTTGTTCCAATCTCGTATTGTGGACGGAAAAAATGAATTATAATATAAAGAGGTTCTTGCATAGATACCACCAATATCGTCGTGGTTTCTGAGATTATATCGTGTGTTTGCTGGTTCAGGAATTAAATTAGAAAGGAAGTTTGGTGTTAGGTTGTTTTTTATTTTATAGAAAAGAATAAGTCGTTGCTTGTATCGTCTTTGATCTAAGGTTTCCCAGTTAATTTCTTTATAAAGATTTTCTAGTGATACAAGTTTTGTTGCGCCAGATGTTATTCTAGCGCACTCGTTTTGGATTTTATCTAATAGTTCAAGTTCATATTGAGAAGCATTTCCCCAAACGACATTAGCATATTCCAGAATTGGTCGAATAAAAGAAGTATAAATGGTTTCAAGGGACTTCCTATCTAGGATATATTTCAGTTTTCTCATAATATTAACTCGTTTCCAAGCTTTTGTAGTTACAGATTCAATGTGAGAGTGCCAGTTACATGTTTGGGAGAGAATGATTCCAAGATGTTTGTGTTCGTCAACCTCAGGTATATTTTGATTAAACATTTGCAGTTGGGGATGATCTATGTTATGTTTTCTCGATACAATCAGAGATTCTGATTTTGAAGGATTGAATGAGACTAGCCAGGTTTTTGCCCAATTTGAAATAGTGTGGATATCTACTTGTAGCTGTTGTGCCGCAGTTTGTGCATTTTCTATGACAAGATAGAGGCTTGTATCATCAGCAAAAAGGTTAATAGAGGATCTTAAGTTCGAAACAATATCATTAATAAAGATTAGGAAAAGGAGGGGCCCAAGAATAGATCCTTGGGGCACACCAGCTGAAAGAGTTCCCCATTCGGATTTCGTGCTTGATATAACAACACGTTGACGTCTGTTCGATAGATAGTTCGTAAACCAAGCAAGTAAACCGCCGCATACACCTGCATGTTCTAGTTTTGACAGAAGACCTTTGTGCCACACCTTATCAAACGCCTTACTGATGTCAAAGAAGATAACTCGAGCTTCTAACCCATTATCTAGTGCTTTACAAAGAGTATCATATATGTAAGCCAGTTGGTTCACCGTTGAATCACCGGGTATGAAACCAGACTGTACAGGAGTGATAAAGTTATTTTCTTTAAGATGGTTGAATAAATGTTTAAAGATCAAGCGCTCAAAGACTTTCTCAATTGTATTGAGCAGTGAAATGGGACGATAATTATTAAGCAAAGAAGAGTCACCTTTTTTAAATATTGCTGACACGTGAGCTTCTTTCCAGATATCAGGCACTTTACTACTCGCCAAAGAGGCATTAAACAGGTCACAAAGAGGTTGAGAAAGTTCATGGGAGGCTTCACGTAGAATTTTATTACTTATGCCATCGGGTCCAGAAGCTTTATCTATATTTAATGATTTGAGAACGTTTTCAGTTTCATATGCTGTAAGAGAGATTGCATCTAGTGGATTTTCCGCCATAGTAGGACCAAGATCAGGAATAGATTTGTCACAATTTTCGATGTATGTTTGTTTAATGAAGTATTCGTTTAACATGTTTGCCTTATTTTCGTCAGAGAAGTTTAGCTCTTGTGTTACAGGATTTTTTAATGGAGCAATTGAGAAAGTTTGGTTAGTAGATATAAAAGATTTTAGGGTTTTCCACCAGTCTTTATGAGATAAAGATGTGTTTTTTAGTTTGTCAGACAGTTTGTTATAATAATTTAATTTAGCTTCTCGTATTTGTGATATGGTTTCGTTTCTCAATTTTTTAAATTTAAGCCAATGATTTAATGATTGTGTTCTCTTTGCTTTTCTGTAGGCGCGTTTTCTTTTTCGGATTTGACTCCTAATTTTACTGGTCATCCACGGGACATCTAAAGGTCTTACTAAGATTTCTTTGTTTGGTATGTTAGCCTTTGCAACTTGTAGGATTTGATTTGTTATATTTTGTGCATATGTATTTATATCAATATCTTTGCAATTTTGCCAATTTACATTAATAAAATCTTGACGAAGATTGTTGTAATCAGCACGATTGTATTCCCAAATGGTACGTTTAAAAAGTCGCTGTGAATGTTTTTTGAAATTTAAAAGACTATATACTGGTAAATGGAAACGATGTTCCTGATCAAAAAAGTGTTCACCAACGCCAGATATTACAACATTATTCTTATTAGATACAAAGATGAGGTCTATTAATGAATGGGATGTTTCATTTTTTGCTTAAATAGCTAAAATTGCGCACACATTACATGTACAAAATACGTCGAATTTAAATGCTTTTAAGAGTTTAAGGGTAGAACTAATAAGCAAAACTGGAAAACAATAAATTTCGGTTGAATTAATTTTTACCAAAATCTTGGGTAATAATGCATGGTTAGTGAATCTAGCATAAAACAACCTGAATTATTTTGATTATCAGCGACAACCAATACAATATGTCACTTCCTGATTTTCGCCCCGCCTACTAAAAATAAAATCTATGTGCAAAATGAAATGTATCTGAATGAAGGTTGTCTGATTATAAAAGCACGTTAAAAATTTTTTGACTTAAATTAGGTTTTATAACGTACGCTTTAGTTATGTAGAGTGAATTAATTATCTTTCATATTTAGATATCGTTATATAAGACTTGAAATAAACTCATAAACATACTTGAGCAACTCGCGATGGAGAAAAGCTTGGTACTGTTGTTTTTAGTCGGAGCATTGCTGTTTGTGGACGGGTCATATAACGCATCAAAGAAAAGGGTTTGTTGTTATTTTAAATTTGCTTGTATTGATTTAATCTACATGAATCCACTACGGAAATCAGATCAAATTATCTATATTGTCGAAAATCGTGAACTGAAAATATGATATAATGTTTGTAATGCTGGTTCAAAGCCTTGTATGCAAAATAGCCGGTCTGGCATACTAAACGCAACATAATGTCAGAATCGGAATTCTGTAATGTCCATGATTATTGTACATCATTTTACTGCAACTTCTGGTATTTTTATACCCCCGCAAACGAAGTGTTCGGGGTATACTGAAATCGCCCTGATGGTTGGTTTTTTGGTTGGTTTGTTGGTTGGTTGGTCGCGCGGTCTGTCCAAAAAAATAAACACCTTAGTAGTATGTTTATTTCTTAACATATTTTAATAGAATTTTGCACACAAGTTCATATTCTTACAGTTGATGAAAGCACGCAGTTTATACTAATTCCAATTAAAAATGGCCGATTTGTGGCCATCTTGAATTTTGTTTAAATTTAATTTAATAACTGTAAGTATGCTTAACAGATTTTTTTCTTAACCAATTTTGATAGAATTTTGCACAGGCATTCACAGTTGATGTGTACATACACTTTATATCAATTCCAATTCAAAATGGTTGACTGGCTGCCATCCTTTTTTTAAATTTAATACAGTCTTGTTTTTGCTCATTACCATACATATTTTGAAAAGAAATTGCATACAAGGTCTCACTAATACAGTTGAAAAGTATAACTATTCTACATCAATTTATATTCAAAATGGCTGACTGGCAGCCATATTGAATTTTTATTTTAATCACTGTATAGTACATGCATGCGGTATTTTACTCAATTTAAGCAAAATTTCGCTCCCAAGTCTTTATTGTTACAGTTGACTAGTACATGGATTTATTCTTGATACAAATTCAGAATGGCAGACTGGCAGCCATCTTGACTTTGTTTAAATAACTGTATAGTGAGCTTATTTCATTACCAATTTTCATGAAATTTTGCACTTAATTTCTTCTTGCTGAAGTCTATTATGTATTGCTATTTTTTATCAAATTCTTATTGTTGAACTTTTTTTTGATGTATTGATATTTTTTCAAATACATAATGGCTGATTAGCAGCCATTCTGAGTTTTTCTTTTTAAAAAGCAAATAATTCGATAATTTTTATACAGACTTTGAGAAAGTTAGCAAGTGTTTAAGTTGATGTGCTTGGCATTTTCTTAAGTGGAATTCAAAATGGATGGCTAGCAGCCATGTTGAATTTTCTAATATCTTGTAAAAGAAACGTCTTTTTTCTCACCTCATTTTGATAAAATTGTGCTGACAAATTCTTGTTGATGAGATTTACATGTATTTTTTTTCCTAAATTCAATTTCAATGGACCAACTAATAGCCATCTTGAATTTTTCTGTAATATTATCATCTAATTTCGTTATAGCTAAATGAGATTTTAGATATTATTTTAACTATACTACTGGGAAAATAATGATAAGTAATCTAAGCTTTCTTATGAGGGGTATTTGTAAAATTCTTGATATGTTTTATTACAAGATATTGTAAATACTAATTGTTTGATTTAAAAATTGAGTTTAAATGTGATCACTCTTCGTCTGTTTTTTTTCCACTTCACATTCATAATGACCAAATGGCGTTCATTTTCATGTAAAAATCATTTGAAGTATGACAACTCTGTTCATTTTGCTGCTTCTTATCCAAAGTGAATTACACTGTAATTTGCTGTTTATTTTCTATTTGATACTTGCATCCTGTTCTCATTATGGTTTTTATGCTTCTTACAACATTTACCCTTTAGGACTTCCACAATATTGACTTGCTTTTATCTTGAAATGTTGCTGTTGCGGGGGTATTTTCGCCACTGGTGGCAGTTCTAGTTTATTAAGCTCGCAAGAATATTTCATTAAATAGTAGAGCCATTTCCTTGTAAATATATACTATTAATTTTGAATTTTGTCCAAATTATATTCTATCCATGTAACAGAACTGTAAAGCTAACGGTCATGACTGTACATTAAGATCTCTATGTAAAGTTATATCGTTTGTTAACAAATCAATATTGATAAACGGGAACGGTAGACGCCCATTTAATAGCAACGTAACCATTATATAGCGTATAAGCGATTACAAGTATTATTCTGTCCGAGAGTTCAGAGGAGCATCGAAGGTATCTAAGAACCAATCATATTTCAGTTCCTGTCTTCACGGGCACCAGGAGAGTGTACACAGCGGAAATCGAGAAAGAAAATCAGTCTTACTTGTGACTGCGTACTGTTTACCTCGCTCTTCTTAAAATTATTGGGTCTTTGTTGTACGAATCGAAACTTTTCAAAATGGTAAGGCTTCTGGGAGAATGGCTCTGTAGCATAAATAAACATCGAATGTACGTGAAGCAGAATCTACTTCATCGCAGCCAATAATTACTGATTCAATAACATATCAAATTTTCATTTAATAGCAACAACTATCTGAGCGTGTGTACGACTATTATTTGATGACGTCAGCCTACCAATCAAAGTGCTCTTCATCTGAAACGTTTGTAAACAAAACCATTAAGTTAAATCTACCTGACAAAACTACATAATAAGTAACACATTTACGATGAATTTACGCGTTGGTGCCATGAAAACCATGTGTCACTTAGCTATAATCCCCTCAGCCAGAATATATACATTTCGTTATTCGATTTTATTTCCATTTAAGATACCAACAAAACATTTACATTTCGATGTAAAAGAGAATTGTTATCTAGATGTTTTTGAAACTCTTAACATCAATTGTGAAGTAGTTAATGATGACCAGCGGTCAGTTCCTCATGGTGAACGATGTACAATAGAAAATATAGATGAAGAACCACCACGTGTGGAAGAACTTATATGTAATAATGGACATTGGTCAGGTACAGACTATACAATAGGTATGTTTATGTTTCACATTTTTGAATGATAAGCATAGATAATATTGCACATGAGGGAACGAATAAGTAAATATTTTACTTGTTTAATACTTTTAATAAACGGGCACGTGCATTTCTATTTTATTACATGTTAAAAGTAGTATAGTGTAAATTCACAATTACGGTTGTTTCTTAGTATAATTGCCTTTTTCGGCGCAGCTGTCTACGCCAACTTTTGAACTATATTTTAACCAAAGCAATTTGCTCTACTGTTCCTGCTTGTCCAAAGAAAATCTACTCGGTAGAGAAGTGAATAAATATTTGATATTAATAGATGTCCCAAAGTAAAGGGAAAATGTACAGTTTTAGGTTACACTTTGACCGGCATTTGGGTTAAAATGTCATCAAGGGCAAAAAATCAACTTGATTCCTTCATACAGATTTTGTTTAATTTTCTTCCTAAATTCGAGCTATGAATCAATTATATTAATTTTACAATGTATTTATTCTTCGAATTAGTAATATATGATTGTTTGGTTGCTTGGTTACCGTCCTTTAGTGCATTTTGGTCGCGAAAACATTGTGAAAAATTCATTAAATCCGCAACTCATTATTTATTTTTCAATATGCAGTCCCGAAAAAGTTAGATTTGCGGTCCCTATGGTCTCAAATTTTCAATATGCAGGCCCCAAAAGTAATATAGGTTAAACGTTTTCGATATACAGGTCCAATAAGAAAGTTTAGTGTACGGAATCAAATTTCAATATACAGACCCGAAAAGAACGTTTAGTATACGGTTACAAATTTTCAATATGCGGGTCTAGAAAAAGTTTAAGGTCCCATAATTTCAAGTGATTGTGTTCTTACAAGTGAGAAAATTTACACGAATCGGTGATTTCTATTCCAGAGTAAATGTTAAGTAGCATATTCTTTGTTTTTTTTATCATAGTTGCCAAGTAGTTTGTTTGCGTTCGTTGATTTTGTTCCAATGCACACGAAAAACTTTTTCGTGCCGTATATATATTCTCAAACATAAGTTGTGAAAATTTCAGATGATTTTGATCAGTGGTTAAGAAGTTAAAGGTTCTTAAGAATGTATGATGCATGAAAATATTTTAGGGCAACCGGGACGAAAGTACATCAGCTTTTATGAATACTACGGATATATTCTACAACAAAAAACGAGACATCTTAGATGTGAAATCCCTTTTAATCAATATTTACATAATATCTTAAGACATAATGACGAAAAAGTATATTATTCAACTACACTAAGTTAACAATGTTTCCATGGCAAGCCTTTATTAGTGGTTTATAGCACTATTTATGTGAAATTTGAATTATTTGTTGTGAAATTCAATGTCACTACTGCATATAACAGGATAGAGTATATTAGAAAGAATTAAGTAAAATTGCACACACTCATTTTATCAAAATGATAATGATAGGGCATAAATTGTTAGTGTTCTAAAGAAATCAACATGTATATATGGAAGACAAATCAGAATAGAGAAGACAGCTGTGATGTTTAAAAACACGTTTTTAACATTACGCCATTTGCGCAATTGGCCTGGTTTTCGAAGCCGACGTCACAAATGTCTTATGACTAAAATTTTACTTTCAGCTGAATCAAGACATAGGCGGGTTGTTGGATTGATAATTGCAGCGATTGGTGTCGCTCTTACTGCGGCTAATGTAATTTGTAATTTTGTTTGTAAGTATATAGAAATTATAATTATAAAATGTTGCTATAGAGTAACAAAAAGAGCCAAAATACAGAAGACATTAGAAACGAACAGTACATGTTACTTAGTAAAGTATACATATGATATATATTGTTAAAATAAATCAAAGTATATAATATATAGCCACTTGACAACAAATGTGCATTCGAAAACACACACTCACTCATCCACTCACACACTCATTCTATCACTTACACTAAGCTCAGATTCTACTCGCCTATTCAAATGCTAAAATACAGATATAATTATTAGATATTCTGACATAGGCACGTGCGTTTTCAGTCTATATTTCACGTGACGTTATCTATGCATAAACAATGAACACATACTCAGCTATCATAATAATGGCTGTGGATCGTTGAGCAAGTGGCGATCCGATCCGAACCACGATTCATGTGTAGCGATTTACGAATCGAACCACGATTCACAAGTTAATGCTAAAACATACCGGAATTCATGTAATAACATAAGTAAGAGAAAACAAAATACAGAAGCTTTTACTATATGGGAAACCATGTACTCCAAACATTACGATGAGACGTTTTATAGGTATTTTCAGTGATAACATTTTTGTTCAAATGCGTATCAATCGAAATTTTGACACAAGATAATTCGGTCTCCGCTGTAATTAAGCTGAAAATGTTCTTTCATTGTTTCTAAAGATCTAGATCCAAAACGATTTCGGACGTGACGAATATTCGTACTCTATTTTCTGGTCGAAATCGCAAATAAACGAGTACTCAGATACTCGCCGCAGCCCTAGTCATAATTTACTCCCACGATAAATGAACTTTGCCGAAAACAGTGCCTGGGTTTAAGAATGTATCGACTTAGTCCGTTAAAAAGCTGTCACTAAATGTAAAACATGTACTTATCACGAGAAGGAAAATGGTCAAAATTGAGTTTAAAACGATTCTAGCATTTAGACCCTTGTACAATTAAAGAAGACTCACTTCAAGATGTTTGGTCCCCGCATTTCCCAATTAAGATGGATCATTTCATTCAGTGCTTTATCAGACTTTTTTGCCAGCCATTATAAAAATACAAAATTTGACAAGTTCAAACCAAATTGTGCATAGTATAAATATCATGGCACTTGCTTTGTGTAATCTTGCAAGTTTCAAATCCAATGCGCCGTGTTGTGTTGATTTTTGGAAAATCCATTCTCCCTTGATACGCATTCATAAGTCCAATATTTAACAAATAATACATGGTCATGAGGGCAATATGCAAGTCTACGGACTGGTTGGTCAGACTGAGAAAGGTATATGGCCCGAAGCGCAGCTGAGTGCCATATAGCCCTTCCGAGGTCTGAACAACCAGTCCGTAAACTTGCATATTGCATGTAAGGCCATGTGTTATTTGTTATATTATACCGAATTTAAATCCTTTCACCACTCATGTTGCAGACATTTTACTACGAGAATAATCATGTGTTTTCAAATAATTATCTTATTCCTCATTATGTCAAATATCTAAAACCCCAATCTGAATTTCATTTTCACGCAACGTAGCAAGATAACATGCTCTTCTTGTTATATATCATTTTTGTTAATCGACTTAGCCATTTCGTCTGTTTGTGTTGCCGTGTAATTAGCACAACATAGAGGTCGCGTTAAATAAGACTGGATGACGTCATAAACGGTCAAAATAAAATTATGGACTGGCTAGCCGGTCAATATGCAATTTATGGACCGGATGACGCCACATAAAATATAGAGGACGTTATGCAAATATGATGTAATATACATGTATATCCAAACCTTTTTTGAAAACTTTTCATAATAATAATTATTGTCTGACACATTACTATCCGGTTAATGCCTCAGTCCCATAAAATTGTGGCTTGTTACGGACCCTTACGTGCAGACAGTCGTAGGCCGTGGAAAGCCTTGCGTATCAAGATGACGGTATGTACATGGTACAAAACAACACAGCCGTACGGAGCCATAGTTGGAAGGTATGCATGTCTAATCCATACTCGGCCACGATTTGTTCACGATTTGACTTAGAAACTGATACGTGTATTCTAGGCTCCTCTCACGGACCCTTGTAATAACGCAACAGTCCGTACGGGTACGCAATACTTCATACGGGTCCTTGCTGAGCTTGATCGAACGGCGCCCGTACGGTGCCCTCATGGCTATTTTTATGTTTATGGTACGGTAGCTTAACTTCCAACCCTTTAGCCGTACTTTTGCAAAGTCGAAAGTTTTGCTTATTTCGCGACGCCAATTTTTGTTTTTTTTTTGTGTTTTTTTTTAATTGAGATTTGAATGTTCTATCTTGGATTTCAAAATACTACGTAAATTGTGTAAGTCTATGCTATTTTCGATATTTGCATTAGGATGTAAATTTCAACAGCATGGCATTTCTAAATGTTAAATATAGTTCCACAAAACATATATTTCCTAGTTATGTATTTTGCAATGTTAAAATCGTAATAACAGTTATCTACGGAGCCCCTAAAAGGACATTTTGAAATATTTTTTTTTATTTTGACAAATATTTCGTTTAAACGTAATATTATTTCAATTAAACGAAATAATATTACGTTTAAACGAAATAATTATTTCGTCTTTTCGAAATAATATTATTTCGTTTTTTCGAAATAATCATTTCGTTTTTTCGAAATAATTATTTCGTTTTTTCGAAATAACATTTCGTTTTTTCGAAATAATATTATTAAGATTTTTCGAAATAATTATTTCGAAAAAAAGAAATAATTATTTCGTTTTTTCGAAATATTATTTCGTTTATACGAAATATTATTTCGTTTATACGAAATATTATTTCGTTTAAACGTAATATTATTTCGTTTTTTCGAAATAATTATTTCGTTTAATCGAAATAATTATTTCGTTTTTTCGATATAAATATTTAAAAAAACGAAATATTATTTCGTTAAATCGAATTAATATTTCGAAAAAACGAAATAATTATTTCGAAAATACGTAATAAAATTATTTCGAAAAAACGAAATAATTATTTCGAAAAAACGAAATAATTATTTCGATTAAACGAAATTATATTTCGTTAAAACGAAATAATATTACGTTTAAACGAAATAATATTTCGAAAAAACGAAATAATTTTTTCGAAAAAACGAAATAATATTACGTTTAAACGAAATAGTTGTGAAAATAAAAAAAGTATTTCAAAATGTCCTTTTAGGGGCTCCATAGTTATCCATACTTTACCGTATATCAAAACGCAGCCACTCGTTTGATGCGCTAATTAAAGCACTCGTTATTTAATCATACGCGCATCAAAGCTTGTGCCTATATTTTGATAAACGATAAAAGTTAAAATATAGACAAGCGTAATTAATTTCGTACATATACATTTTCACTAAATTTATTATTTCTGCTCTATTCTTAGATTGCATCACTTGAGTGAACATATCATCACTTTGTCGAACAAAATTATAACGTTTACAGCTCCATGTTTAAAACCAAATATTGTCTCAAAATGTTCTTGTTACGCTTTTCATATTGTCATAAATATTATGAGGCATGCATTTATGATTACAGAAAGATATTTTGGATTACTTGTGAATTAAAAAAAATCACTAAACTAATTGACTATTAACTAGTTTGTCAGACTGTATATTAGTTTATATTTGTTGTCTCGCAAATTTCCATGACTGCCCTAAACGTATATTGTTATGTTAACTATAATAACATATTCTGCAGGTCCTAAGGGTGGTGGTTCTAAAACTCAACATCCGCCTGAATTCCCTGAAGATTGCAAACCTAGTGAAATTCATGATAGATACTATGTTAATCCGGGTGAAACTAGTATGAAAATAGATTGGACAGTACCTTCTGCTACAGATAAAGACGGAGACAAGCCAAGGTTAGTACACACTTGTATTTGATACCATCTGTCCCTTAGAGGTATCACTTTTCCCACGTCAGAAGACACTTGTCCTGACCATAAACTGAGACAACACATTCACCTTTAATTATATGTAGATACGTATGTTCCTATTATTGCCATATTTGTAATTTGTATTAATAGTCTTTAAGACTCATAAGCTTATCAAAATTCTCCGAAACTATTTGTTGAAAAAAACCCTAATTAGATCAACCTTAAGCGAGAACAATATTAAACATAAGTTTGACATACAAATGCTGAGCATTCTTAAAGCAAATCTATGCATGTGGTTAAATCAATTTGCAAAGTGGTGTTTTTTAATCATTGTAAATTGTGTTTTACTGTATCTAAAATGCATATTGTATAATTCTATGCATCTTATTTTTTAGTATGTAAATTTATATGAGAAGTCAAAGTGAGTTTTTGTCACATTTCGGAGTTCTTCGTAAAAGTATTATAAAACGTTTGATTATATTAAATAGTTTAATCATCAAAACATTGATAACGTTCAGAATATGAAGCATTAGTATATTATTTTCCCTGTGTTTGTAAATCATTGTTTTTGTAATGCTTAAAGTGTAAAACAAACTGGTGGTAAAAGCAGAGGAAGCAAATTTCCAGGATCAGTTGCGGGAATTACTTACGACATTCGATATGAAGCTAGAGACAATGCCAATCTCAAAGCAATTTGTTCTTTTTATTTTGCGGTCTATGGTGAGTATAGACTATATTAATCAATTCGATGAAAGTATTGAAGAGTATTAATTGTTTGGTTTTCAACTATAGGCGGACGTACACGATTTGGAAATATAGCGGTTGTTGTTTCAATAATTCTATACAACGGTCTCACAATCGATTTTGTTAAACGTTAGTTTTTGTAATTTTCAAGTAACTGGACACGATTGTTATGACGTTTTAACGATATATTTACTCTTGTTGTGAAAGCTTCCAATAATTTATTTACGTAATTATTTTCTTGATTTAGGAAAGTTGTCGTGTTATTTTTAAATTAACAAATGACTAATGATTGGTACATTTAAATGGAATTTTATCATATTTCATATGTTAAAAATTTTAACCACTGTATGTCATATATTCGTAAAAGAATGAATTTTAATCATTATGATATGTTTACTTACACAGTTAAAACGTGTGAGGCACCAGCTTGGCCGGACTATGGTAAATTAAAGTGTTATGATAAAGAACATAAAGTGGGAAGTAAATGCCAGTACTCATGTAATATTGGCTATAAACTGACCGGAAATGGTGAAGTGACGTGTCAAACAACACTAAAATGGTCTACTGTACCAAATTGTGAAAGTTAGTATAATGTTATAAAGGCATAGTGATGTTAATAATATTAGCCCCAATAATTAATTTAAGTAGATGTTTACTCTTAAGTTGTCTAATCGAGATAATACTTATATTTTTTTTAATTTTCTCATCATTGTGCAATATTCCGTTCACATCGCGAATGCTAGTGGACTTACATTAATAAATATATCGGGTTATCGTCAAGAATACGATCATTACTTTAATGTGCTGATGGGTGATCAGTGTCGATGTAACCGTCAACGTCTAATTGCATGTCACTTTCAATAAGGCTATGCTTATGATATTATCTTGCGCTCATAGCACCAGTAACATAAACATGACAAATGTTTTTAAATAAATACTGATGTTTGAATAATTGAACTATGTCGACGAATTTTCTTGTGCGACATAAGTAACATCAAAATAAAAGAAAGCGAAAAAATCTCACTCAATCAAACAATGCAATTTAGCTGACTTCTGAGAGCCAGTATTATCTGTAGCATTTTTCTGTGCATTTCTGACTTTTAGTTGTGACCTGCGATCCCCCAGACACATTGGCAAATGGCACAGTGACTTGCAAAGACGCAACCTATTCTTATGGATCTACGTGTTCTAGAGAGTGTAATAAAGGGTATGATCGTCGAGGACCATCATATACAAAATGCTTAGCTAATAGATCGTGGTCATCATTAAATATGACAACTTGCTTTGGTAAATTTTTCAGATATCTAATACAACTGAAACAGACACTTCATTATCCATTTTATGGATTTCAAATGTCGCTTTTATTACCTTAACTAATTATGTCCTACTACATCTGTAGCACCTCCGCATTATAATGGTTAAAACGTTATTATTAACAAATTACACATATTAATGTCTGAATATAATATTTATTGAAAGAAGAACCTTTTGCTTCTCTACCCGTAATGATTCAAACTAATTTTATTGGCATTCTTTATGTTACAATACATTTGAATTTTTTTCGATTAATTTGTTTTACAAGAAGTAATTTTAGAAGTAACATTTACTGTTGGCACAATCTAAAACAACACATGTTGCATTTTATGTTAAGTGCTACAACAGTTTATATTAATTAATACATAACGCAAATCGCTTTTTAATGACCGACCCGTAAACTGGAGCCTCATTTACGCAATATGACTGAAATAAATATATAGTATTTCCATTGTTGAATGTGTAGTTGTAACATGTTATGTGTTGAAACTAATTGGTGTTTTTTACGCTGGTATTATGAAAGAAGTTATATTTATAGATAACTCGCCGCCAACTTTAGCGTGCAAGACACCTCAAGTATTCTACGCAAACAGAAATTCACATAATACATCTGTAGCCTGGATAGTTCCAACGGCAACAGATAGGACTGATCCCAATCCTAGCATCAAACAAACATCGGGACCCTCCATGAATGGTATAATAAATGTTGGAAGTGTATATGTTGAATACGAAGCCATTGATGTAGATAACAAGAAATCTGAATGTAAGATAGAACTTCAAATAAAAGGTATGTTTTGCGTCAACAATAGAGATGTCTAAATGAAAGCAACTTTGTTGTATTTTTATTTAAATTGCATAACCTTAAATACAGTTTTTATTATTTCTAATGTTTAAATAACTATAAAAGTTAAAGTCTTATTGAGACTGTTGAAAATATAAATCATCTACACTAATGTAAACAGACAATAGTTATGATTCAACAGATATCCAATATTTTTGATACATTTCAGACATCACATGTGGACATCCTAAAGATTCGTTACAGGACAAGTTTCTTAACTTTGAATGTTCTGACGCATTGTATACGTGGGGTGTACAATGTACCGTTTCATGTCTAGCTAATCTACCACTGAATGGAACTGATTTAATTACTTGTGAAAGAAATGGCACCACTGGCGTATGGAGCTGGGGAAATAGTTATATGCCATACTGTAGAAGTAAAGTATTTTTTTCATACGGATTTTTTTCCTTGCAGTTTTTGTTAATCTTACTGAAAACATCTAGTGTGTGCTTTATCTGATCTGTGTCAAGATAAATAATTATGAAATGATATTTAACGAGGATTGATCAAACAATCCAAATAGTTTCATTCACTTTAAATTACCAAAAACGGTTTTAATGGTATGAAATCCAGATAATCTAGTTCACAATAACTTTTACAAACAAGACGAGTTCAGTCATAAAATAGCATTAACATAAAAACACTTTAATTAAATGAAAAGAATAGTGCATCATATTACCAGCTATTGTTTTCTCTTTTTTACTAATTGATTCTATATTATATGAGTTGGTGAAATAAAACACGAGTAAATATGGAAACATATTTGTAAAAACGTCCATGCTTATACTCTTCAGTAATAAAATAATCATTTTGGGAAGTCGATTTTTAGCTTCTTGCAGTTTTGACTTGTCTTTTAACGTCTTCATGTTTGTTGAACTGAGTGACCACTTTTTTACGAGGGACAACTCAGTCAAAGATTACTAATGAGCGAGTATTATACGAAGAGTAAACATTTTCTTAATGAGCAAGTTGTCATATGGAATAAAATGTGACCCTTTTAATGGACGGAAGATTGGTCCATCATGAGACATTATCGGTGTGCGTAGAACTCTTACAATCGCTCGTTACGATGACTTTATACATATATTGGGCCGATTGCTTAATTCAAGTTTAATTTAGTCTAGTTTTAGCCTTAGTCCAGGACTCACTAGCCTCGAGAATATCTGTCAATTGCATAATTCAAGTTTAATTTTGGTTTAGCTAACCTAAGACTACCTTTCCAGAGGATAACAATCCTTCAGCTTTGTTATTCTGTAACAATAAGACTTCAGGTAAGATAAATTATAGTCAGTTTTTGTTTTCATTGCACAAAAAAAATTACCACTTATTCATGAAAATTTCGTGCTTGAACGTTAATTTTTGCACAAAATTAAAATTGATCAATAGTGTGATTATCAGATACATGCGAATATAGACATTTTTAAATAAAAAATATGGTTATTTATACGTGATCGGTTTTTCTTCTATCGTTGTCTTGAAAAGCAAGTGTAAAAGAGTGGTATTATACCAAGATCACATGACTTTTTAACCTGAGCTTGAATAATATTCCCTGTTAATAAATGTATTGTACATGTATGGTGTTTCATCAGTTTACTTCTCTGTCAGAAAGCTCTGGTACATAATATTATATGTTTTATGTTCCTCAGGTAAAGGCTCCGATCAAACTTTTTTTGGATGTTGACATGTAGTTATGCCTAACTTACCTACCTAAACTGCCTAATGTAACTTTATAAAACATAGTTATGCTTATTTCAACCTTTCAAGTAGATAAATGCCACTAATTATAGAAAAGATATGGTATAGATTCGTCTGTTTGGCCAATTTTTTATTGTTAATTTGCGTTACGTTTTATTCATGCGGCTTTTGTATTTTTTTTCTAGTTTAGTTCTGTTTTTGAACAAAAACAGGCATTAGTGTTAAAAATCAGATCATTCCTTTCTATTCAATATCAAATTTGTTTCGATGAGTTGTGACAGAAAAGAATGCTTTGGTATTGATAAATGTTGATTAATGTGAAGGGCATTCATGTTTATATTTGTGATGATTATAATAATCATACAGGGAGTGACTTATTTGCAGAATGATAGTGGTCAGTATTTGCAGATTTAATCTATTGAATACGAGTACATGACGTATATATAGCTCTCAATAAATACAAGCATTATTACAAATATATATTAAGCTCTGTTTTCCACAGAATATCGCTAGTGCAACTTCCAGCCATCCCCTTACAGAAAGTTGATTTGAAACACTATCATCAACAGTGTGATAATAAAAACGCAAAGTTACATCACCGTACAATATAGTGTATAAATATGACAAAACTATATCTGTGTAAGCCCGAAATAACATCACATTATCATTATTGAAATTATTGTTGTTATTTTGTGCTTCTATTACGAATGTTACTACATGTATTTGATTATTAGGTGATTTAGGTCTATCACAAGTTAAGCGATAGCACTGTGTCGGTGTTTTGCAATATTGAAAAATCTCAGACCTGAGCCCTTAAAGCTCACAGCAAGCGATCAGAATTTAATTAGAAATAAAATTTCATTGATGCAAAAATAACATAAAACTATATTATAAGTTATGAGGAAAAAAACTTCATTGATATTTCATCGATATCACACTCTGAGGTATGATTGTAGCAGATTAGCTATGACAGTAGACTTAATACCATCTGTATTGCATCGAGTTTTGTTTAGAAGCCACTACTTTGGTTTAATCTTGGCTTTGAGAATTTGTTTTCACTATGAAGGTTAATTTCTTAGATAATTGTGCATGGTATTGAAATTTATCTTCTGCAAATATGAAGAAGAGGTTGAGAATTTATTTCTGCAAAAATAGGTCAATAGACCCGAGTGAATCATATAAATACATTTCATAAAGTATACAATCACGTGACAATGACACAATACTTATTTATGATCAACAAATATGCTTATATGCGAGCGCCATTTTTCTCAACTTACAAAACTGATATATTTTCTAAAACTCGACTTTAAACTACCCCCATGGTAGGTTTAATTTTTATGGTGTATAAGACTAAATATAAACTCGAGTTTTGTCTAATCTGTATTTGTGCAATCCATCCAGTTTTTTTTCCTTTGACTGTGACTAGTTAAACTATATTTATGCAATGGCTCGAGTTTAAACTCTGGTTTAAACTCAAGATTATCTTTAAACTAGAATTATGCAATCGACCCATTAGGTATATATTTTCAGAAATTGCCTGTCCAGACTTGAACATACCAATAAATGGAGCACTTGTACATGACTCAGTACAGACAAGGCCTGCTGTTACTCTAATGTGTAATGACAAATATGATATTCCGGATTTAGGCAAAGTAGACTTTACGGGAATCTTTCTTTGTCTGGACAAAAAAGGATGGGTTCCTATTGACTATGCACCAGACTGCATTGAAGGTAATACCAACATTTGTTTAAAAAATAAAGAAAATTACCTTCTACAAAAGAATACTTTGTACGAAGCGGCCTTATTTGAAAAAAAAGATAATGAACAACAAACTATATTCAAAAATCTTTAGAAAGAATGGGCGATATTGAACGTTACGGCATTTGATTGTATATCTAATTATGCATAAAGATAGTACACATACTGTTTAAAATTTTAAAACAGTTTATTTGTAAAATACTCTCTATAGCCATACCCCTTCCTACGGCTATGTCAAGCTTGAGAGTATGGACTGAGTATTGGATCAAATCTTTGATGTAGAGATAAGAGCTTCTCCAATATAGACAGTAAGTTTTCTTATTTACTTACTGTGGCATTACCATTGATTTGATCAGCATAAAGATATTTCGTTTCTTATGTTAGACATTGTTTATGTACATAAGTAAAGCAAATTTCATTAGCGGATTCCATCTAAAATAAGTTTTCGGCAAAGCTGTTTAGACAAACGTTTAACTGATATTTTAACCAATAAAATTTGCCTCATCATACCTGTTTATCCTATGAAATCCTCTTCAAGATTAGTAAAGATATGGATCGATTGGTTATTTGTGATAAATAGTTGCGTAGCACGGACAAAAGTCGCTGGCTATTTACTTTGTGTATTATTGATGACTCACTATGCTTATTAATTATACATTCTTCGTGGTAGGTTTCAGTCGGTATGAATGAAAAGCGAATACGACTATCTTTACTTCAAACAAAATAAACCCTGCAGAGAGAAGAATAATGTTCTAAAGATATTTCCTATTTATCATTTAGTTGCTGATCCCAGGTATTTAAATCTACCCGGAGAGATTTATTACTACAGCGGTGAATGTGGCACCGAAAATACTAATGAACAAATAAAGGAGAATTATGCTAACATTCTTGAGTCAAATGTCTTGTTGAAAAGCGTCTGTCCAGAAGGAGAGCAGTGCGCCATAAGTGATATTGTCATAGAATGTGGTGCAATTCAAAAGAGACGAAAAAGAAATACAAGGCATTCAACATACGAGCACATTGATATAAACGCAGAAAAGAGAAAGCGATCACTATCCATCATGAAGACTAAAGGTACACTCCATAAAACGCTGAAGATTATAGAATTTATTTATAATTGTTAATCAATTAAAAATCTAATGAAACTTCTGCAAAAACTGTGGGATTATCTATTTTAGCTCTTAGCTAAAGGTTATATTTTGAATGCAATTTCTGTGTTCTATAATGTAGACACCTTTATCGTTATATTGAAACTATAAATACAAAGAACATAATTTCTTGTGGTATCCTTTTTAGCAAGTATATAAAACATATCAGTATCTACATAGAGAGCATTTTAAGTTCCAAACTTAAGCAATTGACCCTGAACTGATGTGTATAACACATTAAGTTACCAATAAAAGCTTAACTAAATCATTGTTACGTTATATTCCTTATTACAGGTTAATTTGCACAAGCAAATCAGTTGCTTATATCTTTTCTAGATTCTTATAGTTGGTCGTGAAAACGAACTAAAATAATTTCTTGTCTATTACAGAAAATTCATCACGTGATTTAGTAAAACGCCAAGCTAGAACTCACCGGCTTGTTGTTAAGTTTAATATGGTTGTAAACATCAAAATTCAAAGCAATGAGACGCTTAGAAAGAAAATGACTTACTACGACAATATCATAAACAATATGGCTGGTGCTGTTAACAATTCGCTAAATGATGGATCTCTAGATATTGACAACTTTACAACAGACGTGGATTCATGGAAACCACCCAAGCACGGCAGTTTAGGATGCAGTTCTGGATTCATTTTAGATAAGACTTCTTGTAGTAGGTTATCTTAAATAAATAGGTTTTGAGTTTATTTGCCATACATTTTGAAACAAAAGCAATGAATCTATAATATCGATTTTTACAGGTATTGAAGTATATTCACTGAACTAATTCCGACGTTTTCGATGAAGGAATAACGCATTTGGCGATATTATTATGAAATTTTGGTACTTGTGAACCGATGACGACATAGAAATAAGAATCATATTGTTTTCCAACAAGCATTGTCCATATCAGTTTATTTCGGTGAACGTTTTCTTTTCGTTACTTGTGAAACCAATTGGTTTATAGTATGGTAAAAGAAAATGTTTCAACATAATAAAGAATGATAATCTACTGGAAACTAAAACTATAACTAGTTTTCATATCTTCACATTGTCACTGTAACATGCAAAGTCAATGATTTTTCACTTAGCGTTTTTTGTTCCACTCTGGTATTTTATATAACTTACTCTGAGTATAAAACTTTATCATTAGTTACATATCTGTTTCCATCTCTTAAGTCATAGTCACAACTTTTATCCTACTGCTAACTGATCTTTTAGAAGGAAAACACATTGGCCTAATAAACATATCTTTATCCGGCACTGTTGCTTTATCTGGCAGTCACGTGACTACGCATTGTGGACTACTTGTTTACCTAATCATAACATAGGGCATCAAAAGCGACTGTGTGTTATACAAAAATATTATACATAAAATAATCTTTTACTGGATGTTACAAATAATTTCAGTATTATTACTTGAATCACTTACTCCACCATTCAAATTTAACAAAAATCCAACTAAACTCCTAGCACAAAATTCCATTCTGTGTTTGATTTGACGAATATCAGCAATTATACAGTAAATACATAGGTTGACTATCGTTTTACTAAAGCCTAGCCACGCGTAAATTTAATTTAATAAAACTAAGTTCTAAAATTCATCATTTACATTCTTGACACAGGCAGTTCTTGACAATTTTCAGAAAATCAATGACACTTCTAATCAGCTTCGCTGCGTGTGTGTACTTCCCTTTATAATACTTACACCAATATCGTTTGAATAACACATGCACACTAAACGTTATAGACTTCTGATAATATCGTTTAGATCTTCATAAATGAAAATAAACTCGTTAAACGACGAATCCTACAAACGCACCAAAATACGGCCACCATGTTGACAACAAACTTTACATACATTACGTAAAAGAACTGTTTCGTCCTAGGAAAATTCGCTAGTGATTTATTAGTCCCAAACTAAATTGTTCTTTGTTTACTTGAAAAATCGAGTTTACTTTAGTAAATGCTTTATTCGTTCATTTAAAATATTGCTGTTTATATTGGATTCAATCGTTCAGATTATTTCAGACACGAAAACATTTTTAGATCGCTTAACACAATCACTGCGCATAAAATTCGGCTTTCTGAATCTAAAGTATGTTAAACGCATCCTTTTGGAGTGGACGGACCCTTACATAAAATCACGTGGAATTTTCGGATTTTAAATTAGTCAATAAAGCTGATTGATCCAGCAGAATAAATATAACATTAGGTTAGTGTCAACCTGAACTTAGTTTATCTGGTTCGTCTCCAAATGCAAGCCTCGCCGAATAAACCTTTCTCTAACTTGCCGGATAAACTAAGTACATATTGATACTAACCTAATATTCATTATAAAACCATGCCCTGCCGGTCATTATCTCAATGAATCATCAGGAAACTGTCAACAGTGTCCCATTGGACAGTACTATAAAGGCGAAGGTAGTACCGAATGTTTGATGTGTCCAACAGGATATACGACGAAGCAGATTGGTTCCAAATCTATAGAAAATTGTACAGGTGAGCATTACTACTGATGTAAAACAAAGGAGGATGTGTGTGTATAACTATTAGAGAAAATACATCCATATGTGTTCATTTTTGTTTTAAGGTGATTGCTATAAGCATAACAATTTGTTTGTCTGATTAAACAAAAAGTCTATAAAATTTGTTAACTAACTGTATTTTGCTTGAAGGATTAAGGATTTAACTTTTACACAAATATTCACTTATAATCTTAAATGTATTTTTATGTACGTATTTTACACAAATATTGGTGAAATCAAAACCTTGATCTATTTGAAATGTGATTCTTAGTTAATAGGTTTTTAAAACAAAGAGGACATACTTACTCTTTTAGAAATATGCCACCCTGGATCAGCTTCCCCAGATGGAATGTTACCATGTGCCGTATGCTTGTATGGTGAATATCAAGATGAGTATGCTCAAACATCATGTAAACAATGTCCAAGTGGTTCTACAACAAATAATACAAATACGACTTCTAGTCAAGATTGCCATGGTACGTGATTGCCAAACGTTTTTTTTTAGATACAATTATTATTTATTACACAAAACTTAATTAGATTTCTCACTCAATTGGTATTATATACTCAAACGAAAAAGAAACGCAGGGTAAACTTCATTGGGGATTTATGGTGAATTATAAGAATGATATTAAAATTGGGATATTGATTTATCAAGAACTATCTTTCGTGAACTAAATTTGGAAATTTTCGTTGGATTTTGACCTTTACTTTTTGTGTTCCGAGGGGAATTTGCCGCTAACCAAGTCATTCGACGCGCGCGACGTGGAGGAGAAAGAGGCAAACAAATGCATGGACGTTTACAACGAAGACCCGCCTCACGTAATCGGTTCCTTACAGTTTGGGAGTGAATACGACGGTTATGATTGCCTACTGTATTGTTAGCAGTTTCAGTGGCAGTAACGTAACGATTACGCAGGTGTGCACGACGTATAACCCTGTCCTGACGTCGTGTCGTGACGCGCGGACGCCCTGTCCGAGGCCGGTCGGCAAGCCTTCCAGTATCCCTAAGTCGACGAACAAGTCGCACTATGGTCGAAACATTCACCCCAAACTGCATAGCCACCTGCTGTTGCGTTTGACCTTGCATTAGCAACGTAATGGCCTGACCCCGCTGAACGTCAGTAAGCCTTGCCATTAACGTAGAAAGTTAAAACAGAGTTTTAATACGGAAAACAGTGTATAAATGTCTAGAGTATTGGATGATATGAAAAGATGTGTTGAAGAAATTATCAAATTTATTCTGCACGAAATGTTTGCATTTTTCCGCTTGTATTACGTGACACTGAACGTTTCATGCTTCAGTAACGTTTCATTATGTGTTGAGTAAATAGATGCCTTGATAATAATCTGACCAATTTTCATCATCTTACACAAAGGCGATAAAAAGTTATTCCATATCATTTTACCCTTCGTTTCTTTTTCGTTTTGGTATATTTCACAGGTATTCGTATTTTAAATACGTCTTGTTTTCTTTCTAAATCAAAAATATTGAACGTGGAAATAAAAGCAAATTATAGCTGAGGAGAACAGATCCATAGCTTTCGAATTAAAAAATGTGTTAGATTAAAAAACTAAACTAATTTCAGGTTTTGATGTCCTCATAGAGGAAACAGAAGGACTAATTTCTCTTGCCACCTTACCATCCGATATAAATGATATGTCTCTGTCTTTCTGGGTGAAACGTTACGATGAACAAGCCTCATCATCCGTTCTACAAGTTCAGTCACGGAATAATGATATTTTGGACCTGTATCTAACAAAACATATCAGAATTCACATACCGTAAGTAGTTGATTTGTTTATTTTCATTCATTTTATTTGTACCAAAAACTGCAATTAAAATAACGTTTTATATATTTTTCAATGGATGTATATATTAAAGAATATTTTTTCGAGTTTGAATACCTGACAAAACTCTTATATTGTTTATCTCTGTCATTCAAAGTTTGTAAAGTTATTATGTCTCAAATAAGTTACAATTTTGCAATAATACTAAGTACATAACTTAAAAAAACACAACATATGGATGCAGTTATCATTATAGAGATATTACTTTTTCAGTGACCAAATGAATGAAACTGTGGCTGTATTAAGTTCTACTACATGGACAAACGTACTTGTTACGTTAAGCAGTTCATATAATTATGTTAAAGTTTTTATAAATGGAAATCAAGTATATGCATCAGCAGTTTCTTTAAGTGCTCCAGTAATAGCAAATGGTGAATTTGTATTGACAGGTAGCGGTTCGTCAGGTCAGTAGAGTTTCTTTTTCTTACCAAGACTCATTTTGGTATATTCAATGTCATATTCAATTTGAATATTTAAAAATCTCAGGACATATACAATTTCAATGTATGAATCTACGAACAGTCTACAAATTCTTTGTGTATCGTATTTTGACTTTATTTGACTGACATTATTCAATCAAACTTTTGATATTTCATGAAACATTTGAATTCCAATCTCGTTGAAATGTTTCAGGCATATACATTGCTGGACTCCATCTATTAGACAAAGTCATTAACACGTCAGAAATTATACAACACGCATCATCATGTTATGTTATCGAAACTAATGATGTCATAGATATGGGAGTGTTCCAAAAGATAGATAAAACTGGAATAACTGTCATTTCTTCGTCTAGTTGTGATGGTAATTTTTTATTGATTTTATGCATTTAAGCCTATTTGATAATAGATACAGCAGCACAAGATTTGTGATCTAAAGAGTATAGTGGGAAATATATTTTGTTTTTGACCGTAATCATGAAGTATGCTATCCACTTTGGTTCGAATCAAATGTAAACCCTTTCGTAGAGGACGCTATACGCTTCCGATCAAGCCAAAACAAATTTATAAATTATGCATAATATTTACTGTTAAGATAACCATTAATTCGGTTGTACATTTTATAATCTGTGTTGCCTTAAACCTCGTTTGTTTACCAGAACGTGTCAATATTGGTCAACTAATATCGTGATTAGTACTTTTATGCCAGTTTTCAAAGCAATATTGAAACACTCTTAAAACGCTGTAATTGAAAAAAGTACGATTTGAACATTTTGTAAACTCAACTATTATAGGAAATTATTAACAAATATCAAACATTATCAGTTTGTCATTTATTGTTTAAGCTGATGACAAATGCGATCCAGATCCATGCAACGGACATCGATGTATAAACGATCAGAACAGATACACGTGTTTATGTTTCTCAGGTTGGTCAGGTGATTACTGTACTGTACCACCTGATTATTGTATTGATAATTCTTGTGAGAACGGAGCCACGTGTGTTAGTCATACTACTAAATATACATGTGATTGTTTACCGGGATATACTGGATCAATGTGTGAAGTTCCTCCTGGTAAGTCTCTTATCATCATATATTCAACCCACGACTATTACAAAGATTGTGCTTCAACAGGTGATTGTTTAAGATATACTTGTACAAAATTTAACTTTTCCTGTTGTAAATGTTGTGCTGTTTATTTATAAAGTAAACCAATTAAAGTTTGGAATCCAATCAATTACAATTATTCGAGAGATGTTTTATAAGAGTGTGATAATAACAAATGAAGATTTTAACATAAAATTAGAGTGTACTGTAATATTTTGTAATCTTAATAACAGAAATAAACGTTGTCAATACTTTAATGCAGTTGATGGAGGCTGGTCGGAATGGACTGTCACTTCATTATGCAATAAAAGATGTGGTACAGGCATTCAAAACAGAAGTAGATCATGTAACAGTCCAACTCCAGATCCTTATGGTAATTACTGTGTTGGTGAAAGTGAAGATACGATACCTTGTAACACACAAGCTTGTCTTGGTAAGAAACTACAGTACAACTCACTAATCATAATAGTAAACACATTTTTATGTAACCACCAAATTTTGTCAGGCAATGCTTTTGAATGATTTCTTTTACTGCAAAAATATTTTCATACGAGTATCGTTTGCGTTAAGTTTAAGTCGATCATTGAGTTAAGGCTCCCTATATAAAGTCCGTTCTGCTATTAAGAAAGTCGATTTTGATGGACCTAATGTTGGAACTGTCCCAATTACAAGTTTATCGTACAATTATGTTAAATGAGGTTTATTTCACATTGATTTTAAAACAAAAATACATCAAACAAATACTAGTATAATATAATACCTTGCTATGGTCTGCTCTTCAGCAGAAATTGGTTATATTCAGAAAATAAGGTAAACATACCTCCCACTTAACCCAATTATTTACACCATAAGCATAATACTTAAGTAAACCTCGTAAAGATAACAAAAACCGAGATGCATACCAGTGTGAATAAGATAGTTTTTGTTCCAATTGCAAAGTGGAGACCAAAACGTACTTCAAACAGAACTGTCAAACATATCTACATGCAAATTTGTTTGAATAAGTTAGTCATATTGCTTTTAGTTTCGTCGTCTGATATAAAAGTAAAGGTTTCTGTATGTTTTACTTCATCTAAAATGATGCACAAAATTATTGCGTAACATTAATCCCAAGGAGATTTTATTTTATGTCATGTACATGTTGCTCTAGTATACTATTGTGATGTTTCATGTCACTGAATTCTTTATATTTTCAGTTTGTGATGATCTCAAATTAAAAGCAGGTACACAGTCTAATTGTACAACCGACGCGGATACTGGAGATCAGTTATGTATAGTATATTGTGAAGTTGGTAAAATAATGCAACCAGGATATCCTATGACTGTTAACTATATTTGTGGTCCTTCTAATTTCTATGAATGGAATGCAACAGAAATTATGCCATCATGCGTTGGTATGTTATAATCCGTTTTCTATACGAAATTCAAATACATGAAATTTTTTTTTATGATACGTACATAATGATAAAACAAACAAGACAGTGTTGACTGGTATATTTAAACATAGCTATTTTGGCTCATGCTTAATGCATTGGTTTGAAAAAAATAATGTATACTTTCTGTAATTTAAATGTAAGTTAAATATAATGACTTTTTCAGACGCATCTGGGCCTAAGTCTCTGTCAATATCTACATCTGTCAATTTTAATAAAACCGTTAAGGAGGAAGACAAACCTGCTCTTATCAACTCAATGGTAAAAAACTTTCAATCTACACCATGTTCAGATGAATGTCAAGTTAATGTTAATATATCGGATACTGGGACAGCTACAATCTCTTACAGTATAGATTTAAAAGAAGGACGTGATTTAGATCTAGCTAGCTACGTTTCAACTGGTCAAAGTAAGATTTTTAAATTCTTTCGTGTACAATAATTTTGCCAAAAAGCATATTGTAAAAATCGATTTTTTGAAAATTCAAATTGTTTTAAAGGGATATACAGGCAAATTACTGTGCCAAAAGTATAGAACCTAGTTTAGTCTTTAAAACCGTATTAATTAAAAACGTAAGAAATCACTTACTAATAATATTTGTCACTTATATAATTCAACTGAACGAATTAATATATGTGGCATACACACTGTTGAAAACGAAAGTAGGATACTGAAGGAATAACCAAGCTATTTATAGATTGTACTATGTCGTACTTGCTGAAATTAAACATTTTCATTGATCGCTTCTTGTCTTTTCAACATTCTTAGGCCGCTAGGACATATTTATTATAGAATTATACTAATATTGTACAAGCTCTAATATCTTCTCATCTGTTAATACATATTTAAACACTAATCTATTTTAGCTAACCTGACCCACGTGGGTCTAGTTAGGAACCACCTCAAATATAACCAGAAAACAAAAGACATATTTTGCCAAGTAATATAACAGTGTGTTTGTTTCATTCACAGTAATAAAAACTGTAATACAAAATCAGGAATTATGAAATTAAACTATTGCGTGTAAACCCCTTTTAATAAACAAAAACTGTTCACTAGCGCAACAATATATTGTAAACTAAGGATCATTGCAATTAAAATATAGCTAATGGTCCAATTACAGATTGATACCTAAAGATACTTGCTAAATTATCCAAGATATAACTTCTAAAAATAATATATAAGAACTTCCTGCATTAGAAACATCTTCAATACCAAAGTTACTCACTTCAAGACCAGATATAATTTCACCACGTTTTCTATTACAGTTAGTCCTTCTCTTCAAGAACTGGCAGATTCTATAACTAGTTTAGAATTGACAGCTCAACATCTCGAGAATAATACATCAGACATGTTTGATACATATGTTAACGGAGAAAGTTACACTGTAGATGAATCAAGCTTATCAACTGTAGGTGTTGTCCAATGTCCTGATGGGCAAGTATCATCCGAAGGAGTTTGTGGTAAATCAATTATATCTAATTACTGATTGACAATTTCACACTTTCGTTTAACATTTAGCATTGCGAATTTCTCAAATGCATTTTAAGACACTGTAAAGGTTCTATGGTATAAATTACTGATGTAGTTGATACTGAAGATTGATTTACATTCACCAACATCATTCTACATTAGTGTTATCATAGTTTATTTTTTCGAAGAGGAATATCTAGGTTTATTGATTTATACTTGTTTCTACAAGCTTTAAAGCCAAGATTTTACAATTGCACAAAAAATGAAGCCTGCAAGAATTTTTAATTAAGATTCCTGTATATATTTCAGTATATTGCCCTGCCGGAACTTACTCAGACAGCAATTATTGTTCATTCTGTAAAAGAGGAAGTTATCAACCTGAAGAAGGACAATCTCATTGTGTACAATGTCCAACAGGACTGACAACAAGGACTGTAGGTTCAACTGATCCCTCCAAATGCTTAGGTATATTTTATGTTATACTTTGCGAAAATCATTGTATTGTTTTCACAAATAACGTACTGTACTTGCAATGGGTTTCTTTTTTAAATTACTAACGACATATTGCACACATTTAACTTGAATTGTTATTTTAGCATATTGTGCAACTGGTTCCTATGGAGATGACAGCCACTGCGTTTTCTGTGAAAAAGGAAGTTATCAGCCTTTTGAAGGACAACCGTCATGTATAAAATGTCCAGCAGGATTGACCACAGAGACTGTAGGATCAAATGATATCTCTAACTGTACAGATCAACGTAAGTCTTACTTAAAATTTGAAATAGTGTTTAATTTGGACAGTCTAATCTGTAACATTTTGTCATAAAATTCTCTGAGTGAGGATTTTTGTCATTTAACTTTTATAAACGTGTTGTGCCAGTTTAACCATTTGTATATCTAAGTTATTTAGGTAATTTATATCGAATGCAAATGTATATAATGATTTATACACGCTTCATTTATGCATTTATGCTTTAATTGTATTATTTTGTAGGAACAAGTATTACATCGCCGAGTCCGGAAAAGCCTCGAAAATCTACATGTAAGCTTTATTTAACATTATCAATTTATGTAAATGAAATCATTATCTTGGAAGGCAATGCAGATTAATTGAAAATTGAAATATTTTACATTTTCGTATTTGATGTATTAAGTATGTTTCTATTAATAAACATATATGTACAAATGTAGTCGACTTGCTTTAGATTATTGTCTAAAATGTTAATCGAGATACAACTGCAATGAGGCAAATTATTAAAACATACGTTTGAAAGCATACACATGTTTCTGGTCTTGACCTTATAATTACCTTATTATAAACACAGATCATAATCTGTAATGATATTAATGCCATTTAATAAATATTACATCCTATAGGGTGATAGAACGGAATGATCACCCGAGACAAGTAATGTCAACTGAGGCTTGTCAAGCTGGTCAAGGGTGAAAATTGCTTTCTTTCACTCTCTGTAGGATGTGATATTTACATCATTATACCGAACAAAAATAATAAGAAAATATTGAAAATTTATTCAACAACTACTAGTAAACACCACAACAGTAGAAAATAGGCACAAAACGTTTAATTTTATATGTGTTATTTCTTCCTGAACTTTACATTTTCACACCGCTTAAGATTGTCATTTTAAGATTGGTAAAAGCAAGCGCCTGCGCTAGGGAAGCAAGGGATGTAATTTAAAATGATTATTGAATTGCTAAATCTCGGGTTTCTGTGTAAGCGGGCTAATAGGTGACGGCAAGCCGGCTGATATGTGATGTCAAAAGGGTGACATTACGAATTGTTACATCACGTCACATTAGGCTGTGTAGTAAACCAACCACGAGAGGTATAATAATACTAATTAATAAATATACAATGTTCTGGAGTAATTTTAGCGCATATTCGTGTATGTAAAAACTAAGACATTTTTTATTTAAATTAAAAACTAAAGAATGCTACATTTTTAATTACCAGAGTTTATTGTACATATTCAGAATGTTTAATCAATTGTTTATTTTAGCTGATACTGTAATCATAGCTGTTGTGACGTCAGTTGTGGCATTGATAATTGTTTGTACATCTATTGTACTAGTTTGGTTCAAGAAATGGCGGTAAGTTTCATTTATTTTATATACGTGCTTATATAGTGTTACAATTGCTCTATGTCTAAAGCTAATACACTTTAACAACTTTTCTAAGTATACACCTATATCTTTATTCATAACTGCGTTGATACGCATGTTTTTGATATAAAATTTGTAGAAAATGTTCATCAAATAGTATTTCAATTATTAGCAAAACGAAGAATGATTTGAAAAATAAATGACTTCTTTTAAGCAGTAAATATATTGGCACCAACAAAGTACAAATTCACATCAATAACGAGTATGGCCACCTTCAGCTCGTATAGCTGCAAGACACCTTGCTCGAAATTAGATCATGTAGTTCTGAATGATACTTTGGGGTATCATAGCCCATTCTAGCTGGCGTGTCGTCATACGACGTCTTCTCTGGCTTTGCAGGTCCGGCTTAACACTTCCGGTTTGCTCAAACTTTCTTAAAAGTGTTATCACAGTCAAAGGGTTACGCTTGAAAGTATGGACAACCTGAAAAATGGTGTAACTTTGTCACGATTGTTAGAGGTTTCTGCATTTCACCTATGCTTAGAATGTCTCGATGATTAATATGAAGCGAGCAAGACATGAGATAGCAATTCAATTCAATTCACCTTTCGTATTGATGAGCCAGCATGCATTTCGATAGCCTGACCTCTTTATTTCAAGCTAATTCGTTTCATACTTACGACTTGTGAAAGTTTAGGTGTTCTTTCTAAGTGTAAATAGCTATAGATATAGACATAGACTTGTACAAAATAAACATGAAAATGTAAACCATTTGGTTCATAAAAGTAAAAAGCACGAAATGCACGTGCATCTTGGAAGTCGGTTACAACAAGGTCGATATTGACGTTTTAAGTGTCACATGAAAGATATAGTATTCCATAGCTGACTCACAAAATTTCGTTTAAATATTTTACCAATATAAATATTTTAAGTGATATCTATTCCGAGTTGATCATATTAAGTTTTCCCTGAAACGCAGAAGCAACTTAACATAATTTCTTAGTTTCATCATTATTATTTCGTCGTTTCTTCAAGTGGTTCATTGTTTTTGTTACACTTCTTAACAAGTACATATGTCGATTATATCACACGAGCCGAACACAAAATAGCTGTTTCTTTCAGATTATATTTTTTCTTTATTTTGAAACACATTCAACTTGATTCGTGAAGCTCTAATATACAAACATCCGGCGCTGAAGCACACAAATCGTAATGTTTAAGGCTTTTTTATTACTAATGACTTTAGTTTAAATAGGCAAAATATATATTTGAAATGCATCATATTGTTACATGCTGTCGTATTGCTTCAGACCACATTTTGACTGCAGTCATCAAATTGCTTTATGAACATAATTTATCCTCAATGAACAATGTAATTTACAGAAAAGTCTATTCCCAACTGAGTTTGTATTACGTACACGAAATAAATTAGTTCTTTCTACAAGAGTCAAAGTACTTTTTAGTTTTTAATAAGTTTTAAATTTCTATTGTTAAAGAGATGTCTTATAAACTGGTGCATATAAGTAAATGTTGTCCTCCTTAATCTCCGCATTAGAAGTCGGTTGTTTAAGTGTTTACTTTTGTCTCTATTGTTTTAACTTTACTTTACACTAACACAAAGCTTTGCATATAAGTTAATGGCAATGTTATGGATTACAACCTACACATTTTCTATAAAATTTTCATTTCATTTTAGAGAAAATAGTAAAAGTGTGCATTTGTGAATTAATATCATTTTTCCTGAATATTTATTTCAGAAAACCGACAAGGGTAAATTCAACGATTGATTTGACCAACATTCATCAACTTTCAACTCAATATTCCCACATAGAGCCATCAAAAAGAAGATTTTATGGAAGTCCACTTACTTCCAGCCGGAAGTCGTATAATGTCGATAGAAAAAAATAAACAGACTTTCATGGTGACTGTATTCCTGTGTCGCCACCTCCCTATGAGGCAAAAGTCTGATAACATACGATATTTAAGATCCTTATCACTCTATCAAAAGACAAAAAAAATGGTAATATTTGGACAAACATTTTCAAATATTATACTTGAAGAGTCTGAGCGTAATAGTATTGTTTCTTATTAGGGAACAAGTCGTAATAATACTCGTTGACATTTACATGGCAGACTACTTATCTACTTATTCGGATTCGTTTGTGCTGAGTCAATATTATGTATTTATATGTACGCTTTAATTGAATTTTGTTACTTTTAATTCAAATTTAGATAGTTTGCTTGTACTGTTATTTTCAACAATAACATACTCCTTAATGTTTAAATTGCAAATTTCTTATCAATTCATTCATTAGTTTCTTCTGTGTTTGTCAATAGATATGTCATACGCTTTTCTTTTTTTTTAATTAATTTTATTTATAAGACGAAATCATAATCATACATTCTTACATACAAGACAAAAAGAATAAAAGGGAAAAGAAACACCAAAACATACATTATTACATGATTCAATTGTAAATAAATATATATATATATATATATAGTATTACATGTACAATTCACTAATCTAAAGAATATTGTATATATAAATATAATGCACCATGTATATATGTCAATTCTTTATAACGTCTTAGCTAACTTATAAGTTTATTGAAAAAAAAAATCTTATCATACGCTTTTCTTATTATTTTGTTACTTTTGTTATAACAAATTTCACTAGAACTGATATTGTCTACGCAATGATGCTAAACATTCATAGTCAGTAAATATACCCAATTGAGAATAAAAAACGGTCAATATTATACAGTGTAATTGTTATTTCAAGTCCAAAGAGAATATCAATAAAACAAAACCATATTTTTGAAAACTTTATTTCAACAAATTGATAAAACTTTATCATTGCAAAACGTGTATGTTAAATGCATATTTACAAGAAACTCTAGATCAGCGGTGCGTTTCTAAAAAACTTACGATAAAAATCGTGGTAGGTTAAAAGCAAGAAGCATTAATGATATGGTCATTTTTCGGCCAATCAATTCCAAATTCATTAATTATGTAGATTGTTGTTAACCTTTGAATATATTTCTATTTTATAGTTTACTTTCCTTCCGATTTTGAACTTTAAAATGTATGACAATAAGTTACAAAAACGTTTTTCGTAAGAATTTTTGTGAAAAGGTGCACAGAAATCAAATTGCCCAGAATAAATTTTCTAGACAATCAGATTGAGGAGCATTCCTTGATTGAAGATGTATTACAAAATCTCTACTTGGTTTAGATAGTAAACAACTGTCTTGTAATCTTAAAGTGTGAACGTCTAAATCATGCTCAGAAAGAATTCAATTATTTTTTGGAAATGTATTTTCAAAGGTCAATATCATAAATCGGCACATTTTACGGCAGCGTGTAAATGTAGTATATTTACTGAGCTGCAAGGTGAGCGTACAGTCGATTGTAGCAGGTGGAAAATTAAAGTAAATAATAAAAGAAATAATAATCAAATTTGTGGTCTTTCCTCTATCACATTTTTCAAGATGTTAAAGAACGTTCAACAGAACAAGTCAACACATGGAGACACGTGATACGTAGCGTACAGCAATCAGATTTTAAACAAACCAAAATATATGTTTAAAAATGTATAAAAAGTTGCTGTAACTTCATCCGATCATTAACATAAAAATGAATATCATGCTGCATGCAACATAATTTCATATGCATACACTACTCAAAGCTTGCTAAGCTTCACATTTTCCAAATTGCATCATGCACTATATGTCATATATTTTTTATGATATTAACATCGCAAATCGCGTACTAATGTATCAAGAGTGTACCCTGTGTACATAACCTTAAATGACAGACCATAATGCGCTGCAAATGAACAGCCTACGCAGATTATAAATGTTTTAGGAGCAGTTAAACACAGAACTATGTGAGAATAGTGGATTTGCAGCTTTTATCAGCATGATTGAAATGTACACAATTGATGAAACAAAGATGACTTTCCTCAAAATGGTTTAAATATTAGACAACTTCCTAAAATTGATTTTTTTACATATATCGGGTACCAGGTGGCAATAACACAATACATATACATCTATTGTGATTGACAAATCATTTTATTTACTTCAAACTTTACATGTGCAAAATCACAAAGACATACACCAATAAACTAAATGATATGCTACAAAATAAGACTGGTAATACAAGTTTGATACTCTATGTATACAATAACACATTGGCTTATTCAATACGTAACTCTGCAGGTGATTTAAAAACATAAGTATGCTTACTGTTCATTAACATAAACCTACGCTCATTTGAACGGCTGCCCTAAAGTTATCTTAGATAAAGTACGCCATTATTGTGGTCAAGGGCATCAACACATCAAAATCCAACAATTATACAATTAAATCCAGTGCAACTTATGTAAGAAAATCTGTCATGCAACCATTATCAGTGGAAGGGAAAATTTGGTTGTTTCACTTGGTATTGAACCCGACACATTTTCTACACATTACGTCTGTCATGTAATACTCTAACATTAGCACTCATAGCACACTTGCCCCAGACGGAGACTTAAGGTACGTCTGGATAAACGTTACATTGTTGTTTGAAACTGTAATCAAGATGGGCAAAAAATGAACAAATGTAAAAATTAGTAAAATCGTTAGTAAATGCATTTTTGTCATCACATTCATTTAAAGTTGCCGTGGCACCAATATGGGACGGACAAGTATAAAAGTGATATGTCAATAGATAGGACCGTGTCATTTCAGCAACATGCCAAGATATTGTACGCGACACATCAATTTGTGATAGTACACAAGTGAACTAAGTCTTGATTAAATACATTGCGTAATCAGGAAGTAATGACTGAGTAATTTCACTTGCTATACGTCTATTCTCCCTCATTCTAAGGTCATGTCGACATCAATTGGTGTGATACGCGAGCGTGATGAAAATGGTCTAGTTGAAGACGACCCCGATGAAGATGGTCGCACGGAAGATGGTCGTGAACCAACTTCAGAGGATCCCTCATCTGCTGTATAATTTTTGAACCTAAAAAGAAATAAAAGAAGTGCAATGTGATGGGCGAAGAGCCACAATGCAGTAAAAGACACAGTAAGTAGCTTTGTAGAATTAACAAATGTATCAACTTTATAAAGGCTTTGTTAAAGAAATATAAATAAGGTGCTTTATATCCCTCTAAATATAGTGTTATAGATATTGCGACGGTAAGTAATTTTTTATTACTGCCTATGAACAGGCCAACGTCTCTGTATCGAGGATTTATAAATAACATTACACTAATCATATACGTATGCCAGTGGTTGACGATAGTCTACCTTGATACATTATACAGAGTTGGGCTGCACAAAACATTTCATTACTTAACTACAGAGGTGTAGGTAGATGTCATTTTTAATCGAATTTTTGACCCATCAGTTCATAGTTAAGCGAACTACTAATTGAGCTTATCATGCGGGTCCAATGTAAAGAATTAGTCCTATGAATTAATTTGGTGAACAAGATTTCTTTACGATCATGAAAACGGTCGCTTTAAAGGTAAGCTTTGCCTTTAAATTTAAAACCCCTTTATGACTATCCATCAATTGAATTCAATGCTGTATGGGTTAGAAAATTATAAGTTTATTAATTGCTTAGTTGATTGATAAGCGGTTTGATTTAAACATAAATTGATTTAATTATACATTAATAGATTTATAATTAATAAACGGATTATTTAATAAGTTGTTCAATTGAACTTTTAGTTTACTTTATTTTAAGTTTTTATCTATATGGCGACATGTTAACAAGTTGATTTGTTGATAAGTTCTTATTGTAATAAATTATAATTAGAAATGCGCAATAATGCGTAGATTGGATATTTGCTAAGTTGATGACAAGAATTTTTGAATAAGTAATGTATCGATCAATTGATCAATTGATTGAGCTTATTTATGTCCATATTATCATTCAAAAAGTCCATGTTCCAAAATATAAAGTCAAGTAAAAATTTATTGGCCTAAACAAAGGAATTTCTGTCGTGTTTTTATTTAGTTATTGTCCGTTTTTTCTCAACTGTCAAAGCTTGAATAATTTCACGGTGACTGAATGCATTGTTTTTGTACTGTGGCCTAATTGTTAATAAATATATCTTGACTAAAACATATCTTAAAGCATAAGAAGCTTTACTCAATCATAATACACTCTTTCGGAAACTCATGGGTGTATTACGACAATAATTTTAACAAACGCATTCACCGTAAAATTATTCATGTTTTGACAGTTGAGAAAAAACGAACAATAGAACATTTACAATACAATTTTAACATATCACAAAATATGTTCACGCTCGTAGAATTTCTATTTTACCTAAATTGTTTCTCTTCAAATGCTGGATTGTCATAAAGTACACCAATACGTGTATCTTCAAAACTTCTGAAATGGTACGTCATAAATTGTATAATGAGTTCATACAATAAATGTATTGTGGAGCTGGATTTAAAACTTTAACGTAAAAATTACTAGGAAAAATTTTCAATAATAAAACCAAGTAGAGTTGTGGTGTTCCTAATTCTGTTCATTGTATGAAGTTTCATAAAGATCTGACAATAAATGGCAGATATTTATGCTGAATTGAAAATTTAACACAATTGTTTACGACACCGGACGGCCACCCAATCGAACGCCCGCCCGCCAACCCGCCTACCTGTGATTCGCCAAAACTATTAGCTTAATTATTTTGTTGAAAAATTTGGCTGAAAAGCATATTTGGTGTTTGGGAGTGGTTGGACTTGAAATTACAAATACAATGAAATATGAATCACATATTGATGATTGTGAATTAAATCATATTTTGGGTGACTGAATCCTAAAGAGAAACAATATGTATCAGTCTTTACATTGAAGACAAGATGGGCCATCCTCTTCTTTGGTCCAGAGAGTCATACATTTCAGTCAATCTACCAAGGCTAACAGTTTGAAGACTTAAAAACATCAACATCAGAATAACTTAATCTCATTTAATTTTTTTCAAGTCGAAACCAAGGTCACCACAAGCTTATTTAGTTAAGTTTTGAATTCGATATCAATACACATTTTTTCAAATGTCTTGATTTGCTGTTAACTACACTGGATTTCAATCTAGTCATACAGTTTAATTCTCAATAATTTTTATTTACACATGTCATACGATTGCTTAAAATACATAAATTGTTTTGCTGTTCTTGTATTCTTTTTACTACTTTTTTACTCGATTGTGAAACAAATTCTTAGAACTTATCTCATTCGAGTCCACTTCCAGGTCACCCAATACTGAGCTATTTGGATAAAGTTTCTTGCTCAAGTAAACAACGGGGTTTCCTAGTATAAACGGTAGTAGACGTTTTAGTAAGATCTGGTTCACAAAAAACTAAAGATGAGTTGGTCGCAATGAATAACTTGATTTAGTAAAAATTGCTGTATAAGTTTTGTCAAATCGAAAACAAAATAGTTAAATTTTACTTATAAATAAAAAAGTGAAATTAACTAACATAGTGAATGGATGAAAGATGGGTTTTCCATTGCCCATGCCATTGGTATTACTCTCATTCTGAGAACAGCTTACTTCTGATTTTGCACATAGTCTGAAAAACAAATACATGTAAAGCAAAATCAATGCAAAAGAGCTATATCAATAAGTTAGATTAAGTCTTAAAATGTTTACGTAAATGTAAAAAGTGTTTTGATTATTCAGAATGCTTCTGGTTCAATTAGCCTGGCTGTTGGAGCCAATTGCCCTGATCACAAAAATTCATACTACCTCTGGTGCAGATTCTAAAAAAAGGTTTTATATAGAAGGTGAACCTTAAGTTATGCAACAAGGATTATCGCAAGTAGTTACTGTAATATTTCCATATTTTGTTCATGTTCAATGTATTTCTCTTCATTTGCAAAATATTTAAAAATGATTTTTAGAGAGGCATTAGCTGTCGAATTCATGGTAAAGGGTAAGATATTTCTGGTTAGAAATGTATCCAAAGCAGTTTGCTATGTGAGTTCTAGATAACCCAATAACGAAACTAAAAAGCCATAAAATAAATTAGATAAAAACAGCTGTTGAATGTAAAAAAATGTAAAAACATAAGATTTTATGAAAATACTTTCTTGTAAAAATATAAATAACATACTTTTTGTACATTTTGACTGCAACCACTATGATAACCAGAACGAGTAAAGGTAATCCAACAACAAGTACAATCAATAATGTATTTGTGGTTTCTTCGAATGGTTCAATATATACTGAAAAATATATAAATATACAATGATTTCTAGAAGTATTTGGGCAAAAGATCCTATTATCATGATAACCAGGATTGCCCAAATTTACCCAAGACAAAACAAGTCATCTGAGAATATTCCACATATAACATTCATAAGTTCATCGTACGGTTCAAACAATGTCAAATTGATAAGTTTCAAACATTACAAAGTTACTTGCGACTGGCATGATCGGGTTTTCTCAAAATTGCATCTGTACAAGAAATTTAAAGAGCACTTTGGTGAAAAGGTTGGCATTGAACTGAATATTGTAACCCATGCTTTTATCATTCATGTCACGTCAGTCAGTTAGTTGTCCTACTTAATATTCCTACAGAGGCTTAAATCTCTTCACCCATGCTTTTAAATAAGTGATAAGCACGTACTCTTGTCTGTCATACAGAAAATACAAATGTTGAATATCACATCCTACAGGGGATGATAGAACGAAATGTTCACCCAAGACAAGTAAAGTGACATTAGTTGTCAATGGTGAACATTCCATTCTATCACCCTCAGTAGTATGTGATATTTATTTTAAAATACCGAACAACAAAATTCAGAAATCGTTAACGATTTAACAGGCACAAACCATTTGATTTTATTTGCTTCTGAATGTGAAGACATTTTTACACAGTTAAGTTTGTTGTTTCGTAAAAAGCAAGCGTCTGCGCTAAGGAGTTCACTCAAATTGATTTGCTTAAACTGGGGTCCGGGTATTAGAAAACTCAGTGGTATCCTATCGCTTTAAGCGGACCGATAAGCTATGTCAAGCGGGCCGATAGGTGATGTCCAGAGGGTGACATTGCGGATTGTCATCCGGTGACGTCACATTAAGCTATAAAGCAAGCAAATCACATGAGATATAATAATATTAATTATAACAATACTTTACCATTGCAATAACTCTTGTCTGTTGTCATAAGTCCGAGGGTCGACCAATTCTCCGGACATTGTTTGCATGATGATTGACCTTCTAAATCTTGATATGTTCCTACTGGACAAACTTCACAGTAGTCGTTATAAGCATATGTTCCAGCACCACAGGGGACTGTAAAACAGCAAAGAAATAAACATAATGTGATAAATAACTCAGTAAAGAATAGTCGAAAGTATATCTCGATCTAATTGTTGATTTACACTGAGTAAAGCATTTTGAAGATGCTAACAATAAAATGATAAATAAATAAGATGCACTAGAATACAAAAGTATAAACTACTCTTGTATTTGAATCATGTAATGATATTGCCTTGCACATAATCAATAAAGTCTCTCTTATTCAAAAAATAGTCATCTGTTATCGAGTTAAGTATCTGAAATCTGTAATATTATCTGTGAGTGTATTATGATTTCAATAGTTTAAATAGTATGTTTAATGACCAAAAACAAAAGTATAACTGTATGTATATATCGATTTAAACTAGTGTGTTTTTATAATTGTCAAACAATAATTATATTAAATAAAAAAGTGCGGAGTGTGATCCGGAACTGAATGAGAAGTTTTCTAACAGCACCGACGAAGTTCTAGCATTTGTTTGTAGTGCGTACATAATAACAAAACGTGTTTGGATTAAAAATAACAATGAAACGATTCATTTCAGAATAGGCAGTATTAAAAATAAAAGTTATATAATTCATTTTAGGAAAATTGGCATGATTGATAAACCACCACCACCACCACTTGGTCAATCATGGTTGTAATGGTAGGCCGCTTTACTGTTACACCAACAAGACACTAAAAATAATAAAATATATTTTATTGTCATTCTGAGCATCCCTTTCGTTTATTATGTATATACACAGGGTTTTGTTTTTTTGTACAAACAATATAATTATAAGTCAAAATCATGGGTTACAAAATTATATTTTGTTCCGCATATACTTTTTTCTAATTATAACGGCACATCATAGCTTGTACATGTACAATGGGTAAAGCACCAAACATTTCCATTCTGGATGAATTTAATCCTCAATGCGAAATAGAAAAAAAATAGAAAGAAAAATACTACGTACTACAATAATGCCATACAGGTATATATCCAGGTAAACATGTTGATATTCCATCATATGTTGTTCCATTAACATTAACATTATGATCGAGACCACCAGACTGCACTGTAAACTGTAACTGTGTTATCATAGAGTTGATTTCTTGTACTAAGTCATACAATAAATCATTACATTCGTCCATAACTGTAACAAAGATCAGAAATCAAGTTGAACTAAAGTTTCTCTATACAGACTGTTTTGCTATTGCAGAAACATGCTTTTTGGCTATTAATACATCTCAAACGTTTAATTATGAGAAATAAGTAAAACGAAAGAAGTTTTCCCAATATTAAGACCGTTCTGTTGTTAAAACCAGCAATTTTATAATCATACTGGTGGATTTTGTTTTTCATAAACAACCGATGATCTTAATTTAGTCTTGATAATCGATCATACACGTAATTAGCTTATAAGCAGTAAAGGGCAAGTAATGTAGTGTGCCTTTCGCTTATTTTTACTTTTTTCAATCAAATTGCAACAGTCAGTCTTCATATGTTTGTTTGTTTGTTTGTTTGTTTGGTTTTTACGGCGCACCGACACAAACAGGTCATGTCGCGCCGAAGACTTGAGCGTAATAAATGTAAAAATCAGTCTCAAATGTGAACTTGATTAATTTGGATTTAACAGATACACAAATTTGATAAATTTAAAGATATAAAATACAAGCTTACCATCGTTAACCTCACAAGACAAATTTATAGTAAATTCTACACTGTCTGTGTCTCTCCTTTTACGACTGATATCATTATCATCATCTGACCTTTGGACCTTCACTTCATGTAAACACCTTCCCGTACCAACACAACCAGTCGCAGCTACCTTATCGTTTATGACTGATTGTATATCATTTGCTAACTCAGGCGTTAAGTCATCGTTTGGCAATGAAAGATAACTATTGTGTAAGCTTAATGAGTTTTTTAAAGCTTTTGTCTTGACTGTAAAAGATGGAAATAACATTTGGAACGAGGATATGGTATTGATCATAGTCCTTTAGGTAGTTGATATTGTTTCTAGCCTTACAGTATAAAGAACAAGTAAAAATAGTTTCATACTTTTTATTTGTGTATTTGCAAATCAAAGAACTGAAAATTCTATTTCTTAAAATAATCATTCCTTATAAGCAATTATTTTATCAGAATGTTTAAAAATACGATCATATGTCTCTTACAGATAGAACAGCAAGCAAATGTCATCACAGTTGGCCCGGGTGGTGTACGTTTAAAAAAATGATTTTTAAACTTTTATCAAGTTTTTGATTTGGAATTGATTCCCGAAGAAGGGCTTCCTCTGTTTATAAAAGGAAAGTGTTGCGGTTTGCAGACTAAATTCATCTTAATATACGATAGAATGGATAGTTTCTAAAACCAATGGAAATGTCAACCGCAATGCAATGTTTATTTTAAATGAAAACTTACGAGTGCAAGGTGGCAGCTCAGAAGTTAGAAACTTTTCTGTTATGATATTCCATGTATTTCCAGTATCTGGACCACATTTTATACCAGACTCACTATCAGTGAATAATAAACGACTGAAATCATATCCATCGTCACAAAATGGAGAACACACGCGTGTTGTATTACTGTCGTCTGCCCAGGAACAATTAACATTTCCATGTTGTATCGTAGGGTCTTTCTTGCAGTCTACAAACATATTACAATGTTTATGTACCAAGTAAATATGGTGTTATATTGAATCATGTCGATCCTTTTTGTTAGTTGGCGAAGACGACATTTAGAAACTGACTTTATTTAAATGTTAGTAGAAGTAAGGTTGTTAACTAACGACTTTTAAGGATTGCTTTTTCATATCACTTTATCTTTATTAGCTTAATGCTTGGTTACTCATAATTATATAAATCATTGTTACTTCAATTACTTATGATTTATCAAAAAAGTAATTATACAAAAGACTCTGCAAGGGTTGTCACAAGGATTGCCGAAATACAAATAACATTGTGGTATTGTTTAAACTGTTTATTGATGATGTACTATGTACTAATCGTATATAAAATATATGTCCTTTTATAGAGTTAATATGAGCAATTTCTACAATTCTAGTAGGTGCATTAGGAGCGATCGCAAATCAAGCGTTTATTGGTTTGTTCGTTCATTTGGGTTAAATTGAGGTTCAAAAGTTATGTCGTGCCAAAAACACGGTATACGAATCATTGGTAAAAACTTTATCTTTACCTTCAATGCATTCCACTTCATTATCACATTGTGCAACTTGTTGATTATCACCTTCACATTCTTTTCCAGTATGTAAAGGTTCAGGATTATCACATGTTCGATACATGACTTTTGTTCCAATGCCACACGTGACTGAACAACCATTACCTTCCTTCCAGTCAGACCATCCACCGTCAACTGAAATATACGTAAACTAATTGTTGTTTGACATTGACTACTGTAATATCATCTTTATGAGCCAACATCTCATTGGGCCTTCAATGTTGTGCTTACTGAGCAGTCTTTCTAACATGTAAGCAGTTTGTACAACGTTAGTTAGCTCTAAACCTTTTGCAATGCACATGCCAATCGTCACATGCCATTACTAATCAGCCATTTGCTAAAAATTCATACATTATTTAACCGTCTATCGAAGGAGCTTGAAAACATGTTGTCAGAGAATCGTCCTTCGTATGCGCTTATGTGCCATCATCGATAATCTTTCATAAGACAACAATATTGCTTACAAGTTGATATTGTATCTAGTTGATTCTTTCATACTTAAACATAGAGATGAAAACAATATATCAATCTATGCGTAAGATTCATTTTTGTATTACTTAATAGTGAGCTGGGCAACCAATATAAATGATAAAAAGGTTGTGATTATAAAGATGAAATAAAGAAAAGATAAAACTAACAAGACTTGTTTTCACATATAGATAGAGAACTAATTTAAACTTACAAAAATTTTTCATTACTTAAATAGAGAATCTACTCTCTGTAAATTTACTCCATTTTGCCTTTATCTAACATAGATATTCATAAAAACTTAACTACATTATTCTTTATGTCTTTTTGACGTTCAAATGATGACGTCCCTGACGTCAAAATAACAATTTTAAGTATTTATTGTCATGAAATTGTACAAAGCAATAATGTAGTTAAGTTTTTATGAATATCTATGTATGTTAGATAAAGGCAAACATGCCAAAACGTCAATAAATGGAGTAAATTTACATAGAGTAGATTTTTATTGCATCAATCTGGATACTGTATTTGGAAATTAAATAGAGAAGTCAAACCAAAATATTTTTATATAACTTATACCTGTTGAATTTGTTTATATAAGATACTGATAGGTCAATGCAACGCTAGTCTAACTAAACGTACTTGTAAACAAATAATGACATAGTCTAGATACGTGTTGACCCATAGCTAAATGAAATGAACTAACCATACTGATATTCACAAAGTTCTCCTGTGTAACCTTGGGGACACAGGCATGAAGCTTTATTTATATCATCTACACAAATTCCACCATTATCACACATTTTATCAATACAATCATCAATATTTATATCACAAGTTGTTCCATCAAATCCTTCAGTACAGTTACAATTAAAACCATCTATTTTATCTGAGCATACACCATCATTTTGACATGGCATACTTTGACAGTTATCAAAAGCTGCAAACAATTACACAAAAGAAAGTCACATGTTGTATTATACATATATTGTTTTATAAAACAGTAAATTTAACACAAGTATGTCAAACAAAATCGAAGATCTACATATAGTAACGGTCTTAATGTAGGAAACCTTTTCTGTACAAACCAACATTTGGATATGAAACAAATTATCGTAATTATGCAACATCAAATGCAGTTTTAATAGCAGAACTTAACAGAATAAAAAAAACAATTAACAAGTTGTTATTTCACCTGATTTATATTTTTTCTCTATTATGCTTTGTACATAATTGAAAACATGCACGCAATATATTAAGTAGTTATGAATTATGAAAAGTTCTGTTTTTATTTCCAGAAATAAATCAAGACGCTCGACACTTATATCATCATAATATACAATGTTACTGACTTACCATCACATTCACTTTGAGTTAAAACAAAAGTTCCATCAGTTTCTGAGAATTGTTGCCAAGCAACCAAGTCACCCACATCTTCTGTAAAACAGGTGTCCACAGAAGTGGAAGGACGTGTATAAGCCGCTGACCAGATGTGAAATTGTGATATAGACCCAATGTAGCCTTCACCTGTAATTTGATATAGTATTTGTATGATGACACATTCATTTAAAACAAAGCTTAATTAAATTTGTACAAATCAGATTAGACTTATTCACATTTGAACCTAACTAAATGTGCATTACAGATTTTAACTACTTCGATATTTACATAGAGCATTTCTACATAAGCTTTAATTGACGAATAGTAAGACACGCTATATCATTAACAACGGCATTTACACAGGGGCTGAGGTCGAGTCGATATTTCTTCATACTAGGAAAATTTAAATTACATGTTAAATCAAAGTGCTGAAAGCCCTGACTGAACCCTTTATTGAAAGCGAGGAACAGAGCTGAGGACAAACGCATGTAGACATGTAGAAGAATGATAATAGAGTGGATGATCTAAATAGCAACATTGAATTTAAAAATACTTAAAAATTAATTTAGTTTTGTTGAATGAAATGACATTCTGTATTCAGTATACCAATGAAAGGGTTAAGACTTAAAAGTTTTAATTACCTCCAATTGTGATATTTACAAGTGTTGACTCGGATTGCGGTGTATAAGCACCGGTTAATAACTCTATATCATTTTTATAAATTGATATAACTCCACCAGCTGTAGTTACTGTGATTTTATTCCATACATCCTCCTCTTTAATAACTACATTGGTTACATGCACAGTTCTATAATTAGTTATTAATTTATATTATTAATAATTATATATAAATAATAATATTATATTATTAATATTAAATATTATAGAAATATCAATGACATATATGAAATGCGCAAGGTTTGGCAGTCTTTGTATTATCTCCCAGGCCCATTGTACGGTTCGATTTTGTGTTGAATTTCATAACTAGTGGCCCAAAGCGGTCCTGGTTTGTTATGTTTATTTAACAAAATTTCAACAAAGAAGCTCAAATGAATTATTCCACCATCACAAGTACCAATTTACAACAGGATGGTGTGAAGCAATCACAATTAAAATGTATCTTTTTTAATGCATTTAGCAATGATCATGTTGGCTTTCGAACCCGAGACCTTACGATTTCTAAACATGCATTCTACCCTTTGTTTTGACCTTATACTTCTAAATCTTCTAAATTGAAACTGAAAACAATACAAATTTCAAATTGAAGGAAAAACAAATATAATTTATGATTTGGAAATTATATACATTACTAAATTACCCGAGCCATGTAATCTCCAGTTGATCTGTTCCTTCTACAGACAATATTGGTACATCATCTTCACCAGCAATATTTAGAATATTGTCACATGATGTACATTTTACCCATAGTTCCAAAGTCATAGCATCTATAGATGTAATGTTTTGGTGTGTAAGTACAGCTGGTACAATTGTTTCTGTTGGATCCAAGGGCATGTAAGTGATATCAAAATCTGTTTAAAGAAAGAGAAATTATTATGATGTTACTTAAATCTCGTCATTTGTTCCAAATTGCATATTGCCTACTCTTAGCTTTGAGTTTGGTTTTTAATCTAATTAGACGAATAGATCAACGGGAATAAAAATTTTAAGACTTGTGTGTGAATGATAGTGTACGGCTGAAGTTCAAAATTACGCACTTCGAAAAAGAACGAGTCCTTTTTATATGTAAACGCAGCTGAAAATCACAAAACATCTTGAATATCAAGATTTTATAAATATGATATTGCACCTATGCTTCTAGTTCGTAGTTATATTTATTATCTTTGGTATATCTGATTTTTTTTTCTGATATTCCGATCAGAGTTTATTGTACATAGCTTTTGCAGAAAACAGCTGAATGGTTTCATCACCCGGGAAAGGTTTTTCTCTAAAATTAGTAGGATAGTATTTTTTTGAAGATTTCGGGATTTTATCAGATTTTATTCGCATAAGAAAAAAACTCAGCAACTGATTTTACTTGAAAAAATAATTAATGACCTAGTCTGATCTTAGTTCCTTGAAAAGTGAAAATTATTGAAATTCGAAATTGATAGGATTTTTGCAGAATTACTAAATGAATAGCAAAAAGCAGTGAAAAATGTTGAGATTGGCGTAAAATATTCACATAAAATAATACCTTGGCATTGTGATATTGATGTAGAAGCTGACTTCAATGTAATCTTTGAACCTGGACATTTAATACAGCTAGTACTACCATAGGTTGTACTATATGTTCCATGATCACATGCTGTACATGGCTGTACTCCAGTTTTAGAATAATATCCTGTTTCACAGGCATCTGTAATACAAGAAAACACATTTGTCATTTAAGCCTATATGCAAAACATTCAGAGTGAAATGTAACAAAACAATCCAACTGAAAGTTAAGGTATTTGGGCAACAATATCTCGATCTTTTCATGGACAGCGAGTGGATGGACTGACAACAGCAATATGATCGCAAAAATGGATAAATGCGATATATATTTAAGTACATTACTTTTTCCTATTCAAATCATATTAAACCATTCATTGATTATTTAGTTTATATAAATAACCTTGTCCCAATCTCTTGATTCCATGCACTAATCAATGAAGGAAACAATAGAATATTTCGGGGGTTTTTCTCAACTGTCAACACATTAATAATTTCACGGTGACTGCATGCTATTTGTCCAACACTCAAGATATTGAGATAGTGTGTATTCAATCACCGTGAAATTTTTCAGACTTTGACAGTTGAGAAAAAAGGACTATACTTGCATGTATCATCGTATTTGCTACATACAAATGATGCATCTATAATTTTTAGCTATTGTCTATCATAGCAATGAATATTTCAGGAATAATTTTTCCATTTTAATGAGTGTTTCTTTTACTCAGGATATTTAAAGTTTTGAATGGTGCAAAAAAAAATCATTGCAATGTATTTAAGAAACCTGTCATTATTTACCTTCACATTGCACCTCAGATGTTGCTCCTAGGTTCATTGTTGTTTTTCCTATTGGACAATCTATACATCCTGTCTGTCTACTAAGAGGTTGGTATTGACCACGTGGACACCGTACGCACTTCTGATTTGACGTATCATAGTAACGACCAGCTGTACACTCAACTATATTAAGGACAATTGCACAAATTTGTCTTAATATATGACTAATAATATGTTTATTTATTGATTTGCCTTAGCTTAGACATGCCTTAGCTTAAATACAAGGTTTGAGTTTGCTATACACGATATGGAAAATGTGTTACACATATTTCTTTGTCTGAAAAGTTGTTTTTAGATTTTAAAACTTTTGTTATGGAAAGGACGTAACGAACAAATAGCAAAGAACCTACTGAAAACGGAGAGTAACAAAATAATGTCTACTGTTGATTAAAGCATGTGGGTAATAGCATTGTCATGATTAAATGCAAATTCTCAAAAGCACACTCCTGCAATGCAAACAGGTGAATTAAACAAAGAAACGAAAACAAAACATATTTTTATAAGGTAAATATCTTACCACAAAGGAGTGATTTTTCATCAATGACACTTCCTTCATTACAAGTCACAACAGGACCATTAATAGTTGAACGTATCAAATCTACTCCATACCCAGTTATATTGAACTCTCCAACTGCAATGGCATCAGTAAAACTGTTCCTGAAAGCTTGCTTCATTGACAATGCTTCATTTGAACCCATTTCGGGATCTAGCTCTAGTTCAAAAGTAAGGGACAGTTCATTTGATGCATCTCTCTTCTCTATCTCTCTCTTCTTTCTTGTGCTGATGCCACATGTTACCTTAATAAGACAGGATATATGCTATGAATAAAATCTTAATTTAGAGATAAATAGTCATCAAGTTTACACCATATTATTTCATAATATAGTTTATATATTTCAATTTGACATTAAAGATATACGTTTCTTTGGTCTAAAATCAATGGGCTTGAACAGTATGATTACCACTTGCATTTTGCTTTGTGAAAGGTCTGTGTTCATAACTGATGCTGTTCTTCAAATGTTTTAGACTCCTTTTGCAACATGGTATGAGCATTGAGTCTTAAGTCTTGTTTGTTTGTAATTATTTGATTTCCATCGAAAAGTATCCATTTCAGTATGAAGAATACGTTTTCAACTTTGTATGAAAAAATCATTGAATTTCATTAGTATGCTATCCAATTGAACTGCGCTTGATTATAGAACGTTCGAAGTTAATCTTTATAAAAATTACACCAAGCTGCATCTAGGTGGTAGGAAAGTTTTTACCAAGCTCAAGCTTTACAATTTTTTTTTGCATTGATATACTTATAGTGTCAGAACGAACGTGGCTGAAATATAACAAAAGTTTGACTGTTAATCTTTGTCGGCCTGCCAAGGGTTGTATATTGTTCCATTTGAACACGTCGGCGATTCAGTCACAGCAAGGAGTATTATCCCGATTCCTGAGTTTTAGGGTATAAATAGCGAGGAATCAAGAGTAATTGATAAGACATATGCTACAAAGTATATTGGTTCGATTCCAGTGCTGAACCTACATACCTTCGTAGAAGTTGGTAATGAAAAATTTTCTACGGTAATTCTCCTGCTGACCTCTGTATAAAGTTGAGCAATTGTCAGGCACTGGCTGTTGTTCGTGCTCAGTAATAGATAACAATCATGTGTCAAGAGATCTAATAAAGATATCTATCAAGAGATCCTACTCCAGTGCAGTAATTCCATCCAGATTTTTTAATTGGTCTTAACGTCGTATTCAACACATATTTAGGTTTCATATGCGACGGCCAGATCTTCTTACTACAGGTTTCCTGGACACTTATCTATCACCAGTACTAACTTATCAGTTACGAGGCCGACAACTCATGTAAAGGATAAACCGCGTTCTCCGGATTCGAAGTCAGACATGCTAACCACTACGCCACGGTCGCGGCTTCAAGAATCATGCCTTATGGCTTTAACTGATAACAGACTGAACAAATATTAACTTGTAACATTTGTGCATCATTTTCCCTAAAGACTCCGATATCAGTTAGCTCCACCTTAAAGCCAAATCAAAACAGGGAGAGCACATCCAAATGTATTACCTTAACGTTGTTGTTGTTGCAAACATCCTGAGAACATTTATTTTGATATATTACTTGTATAACAGCAATAAAGTTGGCTTTAATTTGGTCCAGATTTTCTTCACAGTTGCCAGTGTAGTATAGGTACTCTACTTTAAGCTCAATGATAGATTGAAGTATTGGACTCACTTCTGCAATGTATACAAGAATTTGTGTTTATTTTGAAAATAAAATCAAAAACAAAAAACAACAGTAAAATTTTACTATTAGAGTATCATAATCGATGGTCTTTGAAACTGATATACTATTAATGCAAGGATATTTTCTTCTCAATTTAAACATTTGGTACTTAAAAATCTCAAGTTAACGCACAAGTTTACAATAAGCCCTGAAACTGTGGTCACATTGTTATTCAGGAGACTTTCTTCTTTTTTCAAATGTTACAAAATATTACCATGTAAGCAAACTGTTAAAATCAACAATTCAAGTCTTTACATTAACACAATGGATTTGTCAAATTCAATATGAATTGACAAAATTGGAAAACGTTCTGATTTTGCAGATGAATCGAATCATAACTTGAAAAAAATATAAACAAAGAATTATCTGTGCAAATTCTTACATAATTTATTTTAAGTAAATTAAATCATGGTTCAAACCATCTAACACAGAAAACCTTAAATGATTTTAAAATTGGTTCTGATACGTTGGTCATGACTTAAAAACGATTGTTTTATGCAGAAAACAGTGGCTCATCTTCAGAGTGCGGCAAATAGAGTAACTAGTAATCTGTTATTAGTTTTAAACGGGCTATTCTTAGACTTTCAGTCGCAGAATCATGCTAATTGTGCCAATTCTCTCGGACACGATTATAATGATAACACCCAAATAATCCGCATGATGTTTTGCTGTATTTTGATTCGGAGTGGTTCGGTTTTGTTCATTAGAGCTAATTCAAATTGCTTAAAATTTTATTTTATATTCTAAACTCTGTCCAGTACCCTGAAATGACACGGTCCAAAACAATATAATAACTTACTCTCGCAAGGTGGTAGCTCAACATTATTTGTATTAATCCAACTATTACTATCACTACAGACTAACAATTTGTCATGCAAGTCTATCTCATTATTCGGTGTGCTTGTATCATCAACTACCACATATCCTTTCTGACAAAACATTTGACAAAACCTTCCAGCAAACCATGTATCACATGCTAGGGCACCATTTTCTGGAGGTTGTAGAGCTGGACACGATTCTACCACTAAAGTATAGAGAGGAGTTGTCAATCAATTACATAGAAAACCTATTCATCAAAATATGTAAGCAAACACATAAGGAACAGCAACACTCGAGAGTTTATGCTTTGGAACGGACAGTGTTTAACCTTGTGCTAACACAAAATTGGTACTTTTCTTGAAGTATAGATGGTTTATTGAACAATTATTTGGAAAATTTGCGACGAAAACGTAATGCCAACTCTAATTATAGTCATTTTACGGCGGTTGGCTCACATAACCTAGCTTTCATTGACCCTTGTCTAAAACAGTAACTCATGTACCCCATTATTAAACCATAAACTTCTCCATGTACTTTATTAATGAAAGGAATATACATTTTGTTCGAGTTTTCATAGAAGGGTAATCATTCAGAGTGAGGCTCTAACCAGCAACTTATACAGTATTGAACACTAAATTCGAAATCCTGCCGTAGTCTTCTATGCCTAGGAATCGTATTTTCAGAAAAACAGAGTAAAAAATGTTTTAAATCAACAAATAATTATGGTGTTAGAAAATTCTTGTTCAGATACGGAAGCTGCAGGTCGTCTTCGTAAACATTGCGTTTATAAACATAGCCAGTTTCATTACTAACCAATATTTAGGTGTGAATTATTTACAATATTATGTTTCAGTTTGTTTAAACACATCATTTCATAAAATTTGCAATGTGTATATATACTATTTCAAATAAATTTTATTTATCAGAGTTGTATAATTTAATCAGAAAAAATGTTGTTAATGTACCAGCTCATTCACCTATTTAGTGAACAAGTCCATTGTTTAAGGTACAAAAACACGAATGACCTAGAATACAATCAGTATTTGTAATAAAACAGTCAATTGGAAATAGTATTGTAGCCATCATCATAACGAATAAAATTACTTACATTCACAATAAGGTTGATTGTTATCAAACGACCATACGCCGTACTGTATTGTAGAACCCTTTTTATCACATTCAGCTAATCTGTTGCCATTAATACTTGTATGTTCATTACATGTAAACTCACATTCTGAACCATATATACGTCCTTCTGGGCACATGGCATTTGTGTAAGGCAAGGGATAGATGGTATGGCATTTTATCTCTGTAAAATATTGTAACATTATCGGAATAAAGTTAACACACTAAGAGAACTAAAGGATCCATATTGATTAAAGCAGACAATCAATGGTAAGAAATACCTTTCAACTTTTAATAACAATTATAACATAGTCGACATTTCTAGTGTTCGGAAGATTCACCAGTTGGTGCCGTGAGGTGATATATAAGCTCTAATACCATCACGACTGATATACAATCCACAGTAATGGACACACGAAAAGAGTAGGGTTCCCCATTTTGGTTTATAGTGTATATGGTAAAAACAAATATGAAGAATTCGAACTTGCAGATTTGTCTTTCACTCGCTATATTCATTCAAATATTCTTGAACAGAAATTACCGTATAACGTACGTCAAAACATTTATTTACCAAAGTACATTGGAAGTCATACTTTGAATGTACTTTATTTTGATTAATCACGATCATTTAAAAACATTTTTTTCAATACGATTCATGTCACCCTATCCGTTTATTTTTAAAGAGAATATGTACAGACGATAGCTTACTACAAGAATACCAACTCTCTCCTGTCCAAAAACGAATTTGAAACATTACTGGTTTGACAATGTCATATTTACTTACGTTTGACCACAACTTTAAATTCACATATAGCTGTATTGTTTGCAGCATCATAAGACATATATACCACGTGATATTCACCGACTTCTAAATCTGTTCCTGGGCTTATATTTGTTAGCTGTATAGTAGTTACATGTCCACTGTTGTCTTGGGCTAAAATATACAATCAAAGTGCTAAAGGCGCTGTCGAACATGTGGCTTTGGTGTAGCATCAAATCATGGATTTATGAAACAAACAGAAACTACCAACTGAATGGAAATTTTTCTCACATCTACCGATCATTAGAATATTCACTCGGGTTAGATAATCTTTAGATGTACAAACTACATATATGCAGGTTAATGCGTGGAAAGGACTACTTTAATTGCAGTAGTAATTATCCATTTTATTTCGCATTGAAGGCCTTATGTAATTGTTTGCTGCATATTAAAGATAGATTGCAACAGTCGGCTACTAATGTAAAAACTAAAAACATACGCTGTAACTGATTGAAACTCATAATTCTATCATAAAGTTCAGAGGTGTAAAGGGAGAATAAGCCTCACAGCAAGGATGAATCAAGCAATGTGTGATTCACACGAACATTTATTTATTTCCTCGTGGTCAACTATGAATCAAAATATAACATAAGTTGTGATAGTAAGCTAACTGTTTTGAATGAATAAAACTACAATTAAAAATAATTCAAGGGAACTAACTTCACGTGTTCAAGATGATATATATTACAATTCAAAATTAGTTATTTCCCTTTGAACGTCAAAGTGTCAATGTTAGCTACATCAATTACATACCAAACAATTTTTAAAACTGTGCTTATGCTGCAAGTATTATTATAAGAAGATAAGTTGTTGTTTTTCTGTAATATATAATTTCTTACTAATAATTATTGTCTGCGATTTACTGAACAAAACAAATTTCAATACCAAACGGAACGAACTAAGAAATGATACTTATGAATTGTATGGTACACGTATTGCTTAATACAGATTTATTTCCCTTTGACCATCACAAATTTTATATTAAAGATGAGACATTGGTTCTCGTTAATAACTTTTTCAAATAGTTCTGTATAGTTCTGCAGTGTTCTTCAAACTACAGTCCTGCGTTCAGTTACCGCTAACGTTACAAAACGTTCCGTAACGATACATTCGGAACTTCTCGGCCATTCGCTGCGAATAATCTCGGACATATTTAGACGCTACTTTGAAACTACCGGTGTTAAAGTAAACAAATATATGATCGTTTAGGCATTGAGAGATGTTTCGTTTTTAGTCCGTAAATTTTGAAACATCACTCATTGCCTTAACGATCTCATATTTGTGTATTAGATTAGGTTATTCGCAGCGAATGACCGAGGAGTTCCAAATGTATCGTTATGTAACGTTCTGTAACGTTTTGTGTAATTGAACACGCTACAGTATTTAATAATACTATTGCTCAAACAGACATACGTTTATCCTAGTCATTGTTTGCTTATGTTTCCTAATGAAATCGATGCTGCTTCCCTTTACTGCGAGAAAATAATAATATTATATTCTCATGTAAGTATGATGCATGATCCGATCATGAGTTGCACCTATATAGCCGGATTCAAATAAGAGCGTACTTAACTATGACCTATAACAAGTCTAAATTTAACAAATATGTGTTATTTAAAGATTAATTTAAATAGATTTGTAATAAACAATAAGTCATCATGACTCACTATTTTGACCCGTTCACAATGGTAGAATTGAATATACTCTGATAAAAAAAACTTTGAAAACACCATAAATTATGTCCTACATAAAGTTAGCCCCCTTGGATTAATAAAGGTAAGTTTTACCTTGTGGTGTATTCCACCATACACTTCCAGATGTTTTTGACCTTTCTGCATAACCAGTGACCACATATGGACACGTGATATAAGTCGGTGGCTCAGAATCTAAAATAAAATGACATTATTTACTTAAAAGAGTTAACTCATTGACATATATGAACTCCGGAAACCTCTTAATTTTAACGACATATCAGTCCACTTTCCGATCAAAACTTTGCAAAACGGCGAGAGACATCATGTTATCGGTACAATTCTGTGCACTAACACGATTGTTAAAATACATCATTCTGCATACTAACACTGATATCAACATCGGCCTGAATTTATTATTTCAAAAAGTATGATCTAATACAACCGAAGATCTATCAGAGGGCATGAATTCAAAATTTTACGTATAATTTGTTATCATATTTGCATATAAGCCAATACTTGTCAGGGATACAAGCTGGCACAGTTTCTGTCTGATCATATAAAATTATGGTTCTTTACTGTATGCATTTACATTGTTGGTTTTAGATAAGGGTTTGACTACTAAAGTTCTGCAAATGTTATAGACCATTTTAAGCTCAATCTCCGTAAACATATATCATGTAGAGCGTTGTCGGCGAGCGGAAAATTTTAGATCGGGGTTTAATCAGATTGCTTTAAGCTTTGCTTCCTACATGGTCACTTCGCTTCCAGCTGAAGAAAACTAGGAGATATATCGCAGATCATCTCATTTACTGTTTAGAAAAAAGAATACTTACCGACACAAGTAGGTGTATTTCCAAGCCAGGAACCAAACTCATCACAAATTTGTACTTTACTGTATCCCGGCAGTATACTGTATCCTGGTACACAGTTGTAAGAACATTGACTTCTAAAGAAATTACCATCAGTACAAACAATGTCCACCAGATCATATTGATCTTGTGATGGAAACAAAGGAGTGCACTGTAACCCTGAAATCATATCCAGAAATACACTGTGAAGTTTAAAAAGACTTCCATGCAAGTAACATGCAGAGTAAACTATCTTAAATGATACACCACCCTTCAGAAGTTCTTTGACAAATACGTTGTCAACAAAACCTGATTGCGTTAGGCGTAATTAAAATAACTATAGTAAAAGTTAATCCATGTGAAGTACATGTAGTATGGGTCATATGTTTATAGGCTAATTAATGCTATGTTTGGTGTTTGCAGTGATTTCTCTTAGGTTCTTTATCATTAATAAATTTGACTTGGTACATCCTTAAGAGAATATTTTGCCCAACGATTGACAGAGTACTGCAGAATGTTCCCTTTTTCAAAAATGAACAGAATTATTATAAGAGACATTATGCACAATTCAGTCAATATGTTGAAAAAGATGCAAAAAGTAGTGAACAGTTTCCTAAGGAAAGCGATAGCTAGCGCTTTGTGTTCTCTGGTACCCTTCTTAAACCAAACTGTGTAATAAGTATGTGATATTATACCCAAAGTACTATAAGGCAAAGCGCTAGCTTATCATTAGTTTTGGAAACTGAATATTGTTGCTGAAGCCTGTCGCTACGTATCGCTTCGCCACCTGGTACCTTAGATTTGATATCACATACTTATTCCTCCTTTTGGTGTAAGAAGGGTACCAGGGCACAAAGCACTACGTAGCGATATGCTTAGGCAGCAGGCCATTAACAATAGATTTTACTTACTTTGGCAATATGGCTGTGTTAAAATGTCCCAGTTTTGTGTATCTAAACAGTTGGCTCTATTTGCTCCAACCAGCTCGTGACCTCCATAGCAACCAAAGTTACACACACTTCCTCGTCTAACAAAGTTTGAGTCATGATTTATATAACATTGTTTCCATCCATCTTCTATTTTACCCCATCTAGGACATAATAAAACTGTAACAAACAGAGGACAAGCACAAATTTAAATTATCATGGTGAAATTTTCAGAAGAAAAGAGAATAGACAATTCAAATTATGCCTGATAAACTTTTTTACAAAAATATAAACTTGACATTTCAGATTTTGCGAGATGAAAATTTTTACAAGAAAAGGAAATGAACATCAGTCGTGATGGGCAATATACGTAAGTTTTCAAAATACTAAAATTCTATAAGCAAATGAGACTCGAGATTAAAACATACTTGGACTTTTAAACCAGTTTCATTTCTAAGCAATACTTTAATATTCGATTATCTTTTATAATTTCTAAACTCTGCTTCCCTGATAGCAACACATTGTACAGGTCATATAATAGCAGTCAATCAACCTACTCACTGTTCCTGGAAATGCTAAATTTCTGGATTAAGGTGTTAGCCAGTTACAAGGCGCATACTTCCGCCAGTGGCTGACAAGTACTTTACATTATTTAGAATCAGTGGTAGAAGGGAGAATGGCTGTAGAAATTATACCATGATCAATATCCAATTGGAATCTAATATCTCGATCACTAGACTTGTTTGCTGCCTACTGAGCTAGTTGGGCGGGGCGGGCAATTGTCATTCTTAATTTTTGCTTAAATATTTCAGGTCACTGTATAGTGACCCCACCTACAATAACCCATTTATAAAAAAGTCATTAACATATCATCTATAAAATGTTACATGAAAAAAACTTTAATTGAAGCAAAATAGCTTGCAAAACGCAACCTCAGAATTTTCTCAAAATAGCATTAGTACAAGAACTTTTAGAGAGTGTTGAACATACTTTTGACAGTAATCTTCATCTTACAACTTGCATAATTTCCACTGTTATCCCTGGCTGAATAAGTTATTGTTGTAGTTCCTTCAGAAAATAAATTTCCCGGTCCTCGACCAGTTCTATCCCATCTATAAAATAGCAAATGTAGATCATTTTAAACAAGAACTTTTTTACGAAAGATATTTGACGCATATATATAACTTTATTTCCTTCAATATTGGAGAGCTACACAACAAAATCAAAATATTACAAACATTATTTACATAGTATAAGACAAAAAATATTACAATAGTTTCATTATGATATGTACACATTCCAAGAACTGAAATGAGCATGAAATTTTACCGGTTGAACACGCAATTTGTAACAATTGCTCACATTGCTCATAGGGCGGAGTTTTTATTAGCGCCGCATATCTAAGGGACCCAAATGTATCGATGAACAAATGCCACAATCTTTCCCTATGTTCATAGTTTGCTTGGCAAAAAAGATTTTGATGTGTCACTTTATTTTATTTACTGTGACAGTACATTTGTGACAACATAAGTAAAATTTCTTTGAAACAAGTAATGCTACAGTTTTTAAGAGTTTTTACAGATGTTTATTTGTGTCGGGTTAGCCACTGATAGTGACCGTAGATCACAGTTGATGTAATGATTGTATTATTTGTACAAATATCATTGTAAGTATGTGCACGATCAGTTTTAATCACTTTTACACATAATATACGTTTCCATTCGTATTTCGATTGAAATATTCCAGTTCAAACATATGTGGTTAAAACGTCAACCAGATTATGTTTCTGCAAAATCCTAAATACATCAGGCACAAATCCGTCACTTTGATTGTCATAGATGAGGAAATAAATCAGTCTTTTATTAAATATTTCTTTAGCCATGTAATCGTTCGATAACCGACATAGTTGGCCCAGGAATTGTATTTTTATGTTCAATAATTGTTTTCATGGAGACAACAAGATTAGTTGATGCGCTTAGTTCTAAAGATTGCACATGTTTGATACAGATTCTATGGGAAAGAGTTTTATCATATCACTAGCATTTAACACTGACCATAGTTCACATCCATATAATGCTTTTGGAAGAACAGCTGCATCGTAAATTTTCTTCGACGATGCTGGATTTATACATATTACATAACTGTTATGTGCTTCGCCTCGCGTATGAAGTTAAAATTCAATATTCTTGGTGGAACCCCATGAATACTACCGAGATCATTCATTTAATAAATGGTCGACGCGTTCAAAATGTGTGTAAACGTTCCTGAAAATGCCAACTTGATGTACATATAATATGACTTCCTATCCAGTGACCAGCAATTACTAGGTCACCCGTCGGTACAAGCAGGGATTCTATTTAACTGGGATTTGTAACGAAGTGCTTTTAGAATTTTCTCGGTCGTCACTGTCTATAACTGGCTGAAGCAGGCTGTACAAACATTCCAGAGTTTAAAAACTTGATTTAGTTTTTGTACATATCTTCCATGCAACTTCTTAATGATTCTAAAGTTTTTGACAAAAAAATGTTGCAATTATGACTGAAAATATGACTTAAGGTGATGTAAAATGGGGATAGAAATGGCAGATCAGCGTGAAAATGCATTATTTTGTGACACAGTCTGTGAGCTTAATTTACCTCAAGATCATCTAGAAACACATTTTTCCTAACATTTATGTACTGGTACAAAATTTCATGTGAATATCTTAATTTAAACTTGTTATACTTGTTTTCCTCATTGGCCGAAATAATAGCGGCGACATTGAAATTAGATGAAAATCTATAACATTTACTTATCGTTACAAATCCCTGTTATATAAAATCCCTAGTACAAGAGTGCCAGCTGTTTTTGAAGTACACTCAATATGTATTTACACCAAATGACCAGTGATTATATATCACTTACTCTAAATTACCATCACGGTTGTCAACTGCTTTAACCACGCTTTCATCCCAATGAACTTTCGCATTAATTTGAAAAGGATCAGCGAATTCTGTTCTGTCTTGGGGACAGGTGATAGTCGGTTTAGTTCTGTCCGCTGGTGGCTGACTTCTTCCTCCACCACCTGACCTCCCACATCCAGTTACCATGGCAACTGTCATCAACAACACTATGACATGTTGTGCTTTGATCGACATTTTAGACTACCTGAAATAAAATTAAGACAGTAACTATTTGATATAGATAGATCCACAGGCGGTCGGCACGGTCCCGAATCAAAAACTATTTATACATATATATAATGCATATAAGGCATATAACTCAAAATGATAGTTTTCAACCAAATTAAATTGAAGGCCAAGGTTTCGATGAAAAGTAAAGGATAGAGTATGAGCCATAAATTGATATGAGATTTATCAACGAGCGAAGCTAGATTAATATGATATTTTTTCTTAATATAGCATACAAGATCTTTAAAATTATTTTCATAGTCTTTCCATTTGTTAATAAATACTTTGTCGATTTAGCACAAAGGGAGGCAACAATGGCATGCGCTTAGATCCTATTTCACTCCCTTGCGTATGTAAACCGTATTAAATAATACTAAATATACGCCCCTGGGGCATGTTTATGATTTTAAACACAGGGTATAGAAATATACAAAATTTAACGAGTGACAGTATAAATTCTGTTTTTGATTGATTTGATAAGTCTTCAATATATTTTTGTAATAATGATTAAATATCTAGTAAAATAATAAACAAAGATTCTGCAAACTTAAATAAGACAGAATTAGAGACCAATTGAATTTAATTCATATAATAAACTGCTAACGTTGACAACTCATTCGTTGGTAGTTTACGTTTGATAGAAAATATCACAGTTTTATGGTGTGGGTCGTTATGTTGACTTAAATGTCAATCATATAACTAAGCGTTTGCCAACATTAGGCGAAACATTTCACTGGCTCTGGTCATTCCTAAACACCATGCCATTCCTTCATCATAGAGAATGGAAATAAGGCTTGGTTACCAGAGCTGTTAATGTTTTGCTAGTAGTTGGCTAACGCTGTTGATTTTGGTGTTTGTCTCCGAATGGAGACGAACCGACTTGCATGAGTCATGCATGTGGTCGCACGATCATGGCGCTTTATTTCCTGTCTCATTTAATTCCCTCTTTAAATTAAAGGAAGAAGATACACTAAATTTATTTAACAATACGTTAAATAAAATTAGATCCTATCTTAATGATAAAAATGATTTAAGAAACTAATATGTTACAAATTACTGTAGGCCTTTGTTTTATTCAGTTGTTTTTGTTCCGAAATAATTTCCCTTTCTACATTCGAGTTCCTTTTCACGAACGCCTTACTAAATTTCTAACAATCATATCACGAGGGATTTAATAGATAGGAAATGGTGCCAATGCAGATTCACATTAATAAACATCACATAATCTGCAAAATTACGTAATTAGACTATATTTCTCTTATACATAAACACGTATGATAAAGAGAGTGAGTAGATTATGTGAATTGTAACAGCAGAATAATCACATACACCCACCAACTTTTCTAATCGGACACCCCATTAATGCCTTATTTTCAAATAACTGAAACATTGGACTGTTATGGATATAATCTATCAGGTACATTCCAGACAAAATCATAATATCATATTATTACATTTTCAATTATTATGATATTAAACGAATGTCTTTAACTTAGTTAGTCATGTAAAAAGTCACTAAGTGAAGACAATCAGAGCAAGTATTAATTTAAGTGTATGACCTCAGTTGGCAGCTACCACGAATGTTATTTGAAAGTAAGAATTTAATGGGGAAACTGATTAGAAAGTTTAGTGAGTGTATATACGTATTCTAACAAATTTTGCCAATGAAACATTGTGTTACATGAAACTTGTCGTTCCATAATGTAGGAACAGGTGGACCTTTGAATCAAACCCTACCAATATTTTTTTCTCCTACTTAAAAATCATCAAAACCATTAACGTCAACAAAATTGGTAGAAAAATCTCAATTACTTTGTAAAATATATCATGTTATACACGCATTTTGCATGATGACGCCTTAACAATATTTTGTTGTTTTAAGAATGAACTATTCAAAAAACAATTGATCGAAATGTTTCTGTCTTATAGTTTCTTGGTTCTCTTTAGATTAACATAACATATTGTATTAACTTGTTCGGACGAACTCAATAAATTAACACATTGGTTTAAATAGTTTTTAGAATAAGCAAATAATGCGCTTCCTTTTCTCCCCATCTGCGTAAACACACCGTAAAGAATTGTCGTACAGGATCTCTACTATCTCAATAAAGGGTCACGTCGAGATGACCTAGATGATCTAGACGAAACACTATTAATAACATTTTGATTCCGTAATTTCTATTTTAGACCAAGGGTTGCAAGCTAATTTAATAGCTGTATTATTCACAGTCTGCGATTGGACGGCTCATTTCAAATTGCGTGACGTAGACGATGTAAACAAGGGACGTATCATAACAATTTCTTCATTAATATTATGATGAGAAAGGTCACCTGAACGTGACCCTCGTTTGAAAAAGGCCGGATCTAAATTAGCAAGTAGGCAAGCGGAAAAATTTAGAGCAGGCTTTAATCAGACTGCCTTGTCTCCCAATAATAAGTAATAAGGACAGATCATTTCTCAAAACTTTAGTTGGCTTCCAAATCAATACAGATAAGCTTATTGAAACATTTCACATTGAAAATCTACATGTATATACTCAACAGTTGATTGTACTAAACTGATAATGGGGCGGATCTAGACTTTTTACAATGGGATGTACTATTCCATGACTTATGCTGGTTGACAAATGAGATCATGAATAAGAACTTTCCAATTTTCATTGCCGCTTTAATACAAACTATTACATTGCATTCTGTACTTAGTGTGCGCCCAATTTGAAAAGTCTGGATCCACCCCATACTCTCGCGCACTGTTTTCTCGAGTTTTAAGCACGGAGAAAACGGTCTGATAATATCAAACACTTAATCGTGTGGTATGAGATATATCAAACACTTTTTAAGCAATTTGATTGGCTGTGTGGAGTCCACCGCTGTTTAAATATATTTATTTTATGGATTAACACATGCACGCTTAGCTAATGCCTCAGTCCCATAAAATCGTGGCTTCTTACGGACCCATATGTGCAGACAGTCGTTGGCCGTGGGAAGCCTTGCGTTTCAAGGTGAGAGTACGCAAATGGTTCAAAACAACACACCCGTACGGAGCCTGTCAGTCTGAGACTGATACGTGTATCCTGGGCTCATCTCACAGACCCTGGTAAAAACGTAACAGTTCGTACGGGTACTCAAGATCTCGTAAGGGTCCTTGCGGAGCTTGATCGCACGGCGCCCGCACGGTGCCCTCACGGCTATTTTTATGTTTATGGGACTGTAGCTTTTGCGAATGACATCAGTCCCGTGTTCAGTAACGACTGTTAGCTAACGTTACGGGTGCGGGAGAACTCAACCCGAAGACAACTCAACCCGTGCAATACATAACTGAAAATTTAGTAGGAAATTGAGTTGTCTCGGGTTGAGTTTTTCAGACACTTCCATTTACGAACGTTTTGGAACGTTTAAGGTAACTGAACACGCTGCAGCTTATTTTGCTGCGCCGAATAATAAGGTCGTAGGCCGATTTCAAGCATCACCATAAAAATTAAATTAGTTTACTCGATACAAAAGTCGCATGAACTAAATTTAGGGTTGAAACTTGTAGTTATAAATCTATGTGATTCGATACTTGTTTTTTAATTGGTGGTGATAAATGGGTGTTCAATTTAAAAAATCTAGAAAACGTTATAAAACTAATGCGCAGTAGTTGCAATTACGTTGAAAAAATACTGTCCAGCGATTATAACAAATTCCACGTTGTATGATACATTCCATATTATAATAATATGGTCATTCTAATATGTCAATCGTGGGTAAATTCTATGTGTGTACGCATTGAAAAGATCCATATATATAAATTTGTACTGATCCCTGAGGTGACATTTTGAAATACTTAAACTATTATTATTATAATAATTATACATCATGTTAAAACGAAATAATTGTGAAAATAAAAAATATATTACAAAATGTCACTTTAGGGGCTCCGTAGAGTTCTTATAATGCAGACTTCATTCATTCTTGCATTCTCTGACATGACAAAATTATTTGTGCTTAAAAATAAATGACTTCCTGGTCCTGTTTTTATACTGGGTTAAATATGTGTTATTTTACGACGGACAGTGCACCTAACCTGGTTTTCCTGGACCGTTTGTCAATAACCAGCACTCACCTATTTTTAAGAAAGGCCGGCATTTCTTTCATTTACAATGTACCTTATTGTGTTGGAAATTGGCACCATTGTCAAATTCTCATAGAAGGGTATAACTTTACTCGAAATCTGGCGTAATACCAACTATACTACAGACCCGGTTTTTTGGTCTTGTTTCGACGCTTATCGATGCATTTTTAATTACAAGTTTATACAACATTTTGTACACAAATCCAACTTTTTAGTAATTATTAAAGCAATAAGAACTAAAACCCCGTAATTTTAGTTTATAATAAGCCAACTAAATAGGCTGTTTTTGATCTGATAAATAATATATGTTTATCATACTAGAAAAAAATGGGGGATTACCAACTATTTGATTTTACACGTCACTTAGCTCGATTTATATTCAACGATGTCTGTCTTAGTCGGCTCTATACCAACATTTTTGTATCGGCACAACTATCAAAGCCAACTTTTACCTATATTTTAACCAATCCAATTTGCTTCCCTACCCGTTTGCCTATGAAATTCTTTCCGGTATAGAGAATTGGATAAAATGTATGGTTCCATTGGTTATTTGTAATTAACAGCTGCGTAGCTCGGGCTTAGTATATAGTTGCTGACTATTGACACTGTGTATTTTGGATGACTTACTATGCTAATTGATTTTTCAGTTGTAGCTGTTCGCTCCTGGACGTATGACTGAACAGCGAATATGACTATTTATACTTCAAACAAAATTAAACCAGTAGCCTGTTCAATTACCCTAAACGTTCCAAAACGTTCCGTAACGATACATTCGGAACTCATCGACCTTTCGCTAATAATATAATCTAATCTTATAAACAAATATACGATCGTTAAGGCAATGAGTGATGTTTCAAAATTTACGGGCTAAACACAAAACATCACTCATTGCCTAAACGATCGTATATTTATTTACTTTAACACCGGTAGTTTTAAAATAGCGTCTAAATATGTCCGAGATTAGTCGCAGCGAATGGCCGAGGAGTTCCAAATGTATCGTTACGGAACGTTTTCGAACGTTTAGGGTAATTGAACAGGCTACTGCATTGCGCCGAATATTTTTTAAAGATATTTCTTGTGTCGTTACATAGACAAAACCGAAATATTTTTTTCATTGCTACTCTTTAAGATATTCATATAACTTCCTTAATACAAACTTACACAATGGAATACTTCATTTTTGGGTTCATTTACCTTTCAAAAGGAAATTAAATAAACGTCAACCCACATAAGTATGCAGGCCTATTGAATAAAGACCACGAATAGCTTGAATGGAATTTAAGTATTTATTAACAGTTTATCTTGATCGTTCCTTTTACGTATTAAATTTTTAATTATATGTAATAACATTGAAGTTTAACTTCAGAAACTTACCTCATAAAAGATTAAGGGGAATTTAAATTTTATTCCATGTAAAATTAATCGGTCAGGTCTTAGACCAATTGGAATAAAATAAAATAAATTCTCTTGAGGTACTTTAATAATAAAAGAACGTCGATAATAGGTTACTGAACAAGGAAGTGTAATACCTGTATATAGAATTCAATAATATGAAAGATTATAGTATTCGTTGAACCGGCTTTGTTTGGTTTTTATCGGCGATCTTTACAATTGAACGTTTTGTTCTTTTGAATGAAGGTACAAAAGAAATTGGAACAGAGTACCAATATATGCGTGTCAGAAATATTTTGACAGGAGGGTCATGATTTCAGACAAAAATCAAAAGGCTTAAATATGCTAGTTCAAATACTTGGGTCTGGAGATTTTTTATCAATTTTGAAAAAAAAGGTTTTCAATAGTTGTCCTTTAATCAGGATTCATTTTTAATAACAGTGTTTTTATCAAATATCTTGACATTTGATTTTTTTGTTGTTTTGAATAAAGCACTGGAACTGAATGCCAAAATATGCCTGTTCAAATACTCGGGTCAAGAGTTATTCTATTAATCTAGAAAAAAAATTCTGTTTAAATATTGTTTATAAAGAGTTTACAAGTTTTCAAATTTGTCCTAAAGTCAGGACAGCTAATCTTTCTTAATGATAATGGTTTAAATACTTAGATGTTTTTTTGTAGCCAATCAAAGGCGGGAGTAGACATAGGCATATAATTATATTATTTTTGAATACCATTATTTTTAAGTTAAACAGATCTTTATCTGCTTGTCAGTTACTTGTAATGTCAAGTTATAATTTGCATATTCCACGCCCACTTTGTAAAATTTTACATACGATTTAAATTATATACTACGGTAGGTAAATAAATTGTGACGATATTTTACAATATATAGGTAGAATTCCCATTATGTCTATTTACAGTCAATAATACATTTTAAAATCACGTTGAACAATTACAATAATAATATTTATAATTAATTAAACCATAATTCACACTTTGCTTGGTTGAGAATTTTAATACAAAAAAGTCATCATTCTGTCGGAAAAATATAAATGTAAACTATAGATAAAATTGAGTTACTATCTAATCTTCCTTTGATTTGAAAATAATTTTTGTTACCTTAATAGTGTCTGTACATAGTAATAGTTCATTCGGAACACCTCAATCAATTTGCCGTAAGTCTTAAAATCCGCACATCGCCGCAATCTTATCGAAAAAAGATGACTCAGGCATAAATCGAATTATGTGTGCACATCAAAAACTCATTCTCGTTTCCAGAGGCTATCAAGATTCTCGTTACTACGATAATCTTGATAACCCCTGGGAACGAGATTGCAAAAAGTGTCATCTGGGCAAATAAAAAAATTCTACAGAACTCTCCCAGCAAGAGGAAGACCTACTCTTCCCATCTTTTCCCACTCAAAGCTGCTGATATTCAACTCACAAGAGTCGAACGCAAATTTTTTTTAACTCCGTAGAAAAATAAGAAATAAAAAGTTAGAAAAGCGAAACCACCAGTAAGGGGGAGAACTACCTCTCACAAAATGTGCAATTCAGCGGACCTAATATTCAATTCTGGAGAGTCGCTTACACAAAAATGTGTCTTTATTCAGTAAACTCAGAGTTGAAACTTCTGAGATTTCACCGAATTACAACATGACAACCTTAAAGAGCTAATATCATGTAGGTATAGATAGTTGCTAATGATATGTAAATGGTTGCTATGGGTCGAGAAGCGGTTGCTCTGCAGTCAGCAGCGCCGACAAAAAGTGACTAAGCTGTTGTTATAGGAAATGTACCACTACAATGAAATAATGCCAAAATACCTACAAACGCTATTGATGCATTGAATGTAAGTGTTAAGAAGCACAAAATAAGGGAACATATTCAGTTTTTCCCCTTGTATACTCTTCAAATAGGTAGGTCAAATTAGATGGATTACTCGGATTTTACCCTTACATTTAAATGTCAATTTGCAAAAATTAATCTTACTTAACTTTTTAATTTTTTTTGAAATACAAGATAAATATTTTTAAGGTAAAAATCTATCTAAATTTAATCACTTTAGAAAATATCTTCATTAACAAGAAGGATATAAGATGAAATATTTTGTTATCCTTACATAGGACTTCAATGGTAAAATCCGAGGATTTCAACTGTAAGGACATACAAACAAATTGGATTGCTTAAGGTTTTATCAGGAAATAGTAACTGACTAAAAGCCCTTATTGCAAGTTATAACATCGCGAATTTGTTTAAGAAAAAAAAAACTTCGTAAGATATTTAAATTTAAATTTAACTGGCACAATATTTCAAAGGGAACAACAATATACAAATGTACATACAAAATTTTGCGAAAAACCGACCTTAACACTTCGCGATTACAGATTTAAAAAAAATATTATGATATTTTAAAATTACCTTTCAATGTCAGTAATATATTTACAGAAATTAAATTCATTATATTATATTTTAACTTAAATGACCTACAAATTGTAGAAAATATATAAATACAATGTACAAAATGCAAATTTCAAAACTCACTGAAATCACTGCACCGTACTAAAGATGGTGCTTTTAAAGTATAAAAACATCATTTTTAGAATCTTAAAGTTAATTTGCACTGAATTGTCATGATCAGAACACTAAATTACTGCTTTCAAAATGTTTTATACATTTTTTCAGAGTTTTTAGAAAAGTAAATTTATATTTAAGTTTAAACCTGCGACTAAGCGGCTATATTGAAAAAGAAAGAAAAACAATAATCCATTCATTCCCTTAATGTTCGGTGCAGTGAAACATAATTATATAATTCTAGCTAATCAGAAAATTACCGATTTACTTTAATTGGGCTTGTTCATGTTTTTGCCTTTGCTATAACTACAACTCATAATAAATCGGGATTTTGCTCGTGAAAATTTTTAAGTGAAGGTCGATAATCAGCTATCCTTTAATTCGAATTTACCCGGGACGGTAGCGCAGTTGTTAGTGCGCCTGGATTTCGAATCTAGTGTCCCAAAGGGAGTATGGGTTCAAATCCCACACGATGATGTTATTCCCTTCCGTGAAAATTTGACAATAATGTCAATTTTCCTCCATTAATAAGGTAAATGGAGAAGTGACCGGCCTTGTTGAAGGGTAGATGAGTCCTCGTTATAGACAAGGGTCCAAGAAAGCTAAGCTAGGTTAGGTGCGCTCGGCGCCGTAAAATGACATAAAAAAATATTGTTGACACTGCGTAAAACCCAGTATAAATTTTATTCGAATTTGATGTCAATATTAGTTTAAACTCAACTATAGCCATCGTTGTCGAGTATTCATTTAATGCGTTTGTTTGCCACAGCCAAATCAGTTAGTCGTAAACCAGGGGCGCGTTTCACAAACAATCTTACGATTACAATCGTCGTAAGTTAAAAACAAGAAACATTAATAATGGTCATTTCTTAGCCAATTATTCCAAATATCAATGAATTATGTAGAATTCTACATGTATGTGGAATTTAAATATGATATCATATTATGTTTATTTTCCTTCTGACTTTAAACTGCAAAATTTATGAAATTGACTTACAATAACCTTTTTCGTAAGTATTTATGTGAAAAAGTGCACTGCAGTTATTTATTCGCCGGATAACGTCCGCTGCCCATAAATTTTATTACGGCAAGCTGAAAAAGCCTAGTTTACGGAATAATTCGCGAAGATTAAATGAAATAAACAAGCGATATAAATATTCCTTAATTTTCATATTATACATTTTCACTAAAAATAAATAAAGTTATTACAAATAATAAAATTTAACGTACCTTCAGTTCCATTCATATAATATTATTTAATATTAAGTCTGTATGGGTTTTCAAGTGATTTAAATTTATGATTGCTATCTAAACTTCCTGATTGGTAGTGACGACCGGGCACCTGTCAGCATATTATACACGTCCATTAAAATGTAAAAATTTAAAGCTCTAACGTCGTTCAGTTATTTTCTCAAAAATATTCGATTGGATTTTTGTGATTTTAAGATGGTAAGTCGTTCATTTATAATAAATAGATTAATTAATGTTAATTATAATGTATAACATATATTTAACGACATAATAAATTTTAGTCTTTAAATGCATGTATACAAGTGCTCGTACATTTTACATGTTATTATATTTCATTGACAATTATATTATTGCTTTAGTAAAATTGTTTTTAAAAAATAAAAGTTTGCTCTATAATTGTAAGAAGATATAATATTAATTGTTCAGCGCAAATATAATCCTAAGTACATGAAAATAAAGGAAGGTGTAGACTAGTTTGGCACTGTCCCATTGATATAACTTCGTTATTATTATTTATTAAACTCGAAATGTGAAGGTGTCGGCTTATAAGAAAAGAGTAGCAGTATACACGCTGTATTATAATTTATTTACAAAGTTGTGTATAATCGCAGAGACTTGTACGGGCCTCAGCGTAATCGAGCTAGCGTCGCGCTGTCGCTCAGGCGAGCTGTGGGTACCTACGGAGCATAGTGCATGCATCGTTAGTACGGGGTACCCTTGTCAGTTTTCCACGGAAATGACGTTTACACCGAGGGATGCGGCTACACGAACGCCTACTTCACTTTACAGACAACTATTTTTTTGTAATGTGTTTGTGTTATTTAGTTTAAAATGCATTGTGTGTCAAGTTTGACCCCGGCCTGACATTTATGCAAGACTATTCATTACATTGAATACAAATGTAGTATTAATGCTCGATTACACATTGACCGTGAGGATCATGAGTTAAAACTTAACACAGAAACACACTTCTAGAATTTTACGATGGCTGCCGAAGTGTATAATAGGCGTGGTACTGACTTTCGTCGGGATATTTGTTGATAAGTATTAGATGTAAATGTGAAAGGTCGGGGTCAATATTTACGCTCTATATTATACAGAGAATATCCAGAATATATTTTAAAATCTTGAATATCTTTTTCAGATAATTTTTAAGTATTTTTGTTTCGTCTTGGCACTTGTTCTACAAGTAGATTTATCTGTGGCTGTCATAGCATCTACATGGGATTTATGTGGATGTTCTTTCAATAATTGGGAAGGTTGGAGTGAATGTGATAGTGATTGCTTCGGAACAAGGTATGCTTTTTTTTACTTCCATGACAATAAGTAAAGTAAGCATTCCGTCGAATGATGCATGCGTGTCATGAATTCATGTAAAACCATTGGTAAAGAATGCATAAGGTTATCTAAATCGTAGCAAGTAGTAAATAAATGTTTGTTGTTAATCGAATATACTGTCAATGTCGGTTCTATGTCCGGTAATAAGTTCCATGCACTGCATTTTCATAAGTTGATATCACCATTTGTTTTAGAAATATGGCCGTCTACTGACCGTCGTGATATAACTGAAATATTATCAAAAAGCGGTAAAAACAAGCAGCATTAAAGGTACTCATTCACAGATTTCAACTTAAATATCATTTTTTTCTAAACTATCAAAGTGTATGCAAACATTTTTGGAAGCATGAAAGTAATGTTTTGATAATGACAATTTAACAGCAAATTGACATACAGCTACAAATGATGGTGTTTCGTGTAGTAAATCTACCCTATATGCCACGGTACATGGTATAGACAGTTTTAGTGCATTTTTGCGACTTTTATTGTACATTTCTTGCAACAAATAAGTCAGTTTGCCTTAATGATATTAAGAATTATTTTTGATACAATTACAGACATTTTTCGAAAATAGTCCTTTGTACTTTATGTGGGAAAATACGCAGGGAAAAAGTAGGAAGTCGTAAATCTGCTTAAATTGTGCCAATTATACTCAACTATCAAACCTTCTACATCAGCGTTTTGTAATTGGTTTAAATCAACCGTGTCAAGGTTATTGTACGGCGTCCAACGCACCTAACCTAGCTATCGTGGACCCATGTTTATAACCAGTACTGACTTACCTTTTAACATGACCGGCAACTTCGTCATTTAACTTATACATAGAGGAGGAAAATTGACATTATTGTCAAATTATAATGGATGGGTAGAACCACTCTCGGTGGGGTTCGAATCAATACCCTCTTCGCGGCACTAAATTCAAAATCCAAGCGATATAGCAACTGAACTTCAGACCAGGTTAAGCTTTGAATATAGTTGATTACTTGCGAAATGCATAAGCAGTTTGTGTTTTTTAAAAAAAATTTTATTTGGGCATCACGCATTCCGTTAGAAGTATCTTCATTGTATATCATCATTTTACAGGGTTCGATCTCGCTCTGTACAACATTGGAGAATACCTGAGTGTACAGAGTTCACTGATTGTGCCTCAAATGACGAAGGTTGGGATTATGATGGGTGCAATGAAGTTTGTCATAACGGAGGAACGGCTTCTGGATACTCTTTCTATCCTTGCTATTGTGAGCCTGGATTCCATGGTTCTTGCTGTACTGAAGGTATGTCTTTTCGAGTTCTGTTCCCCTGTAACATGTACAATAGGGTCAATGATTGTAAGTTTCTTTATATAGTGGGTACCATTTTTTTCATTGTGCTGAATTAAAAGAGACGACCATCGTTAATGAATAAAAAAAGCAAAACTCAATCAACAATTGAACACGGATATGAAGAAGTGACTTAATGTTTTGTCTTCATTTTGGAGATACAACGCTTTAAAGTTGTGTTCTCATTGTTTTGTTTTGGAGACTTTAATACAGTTTTGCAGCTTGAAACAAGACGAACTTTATCCAGTCCTGCATGGATGGAAACATTGATATGAGTATAGGCTACATGGTTTTATGAAATATCATTATGAACCAAGACTCTGTCCATCATTCACCGAAAATCAAAGGTGTCTACCGAGTCTCACAGTCAAGTACCGCGGCCATTTTCTCTGACATAAAATATATGCCATTTCGATATTTTTTAAATAAATGATTTACAATATTACAGTTGTTAACTGTGGAACACCAAGTGACGTCTCTGGTGGAACTAGAAGTTGGACATCAACAAATTATGGCGGCGTGGCCGAATATTCTTGTAACGCATTTTATAATATGACAACCGGTGATCCAGTAAGAACTTGCCAGGATGATTTTACTTGGAGTGGAACAACACCCCAGTGTGTATGTAAGTGAGTTTTTTGTATGTGTGGTTTCTGTTATACAACATTCATTTTTAAAAAGCATCACACTTATATTGCATGAATATTAAAGTTAGCAGGATAAAGAAAATACACCGACATTGCTAATAGGCTTAGTGAAGTTATTTCCGGTTTTCATTGTCTCCACTTATGCACAGTGGATTTAGCAATTTTTGACTATTTTTTTCAAATACGCAATATGTTTAATTTAACCGTCAACGAACCTTTCAATAAAAATGTCTGTCAGAGTTATGATTGTTAATCTGTCTGCAATTTAAGCAAAAATAAAATGTTATTTTGGTACATTTTTCAGTCGCATACCATTGTAACAGTTCACCGTGTATAAACGGTGACTGTGTGAATCTACTAGGAGACTTCCGGTGTGATTGTTACGATGGTTGGAGTGGACAATTATGCGAAAATGGTGAGTATAGAAATGTCCAAATTAAAATGTTTAAACTTTTGTCTTTTTGTGGGTTTTTTTACGTTAAGTTTACATGTAATTATTTCATATTTCTAAAACCGTATTGAAAATCATGATAATATTGAAGAAATCATACTATTCATTTATGACTGTATTTCTTGGTCTTTTAAATGCAATTACACTAACTTGTACATGATGCTGCAATATGCACTTAGCAAATACGATTTTATCAAGCCATTATTCCTCCATTCTTTTGATAGTACAAAATGCAAGAAATTAGAGTTAATACAATCCTGTTCAATCCTCATTCTATATTATATATATAGAAGGTGAAAATATCACCTCTACACTAAGACGCACAACGCTTCGCACAAGTCGGCGATTTGGTACGCAACAGAATATAGTGCAGCGCATTAAGACAAAATCGTTGGATATTTTTGTTTTTGACAAAATCATTGTTAAAATTTAAAGAAATGATCACTTTTAACTACAGAAATATGAATCCATAGATACTAAGTACTTTAAAACCTGGTACAGATGCATAGTTAAACCTAAAGTATTCTACTTTCGATTTCAAATGTCTGTGTAAAGAATGATAGATGTAAAACTTGTTAGAATTGAGGTTTAACTACCAGTAAAAAGTTTAATTTAATGCGGAAAGTGGTTGGATAGTTACATTTATTGAGTAGACGCAAAATACATACTCTATTTGTTTGGTGTACTTGAAGGGGGAAATTATAAGAATGTATCGTACAAACACCTGTTCTCGTACCTCATCTGATCTCGAACCTTTCATAAAAATGTTGTTTACTTTGCTACGTAATTGCGTATGACGTCATCAACTCGTGTGCACAAATGTTAAATTAACAATCGACACAACTGCAACTGTCAAACGAGAATAATGCGCAAGAAACAGGTAATTAGAATGAATATTTTGTGATGGTGAATATTTTTCAAAAGATCCTTATTACCTTTTTCCGCTCTGTCAGTACAATCCATCAAATATTGTTTAAAAGTATGTTATTGTAAAAGAAGCACATGGCAGGTAGCCATTCCTGTCTTCTGCTCATAAAGTCATGTGACAGCTAATTATAACCTCACAAATAGCCAAATACGGTCGAGGTTCGAAATTAGGTCATCTATTTTTAGCCACCATGACAGTTTTCAGAAAATGGTCGTGTTTTTTCTGGAAGGATTTGGATTTGTTTTAAATATAAAATATCAACAATTCTATTATAGAAAAGTGAAATATAAGTTAAAAGGTGTGTTTTAACGTATTTTTTTCTAAAAATATTGTTGCATTAATTAAAAATGGCTCGTTGAATCCTTAGAGGTTCGAGAACCGGTGTGTCCACCATAAATATTGCCTGGTGTTTCAGGTAAATAAACAGTTTTACCCATGATGCTCGGCGTACAAAGGTCAGTTAGACCGTTTGTGTACAGAATGGTTCAATCTTTGCAAAGCACTACTGAAGCCACTCTCAACTCTATCTAGTTTGTCCAATGAAAACGTACGTTTTCAGGTCACGGAAATTGCCGAGTAGTTACGAATGTACTAAATCATCATTACGTCATTATTTACGTCATTTCCTGTTTGTTAAAATTCATTTTAACAAAAGTTTTGTGATGACTATACTTTAAACACAGCCACTTATATAATAGTGAGCTTAAGTAATTGATAGTTTCAAAGTGCTCTTATTTAATGCCTCGAATGAAAATCTTGACTTGAAATTAAATTTTCAAACAGCAAGTTGTAAAAAGTTAAAAAAAAACATTATACTATAACAAATCAAGAATGAAACATCAAAATATGACTGTTTATTTATATTTTACAGATGTACAACCACCCATTGCTGTCAATTGTAGTGGTAACTTAGCAGTTAATGCTACAGACAGAACAGTTGAATTTGATTGGATATCACCAAGTTTCTACGACCCCCTTGGAAACAACATTGATATAGTTTCAAACTACCCATCTCCTTCTTTTGTGTTTCCATGGGGTGATTTTACAGCTCAATACGTTGCTACGAAACCATCCAACGGCTTATCAACTGAGTGTGCTTTCAATATATCGGTCAGACGTGAGTATTTTGAACATATGTTTTCTAGTTTGTGTTTTTAGGAACATGTGCACTTTAAAATTGAGTTTCATCTAAACATAATGTGGTAAATGTAATTGAGATACGTGCATTATTCAAATTAGAATTCGCCATAAGTAATCACTGCCTAGTTAGACCCTTAAATATAAGCTTGAAAATATCTGAGTTTTATCAAATATACACATACACAACTTGTACATATGCCTGTATATTTAATGCTATAGGATATTGCATTCCTAATTTTTGTTAGTGGTCGCTATATAAATGAAAATGTATATTCAATTAGCATGATTGACTTTTACTATTTTTCCATTTAAAGGGTTTCCTACTCTTTAATTCCAAGTATTTGCAGTGCTTTGCGATTTTCAGTATTCTTCTGTACTCTTCATTTTGAAGGATGTTGCTACTCTTCAATTTGAAAGGCCTTTGCTACTCTTTATTTAGAAGATATTGCTACTCTTCGTTTTAAAGACTTTTGCTACCCTTGAATTTAAATGATTCTGCTACTCTTTAAATAATTGAAGGAGTTACTTACTCTTCAATATGGAAGATTTTGCTACTCTTCATTTTGATGAATGTTGTCTTCTCTTAGTTATGGATGTTTCCATATTACATGATAGAAAATGTTATATATCTTTGTCTTACACGATAATCCTTCATTACAGCAACTCCTTGTGAAGAGTTAAATGTACCAATAAATGGAGCATTGATTTGTAATGGATGGAGAAAAGATTATGGTCAATTTTGTTTGATGACATGTCAGCAGAATTATACAATAGGACCAGAGGATAATAGTTATGAGATAATGTATGTATGTGGAGCATCTGGGTCATGGACTGCAGCTGGGCCAGTTCCTGATTGTCAGAGTAAGTCATTTTAACTTCTCAGTAAACATGTGCACGTTTTGATCACTGAATTATCCCAATTACTATGTGTGGTTATCTGGTGTAAGAAATATGCCACAATACAACATTTTAATATACAATGTGTTGCCATAAATATCTAAAAGTCATCATCTATTTTATATTGATCGTTTTTGTATGTACAAAATCTTTTTAATGTCTCTTATAGTAGCCACATATATGTAGATGCAGGGGTGGATCCAAGATTTTTTTCTAGGGGAGGGGGTCCGAACTTTTTCTGGAGGGTGGTCCAAACTTTTAACCAAAACTACATTATACACATTTTGCAGAATAATGCCACATATTAATAATAAAAACTACATAACCATTTACCAAAAAAATTGCTTCATACTACCAAAAAATGACCTACATTCAAGAAATACACTAATAAACAGAGAGTTTGGAAATTCTTTGGGGGAGGGGGTCCGGACCCCCCTGAATGCTTTTCGGTGCATTTACACAAGTAAATATATCGAAATCTTCTCTGTGGTTGTGTTTGCATAAGTAAATGTATACAGTCAGTGATAATGTTTGAATATTCATTCTTGTATTGTGAATTGAGATCTTTTGTATTGACCCAATGAATTCAAATATGGTTGGTGACGTAGATCTTTGGTGCTTTTTACAAAAATTCTTACAAAAAATCTTTGTTAGTCAGAAGCAAGAAACCTTAATAACACGCTCATTTGTTTGGCTTATCAATTCTAAATATTATAGAGTTGTGTGGAATAGTGCATACCTTCTGAATTTCATATAATAGTTATGCTTATTATCCGTCTGACTTTGTAGTGCCAATTGTATGAAACTGAATTACGAAGGTTTTTTCCGTAAAAATAAAGCACCACTACATTGTTATTATACACTCAGAGAGAACCGTTTTTGCCGTTTTGCCCCTGTCACAAATTCGGCACAATAAAACGAGTTTGCATCATACCATTCTTATGTTATACCTTTAGTTATTATTTCAGTTGAAGTGGAGTCAGTCTCAGACACATTGACATACCAACCTGCGTACGAGGCATATTCTTTTGATGGGTCATGTGATAACAACGACATTGTGACGTCATTACAAAATCTATATCTAGAACGTATTTTGTCAAGTGGAGGTTTTAGTGAACTTTGTACACAATATCCTGATGAATGTATTCCAGAAAACGTTGACGTGAAATGTGGAGCTACATCATGAAGCCATTCATACATGTAACTGTAGTGTCTTCCGGTAATAATTGCAAACCGGAAATAATTATAGCTTGTTATGGAACTTTGTTTGATTTATATGTTGATAAGCTATGATCTATAATTACTACTGGTTTAAAATTGAATCATACGGAAGCATGGAGGTGACATGGTCGATATTTTTGTAACTTGTTCCCACAACTCACGAGAGGTGATAATTTTTTTTCTAACTTGTTCCCACAACTTAGAAGAGTAGGTAAATTTTTTTCTAACTCGTTCCCACAACTTAGAAGAGTAGGTAATTTTTTTTCTAACTTGTTCCCACAACTTAGAAGAGTGGGTACATTTTTTTCTAACTTGTTCCCACAACTTAGAAGATTGGGTATATTTTTTTCTAACTTGTTCCCAAAACTAAGAAGATGTGATTGGAATAGACGCTTTGAATGGCGACTGGATGTAACTTTGCGCGATTTTTAAGACGCAGTCTGATTGGTCAATTTTAAGTTGTGGGAACAAGTTAGAAAAAAAATATCACCTCTCGTAAGTTATGGGAACAAGCTAGAAAAAAATATCACCTCTTGTAAGTTGTGGGAACAAGTTAGAAAAAAAATTACCTACTCTCCTAAGTTGTGGGAACAAGTTAGAAAAAAATTACTTACTCTCCTAAGTTGTGGGAACAAGTTAGAAAAAAATTACTTACTCTCCTAAGTTGTGGGAACAAGTTATAAAAAATATCGACCATGTCACCTCCATGCTTCCGTAGAATCAGATGTTTCTTTGTTACTTTATTTTTATTGTGAAATCTGAATTGATTTGAATTTCATGCTAGCATGTCCTTGAACTAACTGATTAGTTGTAAACGCTTCCATCAAATGCGATGTTTGTAGTTACTTGAAAGAATTTGCATTTGCCCTTATGAACAAAACCGGAGTCATCCGATTCAAAATACTTAAACATCTCATGCGGATTACTTGGGCTTTATCGTTACAAATGCAGTCCGAGAGATTGAGCACCCCATTATGTGATTATGTTTCTTAAAATATATTGCAGGAGACCATGAATCGAAAAATATATTGCAGGAGACCATGAATCGATTATCAGCGATTGACAATAAGTGTCCCGCGATTCACTCAAATGCTCCAGTTAACAAACTGCATACTCCCGCAAATCTGCGAACGTTTTAGATATTTTACAAGAGTGAAGCATCATGATTTTTACAATTTCAGTTGCTCCACCCAATCAGTACTGACAGTACTCTCAGTACTTTGATTCATAAAATCTGATACGCTTTTCATAACATGTATTTGTATTTTCATAACTGAATTCATTTGTAATTAATCATTATTATCATTCATAATTGAATACAATTTCTGATTGTTTGTTTGGGTTTTACGGCGCACCAACACAAAAAGGTCATATCGCGCCGAAACAATTTCTGAAATTCATATGCTAAATTGTTATGATAAATAAATACATACGCTGTACTGAAGTGCTTGTTCTGAATCCCACCAATGTCTATGTTAATTTCATTAACAAGAAAATGCATTTGAGAAGTTAAGTTTGCTGTACTTCCACACAAGTAAATTGGAGACAATTTCCGATGCTTGCCTCATACTTCGATAATAGAGATTAGAGAGGTACTTTCTTCCGTTTCACTCCAAACGTACCGTTATCAATTTGACTGACAAAATCTCGTTTTCATGAATATGCATGAGGCAGGGGATACCAATCGTCTGCCAATGAAATCGCGTCACACAATTAAATACTCTTCAATAACAATCACTTCATACTGGTTTTTTCTTAGTTAAAATGAAACCAAAGCACATGTTTATTTTTTTTAATGGTAGCGTAATTTCACTGGCTAGTTTTCATCAGTGGTTTCTTTGCTGAACCAATAAAACTACCTCATTAATCATTCATGATTACGAGATTTTTTCAACCAAATGGCTTACGGTACATAACGCAGCATAGCGGAGCAGTGCATCGTGGGATAACCGATGGTGTAATACTGTGAAATATCATCATGTAGTTTCAAAGTAAAACTGACATCATCTTAGATGACGAATGACACCACGTTTTATTTGTGTGAAATGGAGGCTATCTAAATAAACCATAGAACTAAACATGAAAAAAAACCCAGAATATTCATCAATTCTGGAAAAAAAGATAAGAGCAGTAGTCTAGTGGTAGGACGCGCGCTAAGGGATCGAGAGGTACTGGGTTCGAATCCCAATAGGGGCACTGCTAATTTTCTTGAGCAAGATATTTACTTACGATTGCTTTACTCTACCCAAGTATAAATGGGTACCTGCAAGAGTGGTATAATACCATTGCACCAATTTGTCGGCTGCTCTAATAAGCGGAGAAAAAAGACTCCCAAGGGAGATTGATAGGTAGATACCAGTAGGCCGATGACCAGGGGTAATAGCTTTAAAGTCGTTGAACGTGCATGAAAATCATGAAACCTAGACTGTAAAATGCCATTATATTTTTAGATTATTTTATAATAAAGATCGATCCTATACCAAAGTTGACAAATTTCCTCTTTACAAAGATGAACGACACAAAGTTATACTGATAGGCTACCAGTCCAATAGCTCACCACTGGCACACTGCCACAATCCGTACAAAAAGTGAACTTAAATGACTATTTGGTAACCATATGAAACCCGGAAGTAAATTTCACAAACAATCTGTATTTGTCGTGATTAACAAAATGAACCCATAGAGCGATAATTAAATCGATAATTGCTGACAAAATCTATGTAAATGTTGACAAGGTCGGGTATAGACAAATATAAATCATTTTAACCACACAATTTGTTTTAAGTATGTTTGATTAACAGAATTAGCTTTCGTGGAATTCGATAAATACGGGTACAAAGATCCATTCATGGTATTGTTTAAGAAGTAATGTTTGCCCATAATGATAAATACCATCAAAAACTTCTACAAAAGTTTTACATAACTTAATGGCATTCTGTTTTAAATAGGCAATTAATTATTTCCTATAACATCAAATAAAAGTCACATTTAGTGAAGAATTTATTCATGATCAATACTAAACAAATTATAAATATGTAATAAAAAAGAAAATGAATGTAAATTATAGGGTTTTAAAGACTTTAGACGCATTAAAGTTGAATAGAACCATGAAGTTTGTATGAACATGACTAAATTTGCTTTGATTATTGCATTTTAAGTATTGGTTTAAACTCTTTACTTCAAACAATGCATGTGTACATAACATGTTGCTTAGCACATAAATAACATTAAAAACAAGAAAGAAAATGGTTGAAGATAAAAAAATCTTAAAGTTTGTAAACGATCTCAACCAATTCAAGTATTAATCAAAGCGCTTATACTGCTGTCTACGGTGGCATAGAGGTGACATGGAGATATATTTAAACTTACCGTGGCCACGTAATAGCTTTACGTGGCCACGCAGTAGCTATTACGTGCGCACGTAATAGCGTTTACGTGGCCACGTAATAGCTTTACGTGGTCACGCAGTAGCTATTACGTGCGCACGTAATGCGTTTACGTGGCCACGCAATAGCTTTACGTGGCCACGCAGTAGCTTTTACGTGCGCACGCAATAACGTTTACGTGGCCACGTAATAGCTTTACGTGCGCACGTAATAATTGACCAATGAGAGTTGTCGAAATTTGCGGCCATTTTTCGACAACCTTCATTGGTCAATTATCACGTGCGCACGTAAAGCTATTACGTGGCCACGTAAAAGCTATTACGTGCGCACATAAAACTATTACGTGGCCACGCAGTAGCTATTACGTGCGCACGTAATGCGTTTACGTGGCCACGCAATAGCTTTACGTGGCCACGCAGTAGCTTTTACGTGCGCACCCAATAACGTTTACGTTGCCACGTAATAGCTTTACGTGCGCACGTAATAATTGACCAATGAGAGTTGTCAAAATTTGCGGCCATTTTTCGACAACCTTCATTGGTCAATTATTACGTGCGCACGTAAAGCTATTACCCGGCCACGTAAACGCTATTACGTGCGCACGTAAAACTATTACGTGGCAACGTTAACGCTATTACGTGCGCACGTAATAGCTATTACGTGCGCACGTAAAACTATTACGTGGCCACGTAAACGTTATTGCGTGCGCACGTAAAAGCTACTGCGTGGCCACGTAAAGCTATTACGTGGCCACGTAAACGTTATTGCGTGCGCACGTATAGGTACTGCGTGGCCACGTAAAGCTTTTACGTGGCCACGAAAAAAATGAAATATATTTCCATGTCACCTCAATGCCACCGTAGCTGTCGGACATAGGGTTTTGATGAAGTATATCAACGCGGAGTTATGTATACAACAAACAGAAGAGATACTAGAGAAATCGCCCTAACATTTATTGACCAGTATTATACTAAACCATATAAATATACATCATCTGCACAAACTGCGTGTTCTACGCATTTCTTTTATATTTTATTTTTTAACGTCGTATTCAACACATATTTAGGTCATATATACGACGACCAGCTCTTCCCACTATAGGTTTTCTGGACACTTTTTAATCACCAGTACTAACTTACCCTACTACGAGGCCAACAACTCATGTATAGGGTATGACCTACCGCAACCGGGCTTGAACCCGCGATTTCCGGAATCGAAGTCAGAAATGCTAACCACTACGCCACGGTCGCGGCTATGTTCTGCGCATAAACACGTAAATCGCACTATTTCAATTGCAGTACTCGTAGTAAATATCCCTTCAACTTAGCATGTGCGGCCTATCAAAATCGTGCGCGGCAGATTGAAATAAGGATTTTCAACAAAACACGGGGAAACTTAATGTTAATATTTGAACCATCTTAAATTTTTGATTGATCCTGAATGAATTTCCTTAACCGGTACTCATTTCAAAATCCATACAAATACGAAAACTTCGACCTTCGGTATAACTAGAACTGGAAATCGGACAGGAACTAGTCGTGCTTAACCCTGGTCCAACGAAAACGTGATGAAATTAAAAGAATACAAAGGAAATATAGTATTAGAATCATTTGGCTAAAAAGATATAGACGAATTCAGAGTGGGAAGAGGGGGGGGGGGGGGCGTACGTCCCAAAACTTGCCCAAGCAGAGGTATATTTCTATCATGAAAAATGATATTTAAAGAAAAATATTTGTAAATGTCATTTTTCGCCATAAGTTTCAAAACTGACAGTATAAAAGTACATTGTACAATGACATAGTATTCAATTCACAAATAATTTCTTCTCATATTTTAGCATGTTACCTAGATGCTTGATATTGTATTCCATGGGAAAGGATGGCTTAGGTTCTGGATGTACCCTTTAATCCCTCAAAATGAACACAGGGACCCATTCTGCTTGTTTATTTTTCGCCCCCAACTAAAAATCTTGGATCCGTATATGAAAACTTAGTGCAGTTTTCGTAATTTATTCAGTTGATTCTGTAAAACGTATATCGGCAAGTTTACTACGAGCAGTACGGAAATATCCGACGTTTAAATGTTCAACGTCATATTTCCTGATTTTGAATTATACTTTTTATAACTGTGAAAGCAACAGACACACTGTTATATTACTTGGCTAAATACTCGTATTTCTTTCTTTTCTCGCAATATTTAGGGTGTTTTCTAACTAGACCCACGCGGGTCGAGTTAACTATAAATAAATAAGTGTTAAAATATGCATTTACTGATGAGAAGATACCAGAGCTTGTTATTGTGTAACGTTAGTATAGTTATATTAAAAAGATATCCAAACCGCCAAAGAATTTTGAAAAGACAAGAAGCGACCAATGAAAATGTTTAATTTCAGCAAGTACGACATACATGTATAACAAATCTATAAATAGCCTGGTGATTCCCTCAGTATCCTAGGTTCGTTTTCAACAATGTGTATGCCACATGAGTTGAATGTTATAAGCGACAAATGGTATTAGTAAGTGATTTCTTATGTTCTTAATACTGTTTTAAAGACTTAATTTGGTTCTACACTTTTGGCGCAGTCATTTGTCTGTATATCCCTATTACGACAAGATCATTATGTCCTCCTAAGTATCTCGTAGACGTATACGTATATAATGAAACAATTAAACTTGTTTGCGTATTTTCATAGGATTATGATTATTAATTCACCATTTGAAATTTTTCCAATAACTGCCATAATTTAAACATTAGACAGCCCAATTGTTTGTGCCACCTGTGTCATTTCGATTGGATTTTAAGCGAGCATAGAATTTGATTAATGCGATTTGAGATCATTTCTATAATTTTATTTAAATATGGCTGAATCACAACCGTGATCGTAATGCAGATTTGAAATCTTATTAATAAAACACAACCCTGGTCTTAACTTAAAATTGTCAGCACAAGAGTACGTCGCCGAAACAGACCGCGACAATTAGACCTCAAAATCTTAACAAAAAACATAAATGGCACAAATACAAGTTCTGATATTGATAATTGAATAGAAACTTGGCATGCAATTATAAAATATTTTAGGTATGAAACCCCCTGCCGTGAGTAAAGGTAAAGATAATGTTAGTTTGTTGAATGGGAATTCTCCTTATAATATCTCATAGGTCATTGGTCAATTTGTCTTTAAATGTAAAAATTACTAACCCTGTCGGATACAGTCCTTATATCAAGCTTGGCCCCCTCAAAGGACTGCAAATGAGACCACCCGTCTTTGGCAAACCAAGTTATTATAGTCGTCAAAATAATCACGTAAACCTGGTATGAGTTATATCGGCCAAACCTTTCTTAACTTGACCTACTTTTTACCTAAAAACCAACTTATTAGGGATGAATAGGTCACATACCTGGGTCTGCACATAATACAAGCATTTTATGCGGACGGACCCTTATCAAAAATCAGTTAGGACAGCAAATAAAATAATTCGAAACTCCTTGGCAATTTACAACGAATAACGTTCATTCAATGATTTGTCGATGTGTTCCGAATGAGTCATTTATCTAGTACGAAGGAGTTCTGTGTTATTATTTTATTAAATGTGTGGTGTTTTTCAATATCATCATGACAATTATTGCATTTCAAAGTGAAATGATACTGAAAGTGAAACTTTGATTGTCAATACATAAAGCAATAGACATTATACCCCAGTCACAATTAAGCCCCGGTGTGTTTCCGATTGGTTTCCGACGTGTTTGAAGACAATATCGGCCGGGCACCAGCCGGACATCTTCCGGGCTCCGGAGAAAATTTTGACATTTTTCGACGTCGGCCAGGCGCCGGGTTCATTTTAACTCGCAGTTAAAATCACTCCCGACGTCGGGCATCTGAAAGTCATCTGAAACGAATCGGCTGACGTCCGTCCGATATCCGTCCGGGCATCGGCCAAGCATCGGACAGATCGTCCAGGTGAGGAAGAAATATAGGCAATATTTTACATTTTCTTAAAGTTTAAAGATAGATCTATTTGTATGAGAAATATTATGGCCGAAATCGTACATTTAAAATTCGGCGATTTTACAGGGCCGAATCGCACCTACTCCTTTGATTGTCAATACATAAAGCAATAGACAATACCACACAATGTTAAAGGTAGCGCAGGGATTTGGAATCTCGTGTTCCGAAGGGTGTGCGGTTCGAATCCCACCCGGGAGGTTATGCCCTTCCATGAAAATTCGACAAAATGTAAATTTTTCTCCATTGATTAAATCATATGGAGAAGTGTCCGGCCTTGTGGAAGGGTATGTGAGTACTGTTTATAGACAAGGGTTTGGGATAGCTAGTTGAGGTGCGCTGGACGCCGTAAAATGACCGTATTTGTGTAGACACGGTGTTAAACCCAGTACATAATAAAACCAGTGTTTAAAAATAAGTCTTGTTATAGAAACTCCCCTAAATAACGAAATTACGCTCTGAAGAAGTTTGGGTTTCATATATATATTCTATGTTAGCATTCTAATTGAATATATTGTGCTGTTATAAAAGGATCCCTATTTTTACAAAAAAAGTGCTCTTATAGCCAAATTAAAATTTTGATAGCAAAACGGTTTATTGCGTATCTCATGTATGCTTTCTTGTCTGTTGTAAATGAATTATGTATGGATATAGTGACACATATATATTACCAAATATAAATGAAATCAGCGAGCAGGTAGTTTTATACACAAATGGTACTTGGTTTACGTTTTCCATGAAAACTACTGATTCTAAATACGGAAACCCAAATGATTCAATCATAAAGAAACAATTTGGTGACATGTCAAAAATGTACAAATAAAAATCGGGCCTAGAACGATAATTGAACAAAAATTGTGATTTAACACCCGCTAAAAATTGGAATGATCTAAGCCCTTTTAAATATTTATACATTTGAAGCAAAGATTGAATAAGCTTCAAAAATAATCGATTATTGTGCAAATTGACTGCAATAGTGCCAATGAATATAAGCCAATCAAATCGTAGAATTTTCTGTAGGTAAATCCCCCAAATAAACCGCTGATGTGGCTTGGGTACTAATTATGACGTGTGTATCTATTCAATCTAAAGGACACTCATTTAACACGATGCGGAGATTTTCATCATAATAAAGAAACTGTCAAAACTCGCGTGATTTTTGCAATAACCAAGGTTGTTTTTTTAATTGGAACATTACTACAATTGTATATCTTATCAGTTTTACCCTGATACTTGGTATTTATTCAAAAAGATTTTTGGAGAATGACTCATCATTTAAAACTCGAGTTAAGTATGAGATATATTGAATAACCTTGTCGCCCATCAGTTTATACCAGTCACTGCTTCACGAACATAGGTATGTATAATGGCACACGATTACTGATTGAGTGGTCGTGGATTCAATTCCCTGGAGGTGCATACTTTCCGGGAGATTGGTCATGGAATAAATTCTACGGCAATTCTCCCTATTAGGGGGTTCATGCCCTTTTTGGTCCATGCTATTTTTGTCTATAATAAAATCAAATTTAGCACTTTAGTATAAAACCCCAAAAAATAGTGTCGACTTCACGACAACGTCACGTCACCTGAACCCCCCATCTCTATTACCAATGATTCTTAATCATGTAGGACAGTTGTCAGTCACTGACAGAAGTATGTACCTAACTGATTAATAGCTAAATCCTGAGATCAAACCTTTCCAGGAACGATGAGTATGTTGACTGATCCCTGTGATATGGCATATGTCCTACACAATGTGTTGCTACAGTGTTAAACCCAACAAATATATGTATTTTGACGTACTTTTTAATAGAAGCAAAAATTAAATGATTTGTCATGTATAAATGAGATTGACCTGTAACATTTCAGTTTGGTCGATTTATAAATGTATGTATAAGTGTACTGCAACCAATGGGTACATACATGTATGAAATTTAAATTCCTGGTTAATGAATCAACTTTGTTTTAAATACATGTTGTACATATATGATTGTATTGACAAATTAGGCATGACAAAAATAAGTAGCGCTAGCTACTTGCATAATTTCTTCTAGCTGAGTACATTGGTCTATTGTGAAGGTACTAACTTAATTTGCCACCTTGAAGCACATCCGTTATATATACTGACTCAAAAATGAAACTGGTAACTTACGTTTTATGTAATAACTTTTATTTAGCTAACCATGTGTATTCATTTTCTCTCAACTGTTAGGTCATAACCTGTCTGACAAGTCCAGTGAAAATGACAAAATCAGAAAAACACATAATGGACAGTTTTCATTGTTGGAAAACCCTCATTTTAGCCTCTACGATTACGTGATTTAGGATATACACCCTCTATACATGTAGCCAACAATGAATCATATTTTGTTTAGAATAACTCGCTGCATAAACATGTCTCTTCTTTCCGAAAACCAGGGAATCAGAAGTCTGAATCTTCTGTCATCGGGGCATAAGGTCAATGACGTCACGCTCATGATAAACTGAAAACTGTTCTTAGTCTGCAGGCTCGTTTCTACCAAACTGGCAGTATTTCCGACCGTCCTCGGTCAGGATGCCTATGGTTATGGATGCTTCTAGAACTTATCGCGTCATTACGTTGACGCACCTTCGACATCGCTTTAAAATTACCGCTTCAACTGCTTGGGAGTATGGCATCAGTTCGCAGACAACTGAAATGCAGAAACAATCGTCGATCAGTAAGTTCAAGGCGGTATTACGTAGGGCCCATTCTTCCAAGGCAACGCTGGCGCTTACGTCTAAATATTGCTGGTCGTCATGTGCGTTGGAGCCGTGCCCAATGGAATACAAGTATCCAAGATTGGCGTGTAAGAGTGTTTCTGCAACCAGGAGATATAACGACAACTGTGTGCTAGAGACGAATAGGTTTGAAGCAGGGAGTTTGATGGTCTCATTCGACGTTACGTGCGCTTCATGTGTAATAGAATGTTTGCACTGCAGCGTAGCAGGGAGAACATACCCGATATTGAAATAAAATGCAATCTTACAGTCTCATGAAATCAGAACATGTGTAAAACGCTCCCCAAAACATTACTGACTGTGTTGCAAACTGTTTGTTGTTGACAACTGACCACCTTTGATCTATTGTGACACGATTAAGTGCGAAAAAAACATGCAGAAAACACAATTTCTGAACGGAACGATGTTTCGGCTAAATTTTGAACCGAAACATGTGAGGGTTTGACATGGTAAATATACCAAAAATTGCATTAACATATATGTGCAGTTGCTTTTTTTGGAGTCAGAAAAAGTATCAGGCGAACAAAATGTGCTTTCAGAATTCTAGACCGTATCTTCCTAGATTAACTGTTTGATATTTGTTTGTACATACACGTGTTTTCTACAAAAAGGAAACAATAATGATGCTATGTCGAAAAGAATTAGACATTTACTCGTAATAATGATATTACTAATAAAATTCGTAATAACGATTGACTAATTCGTGATAACGGTATGAAATAAGTAATAACGATATAACTAACTCGCAAAGACGGTACAAAATTCGTAATAACGATTTGACTAATTCGCGATAACGGTACAAAATTCGTAATAACGATTTAACTAATTCGCGATAACGGTATAAAGTTCGTAATAACTATATAACTAACTCGCGATAACGGTATATTACTTGCATTGACTTGATAACTATCTCATAATAACGAAAACGTAGCATTTTTTGTGTGTTTTACATTTTCATATGTCACTATTTGGCTATCGTAGTATTCTTTACCGAAACCGGATCCGCCCGGCTAGCTCAGTAGTAGCACGCAAGTCTACCGATCGATGGGTCGTTGGTTCGATTCCCGGGCGGGGCATAGTTTCGTTGAGCTCGGTCATGGGATTATTTCTACGGCCATTCTCCCTCCTACCAATGATTTTTAATCATGTAGTGCAGTTGTCAGTTACTGACGAAAGTATGCGCTTAGTAGTTGGTTAACAGCTTAATCTAGAGATTTAGATTTTCCAGGCGGAAGGAGTAGGTTGAATGCCCGCCGATATATGACCTATACAACGTGTTGCTACGGTGTTAAACCCAACAAAAACAAACAAACAAAACAAATTACCGAAACCGGAAGATTTTGTCCCATGCGACTAATGTATACCCTTATAGCTGTAATATACGGACATACATACGCTGTTTTATGCATTATATCAAATTACAATGTCCTCAATTGTTATACAGTGCCATTGAAAAAACTGATCATGCAAAGCGCAAGTACTTTTTAATGAAGATTTGCAACAGTCAGCTAATTAACATGGGGAATCCCCGTGCAAAACCGTTATTAAATGAGAAAAAAAACCACGCGTATCCAGAACAATGCTTCAAATAAGTCTTATACATATATTGTATTATTATATTGATAAAAAGTTATTCAAGTGTGCGATGTACTAATTGTACTCGTATTAAATCGTGAATATCAAATAGAAATACTTTACTTCAATTTTGGGTCACACCCAACCAGTAATATATTTTACTTCCTACTTTAATCCCCGCCCACATGCGCATAGGACCTATGCGCAATAAGGAATATTAATATCATACTGGATGCGTATTTTTTCAAGGAATATAATTTTAATTAGCGGAACAGGTGTAATCAAAGAGGAATCGATCTCAAACATGGACATGGTCTTTAAATAAAGAACGAAAACTATTTTTTTTTAGCTAACATAGAGAATATTTATCAAATATCGTCACTCACAAGAGGAATGCCATGGCGAGAGGTTGTGTTTGGCTTCTCTTCTTAGGATCAATAATTTGTGTGAATGCTTCGTATCCTACATTCAAACCAAATGTAAGTTCTTTTTTATGTAAATTAGTATTGAAAGTATTTATTTGTGTTATCCAACGCTTTCAGAACAATGATTTAATTTTTCATTTAATATTCCACTATTTTAGAAATATAATATGTTGTAGTTGAATACTTGAGGTAGTGGATTGGGTTTATTTTTTATATCAAAACTGATTTCACTATTTTGAGAATATATTACTCTGTAATTAACATCAAACTTGTCTATTTTAGTACGTATTTTTAAAGTAGGTTTTCAGTATTTTCCTAACTTTCAATTTCCACTCTCTGGCGGCGGAACAGTATCGAATAAAAATACTATATTCAAAAATACTATAAAAAAATTTGTACATGTATGTGTATGTGGTTTTGATTCGGGACTGTGCCGACCGTCTTTGCTGACAACCATTTATTGGTCACCCTCTCATTTAAAGAAAAGTATCCCGTTACTCCAATGCTTCCATTCACCTCGGATTTTATGCAACACATATATAAGCCATGTGATCAAATTGCTGTGAAAAAGGTAAATCAGGAAATTGTTAACCAATATTACGTGCATTTACTTAAACATTCTATGAAATAGCAAATCCAGGGTATATGTTCATATTGAGGTACAGTAATTGCTCTAGAATTTTCTAACTCCACATTTTTAAAAAACATACTATTTCTTTACGCTCAGTCGTATTATATTTAAACATAGAAAACATAAGCTTCACTAAACTTGAGAGAAAAAATTGATTCTGAAAAATATTTCATTATTTTTGCCCTGCAATTACTATTAACGAATTGATTAAATATACAGAACTACACATAAATGTATAGATACATTCGGGAAATACTTTTTTTATAATTTTAAAACCCAAAGCTATAGTTATAGCGAGAATGTCAGTAAAAGATAGAGGGCGTGCTGTTGACACGAGCTGGAAGCATGAACATGTTATTAAAATTCGAAGTTGCAGATATCACGTCATGATATGAAATCTATTACATATGCATGAAGTACATTAAAAAAAGATTTACAATGATTGTCAACTTATTCATAAAATCAGGAAGTAAATATAAAAATACATTTTTGGTATATCAGCGCATCATAGGTATATTACCCGAAAATAATTGTAGAGTTAGAAAAGTTGTATACATATGTTGTAGGTACAAAAAGAAGAAGTGAAGGTCGAGGTTAAGCAAGCATGTAATTTAGGTGATTTTGGAATATCTTACACCAATTGTGAGGAAGTAAACAATGACACGATCTCAGTTCCTCACGGAAAGCGTTGTAAAGTCGAAGATAACAAAGAAACTGGAGCTACTGCAGATTTTATCTGTGATAATGGACATTGGTCTGGTACAGACTATTCAGTTGGTATGTAGATTTTGTTATCTCTTTTTTGTTGGGTTAAACACGGTAGCAACACACTGTATAGGTCATATTATGGCGGTCAGTCAACTTACTCACCGATCATGGAATGGCTAAATCACTAGATTTTGTTGTTAACTACTTACTAGGCCTATAGTTCCGTCAGTGACTGACAACTGCCCGTGCACTACCGACTTAAGACGAAAGAGGTTGTACGTTTAAATAATAAAACAAGAGAGTCAACTGAAGACAATAAAAACAATAAAAAACAATTACATGACTCATATCCCCCTGTAATCTCGTCTAGTGTTCATCTCCCATTCATTGTGAAATCAACGAAAACTGAATATGATAGCCCTTATTTTCTTTAAACTGTCAAGTTAAATTGAGGAACATGGAGCAACTAAGTTCTTTTTTGACGGGGGTTTAACGCCGCAGCATCACATTGTATAGGTCATATCACGACACTTACTTCCTATTACATAAATGAATAGCAAACTTATTTACTGCACTCGGAACATCTTATTTAATGTGCCATTTATTGAAAGAATATTAACGGAAGAATCACAAAGAATACATTGTTTTACTACGTACGCGTCAACACAGGCTTTGAAATTACATATCTTATTATATGACTAAATATTGGTCGGCGGATATTATTAAATCGTGTTTTTCAAATGTATGAACTTAAAAAATAAGACATTAATCATCGACTTAAATATCGTCTTTAAGTTTTCTTCACCGTAAGTTCATCACCCGTGAGAGCATTTTGTTTTGCGGCATGTGACGTATAGGTAGTTCAAAAAAGCAGCGTGTTCAGTCACCTTGAACTTTCCAAAACGTTCCGTAACGGAAGTGTCGGAACAACTCAACCCATAGACATCTCATCCCGAGACAACCGATTCTCCTACTAATGGACTGAGTTGTCCCAACTTTGAGTTGAGTATTGCGCGGGTTGAGTTGTCTTTGGGTTGAGTTCTCCCGTGTACGGAACGGTAGCTAACAGTGGTTTCTGAACACGGGGCTGGCATCTAAACATGTCCGAGATTATTCGTACTGAATGACCGATGAGTTCCAAATGTTATTTACCAGTGAGCACCTGCAAATTAGTATTTGTTTTTTGTTATTTTATTTCCAGCGGCATCAAGACAGAAAAGGTTTTTGGGTTTCGTAGTCGCTGCGTTTGTTGGCGTTGCTATTGGGGCTGTTGCTTGTTATTATTTATGTAAGTAGTTAATAAATAAATGCATCATGTAAAACTGACTTTGATATTTTGCTTCCAGGTGAATCAAGACAAAAAAGGTTTTGGGGCTTTATCGCGAAAGCTGTTGCAGGTTTTTTCATAGAACAGGCTTTGTGCTATTTCTTCTGTAAGTACTGAAAATGTCGTCTTCCTACACATGCAAACAGAGAAACCAAAAACTTGTTATAAGAGATCATGAATGCAAGGTCATCTTGTTTGAAGTATAAAGACTGGCCTTGCACGATGCACGTGTATTTACTGAGTCAAAATTAATAATAAGTAGTTATCATATTTTGACATTGGGAATTAAAATGAATAAAGATAATACCCTAAAAAGAAAAGTTTGTAAAATAAAAGTCATATTCGAACATTAAATCACATTTTCGCGAATATGAGTAATATTTGCAGTTAAGTCTTACAACCAGGAGCGTACAACGACGAACGTATAATCAATTAGCATTGTGAGTCACCCAATATACACAGGGTAAATAGTTAGCAATTACTGTCTATGCCACACACCTGTTTATTATAAACAACCAATGATACCATTTCATGTATCAATTGCTCTATACCGAAAAAAGAATTTTCATTGGAATGGTAGAGCAATTTGTATTGGTAAAATTATAGGTCAAAACTTGGCTTATACAGCTGCACCAAAAAACTACAATATTTGAACCAAATAAGGTTGTGTATATAAAGAAAACCCATTTCTGAATAGCCCATATCTGAATAGTGAAATATTATAACACTTTTTTTAAAAAACGGAAGCACTATACCAAGGGAATTGCCAAGTTATTTATTATGTGTATTACTCCTTTACCTCAGCCATTTCCAATAATCGAGTTTTGTCCTTTTATCATTCTGGCAATACCAGGCAAATTGGAACTGAATATTTGGTATTAAATCTTGTATAGGTTCAAAGTCTGGAGGAGGCGGCGGCGGCGGGAAGGTATATCACCCTCCGAAATTTCCATCAGACTGCAGACCAAGAGACCTTCTAGATGAATACTATGTTGAACCTGGAAAGGATAGTATTGTTGTAGACTGGACTGCACCCACTGCAACTGATGAGAATGGAGGCACTCCGATGTTTGTTTATTTTGATTTTATCGTTAGATAGATATTGTACGATTATATTGAACTGTCCGATTGCATAATTACACGGTTATCGCACACTGTATATATTATTTTCCGCGTTCTATATATAGAAATTTGCAGTAAAAATACAATGTGTATGTCAATTTAGTGTCGATATCTCATCTGGCTGAATGGTCGTACGTGTGAAGGGCAGGGCTACTAATCATGAAAGAAGTGCGAGTCTGAAACTAAATATGTCTTTCTTTTATTTTGTTCTTCGATTTTTATTTTGTTTTGTTTTACATTATTTTATTCAGTAATTTTGGGGCATAGAAATAAAACACTTCTAAACAAACAATGCAAAAATCACCCAATTTTACTGTCATCATCACTTAAAAAGATGCCACCAAATTTATTACAAAGGCTTCTACAACGAGGGGGGGGGGCTATGTGTTTTACGGTGTTTTACGAAATCCTTCCATGATTTAAATGAGAAAAAAGAGATAAAAACAAGTTTCTATCGGGATTCGGTCCACGATGAAATGCTTTGTGGTCTGACTGTCTCTCCACTCGGTCACACAAACTACGATACGTATTGCTAATAAGATATCATACATAACTGTATTGCGCAGACAATACACTCTACGTGAACTACCATAATTAACCGAGTATTAAATATACCGTGTAATGTGACGTTTTAAATATGCAATCGGACAGTTCAATATAATCGTACAATAAGGATGATTTGTTTTTGTTGGGTTAACGCCATAGCAACACGTTGTATAAATGCGTATGTAACTGCTTATATCGGCGGTCAGTCAACCTACTCACTCCTCCTGAAAAGACATAATCTCTGGATTTACCTGTTAACCAACTACTGAGCGCATACGTTCGTAAGTGACTGACAACTGCCAAACATAATTAAAAATCATTGGTAGGAAGGAGAATGGCCGAAGAAATAATTTCATGACCAAGATCCACGAAAGTATGCCGCGTCCGGGAATCGAACCCACGACCCCTCTATCGGTAGACTTGCTTGCTACCAACCGATTTAGCCGGGCGGCTAAAAGATAAAGATGAGTAGATTTAATAACATTTATTTAAGCATTAGATTACACATAAGTTAATGGAGATTTATGGATTTTATCAATTAAAGCAAATAAAAACAACAGCGTTAGTTCATCCACGTTATTGAAAGAAATCACCATTTTCATTCATGTATGAGTTGGAAGATTCCTTTCAGAGGGTATGATTACGTAGTATTGTACATATATAGTATTTTACATAGTCGAACCCTTGTTTGTGATGTTCCACTTCGGTTAATTGAACTTGATAAATCTGTATAGTATGGGCTTTTATATCTTTATCTTTTGGTATTGTTTATAGTGTTAAACAAACTCAAGGTATAAACAAGGGTGGACAGTTTCCAGGATCTGTTGCAGGGACAACTCACTACATTCGATATGAAGCTAAAGACAGCGATGGATTAACAGACTCTTGTATTTTTCATTTCGTTGTTTATGGTGAGTAGAAATAGTATAATTATCAATACCATTAGCCTGTTCATTTACCCTAAACGTTCAAAAAAGTTCCGTATCGATACATTCGGAACTCCTCGGCCATTCGTTAAAAATAATCTAATCTGATTAACAAATATACGATCGTTAAGGCAATGAGTGATGTTTCAAAATTTATGGACTAAAAAAGAAACATCACTCATTGCCTAAACGATCGCATATTTATTTACTTCATCACCGATAGTATCAAAATAACGTCTTAATATGTCCGAGATTATTCGCACCGAATGGCGGACGATTTCCGAATGTATCGTTACGGAACGTTTTGGAACGTTTTGGGTAATTGAATAGGCTACTGAAGTGTAGTGCGTAAATTTTGACCCCGATCTGACCTTTCATATTTACAACTAATAATTATCTACACATATCCCAACGAAAATCAGTTCCACGCCACAGTTCGGCAGCGATTGTAAAATTATAGAAGTATGTTTATTTGTTAAATTTCAACACATAATCCTCTCGGCGTCAGTGTAATCGAGCATTTATACTACATGCGTATTCAATGTAATGAATATTCTTGCATAAAGGTCAGGTCGGGGTCAAACTTTACGCACAATACATAGTCATATGGGTAAACTTTATATGCATCGATATAGTTCTATTACATTAACCTGTCACAACTTGAATAATTACACGGTCAATGAATGTGTTATTATTTAACCTATTTTTAACAATTGAGCCACCAATTCATATTAATTATTGATAATCTAACTATATGTGCGACGATTTTGAATATCGGGGAAATAACAAGTTCGAAAAGGGGTTAAAATAATAGATTCAGTGACCGTGTAATTATTTAAGTTGTGACAGGTTAATGTAATAGAACTATAACAATTTAAAATGTCCTTGCTTATGTGTAGATTTTATGGTTCGTTGCATTTTCGACGTTAGTAAAAATTGTTCTTATTTTAATTTTCAACAACTGTATACTTCGCCTGTAAAATCGTCAAAATCGATTGTTTGATATAACTATGGTAGTAACAAAAGCTGTCCACACATAAACTGCTACATGCTTCTCTTTTAGTTAGGACATGTAATCCACCAATTTGGCCTGCAAATGGTTATAGGCAATGTGATGATGTAGATTATGTAATAGGAAGTCAGTGTCAGTACTCATGTCATGATGGCTATACATTAGACGGTGATAATATAGTTAGTTGTCAAGCGTCTTTACAATGGTCGGATGAACCTCAGTGTGGAAGTAAGTACATGTACCTGCACTATTGACTATTATGAAAGACATTTTTATATTTGATGGTATGCCGTTTCAGCAACAAGTTTAATGTAGTTTTATCATAGCGTTCGCTTACCTATCATACACATTTTTTTGAATATTTTTGGGTTAACAACAGCTCGTTAACTTATTAACAAGTCATTACTTCTCAAGCTTACAAAAACAGAATTTCGTATCTATGTTGGTATGAACTCTTGTTGTTGAAAATCTTAACCAACACCTTTGCTACCGTAATGCGCTACGACTGCTGCTACAACTGGTTCTAAAGAAAGAAATCAGTTAACATGAGATTAACTTAGGTTATACAGTTTTGTATATTTATTCTTGTCAAATATTATATCAATTATATTAAATATTCTATTTTCCGTATTTTCCTAATACTTATCCAATTTATTCCTTTTCTGATTCTCCAAACATAATTAATGTAAAATTATAGCACTAAAAAAATGAACAAATATTAGTGAAATAGATTAAGGACCACTATCTCCTGTTAAAATTGCATGACCTCAGAACGTTACCTGAAATAGTGATCCATCTAATATTTAGAAACCATAATTCAAACTTGCATGAAAGAATTAGGGTCTAATTAAAGTACATGTTGGAGAAATAATTTAACCGGTAAAGTAAACCATCATGTACAACTTTGCAGGAGTATCGTGTGACCCTCCGGGACCTTTAGGAAATGGCACCGTGTCATGCAATGATGAATCATATTCCTATGGAACTGTGTGTGCAAGAAGCTGTAACGAAGGTTTTGATCTTCAAGGACAACTATTTACACAATGTCAAGCTGACGGATCGTGGTCTACCTTCGCAGAGACAACTTGCATTGGTAAATCTTTTAACTTATTTTATATTATATTATATTAACTTACACTTTGATAGTTCTGTGTATATCACATTGGATAAGTTACCTCCTAAATTATATGCATTGGCATTTGAGAATTGAATGAATTTGTCTGCGCTTACAAATGCATATATTTCAAGTTTGAATCCTGTTAAGCAATTGGCATTTTACTTTAAAATAAAGCCACTTGTAACAACATCAAAAATTGGTTACACGCTCAATTCATAAGCCATTATTTAGTTGTTAAACTTTGCATAACATTTTGCCATCTGCATCAGTTTCTTTTAATATGCACAAGCATTATTTGTTCGTCTGCAATAGATTGAATAAAGTTAATTCACTAGTACCAGAATTTAATATAGGCGTAGGCGATTTTCTCAAATTAAGCTCTACCTTGGTAAGTAGCCGGTATAATTTATACTTGTTTATTATTTTTCTTTGATATTTCAACACAATTAATATTACGTACATGTATTTTTTCTGTAGATAACTCTCCACCATCGATATCATGTAAATCACCCCAAGTGTTTTACGCTGACAGAAATTCACAATCTACATCAGTAGCTTGGGAAGTTCCTATTGCATCGGATAACACAGATCCTAACCCAGATGTCATCAAAACTTCTGGACCCTCTATGAATGACATATTAAATGTTGGTAATGAATATGTAACATATTTGGCATTTGATAATGATAATATCGCCTCTCCGGAATGTACAATTGAACTGCAAGTTAAAGGTTTGTTTAATTTATAGTTAACATCATTCAAATATCAAAGTTATATTTAAATTACAAATTGTGCTTGGTAGCATATATTGCTGAACATATGCAATCGAAATATACGTATATACGTACATCGTTGAGAAGTGGACTTTGATGATTTATGTTTTCACACTATGTGAAAACAATAAGCTTGTAAATCATTTTCCGTATTGTAATCACTTTGACGATATTTGACATCTAAATTTGACAGAAGCTTCTCTGATTTGTAAATAACTGTTTTAGCAAACTGTGTCAGCTTTTATATTAATTGACAATAGGCAAGTACAAATGACATTCCATTCTTTTTTGTCATTACTTCTTTTCAGATATCACTTGTGGACATCCAAAAGATACACTACAAGATTTATATCTACATTTTGAATGTTCTGATGCAGTGTACACGTATGGTGTACAGTGTAACCTTTCATGTCTTGCTAATCTACCATTGAATGGAACTGATTTTATTACTTGTGAAAGAAATGGAACCACTGGCGTATGGAGCTGGGGAAATAGTTACATGCCGTACTGTAGAGGTAGCTTAGCAGCTTACGTATTCGATTATAAATGACAATGGAGTTAATACTTTTTTGTCGTGCATCAAGTTAAGCAATTGAGAACAGCTTTACGTCCCTGGGACATACGTTTGTTCGTCCTATTTTGTCAAAGTTTTCTTTTGTTATATTGCTTGACAAATTTCGTACTGTCAAAATTTGATTTTTAATTGGATTTTACGCCGTGTCAACACAATTTATGTTATTTTACGGCGTCCAGCGCACTTAATCTAGCTTTCCTGAACCATTGTCTTTAACCAGTACTCACCTACCCTTCCACAAGGCCGGAAACGTCTCCATATTATCTAATCAATGAAGGAAAATCGACATTATTGTCAAATTTTTATGGAAGGGTACAACCTCCCAGAGTGGGATTCGAACCCGCCCCCTCGGGCACGAGATTCCAAATCCCGGCGCGCTACCAACTGCGAAAACGTTAGATACTACATTTTGTATGTTGAAATCTAAAAACTTACGCTGTTGAATCGTTTCGGTGTTATTAAGACTATAGAAACTATTAGAAATAGACTATAATGATAAAAGAAATTATTTTAATAGAAGTCGATTAAGTTTCAATTCTATTTTTATAATGTCGCATTGTGTACTATTATGTCATTTCAAAATTAAAGTATTTAGATACTTCTAATATCTAATATAAATGAAGGAGTAATTTGTTCCTTTAGTATATGCAGAAAAGTGTTTTAAGATACCAGTAAGAACTTATTGGCAGTGCGGCGTGGTACAATAACTTTTATCACCGTTCTTATCACAGTACAATTGTATGTATACTCAATGTACAAACATACCTATTTTTATCATGTAAATCTTTGTTATAGATATATTTAATTCTTGTAACTCTATTTATTTTGCAGACATATCATGTCCAGATTTAGACCCACCTATCAATGGTGCGATTGTTTATGACTCTGTCCAAACGAGACCTGCTATAACCATGTCATGTAATGATCAATATGACATACCTGCCGATATTGAAGGTGGTGCTAGCTTCACTGGCTTTTTATTCTGTTTTGATCAAACTGGTTGGGGTCCTATCAACTACGTTCCTGACTGTATTGTTGGTAAAACATATTTATTTACTTTTGTTCTACTTTGTTTTTCATTTTTCATTTTTGTATCTCAAGTAAAAAGCGCAATGCCTGACTTTTTCAGTGCCTTAGAAATATTGTACCCTTATTATACTTATAGGAATCTGCTCGATTAGACTACTGATGTGTTCATTACTTTTTTATTGTTAAATTTAAAAAAGATGATTCTTCTTACTTCGTTGCTTCACTGACCTACGCATTTTAACTTATATTGAGAATACTTACTTAAAAACCGTTAACAACATATTAATTCTTGTTCCCAGCCAACTATACCATTCTTTTAAAAATCAAATTAAGTTGTTTGTAAGTTGTGCAAGGTTGGGAGATTAATGTTTACAAAATGAGCAAAGGAAATGTTCTTAATAAATAAGTTGTAGTTAATAGCTTTAAGTTGTAACAATTAAGTTACCTGACCCCATTTTCCTTATTGTATTTGGAAATTGCATTATTATTTGTGCTAAATTATCATGTTTATTTTTGTAGTTTTTGTAATTAAACAGTCTGTGCAGCATTTAAATAAACGAGTTTTTAAACTAGAATTATTAAAATTTTGCGAGATTGTCCGGAACAGAGGCTATTGCGGTTCTTATTAAATATGTGTTATATACGTTTAAATGACTATCTTCTTTTAGCTATAAACCCTCGGTTTTTAAACCTTGGTGGAGATATATTTTACTACAGTGGAGATTGTGGTACCAACGAAACAATGGAAGAGATAAGACTAAACTATCAAGAAATTATAGATAATGGACTAAATCCGTACTTTAGTGGAATATGTGACTCCTCAGAGTCATGTACTGCTGGTATCGTTATTCAATGTGGTCCCATTCAGAATAGACGCAGAAGGAGTACACGACAATCGCTTAATAATAAGGCTTCGATAAATGTTGAAAGAAAAAAACGATCAATCAACTCAGAAGGTATGTTAACAAGGGTCTTTTGTACTAAAAAATAATTTTGGTCACATTTGAAGTTGTGATGACTTACTGTCGCAACTATCTTATATTCAATACAACTTTACATTTAAAGGCTTTGTCCGTCAGCACCAGGGTTGACGAAAAACCCGGCCATGGAACGTTTGAGTTTTAAAAATTATCTATAGGCATTTTATCAACTGTCTTCCTGATACTTGGTTATATGCCAGTAATCCTTTATTAAGCTTGACTTAGAGTGCTTAGGTTATAGTAATAATAGAAACATTCCTAAGTATGTTAGGATACTGTGATGCAGTTCAAGAAAGTTCAAACAATCTAGGTTGTTCATAATGGCAACGTAAAATGCATTTTTTCATATATTCTTTTTTTTAATGAGGTGTTGTCTTGATGTGTGTAAATCATGTTTAAGAGTTATTATCTAAACGGCATACCAAAAAGGCTGATAGGTGGTATTTCTACTTTCCCTCCGAAGCATTAATGGATTTTTTATACAGCTGACCCCTGAGTGTGGCTAATATTTACATCACTAGAACGAAAAAAGTTTTTTTTTTGTTTATTCAAAGTTATCATCCATCTTTTACACGATTTCTTTAAGCGATATTCTAAATGCTTGTACGTTCCATTTGTAACTAAAATTCATTAAATTAAACTTGTGATCGTCATGCTAACTCAGTTTTATGCCAGCCGTTATTTTTTGCGTGAACCTTAATTTCGCAAGTTTCTGTTTTTGGATAACAACAACTTGAAAGTCATTTTAGAGTAAACTTTTGACCTGGCTATATTGTCATTAAATTTACCATAAAGAAATCCAAGTAAAATAAAACTGACACATGTTAATAATTCCACAAGATTAACTTATTTACAGTGATTACATGACTTGTTAGTAACTCGAATATTGCAACAAACAGTATATTTCATCCAGTATTATATTGCGTACTGAAATGCCTTATCGATTTGACAAACGTAATATTAAATTGACGATATTCTTTTTACAGACAACTCTCCACACGATGTAGTAAAACGTCAAGCTGATAGTCACGTACTTGTTGTTGAAATGAAAATCGTAATGACAATGACTATATTAGCCAATGAGTCACTCATATCTAAAATAGTGTACTATGACAATATCATGAACCAATTGGTCGCAGCAGTTCAAGCTTTCCTAAATAATGGATCTCTTGATATTGCCAACTTTACGACGGACGTTACTTCATGGCAACCACCTGATTACGGAGATATTGAATGCGACCCAGGGTACCTCCTGGACAGAGATACGTGTAGTAAGTTTTCTTCAAATTATTTCTTATTTAGATTTATTTGTAACAACTCTTTAGTACAGTTTAACTAAGAAAGACAAAATACTAGCATGTTGTTTGATTGTGGAATCCCCAAACGCTATGTTTAAAATTCACATATAGCTAGTGTGCTTAATTGTTTTATTTAAAGTTATTAATAGAAGATTATACATGCATAATGAATAACTTCTTTTTTGTAGTGTATTAAAGATTTTTAATCATTGAATCTAAATTAAAAACTTAAAATACTACACTTTAGATAGATTCATTTCGACATAATAGTTACATATAATGGTCTACATTACAACACTGAACTCAAAGATCTACATGTATATTCTATAGCAAAATGTTAATTTTGTAATAAATAAATGAAACATGTCACCTCAATGAGAAAAAGACGTAAATAAAATAGCACCGAAACACTGAAGGTTTAAGTCTGAAAGACATTGCATCAATCACTTAAATATTAAAGAAATAGTTAAACTGAAACACAAACTTATCTAGCGTATCTGACCCCATGTGTTTCAATTTTATTTGCAGAACCATGTCCGGCTGGTCATTATTTGAACGAAACATCTGCTAGTTGTATAAAATGCCCTATTGGACAGTACTATGGTGGTGAAGGAAGTACTGAGTGTGTAGAATGTCCAATTGGATATACAACCAAACAGAATGGTTCAAAATATATTGACAATTGCACTGGTGAGTGTTTTTCCTTTTTAAATTTAATACCATAAAACATTACTTGTACTAGTTTATGAACTTCTAGTATTATGTAGCATTAAGAGTTACTTCCTCCTAGCTATCTGTGACTCATACGTTCTTAGGTATTAACGCCATTATATGCTATCTTCGACCAAGTTTTAAATCTAAACTTAGAATCAATTTGTACTTCTTACAATGACAAAAGTACTTAAATTCAATCGCTACATTGGTTTGTATAAATGGACTTTTGATGTAGTTATTATATGTTTGCATTACTCATAGTTACAAATACAAAGTAAAGTATTGCAACATTTCTAAGATATACATGTATTCTCATTTTTTTATCCCCAGTAGAGCTACGTTGCGATGTGTTTTAGCCAATAAGATTTATCAGATTAAATGGGCAATTTGACGACTGTTATCATACAACTAACTCTATATCTTAATATGTCATTTCAGAAATATGCCAGCCTGGATCTGCATCCCCAGATGGAATGTTACCATGTGCTGTATGCTTGTATGGTGAATATCAAGATGAGTATGGCCAAACATCATGTAAACAATGTCCAAGTGGTACTACAACAAATAATACAAATACGACTTCTAGCCAGGATTGCCAAGGTATCGTCTGCATACACTTGTTATGGTGTCATCTGATAATGTAAAGCAAGTTCGCATGAGTCAATATATATTCATTGTTGGAGTCGTCAAAATCCAATGACCATAATAAGAGCAGTTCATGATTGCTTTTAATTGTGTCCTCCTTCTTATATGTTATTGTAATTGTCTCATTTTCGACAATGAAGAATGTTTTTCAAAAAAAATTAGATCAATTTGACCTTTTACATTAAATGACTAACAACAGTCTGGACGTGATTTATTTTACGGTAGATCGGTTTAATGACTTCTAATAATTTCAAAGCAAATGTGTTGTTTATTATTATCAATGCAACACGCTTTTTTTTCAGCTTACGATGTACTTATAGAGGAAACAGGAGGACCAATATCTCTTGCTAGCTTATCATCAGACCTTAATGATGTATCTCTGTCTTTCTGGGCAAAGCTTTTCAATGAACAAACTATGTCGACTATTCTACAATTAAAAACTGATGGTTATGATGCTTTGATTGTGTACCTGACAGAGTATGTCAGAATTCACATACCGTAAGTAGTTTATTTAATACTTATAATTATTTTATTCATGCAGCACAGTATAATTACGAATAACGAAGTAACACGACTTTAACAATTAAAGTTGATTTATAATGCATTAAGTTATAAGAAATGTGTAAAGTTTAGCTATAAGGACCATCAAAATCAAACAACTTGCTTATAGTTATTAAATAGGAGTCTTATTTCCAATCAAAATAAGCATTTGGGATAAAATTCGTACGTTATTGCATTTGGTGTTTTTTTAACACAGTTTTTGGATTGAATAGATTTGCGCTGCAATTACGAAGTTCTTTTCTGTCAAGCTATTTTTTCATCACTGTCATTAAGGTAAATAGGTCTGGCTTGTTGAATGCAAAAAAAGTTTCAATAAGCAAACTGTTATACTTCTAAATGTACCACTTTAAATATGTATATTTGTATACATGTGATGACTACGTTTATTACAGTGACCATGTGGATGAAACAATGGATGTATTAAGCTCTACTACCTGGACGCACGTTGCTGTTACATTAAGCAGTTCAGATAATTTAGTGAAAGTATATATCAATGGAAATCAAGTTTATGCATCATCCGTTACAATTAATGCTCCAGTGATAACAAATGGTGAATTTATATTGACAGCTAGTGGCTCATCAGGTTAGTAAAACATTTATGTCTGTATAGTCCTCATACAGCTGGGTGTATACTTATTCTACATAGACGGTACATCTCGAGACAAAACCTTTACTCATTCTTTCGATTTGTGGCTTCTATTTCCATAGGATGTTATCTATTGATATTGTTACCTTTATTCTTTTAGTGTACCTTAGAATAGTATACAGTGTCATCCAAAAATTAAGTTTCACTTGTATAAGTACAGTCAAGTTTATTTTAAATGTAAAAGGCAGTAATGATTCTATAAACACGTGTAATTGCAATTCCTGTGCATATATTTGTAAATATATTTTTAAGTCTCAATCATTGGCAAACCGATATCATACCGAAAGTTTGTACCTTATACAAGGAAAAAAAACTGAAGTTAAGAAATCTTTGGCCGTCTAGGAAAGTAAATAAGGCGACAACTGCCATATGCTAAAATGTTAAAATGTAGTACAAGATAACCCAAAATTAATGTTTAGATATAAATGAAATAAAGATTTAAAAGAAAAAGAAAGTATTTAAACAGTTTGAGAAAATATTCAGAAAGTGTACGGTTTTTTAAACGTATACATGTATTTCAGGTTTATATATGACCGGACTTCAGGTGCTGGACAAAATTGTAGATGCATCTGAAATAACTACATATGCATCATTATGTCATGTAATCCAAACCGAAGATATTATTGACATGGGTGTGTTTCAGAACATAGATACAACTGGAATTACTGTTTTATCCTTGTCTAGCTGTGATGGTAAGACAAAATTATGTATAATGTTGTAAATTGTTTGTAGGATTGATAAGGTATATTGTGGGCTCGTAGAGCTGCTGATTTTGAAGCAACAGATCATCCTTTTGGTCTGTGTTTGTATAACTTATCCCGTTGATCCACAAATTATTTGGAACGTGTTGCTTACGGAACTGGTACATTGTTCAATAGTGTCAAATGTGGGACGTTAAATCATGTGCAGAAAGAAAGATGTGAAAAAATGGCAAGTTTCCTAAGAAAATCACTACATAGCGCTTTGACCTCTGGTACCCGTCATAAACCAAAAGAATTTGATATCGAATCGAGGGTACCAGGGGACGTAACGCTAACTGAACATATGCTTAAGACACTAGCCACATCATCACGGATGATCGCTAGGTAATTACGGAAGGTTGCAAATTGTTTAAGGATTATATAAGCTACGGTGACAATATTGTGTTGTTCTTTTGTTACTTTTATGTATAACAGTAGCTGACTTTTGTATGTGCTATTTTCAGTTGATGATAATTGTGACCCAAATCCATGTAATGGACATCGTTGTATAGACGGACAGAACAGATTCACGTGTTCATGTTCCTCTGGTTGGTCAGGTGATAACTGTACTGTACCACCTGATAATTGTATTGACAATTCTTGTGAGAATGGAGCCACGTGTGTGTCTCGTACTACTAATTATACATGTGATTGTTTACCGGGATATACTGGATCATTGTGTGAAGTAGTTCCAGGTAAGAATATATTAATTTTGTTTTTATATAAAACGTTTGTTTTGAGTTCAGGTATAACAATTTTACGTTTGGATTTAAGTTTTATGTGTCCCATATCTTTCTTACATTACTTTGCACTAAGCTATGATTTGGTATAACATCTGAAATACGTTAAAAATGTACCGTACAATGAAAAAGTCTCAATTAATTAGTTCACTAGTCGGATACATTAATACTCTTTGAAAGCTATAAACTGAAGATATTCATTCAAGCTCATACTATTTGATCTGTGGTACATTTGTCATTTTTACTAGTATTTTATGACTTCATACTAGAAAGACATTTGTTCAACTAAATATTTTTACAAAAATACTTAATATACTTTCATTTGGTTGGTAGCACAATTTGTAAATGCCATTTTTCAATATTATGTCTTATATCTTACAGTTGACGGAGGCTGGTCGGAATGGACTATTACAACACCTTGCAATAAACAATGTGGTACAGGAAGTCAAAACAGAACTAGATCGTGTGACAGTCCAACCCCAGGTCCTTATGGCAATTACTGTGTTGGTCAAAGTGAAGATACAGTTCCTTGCAACACACAAGCTTGTCTTGGTAAGATTTAGCATATTTTTGACAAAGACAATCAGTATGGTTAGACTTGACTTACCAAATGGTGTGCGACGCTTACTATATCATCAGTCGGGTACAGGTGCCAAAACTTCATTGCTTTCTTTTTCACCTTCAGTTTTTTCCTTGTTTAGATTTAACAACACGCAAAGAATCTAAAACTGCATGCAAGGGTAACTGGTATTTCCCAAGAAATGTAACACATGTGTTAGCATTATTTGCGTGTTTACTCTTACTGATTGAATACAGAACTATCCAAAATTAACTTTAAACTTATTAAAATCTGGATTTTGTTTCAACAAAAACAAGTTTATCTCTGTCGTATTTATGCATTATGATCATCTTAATAGTTACATTTGAAACGGGAGTTATGATACTTTATACTATTGAGATTGTTATGTTGACAAGTACATAAATCTGAAGACATGGATTTAAATTTTCAACAAAATCAACAATTTAAAAAAGTATAAAGGTAATTTTGAAAGGCAGTGTATATTTACGATCGATAATTTTGTCCAATCTTTTACTGAAAAGAAGGTTTTCCTATTCACTTGCTTTCAGTTTGTGTGGATTTTGAATTAAAAGCTGGCACTATGACTAACTGTACAACTGACGCAGATACTGGTGATCAGTTATGTACAGTATATTGTGAAGTTGGTAAAATAATGGAGCCAGGTTATCCAAACACTGTAAACTATATTTGTGGTCCTTCTAGCTTATATGAGTGGAATGCAACAGAACTTTTACCATCATGCGTCGGTATGTTAATTTAAGTTTGTTTTATTTATACGTAAGAGTAAATGATTGGATTTTGAAGTTATAGTATGTTTCAATATTGGAACCACCATCTTAATAATGATAACAATGATACCAATATATAATTCATTCAACGCTTCGGTGCTGTTTTATAATAAAATCAACGAAATATATTAGTTCTTGTTGACGGACTGTGAAGCCTTTCAATTAGCTCCAGGATTATTAAAACGATACTGTAATACATTGCACTTTTTCAGGTCGTTCATGTAAACGTAAACATTTTGTATTTAAACGTAGCCAGTTTTACAAAAGCTCAATAATTTTGGATGAAATATTTCAAATGTTTAATGGTTTAGCTGATTTTACTAGTTTTATCGACATATCATCATTTAGACTATAAAGTGTCCATATACAATTTTTTATAAATGTTGAATGCATACGTGGTACGTTTAAATCAGTAAAATAATGTACGTGCATCGCTTTACTAACCTGAAAAGTAATTAATACCATTGTTTCAAATACTCGTATAAAAGCATACAAGTCATAATATACGACATGTTACTCACATTTTATGATTTGTATTAACAACTGTTTTATTTCAAATGTACTTTTTAATATTACAGAACCTTCTGCACCGACAAAACTAACGATTTCTTCAACAGTTCAATATAATCCAATCGTACCGGAGAGCGATAGGCCTGCTTTGATTGCTTCAATTACATCGAATTTTGAATCTACTAATTGTTCAAGTGAATGTGATATCAGTGTTGAGATATCAGATACTGGAGTAGCTACCATCTCATACAGCATTGAATTAACAGAGGGGCCTAATCTAGATTACAGCACTTACGTTAGTACTGGCCAAGGTAAGTCAATTTGAATATTTATACTTACTTAACATAGCTCGATTGTGACACAAGCTCTAACAATTTATATAAATCACGTTAGAGTCTGTTAATTGCTCCTCAGATGCTGAGCTATTAGAATAAAGTCTCGGCGCGATATAGCTTTTTTGTGTTAGAGCGCCGTAAAACCTAAACAAAAAAACCGGATCAAGTCTCTTGTTTAAGGAAACAACGAGGTTATTCTGGATGGGATTCGAACAAATACAGAGCTGGCTATACAATAATTACCATTTTAATGTTTAAGTTGAGCCCTGAATAGTGAGGGTTAACGGCTCTGTGGGTAGATAGTTTTACATTCAGTTTGAAGGGCATTTTATTTAACTGCTATACACAAAAAGTTATCCATCACAATACAACATGTATCAAAACTAATTTCTCAAATAATAATTATGCCAACAGTTGCTCATTTTTATAAATAAAATATCCAAAGATAGCTGAAGTGGAGTTTGTACAAAAAAGTATCCAACATTTCTACAAATGCATGCTTAATCCAATTAGGAATATCTTTTACATTTTGTCTGCTATTACCTTTAACAGCAATGATGTTTTCAAATAGTACTCTTGTCAACATAGAATTCATGCTGCTGTATCCATTACAAGCTGAAGTCATTAAATAATGGCAGTGGCTTTAATCCATTGTTAATAATTGAAGTTTGGTTTTGTTGTTTCAGTGAGTCCATCGCTTTATGAACTTATAAATTCTATAAGCCAGCTAGAACTAACAGGTCAACAACTGGAAGATTTCACCTCTGATCTACTTGACGCCGATGTTAATGGTCGAAGTTATTCTGTAGTCGGGTCAAGCCTGTCAACCCAAGGTGTCGTCCACTGTCCTGATGGACAAGTTTCGTATGACGGAGCTTGTAGTAAGTCTAAGAAAACGAGTATTTAACATTTAGTTCGGTTTTCTGTGAAATCTGAAGTAACTTGAATTTACACAAATGCACGTTAGTGTTTTCGTTGAGTATTATTGACTTTGATTCTATCCCAATTCCCACAGCTAAGTAAATGAAATATTGTTTCTCAATCAAAGAAGCAACTTTGACAAAGCTACCAGTCTATCAGTCCAACGTCGCAAACTCATAGACATATAAAGGTTTTCATTTTGTTACAAAAATAAGGCAGTAAATATAACAAAACTGTTTTTATTACGTTGCTTTATAGAAATATTACTTGAAAAAATAGTTGTGGAGTTAGAAAAGGTTGTTATATACAAATACAACAGCTTAACATAGTTATTTATCATTATCAAGTATCGGGTGTTTATCCTCACTACTAACAGTATTTGTCAACACATAAGTTAATCATTTTAAATCAATTGCAAAATGTTGGAAGGCATCTTTTGACAATTGTTTCTTAATTCGACCATGTTTCTAACCTGGCATAAGCAGAATCCATGGCTGCGTAGTATAACTTTGCAATGGAACCATATTCTAAAATTTAGTGAAGCCCTTTGCTAGTTCTTACCAATGCATAATTAATTGCTTGTAAATTGGGTATGGTAGTAAGTAGTTAGGGATAGTTTTAATTGTTAAGATAAATTTGTTTCAGTATATTGTGCACCAGGAACTTACTCTGATAATGGTTATTGTAATTTCTGTGCAAAAGGAAGTTATCAACCAGATGAAGGACAATCATCTTGTATAGAATGTCCAACTGGATTGACCACAGTGACCGTAAGGTCAACTGCTCTCTCTAAATGCTCAGGTAAATTCAATGTTATATTTTAAGAAATGATTTTGTTAAAACTTGAACAAATTTCTTCAAACATATGTATTTAAACGTTTCTTCAAGAGTGAAGATGACCTTCATGTTTCTCATTATAAGACGATCTTACTAGAAGTCCTGTTTCAGTTTCAAATACAAATATATCTGAAGACCGACGGAACGCTCATTGATCACTGGTCTCAATATCAAATGCCAGTAAAAAATTCAGTTTGACAAGAGTAAAGAAAATGGTCAAAAACAATATTATGAAAATACCATGCTATTGATAATTACCTTCACACTTTTGTTACTGAATGATTTGTTTTTGGTTGACCCACATTCTTGAGAGATAAAAAAACATATCTGAATTTTTATTAATTCGAAAATCAGCTTTTTACCAGTGTAAAGCAAATTTTTGATGGTTTTGTATGTACTAATATAAATATTCTAATTGCAGAAACTATCACTACGACTACAAGTCCCTCTACTACAAGTATTCCTGGAGATGAGCCTGATGAGTCTGACAGTAAGTTATATCAGTTAAATTTTCTTTTTAAAGGAGTGGACATTCAACGTCAGACCGGTAATAATCAGTTCAACTTGATCTCATCCAAAACGTATCCAGTTGTTTCCTTGAGCGAAACGCTTTGCCCTAAAACGACATTTAACAGAATGTAAATGCTGAATAAAACCTACTTTTAACTACATGGACGGCGCGATATGACCTTTTTGTGTTGGTGCGCCGTAAAACCCAAACAAACAAACAATTAACTACATAGATGATCTGTAGTCATCCAGTGCATTATTATAAGTAGCAAAACTGGTCCTGTGCTTTGCTCCAATAACTGTCTATAAAAATGAATAATGGGGTTACACATGACGCGTATATGTGAATAGTGTTAGTCTAGTGTACCTTTCATTTGATCTAGCAAATTAACAACATGAAGAAAATATACATGAACACGATGAGCAGCCATTGCATAAACACATGTGCCCTTAGGTCAAGGAAATGAAAGTTGATTTGAGCTAATTGAAATTAGTACAGTCGAGTAAGTTGACATTATTTCATTTTACAATTAAGCATTATAAATATTCGTTTATTATGCCAATGTGATGTTGTATTACGTTCCTAAGGGAATGTACAAGTAAAAATTAACTCTCGTTATAAATGGAGCAAAACTTGAAGGTGGTTCAGGAAAGGGAAGACAGAGAAATATATTGAATTTTTGCCACTTATTAAAAAAATCATATTTATCTTTCAGGTGTTATTATAATAGTACCAGTTGTGGTATCAGTTGTTGCCTTGATCATTGCTTGTTTAGCCCTTTTCTTTGTTTGGTACAAGAAAGTTAAGTAAGTGTCCACTTATTGTTTTTAATAACTTGATTAAAAACTTGTTAAATCTAAATCTTATGATATCAATTGACAAAACATTTTTTTTTCGTGTTGAAAATATTCATTGGAAAATGATTAAGTCGAGACAAAGTGTTATTTAATACACGCCATATACTTTGACTTTACATCTCAAAAATTGGGCCCAATAATGTCACATTTCTTCCATTGATTAGATAATATGGAGAAGATTTCGGTCTTGTTGAAGGGTAGTTGAGTACTGGTTATAGACAATGGTCCAGGAAAGCTAGGTTATGTGCGCTGGACGCCGAAAATTGTGTTGACACGGCGTTAAACCCAGTAAAAAATTGTATACTTTAAACATATTTATTTGATGTCGATTACTACATTGTTTAAATTATTTTTAAATCATACCTTGATGCGCCGATCATGAGATCGGCATACATCAGTAGTGTTAACTGTATATATTTAAACTGCAAAGTCTTATACTATATTTCAATACGTTACAATATCAACTTTCGTTTTATCAACATTATTGACATTTTGAATACTATCTCAGTAGCCTTAAATTCGATTACATTATTTGCCACATTTTGGCGAAAAGGCCAGTGTTGATTTGGAGCCCTTATTACTTAACCGTGGTATTTGTACTAATTTCATATAACTAACTCTATTGCAGAAAACCTTCGAGGGTAAATAATTCAACCGACAATCTTCAGGAGAGTTCTAAATCGCCACCTATTCATTATAAAAGAGAACCTTCCAACGTAAAATACACATCGCGTCCTAATACTCCTGGTGTTTTGTCTATGTCCGGTATAAAGGCTGATATTGAAAATGGCAGTGACGGTGTGTCAAGATTTTCAACACCATGTCCACCGAATGATTATCTTACGCCAGTTGAATTAAGGGATCAACGAAATGAAAGTCCTCCACCGTCTTATGAGGCGACTTGTAATTTACCAGAGTACACAGAGAAGGATGAAGATCCGTATAATTCAATACGCGATTCAAAAATCTCTACTGAATCAAAATGAGTTAAGTGATGAGACTCCTTGCTGTTAATATTTAAATTTGTTAATGCATGAACTCAAGTACTTTAAACATACGCATTATTTGCGATTACTGAAAGCAAGCCCATTACTCTAGATTGAAATGATGCTTGAATGGAATTTATATTTACTTGTTATTAAGTCGATCTCAGATTATTTGCACTTTTCCCCAAGGAATCAAACAAATGACTGTTTTGGAGATGTGAACGCTCTAAGTCGTGGCTACTCAAAATTTTCGGCTGTAACCATACCACTTCGAGCAATAATGAATGAACTGTACTATTTTTCAATGACAATAACAGACTAAAGATAAATATCTGTTGCAAAATACAAGTTTCTGCTTCATTTAATCTATACATTACATTGATATTACATGTATTTTCTTTGTGGTTGCACTGATGCAAATCCTAGTAGAATAGTTTTATGGAACGCCATTCTGCCATGCAAATAGCTATTCTGCTATGCGAATTACCCTTTGCAAAATATCAAATGCTAAATGACATTTGCTAATGATTATTGCGAAATGCTTATTGGCACAATATTTTTTTAGAATAATTACCGCCATTAATCAAACCGTTGTCTTCAAGGAAGGTAGGTAGTAAACTGCATTTTGCATTTATCATTAGCAAATGCCGTTTAGCAAATTGCAATTGGCATGGCTGAAATGGCTTTCCATATATTTTGACATTTTGTAAATACCTTACCTTGTTGAATGTTAAGGAAAACTATGTTCAAACAAAACTACTTTAACTGTAAAATTATACAGCGGTCATAAAACAGGGATTTTTTATGGTTTATGGCCTTGGTTTGCGAAATAATAGTAAAAAATAGCTCTTGTTATGCCGTTTTCTCACAAACAGTATTGTTTTATATATCATACTGTTTCTTAGGAAACATACACAGTAATGCTGGTCATCAAATACGACAAAAAATAACAAAGGATGTATTTGCAAAATTGATTATTATATGCATTAATAAAAATACAAAATTGTATCAAAATGTTCTTACAACAGAACTTACCAATAAATCATTTAAAGAACCTTACGGAACATATTCCCATGGAGGTACTGCAATATTTTTATCCTCAATAAATGTTTAAACAAAACTAAGAGAAATGAAGAACTAAAGTGAAAGTAGAAACAGGGTCGTGAAAACCTATTACACTTGTATATGTCATTTTTTTTTTATTTTTTTTTTTATTTCACTATTCATTTAGATAATAAATAATGCAGTACTTTTATAGGAATAAGAACAATTCTATTCTGTAAATGATTTAATGTTAAATTAGTTTGTAAAAATCTTAAGGTCTTAAAGTATTTTCATTTTTACAGGATCAATTTTGCAAATGCATCTTTCGTTAAACGTTTTCATTTGAATATATTACCAGCATTAATTTATTTGTTTCTTAAGGAACATTTTGATGTATAAAAAACTATTTACGATGGAAGGGTGAAAGAGTAAGAGCATTTTTTATTTTACTAGTTTTAATGCAAGCAAAGACTTTGCTTGATCCTTTAAACAGACATTACTCTGTTCAAGTATTTAGAATTTACTTGTAGATCAGTCGTGAAGGCATTAATGTTAGTGGCCACAACTTAGTCTGCTGGTACATTGTATTTACATTACAGTATTTGGAAATAGCAATGGTGATTTAACCTCTAGAGTGAAGAAACATATATTTTGTACAATGTTCAAGAAGAGTTGTTGCATATTTGTTATTATTATACCTCACTGGAATTTCCCTATGCTAAAGCCCTATACCGGAGTGGGTGATATTTTGTTCGATCACATGGTAATATTACCCGCTATCTAAGGGAGACCACTTATTAACGATTAGTAGCCGTAAATAGCCGCGACCGTGGCGTAGTGGTTAGCATGTCTGACTTTGAATCCGGTGATCGCGGGTTCGAATCCCGGTCGCGGCAGGGTAATTAGTGATATAATTCAGTTTTTTTATATTTTACTGATAGTTTCCTTTACTGTGTTGTAATTTGTAGTTCAATAAATATTTACATGTTATTGTTCGTTTTTTCTCAACTGTCAAAACATGAATAATTTCACGTTGACTTCTTGCTCTTTGTCTAACAGCCGTGATATTGAGATAGTGTGTAATCATTCACCGTGAAATTATTCAAACTTTGACAGTTTAGAAAAAACGAACAATACAGTTTTGTTCGGTAAAATAAAACAAATAACACATGGCAGTGGGGGTGACGGTACAGATTATCAACCCTTGAAAATTAATATCAACCTCGGCTAGCGCCTCGGTTGATATTATTTTCCTCGGGTTGATAATCTGTACTGTCGCCCTCACTTCCATGTGTTATTTATATATTGTATACATGACATTCATTGTAATATTTTACATGTAATATTTGTAAAATTGATGATGTTAGTCCTATTTGTGATAATCAAATAATTATATCATTATTTATTAAAGCTGTTTTCATTAGTAATGGTTGTTTTTCGTCCAAATTTAATTGTAATATAATGGAGACTTCATTTGTCACGTTCACTCAATTTTGAGTGACATTTTTAATACTTTAAAGTCAATCCGTGGTTTATATTATGTAATCAGAATATTATTTTTATGTGATAAAAAGAAGCGAGCGTTGCTGATAGGTTGCGACGCTGGACTGGTTATCATAAGATAGCAAACCTCACGTTGGTTCGAATTCCATCCAAAACTAAACTTACTTTGTTGTTTCCTTTTGCAAGAAACTTTTTCCTAAGTAATCGCACAGAACTGGTAACTAGGAAGAAGACTCAAAAGTGATAGATCTACGGTGTAAAAACCTGTTTTAAAATCGAGCATAAATTAGTATTAACTACTAACTATACAAAACCCGTTTTTTGTTGATTAATGCAAACATTAGAAAGTCATACGTGTGGCTGAAATGATCTATATACAACAACCATCATCCAGTCAATGAATGGTGTTCAAAAATGAAACTCCCTACTAGGGTTGTCAATCTTACATTACATTAACGAGAAGTGACTGCTGCTAGGGATTTGTATATAACCTACCAGGATTGTTGCCGGGTTCGCAGTCGTACTTTGTCACGTAAAAGTACGCCAGGCAAAGCATGATAATGGATATAGATATTGGATAATTATGTTTTCAATGAACATTTCTCACAACACATGCTTAAATCAAAGGATCGTTGTACAAGGATTACAGTGGATACTTGTTTTAGATGTTTGGTCACTTTTATGCTAAATAGAGTATTCGAAATTCTAATGAGACTAATCCACGTTCGAATTGTGTTCAAGTGAGACATGCGTGTGTAAATCGTTCGCTAAATATACGTATAATCTTAAAAATCGAAATCGAATGACCTATATAGTATCGAACTCCTTCTGAAGTAAATATCGTCAGCAAATGATCATGCAAGATCATTAAAACGTAATACCAGACAGTGGTAAGGGGCAGGTAATCCAGACTACCAGGATTGTCGTACTTTCATTACAACAAAGGGAAGTACCCACTTCGAGGATTTTGAGTAGAACTTCCAACCATGATTGTCGTTCTTATATCAAATTAAGGGAAGTAACTACTGCGGAGATATTTGTAGAACTTCCTACTAAGGTTCCATATGGGGTTGTCGTTCGAACGTCATATTAAAGGATAGTAACTGTTGTGAAGATTTTGTGTGAATCAAACTAGGATTGTCGTTCTTTTGTAATCGTTCTTCAATAGAATACATAGGTTTTAATGTATGATGCAGCTTGTTGTCCACATGTGTTGTACAGTCACTAGCACATATAGTTGTATGATTTATATTCATGGCGTAAGATTTAAATTATTTTTGAAAACAATCAGTTTACATTTGCTTTGGTTGAGTTCATAGCCCCATTTATGAGCATAATTTGTTACTCTGATGATTTGTGATTGTAATTGAAGACAGAGGTTGAAAAAAAATCAAAGTAATGTCGTCTACTAGAGTAGGGTTTCCGGTTTGTATAGATCCTATACAGGTACCATACGGTAAAATTTTCTAATTCGCAAAAAATTAGATATATAATAATAAATAGATAAAGATAGATAAAGGTACATCCATGTAAATACAATCTGATTAAACTCGATCTTGAATTGTCCTCTCGCCTACTCGCTAATTTAGATCCGACCATTTTTAAACGAGGGGTGCGTTCAGGTGATTATCATATTCGTGACGAAATTGTTATGTTAAGTAACTTGTTTACATCATCTACGTCACACAATATTAATTGAGCCGTCCAATCACTGCCTGTGAATAATACCGCTTTCAGATGCGCACGCAAACATTGGTGTAAAATAGAAATTACGGACTCAAAGTGCTATTAATAGTGCTTCGTCTAGATGAAAGCTACGCATTGATTGGTCGACTTATAGGTCATCTCGACGTGACCCTCCATTGAGATTTTAGAGATCCTGTACGTCAACGTTCTACAGCGTATCTGTTTACAGAGATTGATGTAGATAAAACTTCGCTTTGTCGCACAACTTGGGCCATAGGGTAGGTGTTTGACTTTATTCCATTCACTTGTATTGCACTCTTGACATTTGAGTAACAGTTTATAAGAAGGCGTAATATTTTGCAGTTGATGCCAAAATCTTTGAGTTTACTAAATAGGGCATAGTGATTAATATCATCAAATGCACCGGAAGTATCAAGAAAAGCATCATATATTGGTGATCCGTACTCTTGGTATGTTTTTATTGATTCTTGGGTTGTAGAAGATACCGTCAACAAACCATTATGCTTCTGTTATGCATGTCCATTTGGAAAGCATTTGTTGTGCATTAGGCAGTGGGCACTACTTGTTAAGCCTGCTATGAATTACAGATTCACACAATTTGTAAATGCTCGGCAATAATGAAACTGACCGATAGCTTTTTGTCGAATCTTATTGATTGCCATCCTTACATAAAGGGATGATAATTTCAAGTTTACAATCAGCGGGAATATATGAAGTCTCAATCATTAGATTGAACAATTTCTGTAAGTTTTTGTGTAAAGTTTCACCAACATATTTGATATGTTCATTTACCACACTGTCGTGACCTGGATGGGTTTTACGGCGCACCAACACAAAAATGTCATATCTCGGTCGTGACCTGGAGCTTTTTGTGTCTTTAAAGAGTTAATAGCTGTAGTCAATTCGGTAATACCGACATTGTTTGACAGAACATCATCATTAGAGATCAGATGCTAAAATGTCATATATATTATTATGCACAGCTTCTTGAAATTCAATGTAATAATCATCACTATATTTGGCATGAAAATGTCTGCAAAATGGAATGTGAATTTGTTTCCATTCCTAACTTACTTCACGAACTGAACATATCATTTATCGCATAATAACTATAATTACGTTTATGACAAATAATAATCACCGAAAACCATATATGGAGTTATCAGATTATTGGTATAAACATCGAGATAATGATCTTTTACAGTAAAACAATACGTACTTCATACATATTAAGAATAGCAGGTGATTGCACAATATAGCAATTGAATAATTATTGGCAACAACTTAGCGCACAGCAGGTGTGGATTTTGACAATTTAAAAAAAACATCAGAGGAATACACATTAGAATATGTTCCGCGGTTTAATTAAGAAAACATTCCTATTACGATAAACATTTCAACTTGGATTTTTATGTTGAGCAGATTTCACCAACGTGGAGGCGTTTTGACCTATTCAATTCAAATTGGAAACAAAATCTGATAAATTTTATTAAGAGAATGACGGTCCAGTGATCACTGACTGGATCCGCCTATAGGTTTTAGTATAAATCTGCGTAGTTTTTACTATACATGAATTTTATGACTAATCTTTTCTGTCTCAAACAGAGTCAATATATAAAAAATCGGAACAGTTGAGTGTTTTCAGAAAATCGGAGAATATCTTTAGCAAATATAACTAGCATGACCATCGGATTATATAACTAAAATGGTAACACTTTTTTATTATATATATATATAAGTACACATTTGATTTTTATGTTTGTACATTTCCTCCAATTTGTCTCTATCTATACATACACTAAGAAAATATTTTTATACTTTTACGCAAAACCTATCTAAGTTTCGTTGTCAAACGGAACCCATCACATTATAAAATTGTAGATCGAATTTCTTCAAATAGAAATAGTTTTCTAGAACAGAAAGTGAAATTTTTTGACGATCTTGACGTTTTTAAGAGCTTGGTGGCGATTTGAAAACTACGACCGATGAACAGGCGTTAGAGACCGTTTCTCTAAAAAAAATAAAAAGCTGAGGGCACTGAATTTGTTCGGGTTTGAAAAGTGAAATTCAATTTCCGGCTCCAACAAAACATTCGTTCACAATGAACAGTTCTGTGATATTATTTTGATAGGTAGACCAACACTGTACAAATTCAAAATACTTTATTCAATCGACCTATAAATACAACAGGTAAACCGGACAGTCGAACACACTTATGATTCTTTTCACACAATCACAACAAGTCAAAGGTGTCATTCATAAAACAATTCAATAACTGCCGCTTATAAGTTATCATTCATGCACATTTATTCTACTGCATCTGTTTGTAAAATAAATGAAGTCAACTATTCATCGTTCAAAGTCATTTACTACGATCTTTAAAATTTTCCTAAAGAAACATTATATTACATAATATGATGTAAGATCTCTACTGACAACTGGCACAAACGACAGGTCGTAACTGAATAGTTGATGCCATTCTATTACATAATACGACGTAAAGAGCTTAACTGAGACGCTTAATTCATAAGTTATAATACATGCGCTTCAGTATAAACCGATTAACAAGTGTATTTCAGGAATTATTGCGCCTGTCATAGCAGACGATCATTTTGAATTGCTCTATACTTATATACTGAGGGACTACTTCTGGATTCGGCAAGGGCCTGAAATACGGTATATATACAAATAAAAACTATAAAAAGGAAAATTAGAGTCCGGCACCAGTGCTCTGGGGTTGAACTTTCAATCCCTATGTTTGTCGGCAGACTCATAACGAACTAAGCTTACTGGACCGAATCCAGATTAAATATCTTTTTTATTTCAGACAAAATATTATCAAATGTACGTATTGGTGTTATGTTTACTATTAGATTCAACACGTTTTGTTTTTGCAGGTAAGATATTGCTTCTTTTTATCTGCGACTTTTTTTAAAGAAAACAACGTATTTAAATTCGTACAATGAGACATTTTTGTGTTTTTGTTAACCTTAAAATAAACCCAATCCATTGCAAAGGTAGCGCAATATTGAAAATAAAGATCGTATGATTATTTTTAACACTATTATTTTGGCGGATAAACATCCAACCATTAGTCCATGATGTTTGAAATTGAAGGACAATTTATCATTACACCAACAAGACAATTAATACCACATAATGTCTTATTGTCATCATCCTTGTTTGATTTTTAATTTATTGTTTCTAAAACTGGTTTTCTTGAACGAACTGCATGTATAAATCAATTTTGTAAATATAGCATGTTAGTATACTTTTAATTTTGGACAAATATTGTGCTAGAGTTTCAAGTATTTATTCTCATACAAACAAAAAAAATGATCAGTTAGCATAATAGAAAGTAAAGGAATATACATGTATCTGAATATATTTATTCCTTCTCTACTTTTAAAAATTAGATTTGGTCATGAAAATATTTCTACGGCCATTCTCCCTCCTACCAATAATGATTAATTATGTAGGGCAGTTGTCAGTCACTGGCGAAAGTAAGTGCTTAGTAGTTGGTTAACAGCTAAATCAAGAGATTTAGCCTTTCCAAGAGGAGTGAGTAGGTTGACTGACCGCCGTTATATATCCTATAATAGTGTTGCTACGGCATTAAACTAAACAAACAAACAAAACCGTCGATAAAATTCGTTTAAAATGCCTTCTTTTAAAAGCTTATAACATGATTGATTTTATAAATTCAACATAACTATACTTTGGAATCTCGTGTCGCGAAGGTAGAATGGGATCGAATACCACCCGGGAAAGTTATGCCCTTCCATGACAATTTGATTATAATGTCCATTTTCTCCATTAAGGTGGTATGGTACATCTGACTTTTTTTTGATTTCCATATAAGTTTTGGTACCGTTGTAAAATTGAAGATATTTCTGATTCGGTTCTACACTTTATTTGACGTCATTATTGCTAATAATGTTACCATGACGTCGTAAACATGACGATCGCGTGCACTTTTTACGTCAGTCGACAACGGAAAAAAACTTCTATAATGTGTTGCTAAATCTTTATTTTCCGCGCCACAACAAAAAATTATACATCATTTTAAAGCTAACATCATTATCTACTACTTGAACAGTGTAAATATACATTTTCTCTTAAAACTTTTGAAGGAGACAAAAAATTCCGAATTGGCAACATCAGAAAAAATCCAGAAAAAATGCCTTCAAACCGGTTTTTATGAAAAATCTGCCCGATAAATTTTTGCTAAGTTTTGATATGATGTAAAGCATTGTATATACTTTTATACAGCAGAATTTGAGAAAAGTTGTCTGTACGGTTTTTCCACTGTATGCGTTCAAGTACCGTCGGTATGACGTCAAGTACGTCATTCTGACGTCAAGATAAAGGATTGTTTTTGTCATAACCACCAGTACTTGGTCATGATTTTTTTCTGTGCAAAATGCTCAGGAACATCAAAATATATAAAAATTGTATAATTTTACATACGTATCAAAATCGTAGCATAGATTCAAACAAACAATTTTATACTAAGTAAGCCTTTGTACATCCGTAGATACATTTATAAATACATCCAATAGACTTAATTTGGAACTTAAATTTGTGGGTGTTTCCGTCCAAACACAGGTGGCCAAAAGTTTTTTTTGCACATTATTGTTGGAAAACACACACTACCGATTAAACTGTCTTGTTCTTTGTGGTCTGATGGTGCTCAGCAAAATAGACAACTCTGTACATCTTTCATGATTTTGCCACTGAATTCCATTATATTATTTTATATAGACATGTTTTTGTGGTCGCCTTCAAACAGAAATTATTTATGCCTTGCATATTATAAACTGTATCAAATCAGCATTTATAACTTGATACACATAGTGATATGTCATATGTATTATGCGTACAAACTATTTTTAATGGTTGAAACACATGAAAAATAAACACATGGAAAATAGTGAGTGTTCTTTTGCTACATGCGTTCAAGTGTTATCGGTATCGTCAAAAAAGGCATTCTGGCGTCAAGATGTAGTACATTCGGAACTCCTCGGTCATTCGCTACTAATAACCTCGGACATATTTAGACGCCATTTGGAAAAAACAGTGTTGAAGTTAACAAATACAAATTCGTTTAGGCGATGACTGAATTTTCGCTTTTAGTCCGTAAATTTGAAATAACATAGTTCAATGATATCGATGAACAATATTTAGTTCAATTTAAAACAAAGAAATAAGTTATGGCAAAGATCTGTGTGTATACTGCAATAACTATTTTGTATAACCGTTACGTGATTCGCCTCGCGTAGGAAGTAAAATCACAAAAATCCAGTGAAGACCCCCACTAAATCCTTCCGAGATTATTCATTCATGAAAGGTCGATGTATTCCGAATGAATGTAGTACTGTAGTATAACACTCGGCATTGGATAAAAAGACTTCCTCTTGAACTTTGCCGATTTGAATATTACTAAAATTGCAGACGTTCTAATAGCTAGCAAAATAAATGTCCCCTAGATGAAATTAAAACTATTCACCTTGATATAGAAACAAGACAACTTGGGTACGGTGCCAAATTTCAAAAAATAGGTGCATACGTAAATGACGATGCGTCTAATAGTAACTTCACCGTTCCAGACGGAAAAGTATCAGCAAATGCCGGTTTGAATGTATATCTTCTAAATGGAACAAGGTTGCTATGTAAAAATGCTTCATAATTTGACACATTTTATCCAAATGAATTACTTTCCTTGTTTATTGACTGAATGGACACATGGCCAGGTAATGCCTCAGTCCCATAAAATCGTGGCTTGTTGCGGACCCGTACGTGCAGACAGCTGTAGATCGTGGGAAGCATTGGCGGTTCGCACATGGAACAAAACAACACACCCGTACAGAACTGTAGCTGGAAGATATGCAAGTTTAATTCATACTCGGTCACGATTTTGTTCACGAATTGACTTTGAAACCAATACGTGTATCCTGGGCTCATCTCACGGACTCTGGCAAAAACGTAACAGTCCGTACGGGTACGCAAGAGTTCGTACGGGTCCTTGCGGAGTTTGATCACACGGCCCCCGTACGGTGCCCTCACGGCTATTTTTTATGTTTATGGGACTGGAGCTTAACATAATAATCTTTATGCACAAAACAGTCTCAGATTTGACTTTCCAATTCTATATAATTAAACTGGAAGATTTCATTTGATTGATAAGTGATTGGTGATAACTTGTTGATGATTAAAGCCATACAGCGAGGTAAATTTCACATACTATGATAGTTCGAGGATGACCTGAATAGAGGGGAAATATGTCTCGCATGAAAAAATCACACAAACCAAAATCATTGAATCGTCAAGGAGAAATAGCTATATGTGACGCGAATCACCAGGACCATAAAGACACCTCGGTTTTTTGTAAAACATCGGAAATTCTAAGGCGAAAATGTTTCAACTAGAGAGAGTATTTGTTAATTCTCATTCATTAGTTATTATATACGATATGTGACTTCAAATTCAGGGCTGATATGATGTTCACTACGGCATCATGATGAAATACTCGGCCACTATAGAAAAAACACGGACTTAATAAAATATCTCGGTTATTATAATTATTTGATTGGTTCTGAATCTCATAATTGCCGAGTTTTCTCATAAAGGCTATGTTGTTTTACAGATAAAATGCCGTTTAGAATTTTGGTAAAATATTTGTGTTTTCGATTTTTAAATATCTTTTATCTATAGCACTAATTATTTCAGGCTAAAATGACTGTTTTCAGCCAAATAAAACAACCCATAATGAAAACAATTAATCATCAGCATTATATTTACTTCATTATTTTCTTTCATATAACTGTTCGAAAAAAGATTTTTATGTTACGCTGATAATGGATAAACCTTGCATTATTTCCATGTGATTTTCATACTTTTGAAAAAGAGTATGTATACATCAATATGTTTAAAGTTTATAAATGCTGATTTAATACATTTTAATAATTTTCTAGCCATATACTATACAGTTTTTATATATTTTGATGTTCCTGGACATTTTGCCTAAAACTATAAACAATATGACCAAGTATCTGTGGCTTGGGCAAACAGAACAATCCTTTATCTTGACGTCAGAATGACGTCTTTGACGTCATAGCGACGGTACTTGAATGCATATAGCGGAAAACCCGTGCAGACAACTTTTCTCAAATTCTGCTGCATTAAAGTATATACAGTGCTTTACATCATATCAAAACTTAGCAAAAATTTAACCGGCAGATTTTTCATAAAACCAGTTTGAAGGCAATTTTTCTGGATTTTTTCTGATGTTGTCAATTCGGATTTTTTTGTCTCCTTCAAAAGTTTTAAGAGAAAATGTTTATTTACACTGTTCAAGTGGTAGATAATGATGTAAGCTTTAAAATTATGTATAATTTCTTGTTGTTGCGCGGAAAATAAAGATTTAGCAACACGTTATAGAAGTTTTTTTCCGTTGTCGACTGACGTAAAAAGTGCCCGCGGTCGTCATGTTTACGACGTCATGGTAACGTTATTAGCAATAATGACGTCAAATAAAGTGTAGATCCGAACCAGAAATATCTTCAATTTTACAACGGTACCAAAACTTATATGGAAATCAAAAAAAAGTCAGATGTACCATACCACCTTAATGAGGTATATGGATAGGTTTCCGGCCTTGTGGAAGGGTAGGTGAGTACTGGTCATAGACAGGAAATTTTGGTTCAGTGCGCTGGACGCTGTCAAATGACCTAAATTGTGTTGACACGGCGTTAAACCCAGTAAAAATTAAAATGAAAATTAAAATAAATTATTCATATAAACAGTCTTCTTAGATGTTATATGATTGTTTTAGGGGCACCAGTTGGTGGGGCAGAAATTACTTCAGGTATTTGTCTTACATTTATCTATTCATATATCCGTATATCTGATTAACAATGGCAAACTGACTTTGCTTTTACACATTTACACTTTCTTGTCAATGAAAAGAGCCTTATACTTCACTCATCGGAGTTATATCGATCACACACTAAAGAATGCCATTGCATAAGTTGATTGACCCTATTCGACTTTCGTGTCAGACATACTTTTTCACTAAACAAAGTTACAACATTTTCATCAATTATCTTGTCCTCATTGTGATCATCTACGTTATCATTGAATCGCTATTTGGTGCATCACAACTTTTTGTTGGAGGCTATGAGTTTGCTTTGTATGCATTAATGATCATAATTCCTGGTTTATCATGGGAAATGATATAATTAAAGTAATGTTTACAAACTGTTTAACATGTATTTTACAAATGCTTTTGTTTATCGTTTTTTTCTTAAAGCAAGAACGTCACGCAGAAAATGCAACAATCTAATTTACAGTTGAGTGTAAATACGTATTGCGTTTTTCTCAACCAAACAGAATGTAATTTAATTGTTCTAGGTTTGAATGAATATTGTACTTTAGACAGTGAATGTTTACCTAATGGAATATGTAATTCTAATATGACATGCAAATGTGACCAAGGGTTTAAACCATCGACTTCAAACGACTGTGAAGCGGGTAAGTTACGTTACTTTTTGTTATATGTTTGTATGGTTCTTCATAATGATCTGCAAAATTAATATCATCGTAAGCGCATTTGGCTGTCAATCTTATTTATCCATACTTGTATACCCTCTTACAAAAATGAGCCTTAAAAAGTCAATAGTAAACTAAGTGACCTTCTACCCAGCCAAAAACAAAGTAGGGACGTTTTTGGTTTTTTACTTTTGTTATAAACAGGGCGCCATAAATAAATAGCAAAAACGAAAACAAGAACCAAAGGCGTTTCCGCCTTGAAACAGGCAGTGGTAAATATTTTTTCATTAAATGTTTGACATAGGTATAGTTAGTAAAATTTGACCCCGATCTGAACATTCACATTTGCAGCTAATAATTATCTACACACATGTCGACGAAAATCAGTACCACGCCTATTCTACACTTTGCCAAGTAACGTATTTAAATTGAGCAATCAAATAACAGCGATTATAAATAGAAAAACGTTACTTTTTTGTATGTTTACTTGTTAAATATCAAATCACAATCATCTTGGCCGCGATGGAATCGAGAATTAATACTTCATTCGTACTCAATGTAATGAATATTCTTGCATTAGGTCAAAGTCGGGATCAAACTTTATACACTTTGTTAGAAAGTATAAAACATATTACGTGAGATAGCTATATCTTTCACTATTTCAAAACTATGCTTCCAAAACTTAGAATCTTTATGACGCTCATCACGTCGCTAAAATTACTAGCAAACAACACAGGACATGGAGGCTACCACCCCATGTGACAATTTAAATCATAATTGGTATGAATTTAATTTTTCGTCTGTTTTTCCAACTAAGGTTCCCTTCCATCTTTTTAGACTTGTTTACTATTTCAGTTATTACAGGTGATTGTTCGTACGACGTAGATTGTAATCATTATCTTGTGCATACATACTGTGATTATTTCTTAGCTTCTTGTGTGTGTTTACATGGTGCTTACGATTCCGCAACAAGATCTTGTCCCTGCCCAGGTAGTTTTTATTTCTTATATTTAGATAAGTAAAAATGAAGATATTTGTCGACATCTGGCATATGGGCGATATAATTTTGAAATACTGAAACTTGGTTTTAGCCAAATTTGTCATCCACATAAAATTAAGACAATATCTTTATTATTAGTATTTATTAATTCAAATTAGTGAGCATAGAAACATATTTTCAACAAGGGTAAAGTTGTAATTCATAAATATGAATTTGAGTCATGAAACTTTTTATTTGAAGGAGGGATTTCATAATAAGTCACTAAGCACAATGATGAGATAGAATGTTAGCTAAAAGCGACACATATTGTGAAGTTGCCAGATCCATAATAATCGAATGCGCAAGTGAATAATTCTAGATAGGGTTTTAGTCAGGTTGCCTTCACATGTACATGTGCTATGTTTATCCTATTACAGAACTTGGTGATAAATGTAATTTGGATGAGGAATGTACAAGTTGTCTTAATAACACAGAATGTCAAGGTTTTGGTGTGTCAAAAACATGCGAATGTGCTGCCGGCTTTTACATCGTAAATGGTGTATGTAGTAAAGGTATGTCTTTGCACTAGTTTTCATAGATTAAAATAAATATAGTGCAGAAGTTGGAATTCTTTTATTATTTATTATCCACTAGTTTTCACCACATGCTGTCGGCGAGGTCCCGAGGCAAAAAGAATATACAGTGTATGTACATATAAGGTATATCACTAAAAATGGTAGTTTTTAACCACATTCAATTAAAGGTCAGTTTCTTAATTATTAATACTTTTACTTCATAAATTTTTTTCATGCAATCGTAGCTGAGGCTTGGCGCTTCCGAATGATATCAAGATTGTTTGTATCAGCCGCATAATTAGGTCGTAGCCCGATTTAAAAGACCACGATCAAAACAGAATTGGTTTAGTCGGTACAGAAGTCGCAAGAACATATGCACTATTTACGGCAAATTTGTGTCGTTATACATCTACGGGATATCTACACATGCAATCGAACGTCAAGTGTTTGTTCCTGCATTTAAATCGTTTGACTATCTAAAAATTGTCAATACAAAGCGAAAATCGTTGTTTTCTACATTATCGGCGTTTTGCATTCATAACATCTGAGTGTAGTCATTAATGAGCATGTGAGGTCAAATTGAGTATGAGTTTAGTAATACTTTACCGTTACTTGTCCCTTTTAATATTTTGTAAATTTTTATACATTTTGTTTCATGTATTTTTTACTTCGTCTGTGGTAGTTCTGAACGTGCTGAGTATTCTTCATTCACGTCGTGGTTTAAAAAAATATTACTCAAAATTTGCTGTCAATTGTGTATTTAGTTCTTGCGAGTTTTGTATTGATTAAGCTAATCTTTTTTGATTGTCATGTTAAAAATCGACCTATGAACTTATCATTCGTCATGTGCAAATGATGTTAGTGTCATTCGTAAGAGCTAAGCCTTAGCTACGTGTATATATTTGCATTTGCGAAATGAACTTATTAATGATGGAGATACTGGCCACTAATTGAACTAAGTTAAAAACTCAGTTTTGAGTAAAATACCTTATATGTATATAATTGTATACTGTGTTTGCTTCGGGACCTTGCCGGACGCTTTTGGTTTTCATAGTCTATTTCTTAACCATGCAATTTGCAAGGAGTCTAACTTACGGTAACTAGTATGCATTTTTTTCTCTCAGTTTCTGGTTAACATTACAATATCTCTTTATATAAAATACTTGCTAGAAATCCAAAATAATAATGTAGTAACGGTTATGTTTCATGTATGTTGATGTTATACACAGCTAGTAAAGCTATGTATCATTTAACCCAATTATAAATAAAAAATCACCAAAAGTTGTAATCGGTTGTTCATTTATTCCTTATTTTCAAGAAATTGAAATAAACTAAATACTCTCAATGGAGTTAAATCGATCATACTCTATAGTTTGCCGTTACATTGGTTTTCAGAGTTTAATACTGTTTAGTTGATTGACCCTATTAAATTATCTTGTCAGACATACTGTATCACTAAATAAGGTCTTAACGTTTTCATCAATAATCAAGTTCTTATTGTGATCAACTACTTTATCAATGATTGCTACATGCACCACAACATTTTGTTGGAGGCTATTTGTGTTTTTTATCAAATAATGATCACTTTTCCTTGTTATTGTGTAAATTAATTCAAAATATTATCATAAACTGTTCAACATAGTTTACAATTGTTTTTGTTCGTCCTTCTTTCTTAAAGAAAGTATGGTTTCAAAGCAATATGCAGAAAATGCAACAATCTAATTTACAGTTGAGTATTAATACGTTCTGCGTTTTTCTCAATTGTTCTAGGTTTGAATGAAAATTGCTCTTTAGACAGTGAATGTTTACCTGATGGAATGTGTAATTCTAATATGACATGCGAATGTGAACAAGGGTTTAAACCATCGACTTCAAACGACTGTGAAGCGGGTAATTTAAGTTACTTATTTGTATCGTTCTTTATAATGGTCTGCAAAATTACTGTCATCGACTAGATTCATATTTATAAGTGCATTTGGTTGACAATCTTATTTATCCATACTTGGATACCCTTTTACAATTATTATTATTATTATTATTGGATTTAACGCCGTGTCAACACAAGTTTAAGTTCATTTTACGGCGCCCCTTTTACAAAAGTGAGGCTTATAAGTAAACTTAGTGACCTTCTACACAGCCAATAACAAAATAGGGACGTTTTTGGTTTTTTAAACTTTAGTTATAAACAGGGCGCCACAAACAATTAACGATAACAATTTAAAAACTAAAGGCATTTCCGCCCTGAAACAGGCAGTTGTAAAATATTTGCCACTTTAGGTTTGAAATAGGTAGAGTTAGTAAAATTTGACCCCGATCTAAACTTTCACATTTGCATCTAATAATTATCTACATATATTTCGACGAAAATTAGTACCATGCCTATTCTACACTTTGGCAACAAACGTATTCAAAAATAAGCAATCAATTAACAGCGATTCTAAATAGAAATACATTACTTTTTTGTATGTTTATTTGTTAAATATCAAAACACAATCCTCTTTGCCACGGTGGAATCGAGCATTAATACTTCATTCGTATTCATTGAAATGAATATTATTGGTCTAAGGTCAGGTCGGGGTTAAACTTTATACAGTTTGTTAGAAAGTATAAAACTATTACGTGAGATTCCTATATATTTTACTACTACAAAATTAAGCATCAAAAACATTTAGAATCTTTATGACGAGCATCACATCGCTAAAATTGCTAGCAAACAACACAGGGCATGAAGGTACCCACACCATGAGACAATTTTATTCGTTACTGGTGTGAATTTGAATATTCATCTGTTTCCCTAGTAAGGTTCCGATCCTTCTTTTTCGGCGCAGCTGTCTTAGCCAACTTTTGACCTATATTTCAACCAATACAATTTGCTCTACCATAGCTGTTTGTCCAATGAAAATCCTTTACGGTATAAAGAATTAGATAAAACACACGGCACCATTGGCTATTTCTGACAAACTGGTGCGTAGCACGTACAGTAGCTGCTACTATTTACTCTGTGTATAATGATCGACTCACTATGCTAATTGATCACACATCCGTCGTGGCATGCCCCTTGTGATATAACTAAACTGCAAATATGACTCAGCGAACGCTGTGAACGGGTTTTCATTTTGTCTCACGAAAGCCGCCATTGAGCATTTTTATCAAATTGTTTTAAATTAAGTTTCAAATTGTAACATGTAAATCGTTTGGTCATTCTGGAAAGAAGTGATTTTTAATCGAAAGTCCATGGCATTGTTATTTAAGATGTTTTTAATTTTAGAATCGGACAGATTTTTGATATTTACAAATCAGCAAAGTGGCAATATATTCTGACAAAACTTGTCAGTTGAGGCTGAATTGCAATTTTGGACAAACTACGGTTGACCTATAGTCAATACATGTACGCCGTGCCTGGCTAACATTTATACTTCAAACCGTTGAAAATGAACCCAGCAAAGCGCCGATTATTTTTTTAGAGATATTTCTTGTTTAGACTTGTTTACTATTTCAGTTATTACAGGTGATTGTTCGCAAGACGCAGATTGTAATCAATATCTTCTGCACACAGACTGTGATTATTTCTTATTTTATTGCGTATGTTTTCATGGTGCTTACGATTCCGCAACAAGATCTTGTCCCTGCCCAGGTAGTTTTCATTTCTTATATTTACATAAGTAAACACTTAAGATATTCCTCAACCCCTGGCATACGGTCGATATAATCTTGAAATACTGAAAATTAGTTTTGACCAAATTTGTCATCCACATAAAATAGAGACATTATCATTATTGTTAGTATTTATTAATTCACATGAGTGAGCGTAGAAACATATTTTCAGTGGTAAAGTTGTAATTCATATATATGAATTTTAGTCATGAAGCTTTTTTATTTAAAGGAGGGATTTCATAATAAGTCACTTAGCACAATGATGAAATAAAATGTTAGCTGAACCCTTATTGTGAAGTTGCCAGATCCATAATAATCGGGTGCGCAAGTGAATAATTCTAGATAGGGTTTTAATCAGGTTGCCTTAACATGAACATGCACTATGTTTATTACAGCTCTTGGAGATAAATGTAACTTGGATGAAGAATGTACAAGTTGTCTTAATAACACAGAATGTCAAGGTTTTGGTGTGAGAAAAACATGTGAATGTGTTTCCGGCTTTGAAAACGCAAATGGTGTATGTGTTAAAGGTATGTCATTGCATAAGTTTTTATCACGGGCCGTCCGCGGTCCCGATGCAAACTATACATTGTATATACGTTCATACACAGTGTATCGCCCAAAAATGGTTACCACATTCAATTAAAGATCAGTTTCTCCGTCATAAATAATTTTACTTCATAGGTTTTTACATGCAATCATAGCTGAGGCTTAGCGCTTTAAAAAGATATCAAGCTTATATGTATACGCCGCATAATAAGGTCGTAGGCCGATTAAAAAAACCAAGATCAAAACAGAATTGGTTTAGTCGGTACAGAAGTCGCAAGAACAGATGCACTATTTACGGCAAATTTGTGTCGTTATATATCTACGGGATATCTACACTTGCAGTCGATCATCGGGTGTTTTTTCCTGCATTAAAATCGTTTGATTATAAAAGAAATAATCAATACAAAGCGAAAATCGTTGTTTTCTTCATTATCATTGTGATCCATTCAAAACAACTGAATGTAGTCATTAATGAGCAAGTTAGGTTAAATTGAGTAAGAATTTAGTATTACTTTAAATACCTGTCCCTTTGATATTTTTGTAAATGTTCATACATTTTATTTGAAGTATTTAATAGTTCCGTCTTTGGTAGTTTTGAACATGCTGAGTATTCTTCATTCATGTCGTGGTTTAAAAAAATATGATTCAAAATTGCCGTCAATTGTGTATTTAGTTTTTTCGAGATTTATATCGCGTAAGCTAATTTTTTTGATTGCCATATAAAAAAACGACCTATGAACTTATTATTTGTCTTGTGCAAATGATGTAAGTGTCATTCGAAAGAGCAAAGCCTATTTGATGCACCACAACTTTGTTGGAGGCTATTTGTGTGCTATGTATCCAATAATGATCTTTTTTTCAGTTTATCATGTGAAACTTCAAAATAGATGTTACAAACTGTTAAACATGTATTTTACAATTGTTCTCATTTCTTATTTGTCGTTCTTTCTTAAAGAAAATATGGTATCAATAAGCGTTATGCAGAATTATATTTATATAACTCCAGATTAAAAAAAAACGACTAACAGCCGTCAAGTGTATATTTTATTCTTACTCCAAGCATGAATGTTTAATGCTGACAAAGCAATGGGATATGTTTATTACAGTCCACGGCTCCAAACTACTTTCAAACTTCTTCAGACTGAGACACCAAACTATGTAACATTAATGAGTAAAATTAATTATATGTGTATAGTATTTTTTTCTAAAGATTTCATTTGGCAAATACTTTTGTTTGTCATCATACATGTTAATTATTTTACAAGGATTGGGAGCAAATTGTACGGTAGATAGTGAATGTTTACCAAATGCTATTTGTGATTTAACTACTTCGACGTGTGTTTGTAAGCAGGCTTACAGGGAATCTACGAAAGGTGACTGTGAAGAAGGTCAGTCATGGATATATTTATCTATTTAGCTTGTCATTAGGTGACATATAATTACAAATAGTTACAAATAATATCATAAAACAAATATAAGAAATAAAATAAAGTATTATATACAAAGACAATATTTTTAATCACAACAATTTTAAGTTGAAATTGACTTTCGTTCCAAGACATACTTCTTTAACAAAAATGGGACAAAATGAAATTGTCTCTATTTCTATTGTGGAACTTGAAATATTTATGTGTATATTGGAAGTATATAAATCTTAACATGATAAAAATCATTTTAAAAAGTAATTCCATCGCGTGATATTTTTTTTTGTATTTGGCTGCTTCACGAAATTGAAGAAAGATACCTGCTAGCTTACATTCTGAAATCCACATGACTACATATATTCCAATTTGTTTGTTTAAATTGTGCGTATTTAATTTGACATTCTAGAGGCACCTCTTTAAGATACTTATTGATGTTTCTCTCAACAATATATATGGTGAGTGACTCGAGTTAGTTTATTTAAAAGTTTATATACTGTTAAAATGGCCTTAAAGTAATTATCTGCCTACTTGAAAGCATAATGACTCGGAAGCTACAGATCGACATTATTAAGTCACGCGACCGCCAAAAACCTCATATGATTAATTTGTGACTATATTTAGTAAAAGTTTATCTATATTTTTCAGTATATCAAGCTTCTTGTACTGTTGATAGTGAATGCTACAATTATCTTCTTGGAAGTAAATGTAGTAATTTCCTTTATTATTGTGGCTGTAAGAATGGTTTCTGGGACTACGACGCGACGTCAAAAACATGTCTATGCCCAGGTAAGTTTTTAGGTGGTTTGGAGTTGTTTTACCATGATAATTTGTAATTGGCTGTTGATCACAGAATCTCGTTTAAACCCCAAAAATGCAATTGTTCTGCCACTCTGTGTATCAAGGAGTAAACTTCTTTAGGTTCTTGCTTTTGTTATTTGTGATATCCTGTGTTTTAGTAAAAAACATTATGTATTAGGACCCCCAACATAAATGGTTTCTATAGCAAGTGGACTTAATTTGGTTTTCTAGTAACACTAAATCAAGTAAATTGTCTGCTTCTGCGATAACAAAAACAATATAACTTAAGTGCTGTTAGTATACATTTGCGTGGGATAGAATGTATAGTGTAAAAGTAAATACAGTAAATTCCTTGTTAAATTCAATAATCAGATGGTATGATGTTTGTTTCCCCTCAACAGATTACTGTTGTAATTGTAGAATCATACATTTGTTTATCATGGTGTAAGTTCTAGATAGTATGGCGTTTCTATTTACAGGAATGTTTGGTGATTGTGACATAAATGAAGAATGTTCAACATGTATTCCTAACACTGAATGTGTATCATCTCGCTGCCAATGTGGTACAGGATTTGAAAATGTTAATGGTACATGCACTTTAGGTATGCTTTTAATTATACATTTTTGTGGACAGATTTTGTTCGATCTACAGAATTGAAATAAAGTTTTTATGTTTCTACCTGCTATGTTCAGCATAAGATAGGAATATTAGCTACTTAGTTGATCTTCAGTCGATTACGGCTGACCGACGTATTAAGATTGATAAAGCAATTGTAGTAACAATTCCGACATAATTCCGATTTCTGGAGCCCGCTATGCTCGCTAAGTCGGAAATGCACAAGTTTATTGATCTAGGGGAAGTTTCCGGTCTTGTGGAAGGGTAGGTGAGTACAGGCTATATACAATGGTCCAGGAAAGCTAGTTTAGGTGCGCTGGACGCCGTTAAATGAACTAAATTGTGTTGACACGGCGTTAACTCTAATATATAAATATACTGAATTATAAAAAAATGTACTTCATAGATCTTTGCAAACATACGTAGCTAAGGCTTTGCGCTTTCGAATGATATCCAGATTGTTTGCATACGCCGCATAATAAGGTCGTAGGCCGATTTAAAACACCATGATCAAAACAGAGTTGGTTTATTCGGTACAGAAGTCGCAAGAACAAATGCACTATTTACGGCAAATTTGTGCCGTTAAATCGAAAAGAAATGTAAAAAGGGATATCTACACATGCAATCGATCGTCGCATTTATTCCTGCATTAAAATTGTTTGACTATCCAAGAAATAGTCAATACAAAGCGAAGCTGGTTGTTTTCTTCATTATCGGCATTTTCCATTCAAAATATCTGAGTGTATTTATTATTGAGCAAGTGAGGTCAAATTGAGTAAGAATTTAGTATTACCGTTTATACCTGTCCCTTTTAATAAAGGTTTATTACATTTCTTTATATTTTGTATCATGTATTCAATACTTCCGTCTGTGGTAGTTTTTAACAATTGTTTATCCTTCATTCATGTCGTGGTTTAATAATATGATTCATTCCTAATTTGCCGTCAATTGTGTGTTTGGTTCTTGTGAGTTTTGTATAGAGTAAGCTAATCTTTTTTATTGTAATTTTAAAAATCCATCTATGAACTTATTATTCGTCGTGTGCAAATTGTGTTAGAGTCTTTCGAATGAACTAAGCCTTAGCTACATGTGTATGTTTGCATTTGTGAAATGAACTTATTAATGATGGAGATACTGGCCACTAATTGAACTAAGTTAAAAACTCAGTTTTGAGTAACATACCATATATGTATATATATAGTGTGCCGGACGCTTGTGGTTTTCATAGTTTATTTCCTAACCATGAAATTTGCAAGGATTCCAACTTACGGTAACTAATATGCATTTGCTCCACCACACAATCTTCAACACTATACATATAATTATACAACAATGATACTCTCAGGTAAAGGTCCTGGTTACATTTGCAAAATAAGAAACAAACACCACAGTATGTGTATATGTCATTTTATTTGTAAATGACATATTTGAAATATATATATATGCACACATAAAAATATTGTTTCAGTACAACAGTTACAACTAACTACTTAAAATATATGCATATATATCATCAAACATTAAACACAAAGCAAAGGTGGGGGACAAACGTCACTAAAATTTTAACTACACCAATAAATAACAGCCCGGTAGCATCGCTCTAATATATTATTACATAGTGCGAAACCTCTAACAGTGCAGTTGACATGTATATAGATGAAAATAAGAAAGTGTGAACAACTAAACTATATTAGCCTTTTCTAAATGGTGGGCGGATAAATAAGGATGTGCTAGCAGATAAATACAACACGATTGTGACGTACAGTTGCAGGAATTCAAATGTAAAACAGATTAAAAACTAGAAGGTAGGTGAATAGGGGATGGTGGTGGGGTTTCAAAATAACAAACAGAGGTGCAAATAGTTAAATTTTCCAGCGAAAAACAATTTTGATGTTTAATCAATGGCGATTTGGCGACTGAATGAAAGCGAGGTCAGACACGCGGAAATCTTGGATTCTGATTGGCTGATAACCATATCATGCAATAAGCGCGAGTTGGGTTCGTGTTAATGCCAACACAGGGTTTGTGAACAGCTTATCCTTGTGTGAAAGACCGCCCCACAACTCCTTAACTCTGTCCCCATTTTCAGTGGACATTTAATTTGTTGTGTGGTGGACCAAAACCATTTCTTAAAATAAATGTTTTTTGCCCCCACTAACTAATATGCATTTTTATCTCTCAGTTTCTGGTTTACATTACGATGTCTCTTTACATAAAATACTTGTTAGAACTCTAATATAATAACGTATTGACTGTTTTGTTTCATGTATGTTGAAGTTTTACACTAGTAAAGCTGTGTATCTTTTAACCCAATTATTGATAAATAATCACCAAAATTTGTAATCGGTTGTTCATTAATTCCTAATTTTCAAACAACTGAAATAAACTAAAGACTCTCAATGGAGTAAAATCGATCATAGATAGAAGTTTGCCATTGCATTGGTTTTCAGAGTTTTATAGTGTTGAGTTGATTGAACCTGATCAACTATCTTGTCAGACATACTTTTTCATTAAATAAGGTCTAAACGTTTTCATCAATTACCTAGTCCTTATTGTGATCAACTACTTTATCAATGTAACGCTCTTTGATGCACCACAACTTTGTTGGAGGCTATTTGTGTAGTATGTATCCATTAATGATCAATTGTTCCTGGGTATCATGTTATCATATTCAAAATAGATGTTACAAACTGTTAAAAATGTATTTACAATTGTGCCCAGTTCTTGTTTGTCGTTCTTTCTCAAAGAAAATATGGTATCAAAAAGCGTTATGCAGAATCATATCTATATAACTCCAGATTAAAAAAAAACTACTAACTAGTTGTCAAGTGTATAGTAAATTCTTACTTCAAACATGAATGTTTAATGCTGACAAAGCAATGAGTCATGCATATTACAGTCAACGGCTCCAAACTACAAACTTCAAACTTCTTAAGACTAACTCTCGCAACCATTTAATATGAGTAAATCTTAATTATATTTGCGTGTTTGTTTTTTTTCTAAAAAATCATGTGGCAAAGACTTTTGTATGTCATCATACATGTTAATTATTTAAAGGATTGGGAGCTAATTGTACGATAGATAGTGAATGTTTACCAAATGCTATTTGTGATTCAACTACTTTGACATGTGTCTGTGAGCAGGCTTACAGGGAATCTACAAGAGGTGACTGTGAAGAAGGTAAGTCATTGTTATATTTATCTATTTAGCTTGTCATTAGGTTACATACATGTACAATTACAAATAGTTACAAATAATATTATAAAACAAATATAAGAAATAAAATATTTAATACTAAGACAATATTTTTTAATCACAACAATTTAAATTTGAAATTGACTTTCGTACCAAGACATCCTTCTTTAACCAAAATGGGACAAAATGAACTTATCTCTATTTCTATTGTGGAACTTGAAACATCTATTTGTTTATTGGAAGTATATAAATCTTAACTTGAAAAAATCATTTTAAAAAGTAATTCCATTGCGTGGTATTTTTGTTATTTTTGTATTTGGCTGGTGTATGAAATCGAAGAAAAATACCTGCTAGCTTATATTCTGCAGACCACATGACTATATATATTTCAATTTGTTTGTTTAAATTTGTATGTATTTAATTTTGACATTCTAGAGGCACCTCTTTAAGATACTTATTGATGTTTTCTATCCACAATATATACGGTGTGTGACTCAAGTTTGTTTATTAAAAGGTTAATACAAGGTAAAAATGTCCTGATAGCAATTATCTGCCCGATTGAAAGCATAATGACCCGGGAGCAACAGCTCGAAAATATTAAGTCACGCGACCGCCATAACCCCTCCATATGCTTAATTTGTCACTATATTTAGTAAAAAATTATCTATTCTTTTCAGTATATCAAGCTTCTTGTACTTTAGATAGTCAATGCTACAACTATCTTTTTGGAAGTAAATGTAGTAATTTCCTTCGTTATTGTGGCTGTAAGAATGGTTTCTGGGACTACGACGTGACGTCAAAAACATGCCCATGCTCAGGTAAGGTTTTGGTTGGGTTGGAGTTGTTTTAGCATGACAATTCGTAATTGGCTGTTGACCACAGAATCTCATTGAAACCCCAAATGCATTGTTCTGCCACTCTGTGTATCAAGGAGGAAACTCCTTTAGGTTCTTGCTTTTGTTAATGAAAATATGATGTATGTAATGTATTAACAGGACAGTTGTATTATTAGGACCACCAAAATCAATGGTTTCAATGGCAAATAGTCTTATTCTCAATTTGGTAGTCTTGTATCACTAAGTCATTATGACTTGAAATCATCAAAATTGTCTGCTTTTGCAATAACAAAGGCAATATAATTTAAGTGTTATTAGTATGAAATTGTGTTGGATAGAATATATAGTATAAAAGTAAATTTTATAGTTAATTCCTTGTTAAACGATACATTCAATAATAAGATGGTATGGTGTGAGTAGGTTTCCGCTTAACATATTACTTTAGTTATTGCAAAATCATACATTTGTTTATTATTGTGTAAGTTCTAAATAATATGGCGTTCATATTTACAGGAATGTTTGGTGATTGTAACATAGATGAAGAATGTTCGACATGTATTCCTAACGCTGAATGCATATCATCTAGCTGCCAATGTAGTTCAGGATTTGAATATGTTAATGATACATGCACTCTAGGTATGGCTTTTGAATTATGCAATGTTTGCGGACACATTTTATGCGATCAACTTAATTAAAATAGAGTTTACCTGTTCCATGTGATAGGAATATTAGCAACTTAGCTTATCTTCAGTATGCAATATAAGTAACAAATTCCGACATCAGTCTGACTTCTGGAGCCCGCTAGGCTAACTAAGTCGGAAATGCACAAGTGTACTGTTCGAAGGGTCGTAGGTTCGATTCCTGGGCAGGCATAATATCGTATTATGCTGTTAAACGATTAAGATATACGATGAAACATCATTTTCAGATTCAATTAAGAGTCATCAACGCGGAATTTTACATTCTAGAATACCATCTCATATTAAAGTCAGGTCAACGACGTCGTTCGTTCTCAGGAAAGTGTCTTTTTATTGCATTGTCAGTGAAATGAATTCTTCCGACAATGTACATGTTGGCATCAGTTCCATGTAGTCCTAGGCATCATGCATATGTTCCCACGCTACGTATTATATGATTTATACAGAATGTATGCTATAATCAGTAAGTGCAACAGGGTATGTTCAAGAGAACTGGTGTTTATATAATTATTTACCACACATAAGGCATACTTATATGTATTTCATATAAAACAAATCATTCCTTCTTCATTATATCGATTAAACGTTCAATAACAATTAAGGTATACAGTCCCTGTCGCTATACACAGTTCAACATTAATTTTTTGAAAGTATAATACAAGCTTTCAAAACATGATTTTTTTATTACAATATGAAAATCGATTTGAATGAATTATATTTATTACATACATTGCAATTTCAAAAACCACTAAACAAAAACTTATAATATATATTGTAATAACTAAGTATTGTTTCGCCTTTGATCATTGACAATGATAATGTAATGAACATTAATATTGTTTCAGTGACTACCACATCAGCAGCAACAACAACAACAACCGAACAATCAGGTATGACAATATTTTTTTATCATTCGTTACCGTGCATGTGCTGTTTTTCGATAAGGAAATGCGATGACACGTCATTATTTAGACGCCATTAGAGACATCAACGCGGATTTTTATATTCTAGAAAAACATCACATATTTAAGTCATGTCTCATTACAACGACACCGTTCGTTCTCAGGAAAATTGTCGTTATATCGCATTTGTCTGTGTAATGAATTATTTCGACAATGTACATGTTGGTATCAGTTCCATGTAGTCCTAGGCATCATGCATATGTTCCTACGTATTATATGATATATACTGAATGTATACTATAATCAATAAGTGAAACAGGGTATGTTCTAGAGAACTGGTGTTCATATGTAATTTCACCACACATAAAGCATAATTATATGCATTTCATATAAAACAAATCACTCCTGCTTCAGTAGATCGATTAAAAGTCCAATAACAATTAAGTTATACAGTCCCTGGCGCTATACACAGTTAAATATTAATTTTGTTAAAATACAATTCAAGCTTACAAAAAATGATATTTTTTATTCATTACAATATGAAAATCGATTTGAATGAATTATATTTATTACATACATTGCAATTTCAAAAACCACTAAACAAAAACTTATAATATATTGTAATAACTAAGTATTGTTTCGCCTTTGATCATTGACAATGATAATGTAATGAACATTAATATTGTTTCAGTGACTACCACATCAGCAGCAGCAACAACAACAACAACAACCGAACAATCAGGTATGACAAGATTTTTTTATCATTCGTTACCGTGCATGTGCTGTTTTTCGATAAGGAAATGCGATGACACGTCATTATTTAGACGCCATTAGAGTCATCAACGCGGATTTTTACATTCTAGAAAACCATCACATATTAAAGTCAGGGCTCGATACAACGACACCGTTCGTTCTCAGGAAAATTGTCGTTATATCGCATTTGTCTGTGTAATAAATTATTTTGACAATGTTCATGTTGGTATCTTTTCCATGTAGTCCTAGGCATCATGCATATGTTCCTACGTATTATATGATATATACTGAATGTATACTATAATCAGTAAGTAAAACAGGGTGTGTGCAAGAGAACTGGTGTTTATATAATTATTTACCACACATAAGGCATAAGTATATGCATTGCATATAAAACGAATCACTTCTGCTTCAGTACATCGATTGAAAGACCAATAACAATTAAAGTATACAGTCCCTGGCGCTATACACAGTTCAACATTAATTTTTTGAAAGTATAATACAAGCTTTCAAAACATGATTTTTTATTACAATATGTAAATCGATTTGAATGAATTATATTTATTACATAAATTGCAATTTCAAAAACCACTAAACAAAAACTTATAATATATTGTAATAACTAAGTATTGTTTCGCCTTTGATCATTGACAATGATAATGTAATGAACATTAATATTGTTTCAGTGACTACCACATCAGCAGCAACAACAACAACAACAACAACAACAACCGAACAATCAGGTATGACAATATTTTTTTATCATTCGTTACCGTGCATGTGCTGTTTTTCGATAAGGAAATGCGATGACACGTCATTATTTAGACGCCATTAGAGACATCAACGCGGATTTTTACATTCTAGAAAATCATCACATATTAAAGTCAGGGCTCGATACAACGACACCGTTCGTTCTCAGGAAATTGATGTTATATCGCATTTGTCTGTGTAATGAATTCTTTCGATATTGTACATGTTAGCATCAGTTCCTAGTAGTCCTAGGCATCATGCATATATTCCTACGTATTATATGATATATACTGAATGTATACTATAATCAGTAAGTAAAACAGGGTGTGTGCAAGAGAACTGGGCTGCGTTTCATTAACGATCCTAGGACGAAATTTGGTCCTAGGATCAAGAAAAAATCCTAAGTGCGTTTCATTAAAAATCCTAAATAAAATCCTAAGACGAAAACGCTCCTAACTTTAGGAGTGGTCTTGTGCAGTCCTAGGAGCGTTTTTTATCCTAACTGCATTGAATTATGGGATAAAAAATGCGGTAGACTCAACAATGGCCGCTCTTGCTCTCGCTATAATTCACTTTTAATCAAATAATGTGGTCTGATCTTGTTTGGGCCCTCAAAAATCAGAATAATTACGGATAATTTTCAAAAGGGAAGTAACCGATACTACATTCCGGTAGATGACATCAACTTGAATGACGTAATCACTCATGAAATATTGCATCATCTTGAAAACAGACTCGTGATGACAACGAAAGTTTAGTGAAATATAAACCAGAATGCTGGATTTAATCATTCAATCCCTGTACAAGGTAAGTGTTCCATCATTCTTTGTTGCATATTCATTGTAGATTTTTCACTGGAAAGACGATTTTTAAAATAAATACATGTAGTCATCGTCATAATGCATCGTCTGTTGACATTTTCTTTCAATGAATTTCATGACATCGAAACTCTTCCTTACAAAAAGCAGTTTCATTGCTTACTACAGGGTATTTAGGGAATATTTAACGAACTAAAATGATGCCCTTGCCGCAAAATCATAGCAAAATGTGCAAGAAAGAAAGAGAATGATTTCTCGAAAATTCGATTCACGACATTCGTACCCACGACGATTCGTACTTGTATGGAAATTCGAAATAAACCTGCATCAAGTCTTCAAGATCGTTCGATGTAAAACTGTTTAGTGATATATTTAAAATTTGCTGCATGAAACTTATCATTATATGTAGAATCTATCGTTAAAGTAGTATTTTCTGAAGAATTTATCTAATGTACATGTAATATTTTCAGGTTATTTGTGGTGGGAGTAGACCTATGAAGAATATTTGTGAATAAACTTGTGAAATGATATTGATTAATGATTAGATCAACATGTGTTGCTATTGTTAACTGGTAGTACATTGAGTTAATTGTTTTATTATTGGCTATTGACTAACTGTACATATAAACTTAGCTAATTTGTAGTAAAAACATGTATGATGGTTCAAATGAAAAACTCAGTATGATTTTGTATATTTATGTTGTAATATTCACCTTTGAATGCAGGCTGCTTTTTAATTAAGTAATTTTTATAATGATTTATCAATCTTTGAGAGTTTGAGTCTTTGAGTGCCCTGATGTTGAGGGGTTGAATTTAAGCTCAAACCATAAGAAATGTTGTTGTTCAAGTTATTCTTTATTAAATGATGACTTTATTTAGATTATATGTTGATTTTATAAACAAATTTAACCAAGACATACAAATAGCCCTTAATAATATATGTTTTCTTTCTATATTAAAATGAGTTGGTATCCTTTTTCTCAAGCACAAAAACTATATCTTCTACATGTACCAGTGTTGTATATTTCAGGTGATGCTAAGAAGTAGTGAATCATGACAAGATATGTGGGAGTTGCAAACCTTCAGTGAAAAACCCCGTCATTTTAGCATTTAAATCATAATATGTGTTGTAATGTACTCTATACATGTATTTTTATGCAATAAACATTAAATTAAAGTATATAACATTGTTGCTTTCACTTTCCACTATTGTTCAAAGGTTTTATTCCCATGTAGAATTTTTACACACAAGACAATCAAGTATTACCAACTACAAGCATGACTGTGTTCAACTGGAAAATGTATTAAGAAGGACGTTTTAAGTTCACATCTTGTAGAAGAGACATTACAGTTTAAACAAGGGTATATTAAACTGTAAATTATGGAGTATTAGTACCTGTGAAGTTGTAGATTTAGTATGTTTCATGTAGTGCCCAGACACCAATATTATCAGTATTAAAGCAGAAAAACAACATAAACAAGTTAATATATACAAGAAATGTTGTTTTTTCCCTTATAAAACCTTCATTTGATGGTTGGGAAAAGTAAATGTAGGTTTATAGCATCTTAAAAAGTTAAGAGAAATTTGGTATATTCAACGATTTTTTAATGAAAGAAGTTTTTATAATATGATGCTAAGTATGACTCGTCTGTTGACCACAGATTGAACAAGTTTACATTGTATTAAGTTCCTCTTTCACCCAATTAAATTTCCTTCAAAAAGCCTAGATGTCTTCTCCATTAATGCAGCTGGTAATAACCACTTGAACCGGATGTTCGCTTTTTATGTACCAATGTCTCCTCCATTTGAAGAGTAGCTCTAGGATAATTTTCGTCCTAGGACTTTTTGTTGAAACGCACCTAAGTCAAATCCTAGGATTGTCCTAGGGCCGATCTTAGGAGCATGTCCTAGGATTTTTTAATGAAACGCAGCCCTGGTGTTTATATAATTATTTACCACACATAAGGCATAAGTATATGCATTGCATATAAAACGAATCACTTCTGCTTCAGTAGATCGATTAACAGTCCAATAACAATTACGGTATACAGTCCCTGGCGCTATACACAGTTAAATATTAATTTTGTTAAAATACAATTCAAGCTTACAAAAAATGATATTTTTTATTAATTACAATATGTAAATCATTTTGTATGGATTATATTTATTACATAACTTGAAATTTCAAAACCACTAAATAAAAACTTATTATATCTTGTAATAACTAAGTGGTGTTTCGCCTTTGATCATTGACATTGATAATGTAATGAACATTAATATTGTTTCAGTGACTACCACATCAGCAGCAGCAACAACAACAACAACAACCGAACAATCAGGTATGACAAGATTTTTTTATCATGCGTTACCGTGCATGTGCTGTTTTTCGATAAGGAAATGCGATGACACATCATTAATAAGACACCATTAGAGTCATCAACGCGGATTTTTACATTCTAGAAAACCATCACATATTAAAGTCAGGTCTCGATACAACGACACCGTTTGTTCTCAAGAAAAGTGTTGTAATATCGCTTTTGTCAGTGTAATGAATTCTACCGACAATGTACATGTTGGTATCAATTTCCTGTAGTTGTTTGCATCATGCATATTTTCCTCCGTATTATACTGAATGTATACTATAATCAGTAAGTAAAACAGGGTATGTTCAAGAGAACTGGTGTTTATATATTTATTTACCACACATAAGGTATAATTATATGCATTTTATATAAAACAAATCACTCCTGCTTCAGTAGATCCATTAAAAGTCTAATAACAGTTAAGTTATACAGTCCCTAGCGCAAAATACAGTTCAGTATTAATTTTGTTAAAATACTATTCAAGCTTACAAAAATGATATTTTCTATTCATTACAATATGTAAATCATTTTGATATAGAGATTATATTTATTACATTACTTGAAATTTTAAAACCACGAAACAAAAACTTAGTAGTGTTTCGCCTTTGATCATTGACTTTGATAATGTAATGAACATTAATATTGATTCAGTGCCTACCACATCATCAGCAGCAACAACAACAACAACCAAACATTTAGGTATGACAAGTTTTTATGTAAAGCGTTACAATGCATGTGCAGATTTTCGATAAGGATATGCGATCAAACATCACTATTTAGACGCCATTAGTCATCAACGAAGATTTTTACTTTCTAGAATACCATAACATAATTATAGTCATGGCTCAATACCACGGCATCTTTCGTCCACAGGAAAATTGTCGTTATATTGCATTTGTCAGTGTATTGATTTTTTCCGACAATGTTGGTATCAGTACGTATTGGTGTTATGTTTACTTTTAGATTCAACACGCTTTGTTTTTGTTGGTGAGATATTGCTGATTTTTATATATGACTTTTCGTTTTTACGAAAACGAAGTATTTTAGTTTGTACAAAATAACATTACGGGTTTGTGTAAAAATTAAAATAAACTCAATCCATTCCAAAGGTAGCGCAATATTGATAATAAAAGTTGTATATTTACTGTTAACAAAATTATTTCGCGGATAAGCAATTACCCTTAACTCAATCATGTTTGAGATGGTAGGACGATTTTTCAATACATCAACATGACACTCATAAGACATTATGAAATTAGTACTAAATACTTTTTTTCATCCTGAGCAATCCATGTCGTAAAATTAGTTCATTGAATTGTTTCAAAAACAGGCTTTCTTTTACGAACTGTTTGTTAAATCATTTTGGAAATATGGCATGCTACATTTGTATTATACTTTAAATTTTGGAAAAATATTGTACTAGAGTTTCAAAGTATTTATTTAAATAAAAATAAGTGTTCAGTACGTGTGACTCAGTAGGTAAAGATGTATATATATTTCACGTGTTTAAAATAGATAGTAAATAATATTTCTATATATATTTTTTCCTTCCCTGCTCTTAAGAATTAGACTCGCCTTTTGATAGATAAATGGCTAAAACATAAACAACTGCTATTATTATTTTTTAATTTTTTTTGCAGCTACTTCAACAAAAGGTAAAGAATTAGTTTGCAATGTTAAATTTTTTCCCCACCATTTCCATCATTACTTGCTTCAAAACAAAGTAAAGTTCAGTGAAATTATATAATTGATCTAAATATATATTTTGATTATGTTTAGTGGTCCCCACATATAACAGAGATGCGCATATATTACTTCACATCGCAAGTAACCAAAATGAATATAAAATTATGAACATCTCATTCATTTGGTTATTCATAGAGAAGATAATTCAAATTCAACAGTTGTTGAATATTGAAACAATACTGAATACCACGGCTGTGGTGCAGTGGAAGATGGCATGAATTCAAAACCGTTGATAAAGTTCGTTTAGAATGCCATCTTCCAAAAACTAAAAAATTGATTGATTAACTTTGTTTATTTAATATAATGTTTTAGAAAAAAACGATGATTTTTGTTGTTAAAATTGTTTTTATAAAGTGCCGACTGGCAAATACATTATATTTTAATAGAGAATACTCATTTTTCATTAAGAAAACTTATTGGTGACTGCCCTTAACACCTAATTAAACAAGGCACATAATATATTCCAAATACAATTCAACATAACTATACTGGAATACGGTATACTACATGTATTTATTTAGATGAATTTTTATTCATATCAAATGTTTCAAAGTTGTTATATAATTGTTTTCAGGGGCACCTGTTGGTGGGACAGGAAGTACTTCAGGTATTTGTCTTACATTTATCTAATTATATATCCATAGATCTGATTAACAATGGCAACTTAATTTATTCTTACATATTGACAATTTCATGCCTAAACAAAAAGCCTTATACCTCACTCAATGGAGTAAAATTGATCATACGCTAAAGAATGCCACTACATTGTTTTTAGAGTTTAATATTGTTGAGTTGATTGAATATGTTCGACTATCTTGTCAGACATACTTTTTCACTAAACAAGGCCTTAACGTTTTCATCAATTATCTTCATTGCGATCAACTACGTTACCAGTGAATCGCTCTTCGGTGCACCACAACTTTTTGGTGGAGGCTTTGTGATTGCTTTGTATCCATTAATGATCATATTTTTTGGGAATCATATGAAATAATATAATTAGAATAATAAGTTTAACTGAATAAGGTGTTTTTTCACAATTATGCTCCGTTTTTGTTAATCGTTTTTTCTTAAAGAAAAGATAGTACCCAAAAGCTTAAAAAGTATGGTATAAAAAAACGTTATGCATAAATGCCACAAACTATATTTATATAACTTTATATAACTAAAAAGAAACGACTAACTAGTTGTCAAGTGTAAAGTTTATTCAAATCCAAACATGAATGGCTAATGCTGACAGAACCATGAGTCATATGTATTACAGTCCATGGCTCCAACTACAAACTTCTTCAAACTTCTTCATTTGATTAAACGCCTATTTCTATATTACATATTCAATGGCATTGAACAAAAAGATTAATTATAATAATAATAAATAAGTAAAACCCCTCCACCATAAATATATACAATTACACACGCAAAATAGAATTTATCACACATGATGTTATATAGTGTCTTTGTGCATCTTGTTTTTTGTATGTTTTTATTGAGTTTTACATTCAAGTTTATTAGAGCCACAATTATCACAGTTCATGATTCGACTTTATATTTTCATTTGATTTTTTGTTTGATATTGAAAGTTGTTGCCCTGAACTGTATAGAAAGATGCTACTGTTAACCGGATGTGTCCTGAAAAGTGTAACATAATGCCACTGTTAACCAGACATTCCCCGTATTCGAAATATTACCTTTAAAGGGTTCTTAATATATCCCCAAAACTGTCGAAACATCACCTTTGAAAGGACCCTTATTTTAAGTATTAATGTAGTCATATAAAACAAGGTATGTTTTAACAGAGAGAGAGAGAGAGAAAGAGAGAGAGAGGGGAGAGAGAAAGAGAGAGAGAGAGAGAGAGAAAGAGAGAGAGAGAGAAAGAGAGAGAATAAGTTTGAACTCATCCAAAGTATGACATAATTTGACATCATCTGGTAGCTTATTCCATAGCATGGGGCCTACTGTACTTTTCTTCACTGAATGTTTTTTTTCTTATTTATCGATATCACAAAATTAAGGTCTTTGGATTTTGCATATCTAAGACCAGATCTGCTTTGTACTGGCTTTTGCAAAATTTCAGTCAAATATGCAGGTGAATTTCCAGTAAAACAGGTGTACATGAAAGTACATATTTATAGTTGACTATTGCTTTGACATGTGACCAGTGCAGTGAACAAAGCATCTTCTTAATTTTTAATTAGATATTTTAACCTTAATACTAGTTAGGCTCACATGTTTTAACTTCGCTGAAATTTGCATAAATCGCATTTTGAGTTTCCATACAATATCAGATTATAGTAATCAATGTGGGACATAACCAAAGATAGAATACGTGGTGCAATGATATATCAGATGGAATGACATCAAATAAGGTTCCTGCATAGGTAAGATAAAGCCATGGACCCAAACAACTACCTTGTGAAACAATCTAACGGACGTAAAGTTGATAAACTAGAACTGACGTTGACTCGACATGCACGTGGACGAATATATGAATCAATCGAATGAAGTGTTCTATATTGTAGACGATATTGTTTTTTAAGTACTTCCAATAAAATGTAATGATCAACAACTACGTTACACAAGTATGCTTTAACTTTATTTGTATGAATATTATTTTCTAAAAAATTCATTTGGCAAACTTTTTTACATGCTAAAGTACATGTTAATTATTTTACAAGGATTGGGAGCGAATTGTATGGTAGATAGTGATTGTTTACCAAATGCTATTTGTGATTCAACTACTTTGACATGTGTCTGTGGGCAGGCTTACAGGGAATCTACAAAACATGGCTGTGAAAAAGGTAAGTCATTGAAATATTTATCTATTTAGTTGTCTTTAGGTTACATAAAAAGGTACATATGATATTATAAAACAGATATAAGAAAAAACGGTTCTAAATACTACGACAATATTTTAAATCACAACAATTAAAAATTGAATTTGATACTAGTACCATGACATCCCTCTTACCATAAGGATAGTCCAAAATGAATTTGTCTATATTTTCATTGTGGTCCTTGAACTGTCTATTTGTTTATTGAAAGTGTACAAATCTTTACTTGATTATTATCATTTAACAAAGAAGTGCCATTACTTGGTCCTTTTTTATTTTTTTATTTGGCTGGTGCACGAAATCGAAGAAAAATTATTGCTAGCTTACACACTGCAAATCACATGACTATACACCCTTCAATTTGCTTGCTTAAATTTGTATGTATCAATTTTTGACATTCTGAAAAGTACCACTTAATGAAAGTGTTCACTTTTGAAAGTTTTCTCTTAACAGTAATAAGATGTGTGACTCGAGTTAGTTTATTAAGAGATTAATACACGGTAAAAAGTGCCTAATAGCAATAACCTGTCCGCTTGAATGGATAATTACCCGGGAGCTACGGCTCAGGAAATATTGAGCCACGTGACCGCCACAACCATCCGCATTATGTTAAACTTGTGACTATATTTAGTAATAAGTTTATCTATACTTTTTCAGTATTTCTGGCAGATTGTGCTATTGATAGCGAATGCTACAACTATCTTCTTGGGAGTAGATGTAGTGGTTTCCTTTTTTATTGTGGCTGTAAGAAAGGTTTCTTTGACTACAACCATACGTCAAATACATGTCCATGCACAGGTAAGTTTTTGGGCGGATGTGAGTTGTTTTCACCACGACGATTTGTAATTTGTATAGAATCTCATATAAACCCCAGTATGCAATTGTTCTGCCACTCGGTGTATCAGGTAGGAAACTCCTTTAGATTCTTGCTTTTGTTATTTGTGATTACCTGTGTTTTAATGAAAATATGTTGTATGTAATGTTTAACAGTGCAGTTGCATTATTAGGACCACCAAAATCAATGATTTTAATGGCAAATGGCCCTTATTTGTTAGTCTTGTAACACTAAGTCATTAGGACTTAAAATCATCAATAACAAAGGCAATATAATTTAAGTGCTATTAGTATACAATTGTGTCCGATAGAGTATAAAGTATTAAAGTTGATGTAGCGAATTCCTTGTTAAATAATACATTTAATAATCAGATGGAATGGTGTGAGTAGGCTTTCCTCACAACAGATTACCTTTGTTATCGCAAAATCATACATTTGTTTATTATGGTGTAAGTTCTAAATAATATGTTGTTTATATTTACAGGAATGTTTGGTGAATGTGATATAGATGAAGAATGTTCGACATGTATTCTAAACGCCGAATGTATATCATCTAGCTGTCAATGTGCTACAGGATTTGAATATGTCAATAATGCATGCACTCCAGGTATGGGTTTTGAATTATACAATTTTTACGGACAAATTTATGCGATCTACAGAATTGAAATAAAGTTTTTGATGTTTATGTCTGCCATGTTCCACTTGGCACGCCTGACTTGAAATAACTTATGACACACTTACATGCAATATATATCGGACTATTGCACATACCAGTACATATTTTTATTGATTCCATCTGATTACAAATTCAGCAGCAATTGCAATTACTCTACCGCTGTAAAATATTGTAAAAAAGACAAAATTCAATTATTTTGCTATAACTAAGTATTGTTTCGCCTTTGCTCATTGTTATTGATAATGTAATGAAAATTTATTTTGTAACAGTGACTGCAAATGCAGCAACAACAACAACCAAACATTCAAGTATTACAATATTGACATTTCTATCATGGGTTACAGTGAATATGCTGTTTTTCGATTAGAATATAAGACGAAACAACACCATGTAGATACCATTAAGAGTCATCAACGCGAGCTTTTACTACCTAGACTTTTATTATCTCGATACAACGACATCGTTCCTTGTCAGGAAAATTGTCCTTATATTGCATCTGTCAGTGTAATGAATTCTTCCGACAATGTACATGTAGGTATCTGTTTTATTTAGTCCTGGGCTTCATGCATATAATCCTATGTATGTATATACAATAGTTAGAGTGTGTATTAAGTAAAAAGTAAAACAGTGTATATTCAAGAGAACTGGTGTTTATATTTCTATTAACAACATGTAAGACATAATTATATGCATTTCAAATGATATAAATCATTCCTGCTTCAGTAGGAGTGGTGTCAATTTTAATTGTTCTAAACCCTTTAATTAATCAGAAGCGAGTGGGGTCAAGATGTGTTAAATGTACATTGAGTGTAATAAAAGACCAGGGATAAATAATGGTTGGAAAATCAATGTGTCTGCATTGTCAGTTTTAAACGTGACATGTTGATATCAATTTGTTTGTGTTAATACTGATTCTAGAATAGGTTAATTATAGCTAAAACACATTCTGTTATCACAAATTAACTTGAAACCTGTTTTTATGTTTTTTTACTATAATTTTGTTTATAAATTTAAACTTAAACATATCATATCATTGTGATATGCATATTGTTGTTTTTAGTCGATTTAATCTTAAATTGGGATATTTAACATTGGGTCGTTTTCTTACAATTTATAAGATTAAGTTTTATATATCATTTTTCGCCATAACATGTTTTATTGAACTGAAAAAAATTACTCTAGTTGCAAACAACTGGTCAGTCCAATAACAATTAAGGTATACAGTCCCTGGCGCTATACACAGATTAATATTTAGTTTGTGAAAGTTTAATTTAAGCTTACAAAACATTGTATTTTTTTATTCAATACTATATATTACAATATGTAAACCGTTTGCATGGATTGTATTTATTACATAACTTGCAATTTCAAAACCTTTAAACACTGTTAACACGACTTATAAATTACATACCTTGCATATGAAAATATCCAAATTTTAAATGTGGACACAAAAGATATTTATTAAAATGCCTAACATTGTTAAAGGTTAAGAGGTACAATGTACAACAAACCTACAGAACAGAATAGAACATACATTTGATTTGCTTACACCAAGATACAGGTCGTATTCTAGGTCATGCGTGTTTTTGTACTTTAAATAATGGACTTGCCCAGTAAAAAGGTAAACTAGCTAATGGATGAACAGCATTTTACTGATTTTAACCGACCGATTCAATTGTAAGATTTATTCTTAATAGTGTGTATAAACATTGTAAATTTTACCAAATGATATGTTAATAAAATAAGTGAAAACTAATTGAACTATGAAATTGTACAAAAATTCACACCTAAATATTGGTGTATAATGAAACTGTCTATGTTTATATACGCAATGTTTACGCGGACGACCTGTACATGGTACATGAGAACAAATGAATACAACATAAAACAATTATTAACATAGATCACTTGGCATACAGACAATATATATATACATACATACATACATACATACATCTCTTTTACTCATTCACACTCAAAGGATAATACACTAAGAGGCTAGGAGAGAAATTATATTTATTTAATATAAATTATTTTATAAATATACAAGTTCATCGCTGATTAATTAAAGAATTATTTGATAAAAGTTCAATAAATTTTGATATATTAGTTCTACCATAAAAATGTATTTCTAGAATTATGCAGCTGTCATGGAACCTGGTTTTAGTTAAGGATTTCCAGCTGTTAATCTTCAAACAAACATTACTCTGTTTAAGTATTCAGAGTTTATCTTGTATACCAGTCGTCGAGGCATCTATGTTAGTTGCTACAACTAAGTCTAATGGTATTTTAATGCTATAATTTTGTATGTTCTTATTTCATAGCTGTTTGTTTGTCTGAATAAACATTGTAATTAAAAACAAGTCTGGTGGTATATTATTGATTCATTATCTAACATAACTTGGAAATAACAATGTTAGATGAAGTCACCTCGACAATGGAGAAACAAGTATTTTATACAATGTTCACGAAAAGTTGTTGTATGTTTCTTTATGTATACATATATGACATGCATTCATTTTAATATTTTACATTTAATATTTTGCATTTAATATTTACCTTTTATATTTATTCATTTTGTTTATGTTTGTCTTTTCTGTCGGATGAATAACTGGTTTTATTATTCATTAAAGTTGTTTTTACGAGTATTTTATTGTTTTTTGTTGTTTTTTCATCCAAATTCAATTGTAACATTGCTCACTCAATTTCGAGTTAGCCATTAATGTTAAGAAGTCTATCCACTGTTTTAATATAAAGTAATAAGGAAATGATTTCATGTGATAAAAAGAAGCAAGCTCTCCAGAATTGTTACTACATTGGACATGGTAATCATTAGATAGCCAGCTCCACGTTGGCACGAATCAAATCTAAAACATACCTTGTTGATTCCTTGAGATAGAAACTGTATCCTACGTAATTGATCAGAACTTGAGAACAATGAAGCATGCTCAAAGTGATAATTCAAAGATGTAAGAGTTTGTTCACAATCTAGCTTAAATAAACTAGTATATATAAACTAAGAAAATTACAAGACAATTTCTGTTGCTAAATGCGCACATAGAAAAGTGTTTAATCTATATACACTAAACCAAAAATCATTCTATTGATAGTCGAGAAGATCTGAAATGTACCTTCTTCTAGTGTTGCGATTCTTTCGTGAAAAGGGTAGTAAATGCTGCTGTGTTCTTATTGGTAACCTACCAGAATTGCCGTAATTTATAACATTTAGGGGAAATAATCACTGGGATTTGGGTGTATCAGGATTATAGCCCTTTCAATACAATAGAGGGTGTAATTACTGCTGGGGTTTTATGGGTAGCCTACCAGGATTGATATTCCTCCACGATGAAGGGAAGTAACCATTGTGTGGATTTTGCATAAAGCTCCTTCAGGGGTTGTAGTTCTTACATCACATCAAAGGGGAGTAACTGTTTTGAAATCAACCAGGGTTGTCATTCTTACATCACAATAGCGGGAATAGAACAGCTATAAAAACTCCTTTTCCTTTATTGAATTATAAACCGCTGCAGACAAACACCAATTGTTTCATCATATTGTTTTAGCATCATATTAAATAGCATACGGTTAGCGACGCAGCTTATTCCCAACCTTAAACACAAACCTTATTTTATTATTATATTACTATTTTGATGCGTAATGAAACACTTACTTAGATGATACTTGAAAATTAACTATTATATCGTATTATACAATGTTATTTTTGCTACATTAAACGCACGCATCCTATTTTATGTGTTGAATATAACACTTGTCACGTACGTGGTACTATATATAAGCGTCATTTAATTTATGTGTATGCTGTGGTTAAAATAGCAACGTGCGATGTAACCAATGCGAGGAGTTTGGAACTTTGCGAGAAAGCAATAAAATTACGAAATAATTAATTTTAGATATATTTATTAAACTTGTCAGGTAAGTGGTATTATAAGCATCACGTAATTTACGTGAATGCTATAATTAAAATAGCAACATGCATTGTAACCACTGAGAGGAGTTGTGAACTTTGTGTGAAAGCAATACAAATGCAAACACATGAAGTATTCATCAAACGAATATTCACTTGTTTGGGACAGCAACACATAATTACAAATATGAGTTGATCTATATGAATTAATAAGCATTTGTACAATATACACTGATTGCAGAATAACGCAGCAGATTAATAATAAAAAAACGAATAACCATTAAATCTTAGTAAGCACCGAGAAAATTTGCTTCATCATACTTAAACTGACTTACAGTCAAGAAATATTATTATAGACAAATACTTTTCAAAAAAGACCCCCTGACCCCCCCCCCCCCCCCCGCTAGATCCGCTATGCATAAATGTACATACAATGTATGTATAATTGAAAAGAGTATGCGTACACGATGTGGATTATTTAAAGTAGTACTTACACTTCAACCTACTACCATGGATGTTGTCGTTCTAACAACGCAATAAACACTATGTTATACATGTACGTGTAGTTCGATAAAATGGCATAATCCGTATGTGTCAAACATTGATATACTAGACAAAATCAAGGAATTATCTCTATGTCTCAAACTCCTCACAGCGGTTACATCACGCGTTGCTACTTTAACCACTGCCTTCATATGAATCACAAATAGTACCATGTGACAAATGTTTAAATTTAACGAGCAATAACGGTTAGCCTAAAATGTGTTAGTCTTGATGTACATGTAGTGAAAAATAACATGATAAAATGATAAAAAATGTGGTTGATTTACGAGTACTACCAAAGAAATAAGATAAATTATATAGAAATATATCATTCTGTACCAAAATTGTTTAATTCATGAATTAATTGCACCGGAAAGTCAGCAAGGTCGGAAATAAGCTGCGTTAAGGATCCTTGTCTCCTTGGTCCACCTCACGCTACTTATATGATGCTTTTGGTGAAAATCTTAAGTATTTATGATAAAATTGTATGATATGATACTGAATAATATGGAAAAGACGAATGACTTTTCAACTTAAGGTATCGCGAGATATTTTGGCGGATTAATTTCAATATACTATCCAAACTGAATTTTGTGTCGATCACTCCCGGTTTTTTGTTACTTCCCTTTGATTTCTTCTATAATTCATATGCAGGAACGATAACATACCCTCGTTTTTTAAACTAAATCTGCACGTTCGGAACGCTTCTGGTTCCTGAGTTGCATTGTGGGACGGCGAAGTTTATTCTCCGGATAAAATTCATTTATTTCTGGGACAGATTTTTTCAAATAACATGGCGGCTTTTGCTCTCGATATAAATTTCTTTTAATCAAGTAATGCAGTCTTTATAATCTCGTCAGGGGCCTAAAAACTAGAATAATTACGGTGAAATTTTCGAAAGGCAAGCAACCGATACTAATTTTCGGTAGATGACTCAGCTTACAATGACGTAATCCCTCGTGAAATATTGCAACATCTTGCAGTTGAAGATACTTTAATCCAGAATCTGTGATGCTGGATTTAAATCAACAGTTCCCGCATAGGCCTTATGATAAGGTATGTGTCCTACCATTTTTGTTATTTATTCACTGCAGATATCCTCCAAATTGACATAAAAAAAAAAAATAAGTAACAACCAAGGCATCGTCATAACATATCGCCTGTTGACATTCTAATTTCCTATGTTCCCTCGATTTATCTGTTAAAATGAAGCTTCATTGATTACTTAAAAGTCTTTATGGAAAACAAACGTCAAGGATGCTGTAGCCTCAAATTCGTAAGTAAAGATGTGTGAAGCAATTAATGTGAACGAAAAAATATTGATTCATGACATTCGTACACTCACCGACTCGTATTTGGGTACGAACCTGGAAGTGACTATTCGCATCAATAAATTACGTCCTTTGTAAAAAAGTTTTATTGTAAGTATAATGTATGAAACTTGATATTATATGAATGTATATTGCTAAATCAGTTTTTTAACTCTACGTGAACATTGTATAAAATACTTGTTATTTCCAAGTTCCGTTAAATTATGAATCAATAAAATACCATAACACTTGTTTTATTTTAATTACAGTGTTTATTCAGACAAACAAACAGCCACGAAAAAAGAAAATACAAATATATAGCATATAAATACCACTAGACTTAGTTGTAGCCACTAACATAGATGCCTTCACAAATTGTTAACAAGTTAAACTCTAAATACTTGAACAGTGTTTTGTCTGTTTTCAGGTACACAATCCCTAACTAAAACTTTGTCTTATGGCAGCTGCATAACTCTAGAAATACATGTAGGCTTGTTTGTACATTGTTTTCCTGTTTTTACAGCATATTCACTGTAATGCCTGATAAAAATATCCAAATTGCAATACCTGAATGTTTGGTTGTTGTTGCTGCTGTTGCAGTCACTGAAACAATATTAATTTTCAGTACATTATCAATATCAATGATCAAAGACGAAACAAAACTTAGTTATTACAAGATAATTGTATGTATACTAATAGACATAAGAAACTGGGCACTTAATTTTTGTGTAATATTTTTATAATTAGTTAATCCTTTGAAACGAAATTTATACACAAGTAGCGTATCCATATATCACTAAATTTATCCTCGATTATTCGACTCAACACTCAACCGATTTCAATATATCGCACATTTATAGAAAAACTCCTCGTTCTCTTCAAGCACGTCGAGAAAAAAAAACATGTCATTGTGATGACGTCAATTTTCGATAAGACTTTCAACACGACATTCGAAAAATCAAAATAATTTCATTTCTTTATCCGCATTAAATATGAAAAAGTTACATAAAACTGTTCGTATCCGAGGGGCTGATGGTCTTGACGACCGAGCAACGCATAGTAGACGTTGCTCGTACGTTTAACTGCAACTGATGTTGTATAATTCAAAACCCATACCTGAGTGCATGTACCATTAATATTTTCAAATTATATACAACGTTGACAGCTAGATGATACACATTTAGTGTCAGGAATACAGGTCGATCATTCTTCATCTATGTCCCTCGCAATTGTATTGCCTTTGTTATTGCAAAAGCAGACAATTTTGATGATTTAGTGTTACAAGACAACCAAATTAAGACAATTTGCTATAGAAACCATTAATGTTGGGGGTCCTAATAGTGGAACTTAACTGTTAATACATTATAATACATAATGTTTTTACTAAAACACAGGAAATCACAAATAACAAAAGCAAGAACCTAAAGTAGTTTCCTCCTTGATACACAGAGTGGCAGAACAATTGCTTATTACGAATTATCATGGTGAAAACTTATCCCATCCACCCAAAAACTTACCTGGGCATGGACATGTTTTTTACGTCGCGTCGTAGTCCCAGAAACCTATCTTACAGCCATGATAATAAAGGAAATCACTACATTTACTTCCAAGAAGCTTGATATACTGAAAAGTGTACTTTTACTAAATATAGTGACAAATTAAGCTACTTAATATTCTCGAGCTATAGCTCCCGGGTCATTATGCTTTCAAGCGGGCAGATGATTGCTATCAGGACATTTATTACCGTGTATAAACCTTTAAATAAACTAACTCTAGGCACATCGTATATATTGTTGGGAGAAAACATCATTAAGTATCTTACAGAGGTGCCTCTAGAATGTCAAAATTGAATACATACAAATTTAAACTAACAGATTGGAATATAATTATGTAGTCATGTGGTCTGCAGAATGTAAGGTGGCAGGTATTTTTCTTCGATTTCGTACACCAGCCAAATAAAAATTTAAAAAATGAATCACGCTATGGAATTACTTTGTTAAATTATTTTTTTCAGGTTAAGATTTATGATATATACTTTCAATAAACAAATAGATATTTCAAGTTCTACAATGGAAATAGAGACAAGTTCATTTTTGTCCAAGTTTTGGTTAATATGTATGCAGTACGTATTGTTTTACCGTAAAAATAATATTAACTGGGAGATTATACCATATAACAAATAATCTGATATCTCCATAAATGTTTTTTCGGTGATTTTATTAGTCATAAATGTAATTATAATTATCTAGTGATCAATGACGTGTTCACTTCGTGAAGTAAGTAAGGAATGGAAAATCATTCAAATTCCATTTTCATGCCAAATACAATACTAATCATTACATGGAATTTTAACAAGCTGTGCATAAAAATATCTATGACCTTTTAGCATCTGATGATTTTTCAACTGATGATGTTTTGTCAAACAATGTCGGCATCACCGAGTTGACTACAGTCATTAACTCGTTAAAGACAAAAAAGCTCCAGGTCACAACAATGTGGTAAATGAACATATCAAATATGGTGGTGAAACTTTACTAGTACACAAATACTTACAGATAATGATCAATCTAATGATTGAGACTTCATTATTTCCCGCTGATTGTAAACTTGGAATTATCATCCATATATGTAAGGATGACAATAAATAAGATTTGACAAAGAGCTATCGGCCAATTTCACTATTGCCTAGCATTTATAAAACTATTAGAATCTGTAATTCATAGCAGTCTTAACAAGCGATGCCTACTGCATAACAAATGCTTTCCTAATGGACAACAGCGTGCATACCAGAGACTATGGGCTTATTAACGGTATCTTTTACACTCCAAGAAACAATAAAACATACCAAGAGTACGGATCACCAATATATGCTGCTGTTGTTGATACTTCCGGTGCATGTGATGATATTAGTTACTACGCGACCTATGCCCTATTAGTAAACTCAAAGATTTTGGCATCACCGGCAAAATGTTACGCCTTCTTATAAATTGTTACTCAAATATCAAGAGTGCAATACAAGTGAATGGAATAAAGTGAAACACCTACCATATGGCCCAAGTTGTGCGACAAAGCGGAGTTTTATCAACATCAATCTCCGTAAACCGATACGCTGTATAACGTTGTCGTACAGGATTACCTAAAATCTCAAGGGAGGGTCACGACAGATGATCTTTATGTCGACCAATCAATGCGTAGCTTTCATTTAGACGAAACTTTATTAACAGCACTTTGAGTTCGTAATTTCTTTTTTAGACCAAGGTTTGCGTGCAAATTTGAAAGCGGTATTATTCACAGACAGGCTCAATTAAAATTGTGTGACGTAAACGATGTAAACGCGCCCCTCATTTAAAACGGTCAGATCTAAATTAGCGAGTCGGCGAGCGGACAATTTAAGATCTGGTTTTATCAGATTTTATTTACATGAATGTACTTTTATCTATCTAACTATTATCTAATTTTTTGCGAATTAGAAATTTTACCGTATGGTACCTGTATAGGCTCTATACAAACTGGAAACCAGTAGTAGACTACTCTACTCTGATTTTTCAATCTCTGTCTTCATTACAATCACAAATCATCTGAGTAACAAATTATGCTCATAAATTGGGCTATGAACTTCACGAAAGCAAATGTAAACTGGTTGTTTTCCAAAATTAGTTAAAACTTATCTACGCCATAAATATAATCACACAACTATATGTGCTAGTGACTGTACAACACATGTAGGCAAATATTGCATCATACATTAAAGCCTAGGTATTCAATTGAAGAACGATTACATAAGAACGACAATCCCAGTCTGATTCAGACAAAATCTTCACAGCCGTTACTTCCCTTTAATATGACGTTAGAACGACAACCCCTTTTTGAACCTTAGTTCCCTTAATTTGATATAAGAACGACAATCATGGTTGGAAGTTCTACGCAAAATCCTAGTAGTGGGTACTTCCCTTTATTGTAATGAAAGAATGACAATCCTGGCAGTCTGGATTACCTGCCCGTTACCACTGTCGCTATCGGGTCAGGCAAGCCGTGTTCATGGCGGCCTCCTCAGTTATTATTCAGGTATTACGTCTTCATGATCTTGTATGATCATTTGCTGACGTTAGTTACTTTAGTAGGAGTTCGATACTATTTAGGTAATTCGATTTCGATTTTGCTGATTTCACGTATATTTTGTGAACGATTTACATGAACATGTCTCACTTGAACACGATTCGGACGTAAATTAGTCTCATTGGAATATTGGATACTCTATTTAGCATAAATGTAACTAAACAACTAAAACAGGTATCCACTGTAATTCTTGTACAACGATTTTTATTATTTAAGCTTGTAAAGTGAGAAATTTTCATTGAAAATATAATTATCCAATACCTAATTCACGACATATGGCGCGGCCATTATAATGATTTGCCTGGCGTACTTTTACCTGACAAAGTACGACTGGGAACCCGACAACAATCCTGGTAGGTAACATACAAAACCCTAGCAGCAGTTACTTCCCTTTACTGTGATATAAGATTGACAACCTTATTAGGAGCTTTCATTTCTGAACACCATTCATTGACTGGATGATGGTTGGTTGTATATAGATCATTTCAGCCTCACGTATGACAATGTTTGCATTTATCAACAAAAATGGGTCTTGTAATGTTAGTAGTTTATACTAATTTATGCTCGATTTTGAAACAGGCTTTTACACCGTAGATCTATCACGTTTGAGTCTTCTTCCTAGTTCCCAGTTCTGTGCAATTACTTAGGAAAAAGTTTCTTGCGAAAGGAAACAACAAAGTAAGTTTAGTTTTGGATAGTATTCGAACCAATGTCGATTTGGCTATCGAATGACAACCAGTCCAGCGTCGCAACCTTTAAGCAACGCTTGCTTCTTTTTATCACATAATTTTTATTTTTTTTATTACATAATTATGAAACCCGTGGATTGCTTTACAGTATTAAAAGCTCACTCAAAATTGAGCGAAAGTGACAAATGAAGACTCCATTATATTACAATTAAATTTGGACGAAAAACAACCATTACTAATGAAAACAGCTTTAATTGATAATAATATAATCATTTGATTATCACAAAGAGGACTAACATCAACAAAATGAACAAACATTACATGTTAAATACTACAACATATGTCATATATACAATAACAAATATGCAATAACTCTTAGTGAACATTGTTTAAAATATATGTTTCCTCCCTCTAGAGGTAAAATCATCATTGTTATTTCCAAGTACTGTAACATTATGAAAAATATACCAGCAGACTGAGTTGTAGCCATTAACATTCATGCCTTCACAGATGGTCTACAAGTTAAATTCTAAATACTTGAACAGTGTAATGACTGTTTTAAGTTTCAAGTAAAGTCTTTGCTTGCATTAAGAATAGTAAAATAAAACAAGCTCTAACTCTTTGACCCTTCCATCATGACCAACTTTTTATACATCAAAATGTTCCAAAGTGATGATGGTAATATATGCAGATGAAAACGTTTAATGAAAGATGCATTTGTAAAATTGATGCTGAAAAAAATAAAAATACGTAAAGACCTTAAGATTTTTTACAAACAAATTTAACAAAAAATCATTTACAGAACATAATAGTTCTTATTCCTATAAAGGTACTGCAATATTTATAATCTCAATAAGTGTTAAATAAAACAAAAACAATAAAACAAATTTGACTGATAAAAGTGTAATGGGTTTTCACGCCCTGCTTCAACTTTCACTTTAGTTCTTCATTTCTGTAAGTTTTGTTTTAACATTTATTGAGTATATAAATATTGCAGTACTTAAATTGGAATATGTTCTATAAGGTTCTTTATTGATTGAATGTTATATTTTTTGTAAGAACATTTTGATACAATTTTGTATTTTTATTTATGTATCATCAATTTTGCAAATAAATGTACATCTTTAGTTATATATTTTTGTCGGATTTGATGACCAGCATTACTTTGTATGTTTCATAAGAAACAATTTGATATATAAAACAATACTGTTTGTGAGAACACGACAGAATTAGAGCTATTTCTTTTCTACTATTATTTGGCAAACCAAGACTTTACATGCACCTTAAGGTATAAAAGCCCTAACTAAAAACTATGTTTTATGACCGCTGAATAATTCTAAAATAAAAGTAGTTTTGTTGGAGCATTGTATTCCTTACACTTCAACAATGTGAGAAATTTAAAACATGTCAAAATATTCTACTAGGATATGAATCAGTGCAACCACAAACAAAATACATGTAATATCAATGTAATGTATAGATTAAATGAAGTAGAAACTTGTATTTTGCAACAGATATTTATCTTTAGTCCGTTATTGTCTTTGAAAAATAGTACAGTTCATTCATAATTGCTCGAAGTGATATGGTTATTGCCGAAAACTTTGTGTAACCACGACTTCAAGCGTTCACATCTCCAAAACAGTCATTGGTTTGATTCCTTGGATAAAAGTGCAAATAAATTGAGATCGACTCAATAACAAGTAAAAACATTTTCCATTCAAGCTTCATTTGAATCTAGAATGATGAGCTTGCTTTGAGTAATCGCAAATAATGCGTACTTTTAAAGTATCTGGATTCAAGAATGAACAAAATTAAATTTTAACAGCAGGTATTTTGGAATCGCGTATTGCATTATACGGATTGTCACCCTTCTCTGTGTTCTCGGGTTATTACAAGTCGTTTCATAAGACGGTGGAGGACTTGCTTTTTGTTCATCCCTTAATTCAACTGGCGTAAGATTATCATTCCGTGGACTTGGTGTTGTAAATGTTGACACAGCGTCATTCCCATTTTCAATATCAGCGTCTATATCGGACATAGACAAAACACCAGGAGTATTTGGACGCGAGGTGAATTTTACTTTGGAATGTTCTCTTTTATAATGTGTAGTTGGTGGTCTAGAACTCTCATTTACCCTTGAAGGGTTTCTGCAATAGATTAAGTTATATGAAATTAGTACAGGTACCAAGGTTAAGTATCAATGGCCCCAAATCAATACTGGCCTTTTCGCCAAAATGTGGCAAATAATGTACTCGAATTTGAGGCTAATTAGAGCGTATTCAAAGTGTCAATAATGTTAATTAAACGAAAGATGATAACGTAACGTATTGAACTATAGAATAAGACATTGCAGTCATTGCAGTTTAAATATATACAGTTAACACTACTGATGTATGCCGATCACATGAATGGCGCATCCAGGTATGATATCGAAGATACATTCTTTATATACAGCGTGAGCAGGAAGGTGAGTATAGATAAAATTTATATATCTTTACTGATTCCTAATTCTAATGACATCGTAATAAAGCAAATATAATTTAAACTATGAAGTAATCGACATCAAAGAAATGCTTAAAGTATACAATTGTACAGGGTTTAACGCCGTGTCAACACAATTTAGGCCATTGTCGGCGTCCAGCGCACATAACCTAGCTTTCCTGGACCATTGTCTATAACCAGTTCTTTCTCAACTGGCCTTCCACAAGACCGAAATCGTCTCCATATTATCTAATAAATGGAGGTAAATTGACATTATTGGGTACAATCTTTGTGTTGTAAAGTCAAAGTACATGTACATGGCGTGTATTAAATTACACTTTGTGCCTACTTTGTCATTTTCCAATGAATATTTTCAACACTAAAAAATGTCAATTGATATTATCTAATCCGATTTAGATTTAACAAGTTTCAACACTTCATTGAAAATAATATGGTTTTTTGTTTGCTTGTTTTTTTAACGTCGCATTCAACACATATATAGGTCATATACACGAGGGTCAGCTCTTCCTACTATAGGTTTCCTGGACACTTTTTCTAGTAGTAACTTAACCTCTCACGAGGCCGACAACTCATGTATAGGGTATGACCTGCCGCGACCGGGATTCGATACCCGGATTTCCGGATTCGAAGTCAGACATACTAACCACTACGCCACGGCCGCGGCTACGAAAACAATATGTGGTCACTTACTTAAATTTCCCTATCCCATTTTCAATATCAGCGTCTGTATCAGACATACACAAAACACCAGAAGTACATGTACGCGGGGTGATTTTTTCTTTTGAATGTTCACTATTTTGTGATAGATCAGATTTCTTCTTATCATTTTCCTTTGAATCATTTACCTTCGAAGGGGTTCTGCAATAGAGTCAGTTATATGAAATTAATACAAATACTAAGGTTAAGTAACAAGGGCTCCAAATCAATACTGGCCTTTTCGCCAATTGTTGGCAAATAATGTAATTGAATTTAAGGCAAATTATAGCGTATTCAAAGTGTCAATAATGTTTATAAAACGAAAGTTTATAACGTAACGTATTGAAATCTAGAACAAAACTATGCAGTTTAAATATATACAGTTAACACTACTGATGTATGCCGATCACATGATCGGCGCATCCAGGTATGAATACGAAGATACATTCTGTACATAAAAACATTAGCAAGAAGTTGCTGAGTATAGATAAAAATTATATATCATTACTAATTCTAATGACAGCGTAATAAATACAAATATAAATTAAACTATGAAGTAATCGACATGAAATAAATATGCTTAACGTATACAATTTTTTACTGGGTGTAACGCCGTGTCAACACAATTTAGGCCATTTTCGGCGTCCAGCGCACATAACCTAGCTTGCATGGACCATTGTCTATAACCAGTACTCACCTAGCCTTCCACAAGGCTGGAAACTTCTCCATATTATCTAATCAATGGAAGAAATGTGACATTATTGGGCTCAATTTTTGTGTTGTAAAGTCAAAGTATATGCCGTGTATTAAATTACACTTTGTCTCGACTATGTCCTTTTGAAATGAATATTTTCAACGCGAATTTTTTTTGTCAATTGATATCATATCATCAGATTTAGATTAAACAAGTTTCAACATGATATTGAAAACAATTAGTAGTCACTTACCTACATTTCTTGTACCAAACACAGAAAATTACTAAACAAATAATAATCACGAAAACAACTGATATCACAACTGACACTATTACAATAACATCTGAAAGTTAATATGATTATTTTATTAAGTTTTATTAAAATTCAATATTATCGTCTGGCTCACCTTTCAAGAACCACCCTCAATTTTTGCTCGATTTATAACGAGAGTAAACTTTTACGTGTACATTCCTTTAGGAACGTAATACAACATCACATTGGCGTAATAAAAGAACATCTATAATTCTTAATTGTAAAATGAAACAATATCAACTAACTCGACTGTACTACTTTCAATTAGCTCAAATTAACTGTCATTTCCTTGATCTAAGGACACGGGTGTTTATACGATGACTGCTCACCGTGTTCATGCATATTCTTCTTCATGTTGTAAATTTGTTAGATCCAATGAAAGGTTCATTAGACTAACACTATTCACATACATGTTTACGCGACATGTGTAACCCCATTATGCATTTTAATAGACAGTTATTGGAGCAAAGCATACGACCAGTTTTGCTACGTATAATAATGCACTGGACGACGACAAATCATCCATGTCGTTTTAGGTTAAAGCTTGTTGCTATGGGAAACAACGGGATACGTTTTGGATGAGATTCCAATCAAGCGAAACTGATTATTACCGGTCTTGCGTTGTAACCGCCCGGCATGTCCACTCCTTTAAAAAGAAAATTTAACTGATATAACTTACTGTCAGACTCATCAGGCTCATCTCCAGGAATACTTGTAGTAGCGGGACTAGTAGTCGTAGTGATAGTTTCTGCAATTAGTATATTTATATTAGTACATACGAAAGCATAAAGAATTAGCTTTACACAGGTAAAAAGCTTATTTTCGCATTAATACAAATTCAGATGTATTTAGTGTTGCAAGTTGTAACAAAATAATTTCTTGAAATATAACATTCAATTTACCTGAGCATGTAGAGAGAGCAGCTGATCTTATGGTCACTGTGGTCAGTCCAGTCGGACATTGTATACAAGATGATTGTCCTTCATCTGGTTGATAACTTCCTTTTGCACAGAAATTACAATAACCATTATCAGAGTAAGTTCCTGGTGGACAATATACTGAAACAAATTTATCTAAATGAATAAAATGTTTCCTAACTTTAATCTTTCATTTAACGAAATGCTAATGTATGGGTAGGGACTTTGATTTGCACAATGGATTCGTCGGTCTTAAAGCGGATACCATTTCAAAGTCTTATTATACAGTGTGGGTTCTGCTTATGCAAGTTTAGAAACATCAGTGAATTAAGAATCATTTGTCCAATAATGCCATCCAACCTTTGCAATCGATTCAAAATGATTAATTTATGTGTTGACAAATACTGTTAGTAGTAAGGATAAACCATCGATTGATAATGATAAAGAACTAAACTGTTGTATTTGTATCTAACAACCTTTTTTCACTCCACAACGATTTTTTCAAGTAATATTTCCATAATGCACTGATGTATTATAAAAACATTTTTGTCATATTTACTGCCTTATTTCTGTAATAAAATGAGAACTACTATATGTCTATGTGTTTGCTACGTCGGACTGATAGACTGGTAGCTTCATCTAAGTTAGTTTGTTGATTGAGAAACAATATTTCATTTGCTAAGCTATAGGAATGGGGACAGAATCAAAGTGAAAAATATATAACAAAAAAAACTAACGCGAATTTGTGTAGATTTAAGTTACATCAGATTTCACATAAAACCGCACTAAATATTAAATACTCGTTTCTTAGACTTACTACAAGCTCCGTCATACGACACTTGTCCATCAGGACAGTGGACGACACCTTGGGTTAACAGGCTTGACCCAACGGCAGTATAAATTTGACCATTAACATTGGCGTCGAGAAGATCAGAGGTGAAATTTTCCAGTTGTTGAGCTGTTAGTTCTAGCTGATTTATAGAATATCCAAGTTCATAAAGCGATGGACTCACTGAAACAACAATTATTAACATTGGAATAAAGCCTCTGCCATTATTTAATGACTTCAGCATGTAATGGGTGCAGCAGCATGAATTCTATGTTGACAAGAGTACTACATTAAAAAATCATTGCTGTTAAAGGTAATAGCAGACAAAGTGTAAAAGATATTCATAATTGGATTAAGCATGTATTTGTAGAAACGTTGGATATTTTTTGTACAAACCCTACTTTAGCTATCTTTGGATATTTGTTTCATAAAAATGAACAACTGTTGGCATAATTATTATTTGAGAAATTAGTTTTGATACATTTTGGATTAACAAAACTTTTTGTGTATAGCATATGAAAAATGCCCTTCAAACTGAACTTAAACTATCTAGCCACAGAGCCTTTTAACCCTCACCATTCAGGGCACAACCTAAACATTAAAATGGTAATTATTGGATAGCAAGCTCTGCATTTGTTCGAATCCCATTCATAATTACCTCATTGTTTCCTCGAACAAGAAACTTTATTCTAATAGTTCGGTATTTAAAGAGCAGAAAGGGGACTCGAACGTGATTAAACTAATTGTAAGAGCTTGTGTCTCAATCGAGCTATGATAAATAAGTATAAACATCAAAATTGACTTACCTTGGTCAGTACTAATGTAGGTGCTATAATCTAAATTAGGACCTTCAGTTAACTCAATACTGTATGAGATGGTAGCTACTCCAGTATCTGATATCTCAACACTGACTTCACATTCATTTGAACAATTAGTAGATTCAATGTTCGATATAATTGAAGCAATCAAAGCAGGCCTATCGCCCTCCGGTACGATTGGATTATATTGTACTGTTGAAGAAATCGTTAGTTTTGTCGGTGCATAAGGTTCTGTAATATTAAAAAGTACACTTGAAATAAAACAGTTGTTAATAAAAATCAAAAAATGTGAAGTACAGGTTGTATATTATGTCTTGTGTGCTTTCATACGAGTACTTAAAACAATGGTTTTGTCCTCTCATTAGGTTAATAAACTGATCCACGAACATCATTTTACTGATTTAAACATAACACATGACATATAACATTTATTATAAAAATTGCATATGCACACTGTAAAATTCATGTGATAATATGACGAAAAAATGGTTTAACCAGCTAAACCATTAAACATTTAGAATATTTTATTCAGAATTATTGACTTTTTGTAAAACTGGCTATGTTTAAACACAAAATGTTTACATGAACGACCTGAAAAAAATGCTGTATTACAGTGTCTTTTTTAATGTTCCTGTAGCTAATTTGAAGGCTTCACAGTCCAACAATAAGCCATTTCATATTGTTATACATTTTATTACCTCAAAGCGCCGATGCGTTGAATGAAATATTTATTTGCAAGTCTGCTTCATTTAATCCTGACTGACTGACATAGCATGTATTGACTTGTTGTTATTCTGGTGATCCAGGTATTGCTAGGATAATCATACATGTTTATAATTCAAAACAAATAATTTGCTCTTAATTTGCGTATAAATCAAATAGCTTTAATGAACAAACCGACGCATGATGGTATAAGTTCTGTTGCATTCCACTGATATAAGCTAGAAGGACCACAAATATAGTTTACAGTGTTTGGATAACCTGGCTCCATTATTTTACCAACTTTACAATATACTGTACATAACTGATCACCAGTATCTGCGTCGGTAGTACAGTTAGTCATAGTGCCAGCTTTTAATTCAAAATCCACACAAACTGAAAGCAAGTGAAAAGAGAAACATTCTTTTCAGTATAAGAGGAACAAACTTTCCGATCGTAAATATATAGTGTCTATCAAAATTACCTTTACCCTTTTTCAAATTGTTGATTTTGTTGAAAAATTAAAATCATTTCTTAAGATTAATGTACTTGTTTACATAACAATCTCAATTGTATAATGCATCATTACTCCCGTTTCAAATGTAACAATCTATTAAGATAATCATAATGCATTAATACGACTGAGCTAAACTTGTTTTTGTTGAAGCAAAATCCAGATTTTAATAAGTTTAAAGTTAATTTTGGATGGTTCTGTATTCCATCAGTAAAAGTAAACACGCGAATAAGGCTAACACATGTGTTACATTCCTGGGAAAATACCAGTTACCCTTGTATGCTGTTGCATGTTAAATCGGAACACGCAAAAAATGAATGTGAAAAATGAAGCAATTAAGTTTTGGCACCCGTACCCGACTGCTGATATAGTAATTGTCGCACATCATTTTAACAAGTCAAGCATAACCATACTTATTGTCTTTGTCAAAAATATGCTAAATCTTACCAAGACAAGCTTGTGTGTTGCAAGGAACTGTATCTTCACTTTGACCAACACAGTAATTACCATAATGATCTGGGGTTGGACTGTTACACGATCTAGTTCTGTTTTGAATTCCTGTACCACATTGTTTATTGCAAGGTGTTGTTATTGTCCATTCGGACCAGCCTCCATCAACTGTAAGATATAAGACATGATATTGAAAAATGGCATCTACAAATTGTGCTAAAAACCAAATGGAAGTTACTTAAAATATTTGTGAAAATATTTAGTTGAACAAATAGCTTTCTTGTATGAAGTCATGAAATATTAGTAATAATGACATATTTACCACAGATCAAATGGTATGAGCTTGAATGACTATCTGCAGTTTATAGTTTCCTAAAGTATTAATAAGTCTGGCTAGTGAACTAAATAACTTTGACTTTGTAAGGTACATTTAACCGTATTTCAGATGTGATACCAAACCATAGCTTAGTGCGAAGTAATGTAAGAAAGATATTGGACACATAAAACTTAAATCCAAACGTAAAATTGTTGTACCTGAACTCAAAACAAACGTTTTATATAAAAACAAAATTAATATATTCTTACCTGGAACTACTTCACACATTGATCCTGTATATCCAGGTAAACAATCACATGTATAATTAGTAGTAAGACTAACACACGTGGCTCCGTTCTCACAAGAATTATCAATACAATAATCAGGTGGTACAGTACAGTTATCACCTGACCAACCTGAGGAACAATAACACGTGTATCTGTTCTGTCCGTCCATACACAGATGCCCGTTACATGGATCTTGGTCACAATTATCATCAACTGAAAATAGCACATACAAAAGTCAGCTACTGTTATACATAAAAGTAAAAAAACATACAATATTGTCACCGTAGCTTATATAACCCTTCAACAATTTGCAACCTTCCGTAATTACCTAGCGATCATCCGTGATGATTAAGCTAGTGTCTTAAGCATATTTTCATCTAGCGTTTCGCCCCCTTGTACCCTCAATTTGACATAATATACTTATGGTGTATGAAGGGTACCAGAGGTCAAAGCGCTATGTAGTTATTTTCTTAGGACACTTGCCATTAGTTTCACACCTTTCTTTCTGAACATGATTTAACGTCCCACATTTGACACTATTGAACAATGTACCAGTTCCGTACGCAACAGTTTCAAAGTGATTTGTTGAGCAACGGGATAAGCTATACAAACACAGACCAAAAGGATGATCTGTTGCTTCAAAATCAGCAGCTCTACAAGCCGACTATATACCTATCAATCCTACAAAAAATTACACCATCATTCATAATTTTGTCTTACCATCACAGCTAGACGAGGATAAAACAGTAATTCCAGATGAATCTATATTCTGAAATACACCCATGTCAATAATATCTTCGGTTTGGATCACATGACATAATGATGCGTATGTTGTTATTTCAGATGCGTCTACAATTTTGTTCTGTACATGAAGTCCGGTCATATATAAACCTGAAATTCATGTAAATACATGTATACTTTTAAAAAACCATACACTTCCTTAATATTTTCCCAAAATGTTTATATACTTTATTTTTCTATAATCTACACGTTGATTGTGGGTTCACACCATTACATAATCTTTTCATGTGTCTAAATGTACTCTGTAGTGTTGTACTACATTTTAACATTTTAGAATATCGCAGTTGTTGTCATATATACTTTCCTAGACGACCAAAAATTTCTTAACCTCAGTTCTTTTTCATTGTATAAAGTACAAACTTTCGGTATGATATCGGGTTGCCAATGATTGAGACTTAAAAAAATATCTTCAAATATATGTGCAGGAATTTGCAATAACAAGTGTTTATAGTATCATTACTGTTTTTACATCTAAAATAAATTTGACTGTACTTATACAAGTGAAACTTAATTTTTGGATGACTCTGTATACTATTCTAAGATACACTAAAAGAATAAAGGTAACACTAGCTAAAGATAACATCCTATGGAAATAGAAGCCACAAATCGAAAGAATGAGTAAAGGTTTTGTCTCGAGATGTACCTTCTATGTAAAATTTGTATACACCCAGCTGTATGAGGACTATACAGACATAAATATTTTACTAACCTGATGAGCCACTAGTTGTCAATATAAATTCACCATTTGTTATCACCGGAGCATTAATTGTAACGGATGATGTATAAACTTGATTTCCATTGATATATACTTTCACTGAATTATCTGAACTACTTAAAGTAACACCAACGTGCGTCCAGGTAGTAGAACTTAATACATCCACAGTTTCATCCACATGGTTACTGTAATAAAAGCAGTCATCACATGTTTACAAATATACACATTTGAAGTGGTACATTTAGAAGTTTTACATTTTTTTATTGAAACTTGTTTAGCATTCAACAAGCCAGACTTATTTACCTTAATGACAGTGATGAAGAAACAAGAGATTGACAGAAATGGACTTCGTAATTGAAACGCAAATCTATTCAATCTATACGAATTGTTAAATAACACCAAAATGCAATAACGGACGATTCTTATCCCAAATGCTTATTTTGATTGGAATAAGACTCTTATTTTATAACCATAAGCAAGTTGAGTGGTTTTGATGGTCCTAATAGCTGGGCTGTACACATTTTTTATTACTTAACAGTGCATTATAATTCAACTTTAATTGTTAAATACATGTTACTTTGTTATTCGTAAATATTCTGTACTGCATGAATAAAGTTATTATAGGTATTAAATAAACTGCTTACGGTATGTGAATTCTGACATACTCTGTCAGGTACACAATCAACGCATCATAACCATTAGTTTTTAATTGTAGAATAATCGACATAGTTTGTTCATTGAAAAGTTTTGCCCAGAAAGACAGAGATACATCATTAAGGTCAGATGATAAGCTAGTAAGAGATATTGGTCCTACTGTTTCCTCTATAAGTACATCGTAAGCTAAAATAAAAACGTGTTGCATTGATAAAAATATACAACGAATTTGATTTGAAATTATCAAATGTCATAAAACCAATATACAGGTAAAATAAAAGCACGTCCTGGCTGTTGTTGGTCATAAAATGTTACAGGTAAATACTGGAAGTGATAAATTTATTTTAAAAAATTCTTCATTGTTAGAATTCAGACATTCACAATAGCATATAATAAAGAATATATATTGACTCATGCTAACTTGCTTTACATTATCATTATTATGATGATCAGTACAAAGGTAAATATTTTTCATTCTCTAGTTCACTTGCTTCGACCGTTTATAACTGAAATGATCTTCAATAGAAGATAAAAACAACCACTTTTTTAAACAATTGATTGGACATATATTTATTTCAGATGACACGATAACATGTGTATGTAGACGATACCTTGGCAATCCTGACTAGAAGTTGTATTTGTATAATTTGTTGTAAAACCACTTGGACATAGTTTGCATGATGCTTGACCATACTCATCCTGATATTCACCATACAAGCATACACCACATGGTAACATTCCATCAGGGGATGCTGATCCAGGCTGGCATATTTCTGAAATTACATTTTAAGAAATAGAATGTGATGTATGATAAACAGTCTTCAAATCACCTATTGAATCCAATAAATCTAATTGGCTAAACACATCGCAACGTAGCTCTACTGGGGATAAAAAATGAGAATACAGGTATATTTTAGAAATATTGTAATACTTGAGGCTACGAGTAATGCAAACATATAATAACTACCATCAAAACTACATTTATACAAACCAATGTAGCAAATGAACTCCAGTACTTTTGTCATTGTAAGAAGTACAAAATTGACTATAAGTTTAGATATTTAAAGCTGGGTCGAAGACAGCCTATAATGTCGTTGATACATAAGAACGTACGAGTTCCAGGTGGCGAGCTAAAAGGAAGTTACTTTTATGATACAAATAGTTCATAAACTAGTACAAGTGATGTTTTATGGTATTAAATTTAAAAAGGAAAAACACTCACCAGTACAATTGTCAATATGTTTTGAACCATTCTGTTTGGTTGTATATCCAATCGGACATTCTACACACTCAGTACTTCCTTCACCACCATAGTACTGTCCAATAGGGCATTTTATACAACTAGCGGATGGTTCATTCAAATAATGACCAGCAGGACATGGTTCTGCAAGTAAAATTGAAACACATTGAGTTAGATACACTAGATAATTTGTGTTCCAGTTAAATTATTTCTTTGATATTTAAGTGATTTATAAAATGTTTTCAGTCTTTAGTGCTTCGGTGCTATTTTATTCATGTCTATTTCTCATTAATTTGACATGTTTTATACATTAATTACAATATGCATTATGCATACATACATATCCTCTGTGTCATGTCATCAATATCAAAGACAACAGTGGGAATACCAACTTGTTCTTTTTGTGTTATTAGTAGAAATGAAAAGTATGTCATAAGTCAAAACTTTATTTTAAATATGCCTGCTTTAAAACAATTTTGCTTTAGAATATAGATCTATGAGTTTTGTTTTGTAATGTAGACCTTAATGAGTATGTAACTATTGCCGAAATAAATCTATCAAAAGTGTAACATTTATATTTCTTAATCCAAATTCAATGAAAAAAGTTCATTCATACACTACAAAAAAGAAGTTTTTCATTCTATGATCTTCTTTGAATAACTTTGAATTAAAACAATTTACATACATGTAGAGTTAGTAGCTTTCTACTGTAAGTTAAGATTAAAGTAAGGTAGAAGGTATATTACTATATAAACTTACTACAAGTAGATCTGTCAAGGAGATACCCTGGGTCGCATTCAATTTCACCGTAAGCAGGTGGTTGCCATGAAGTAACGTCTTTTGTAAAGTTGGCAATATCAAGAGATCCATTATTTATGAAAGCTTGAACTGCTGCGACCAACTGGTTCATGATATTGTCATAGTATACTATTTTAGATTGGAGTGACTCATTGGCTAATATAGTCATTGTCATTACAATGTCCAATTCAACAACAAGTACGTGACTATAAGCTTGACGTTTTACTAAATCGTGTGGTGAGTGGTCTGCAAAAAGAATATAATCGATTCAATGGATGATAATTTTGTAAAAATATGTTTCGTTCTTGTGATATAAATATTGGCCACACTTAGGTAGGCTGTATAAAATTCATTTACTTTTCCCTAAAACTACGACAGGCAAAGTAGAAATACCATCTACATGTATCAACATATTGTATGCAGTTTCGATGATATATTTTAATCATGTTATACGAAACGTTATAAAATAATGAATATATATAGAATTGCATTAAATGTTACCATAATGAATAATCTAGATAGTTCGAACCTACTTGAAATGCATCACATTATCCTAACATACTTGGAAATGTATTTATTATTACTACAATCTAACCTTTCAAATTTGACTGAGGATTATTGGTGTATAACCAAGAATAAGAACGAAAGGTAACTAGATGCCCCAAGATATCTTTCTTAACCTTGATAACCAACCTTCTGCGTTGATTGATCGTTTTTTTCTTTCAACACTTAGCGCAGCTTTATCGTTAAGCGATTGTTTTGTACTCCTTCTGCGTCTATTCTGAATGGGACCACATTGAATAACGGCATCTGCAGTACATGACTCTGTGGAGTCACATATTCCACTTAAGTAAGGATTTAGTCCAGAATCTATAATATCTTGATAGTTCAGTCTTATTTCTTCCATTGTTTCGTTAGTACCACAATCTCCACTGTAGTAAAGTATATCTCCACCAAGTCTTAAAAACCGAGGATTTATAGCTAAAAGTAGATATATATATATATATATTTAATTAGAACCGCAATAGCTTCTGTTCCGGACAATCTCGCGAAATTTTAATAATTCTAGTTTAATAACTCGTTTATTTAAATGCTGCACAGACTGTTTAATATTTGTTAAAGGTACACATTTAAACATTAAATTACAAAAATTACAACAATAAACATGATAATTTAGCACCAACAATAATGCAATTTCCAAATATAATAAGAAAAATTGGGTCTGGTAATTTAATTGATATAACTTAAAGCTACAACTTTTTCATTTAGAAATAATTTTCCTGTGCTCATTTTGTATTCGTTTATCTCCCAACCTTGCACAAGTTATAAACAACTTAATTTAATCTTTTAAAGAATGGTATGGTTTGTTGTGATCAAGAATTAATCTGTTGTAAACGGTTTAAGGTAAGTGTTCTCAATATAGATAAACAATGCGTATGTCAGTGAAACAACAAGTTTTCTATAAGTACAATTAGGGTACAGTATTTCTAAGGCACAGAAGAAACGTAGCAATTAATTAGGCAATACGCTTTTTACTTGGGATACAAAATGAAAAATAAAAAACAATGTAGCACAAAAGTAAATAAATTTGTTTTACCAGCAATACAGTCAGGAACGTAACTGAGGGGACCCCAACCGGTCTGATCAAAACAGAACAAAATTCCATTGAAACTATCACCACCTTCAATATCGGCAGGTATGTCATATTGATCATTACATGACATGGTTATGGAAGGTGTCATTTCGACAGATTCATGAATTATCGCACCATTGACAGGTGGGTCTAAATCTGGACATGATATGTCTGCAAAATAAATACAGTAACAAGAGTTAACTATATCTAGAACAAAGATTAACATGATAAAAATAAGTATGTAAGCACATTGTGTATATACATGCAATTGTTCTGTATAAATACGGTGATAAAAGTTTTCGAACCTTGCCGAATACTGCCAATAAGTTGCCACTGGTATTTCAAAACACTTTTCTGCATATGCTAAAGGATCCAATTACTCCTATATTTATATTACACAACTAAAGTATCTAAATAATTGCATTTTGAAAACACAAAAGTTATAATACGACATTTTAAAAATTGAAACTTAATCGACTACTATTAAAATCATTGTTGTTCCACATTGCGATTAGCCTCATAGCACCGAAGTAATTCAACAACGTATGGTTAAAGATATCATCAAAGTATCTTATTCTAACTATTATTTATAACGTTTTCACAATTTAACAAATTTTGACAGTAATAATTATGTCGAGCAATATATCAAAAGAAAACATTGACAAAATAAGACGAACAAGCGTTTGTCCTATTGATATGTAGCTGTTTTTTCTCAATTACTTAACTTTATGCACGACAAAAAAGTATTAACTCCATTGTCATTTATAATCGAATACATAAACTGCTTAGCTACCTCTACAGTACGGCATATAACTATTTCCCCAGCTCCATACGCCAGTGGTTCCATTTCTTTCACAAGTAATAAAATCAGTTCCATTCAATGGTAGATTAGCAAGACATGAAAGGTTACAATGAACGCCATACGTGTACAATGCATCAGAACATTCAAAATGTAGATATAAATCTTGTAGTGTATCTTTTGGATGTCCACAAGAGATATCTGAAATTAAGTAATGACCAAAAAGAATGTAATTGGTAAATGCCTAGAGTCAATTAATCTTGAAGCTGACACCATTTGATAAAACAGTTAATTACAATTTAGAGAAGCTTCTGTCAGGTTTAGATGTCAAATATCGTCAGAGTGATTACGATACGGAAAATGATTAACAAGCTTAAAGTTTATAGCTTATAGTCAGCTAGTGTAAAAACAAATTTTATCAAAGTCCACTACACAATGATGTACGTATATTTTCATCGCATATGTTCAGCAATATACATCCCCGGGTCAATAGCGTTAAGCTTGTAAAAAATCAGCAATATTTGCTACAAGGGAGGATCCAAAAAAACGTGGACTTTTAGTACTGCTTTTAACAATATTTTTTAAAACTAATATGGTTGTAAACTGGAACATTGAATAAATCAAACAGGGCAATAAAATTACACAACTTTATAATAATAAGACCGCACCATTCGTTTTCATAACCAAGGTAACGCCGATGCGGCGCGCGGCGTTATAATCACTATGTTTGAGTAACAAAACTAGATTGTTTCTTAGAAAATGATATAACAAATAGCGCGAAACTTCACCAACTGACGTCTAGTTGTATAGATGACGTCATGTCCAGATTTTACTTTTTTTGATCGAGGCGTTCTGGAGAAAACAACATTCATTACACGATCTCACCAACGCAACGAACGTTCAATGTTGTCACCTGACCGGATGGTATGTTGCATAATTTTTTTTTCATAATCTGGGGAAAGTTTGGGAAGGGTAAATTAAGCTTTGTAGAACGACAGTGTCAAGGAAGAAAAAGAAAATACCAAGCGAGGGCGGAGAAATCAATTTGGGAAGTGCTGTATGCGGACTGACGTCTTACCATTCGCGATTTGGCAGAGAAGCATGAAATGATTTACGGCACCATTCAGCGCAGTCTTACTGGCAACCTGCATATGTCAAAGGTAAATTGATTTTTAAATCTATTTGCCGTTATTTGACATTGAGTACTGTGCTGTGTGGGTGACGACGTCATTCATGTTACACAGACGTTCGTAACTCGCGACGGGTCACTGTTGGTGATAGTTTTCTAATGACCATTACTTTTTACTGAGTCAGTATTTTTTTTTTTGTAGGAATATCCAGGACATATTCCTTTTTATGTTGATGTTTTTTGTTTTCTGATTGTACCAAATAAACGTTAACTGTTGCTAAATTCCACGTGGTTTTGGATCATCCTTCGTACCAAGCACTTGTGGATACAATTTTGATATTTGAATGCTGTTAAATATAAATTTAATCAAACCTTTAACTTGCAGTTCAATTGTACATTCCGGAGAGGCGATATTATCATGATCAATTGCCAAATATGTTACATATTTACTACCAACATTTAATGTGTCATTCATCGAGGGTCCAGACGTTTGTTTGACATCTGGGTTAGGATCTGTGTTATCCGATGCGATAGGAACTTCCCAAGCTACAGTTGTAGAATGTGAGTTTCTGTCAGCGTAAAACGCTTGTGGTGATTTACATGATATAGATGGTGGAGACTTATCTACAGAAAGAAATACATGTACGTAATATTGAATGTGTTGAAATATTAAAGAAAAATAATAAACAAGTATCAATTATACCGGCTACTTACCAAGATAGAGATTAATTTGAAAAAGCGCCTACCTCTAAATTTAATTCTGGTACTGGTGAATTAACTTTATTCAATCTATTGCAGACGAACAAATAATGCTTGGGCATATTAAAAGAAACTGTGTTTTACAAAGTTTTACAACTAAATAATAGGTAATAAATTGAGCGTGTCACCTCTTATTGATGTTGTTATAAGTGGCTTTATTTTGGATTAAAATGACAATTAATTAACACGATTAAAATGTTGAAATATATGCATTTGTATGCGCAGACAAATTTATTCAATTCTCAAATACCAATGCATACCATTTAGGAGGTAACTTATCCAGTGTAATATCCAAAGAACTACCAAAGTGTTCGATTGCAATATAAGTTTAAAGATTTACCGATGCAAGTTGTCTCTGCGAAGGTAGACCACGATCCGTCAGCTTGACATTGTGTAAATAGTTGTCCTTGAAGATCGAAACCTTGGTTACAGCTTCTTGCACAAACAGTTCCATAGGAATATGATTCATCATTGCAGGACAAGGTGCCATTCCCTAAAGGTTCTGGAGGGTCACATGATACTCCTGCAAAGTTGTACATGATGGTTTACTTTACCGGTTAAATTATTTCTCCAACATGTACTTTATTTAGACCCTTGTTCTTTCATGGAAGTTTGAATGATGGTTTCTTAATATTAAATGGATCACCATTTTAGATAACGTTTTGAGGTTATGCAATTTCAACGGGAGATAGTGGTCCTTAATCAAATTTACCAATATTTGTTCATTTTTAGTAACCATATTTGTGATATACATTTTTGTGCTATAATTTCCCATTAATTATGTTTGGAGAATCAGAAAAGGAATTAATTGGAAAAGTATTAGGAAATACGGAAAAGAAAATAGTTAATATAATTGATATAATATTTTACAAGAATGAATATACAAAACTGTATAATCTAAGTTAAGCTTATGTTCATTGATTTCTTTCCTTTGGTTAGCTTGAGAAGTAGTGACCGAATTGTTAATAAGTTAAGGAGCTGTAGATAATCCAAAGGTATTCAGAAAAAACTGCGCATAGTTGGAGAGCGAACTCTTTGAAAAACTAAATTTAACTTGTTGCTAAAACGGCATACCATTCAATAAAACAGTATTTCATAAGAGTCAGTAGTGCAGGTACTTACTTCCACACTGAGGTTCATCCGACCAATGTAAAGATGTTTGACAACTAACTATATTATCACCGTCTAATGTATAGCCATCATGACATGAGTACTGACACTGACTTCCTATAACATAATCTACAGCATCGCATTGTCTATAACCATTTGCAGGCCACACTGGTGGGTCACATGTTCTAACTAAAAGAGAAACACGTAGCAACTTATGTGAGGACAGCTTTTATTACTATCATAGTTATATCAAACTATCGATTTTGACTGTCTTAAAAGTTTAATTCTACAGTAGTTGAAATTATAATTTCACAGTTGTTTACAATTATAGAAAATAATAGAAAATGCACAAAGGACCATAACATCTTAACTTACATAGAGACAACTTAAATTTAAAGGTAATTCTGTATATAAAATTGTCCTATGATAATGTATTTCAGCTATTGATATTATACTATTTCTACTCACCATAAACAATAAAATGAAAAGTACAAGAGTCTGTTAATCCTTCGATGTCCTTAGCTTCATATCGAATGTAGTGAGTTGTCCCTGCAACAGATCCTGGAAACTGTCCACCCTTGTTTATACCTTGAGTTTGTTTAACACTATAAACAATACCAAAAGATAAAGATATAAAAGCCCATACTATACAGATTTATCAAGTTCAATTAACAGAAGTGAAATATCCCAAACAAAAATTTGATTGTGTAAAAACACTTAAGAAATATCCCTTGAAAGTCACTGCCATAAAATTGAAAAGAAAATCTGAAATCATATCAAAAACAGCAACAGCAATAACACCGGTCTTGTATACAGTCAAAAAGAAAAGGGGAGGAGGATATATTCTATAGTTTTGATAGTTTGTTATGAAAATTAAGTCATAAACAAGAACATAAGAAGATTTCGCTTTGGACAGGACAGTGGCAATGTATTTGTCATTGGAGGTTTAAACCAAGTTCTAGGTCCACCAACCTCACAAACAGGTTCATATAAGAACTAACAATAACAACTCATTTAGGTGAAAAAAATGAATCCATTCTTTATTCGACAATGATGCAAACACACAAACACTTAAAAACAAAAACGCTAAGAACATTGTCAAGCCAAATTCTCAATGGCCTTACAGAGCACGCAATGTGTGACCAAAAAGAACACGGCCACATGCGTTCTGAGCGAAAGATTTTCATTTAAACCACCATTCATTCTCAAGTCACTTCCACCATTAACAACTGTTGGAGAATTATACATTCTCAAATTTCCTTAACAATTGTAGAAGGTTCATTCACCTAGCCTGCAGAACAATGCAAAATACCCAGCTGTTAACCTTTGCTTTTGTAGTTACAGGTGGTTCGTAAACCAACATAAATTTATATTTTAATCTCCATTAATCGATACATGTACGTAAGCTAATGCCAACATTAATCTATCTGTATATACATCTAACGATAAGCGACGTGTGGCTAGCTCAGTTCGTAAAACGCAAGTCTACTGATCGATGGGTCTTGGGTTCAATTCCCGGATTGGACATACAAGTGTATTTTCTTGGAGTTGTGAAACAATTTCTACGGCCGTTCTCCTTACTTTCTCCGATTCTTATTCATAAAGGGCAGCTGTCATACACTGACTATCTAGTAAGTGGTCAACAGCTAAATCCATAAATTTACAGTCAGAAGGTTGAATGACCGCCGTTATGTAGTCCCCCCAAAGAAAATATCAAAATAAAATCAAATTTAACTAACCTCGGAGTGCCTCCATTTTTATCAGTTGCAGTGGGTGCAGTCCAGTCTACAACAATACTATCCTTTCCAGGTTCAACATAGTATCCATCCAAAAGGTCTCTTGGTCTGCAGTCTGATGGAAATTTCGGAGGGTGATATACCTTCCCGCCGACGCCACCTCCAGACGTTGAACCTGTACCTGATTTAAAACCAAATTTTCAGTTCCAATTTGCCTGGTACTGCCAGAATGATAAAATGACAAAACAATCGATCATTCAAAATGGCTTATGTAAAAGAGTAAAACAGATAACACATTTATAAATGACTTGGAAATTCTCTTGGTATAATGCTTCCGTTTTCAAAAAAAGTTTAAGTTATAATGGGTTATGTAATAAGTCACCTAGGCCAGTCAGAAAATCGTTTCTTTTTAAGCCTGATATGGTTCAAATATTGTAGTTTTTCGGCGCAGCTATACAAGCCAAATTTTGGCCTATTATTTTACCAATACAAAGTGCTCTACCGTTCCTATTTATTCAATGAAATTCTCCTTTCAGTATAGAGCAATTGATACATGGTATGGTACCATTGGTTGTTTCTTATAAACAGGTGCGTGGCAAAGGAAGTAGTTGCTGATTATTTACGCTGTGTATCATGGGTGTCTCACAATGCTAATTGATTATACATACGTCGTTGTACGCCTCTGGTTGTAAGACTAAAGAGCAAATATGATTCATATTCGCGAATATGTGATTCAATGTGCGGATATGACTTTTATTTTCTACGATTTTATCTCTATTCATTTTTATTCCCAATGTTAAATATAGTAACTACTTATTAATAATTTTGACCTAGTAAATACACATGCGCCGTGCATGGCCAACCTTTATACTTCAAACAAAATGAACCCTGCATTGAATTGATGATCCTTTGTAAAGATAAATCTTGTTTTTTCTTGGCTAACATTTATACTTAAAATTAACACTGAAAAGTGCCGAATATCTTTTGAAAATATATTTCTGGCTTTCTCTATCTGCACGTGTGGGTAGACGACAAATTAAGTAATAACAGAAGATATAGCACAAAGCCTGTTATATAAGAAACCCTCCAATAATTTTCGCGACAAAGTCCCAAAACATTTTTGGCTTGATTGACCTGGAAGCAAAATATCAAAAGCAGTTTTACATGATGCATTTATTAACTACTTACATAAATAATAACAAGCAACCCCAACAGCAGCGCCAATAACAAGTGTGGTTACGATACCCATAAACCTTTTCTGTCTTGATATAACTGGAAATAAAATTACAGAAGCAAATACAAAACTGAAGATGCTTAACTGGTAAATTACATTCCTTGTCTATGATGTCCTTCACTATGAAAAACAACGGACATGTTAGGATGCCAGTTAGGAACTACCTATACGTCACATGCCGCAATACAAAATGCTCTCACCGTTTTGAACTTACAATAAATAAATCGTAAAGACGATATTTTAGTCGATGTCAAATCTTTTAAAATCATACATTTGAAATACACGACTCAGTGATATCCGCCGACCATTATTTAGTTATATGATAAGAAATGTACTTTCAAAAACTTTGTTCACGACAAGAACTAGTTATCTTCACCGCTATGTTCTTCGCCAGTGCTTTGCCTCACGTATGTAGTAAAACCCAGTATTCTTGGTGGACGCCTCTCGTATTTTTCCAAGATTATTCATTAAATGAATGGTGGGGGTAAATAAATTTGCAATTTATATGTAATAATAAGGAAGTAAGTGCCGTGTTATGATCTATAAAATGTGTTGCTGCGACGTTAAACCCCTACCAAAAAAAAGAACTTAGCTGCTCCCTGTTCCTTAACTTGACAATTCAAAGAAAATAAGGGCTATCATATACAGTTTTGCATTGATTTCACTTAACATAGCTACAGCTTCCTCCCATAGTACAGTGGATGGGAGATGAGCAGTAGATGAGATTGCAGGGTGATATAAGTCATGTAATTGTTTTTATTGTTCTTTATTGTCATCAGTTGACTCTCTTGTTTTATTCTTTAAACGTACAACCGCTTTCGGTTGACACATATGCACACATATTTGTTGGGCTGAACATTAATTTTACTGCTGAATGCTTCATATTAACAGAGGGCATAATAAATGGATAAAAGTAACTTCTTGGTTTTATATTCAAGGTTCATAAAACGCATTTTAGCTTGGGTAGAGTACTAGCTAAGTCGGAAGTGAAAGGGCAGTTGTCAGTCACTGACGCAACTATGGCCTGGTAATTAGTTAACAACTAAATCTAGTGATTTAGCCGTTCCATTGACGGTGAGTGAGTTGACTGACCGCCATAATATAACCTATACAGTGTGTTGCTACCGTGTTTAACTTAACAAAAAAGAGATAACAAAATCTACAAACCAACTGTATAGTCTGTTCCTGACCAATGTCCATTATCACAGATATAATCTGCAGTAGCTCCAGTTTCTATGTCATCTTTGACTTTACAACGCTTTCCGTGAGGAACTGAGATCTTGTCATCATCGTTTACTTCCTCACAATTGGTGTAAGATATTCCAAAATCACCTAAATTACATGCTTGCTTAACCTCGACCTTCACTTCTTCTTTTTGTATCTACAACATATGTATACAGCTTTTCTAACTCTACAATTATTTTCGGGTAATATTCCTATGATGCACTGATATATCAAAAATGTATTTTTTATATTTACTTCCTGATTTTATGAATAAGTTGGCAATCATTGTAAATCTTATTTTATGTACTTCATAAATATTTAATAGATTTCATATCATGGTGTGATATCTGCAACTTCGAATTTAAAAGGGTATTCATGCTTTCAGCTTGTGACAACTCACTGGCACCCGAGTCCATATCATATGATCATGAAATAATTCGTATGTCCCTATATAGATCTATAGTTCCCTGTGTATACATATTATTATAATAAACATGGTATTGAACGTTTTCTACAATGCGTACGGCCCTAGTCGTTTTTCCTGTATTCGACTTATACCTGAAAGAAAATGTCGGTCTCAATATAAAGATTTAACATTCAAAACAAAGTTTGTATCTTATACCGTTTTCAATTTTTTTATATGACTATCTCTAGTGTGCAGCGATTCAACGACACTACTGGCTTCCGGTTTAACTTAAACTGGTTCCCTCTACTTATATAGTTACGTATAAATTCTATTTATGGAACTTGTGACATGTAAATGTTAACCTAGGCTGCGCGTTCCGATAGGGTTTAAATTCAAATGGCGCTTCATTGACATGGTACGGTAAAAGCCTCGAGGAGTTTATCAACCAATCAGTTTACGCCATCATGATCAAACCGGAAATAAGGAGTGTATCTCAATCGCTGAAAAATGATAATATTGAAATAACGAATAATTCAATGATAACCCTTTAAGATGTAAAGTTTTTGAATAGTCATTTTGTAAAGAAATGTTTAACTTACAAATCGAGACCGATATTTGCAACCAAATATATTCCGAAAGGTAAAAGTTATCTGTCAGACCGTACCTACTGTAAAAATGGTTCAATACCATGTGAATATTATAATGAAAGTATAGTTATAACTCGTACACGAATTTACCGGGGGGCACAGGGGGCACGTGCCCCCCCCCACCGGGCCCCACAGACATTGACTATCATACACAGAAAAGGGCACAAAATCGGCACCATCAAAGCAATAGCAACTCGATTTTTAGATTATTTTTAATATGAAATCATTCATCCGATCTATTAAAAAAGATAATGATCTAAATTGATACATTCAAGCATCTCAGGGTACCCAGATCGGGTCTTATCAAGCGTTCAAATCATTGATCGTGCAAGTGTATAGTCCCTCTATACAGACACATAGATACCAATTGGTATATTTATTGTCTATATTACACATACCTCAACAGTATATTTAAGACCGTCAAATTACCATGGTTACTAGCTTACGAGGCCTAAATTTGGTTATTGTGCACTCTGTCATCTTATTTACTAGTGGAAATCATCGGCGTTTTCATAGCAAGTTAGACAGAGTAAATACGAGGACAGCCAGTCAAGTGCATTTTATACGTCACTATTATAACACTCTTAACATGCACGATCGTCTGATGTTTTAATGGTGTTAAAATTCCGATTAACTTTTAAAAAGTGACCGAGCCTAAACATAAATTAAGTATTTATGGAGGACATCGGCGTTTTTCATAGCAAGTTAGACTGAGAAAAGCCGAGTACAGTCGAATGAATGTTTATCATTAAAATGAGTTAATTAAAAGTTAGTTAACATCGGAAAAAGCCAGCGTTTTATGGGGTTTTTTTAAATAGTCCGGCCAACACCAAGGATGACCTTGCACGAAATGATGTAGAAAATGTTATTCAATTTATTGGTAGACATGGTCTTACTGATTCCAAATCCGATTGATGCCACTTTGTCATCCTTGGGCAACTCCCAGAATCCAAGATGGCGACCAAGATGGCGGTTAGAGGCTAAATTATACATGCAAAATGTATTTTTACACATTATGGTCTTAAAATGAAGGACAAAAGTGATTTCAACATTTACAGATCGAGTTGGTTAAATTTTGTAATTCTTATACAAACTTTTAAATACAAAATGGCGGACAAAATGGCGGTCAAAATGGCGGGTAAAGGCTATTTTCCCAGTATCTAAAGAACAAACTGGCAGAATGAGTCTGAGTGCTGTAGAAATTTATTTACTTATAGAAAAGTTCATGTTATTAAAGAAACCGATTGATTTCACATAGTCATAATTTATTATTAACAATTATAAATCCAAAATGGCGGCTAAAATGGCCGATATGATCTAATAGTTCAGTACATAATATACGAGTACATACATGGACGGAACCAAACACTTTTGGGTTTAAGTTTCAATGTTTTTATATGATTTTTTGAATCTTTATAAACTCTCAAGTTTGTAAAACTAGTTAATTCCACCTGATAATCTATTAGCAACTCAAGATTCAAGGTGGGGTCAAAGATTACGATTACGAAGCAAATTCAACCAGTTCAATTTTTTAGCAATAATGTATTGTAAATAATGAAGTGTTTTCATAATGGTCTAGTTATTTGGCTGAAAACAGTCATATTAGCCTTCGCCTGTGGCCTCGGTTAATAATGACTGTCTTCAGTTGAATACAGGCCGTTATTAAAACACTTAAGTCACCATTGTCGCAGTTAGGGTCCCAATAAAAACGCTCAGATTGTATCAACATTTAGAATGGCGGCATTTTTGTGGAAGAAAGAAACACGGCCTTAATGAGAAAACTCGGTCACTATGAGATTCGGAAGCAATCAAAATGCCTGAACCTCCTAAAAGCCGAGGTTTAAATGAAATGGAAATTTGATAAATAATTCGAGGGTTGCCCGCAAGATTCTAGCTCTTCAACGCAATGTACTTATTACAGTCTTGCGGGCAACCCTCGAATTGTGATGGACAAACTAATTTAATTTCCAAAATATAAGCCATTTAAATAAAGAAAAACGAGAGAAAAAAAATGGGTTAATATACAATTTACAGTAGACAATTTAATTTAGGATTATTATGAAGTGCTATCATTTTGTTTAAGATTGCAATATGTGTGGATATTTGAAAAGCTTATAATCCTTTTAGTTGAAATATTTCGATGCAGTGAAAATAAACTGAAACATGTCAATAGCAAAATGAGCATGTGCCAAAAAACGAGGAAGAAACTAATTGACTGAGCTCTATCAATATCATTACACAAACAATGATACAATCTGACATGACTAAACTTGACTTAATTAGAATATGTGCTTAAATGTTTAAGTTTGCTTCTGTCTAATAATATTACATGACGTTAGCACACTTTCTCTGGTCGTTTTATATGTTAATAACAACTGTTCAAGTGATGACACAAATTATTGTTGGCAGAGTATTTTGAACTCAACACTCTAAGCATATGCAATGGTAAACTACACATATTAATGATTATTATCTATAGAAAGTATCCAAGCGGGTACTAGCTTATCGCCAAAAGATATCATAAATGTCTTCATTTTTGATGTAGAATATGTGAACTAGCTTTAAAAGCATATTTCAACCCATGCTAATAGTGTACCTTCTTTACATTGTCAAAAACTGACTGACTTGTAACATAACATTTTGGACGAATGTCAATTGACCGCATTGTTATAGTGTCAATCCAACAAGATATATAACTCAAAAGAATATCAGCACACCAATGTCGTCAGATATTTTTGGTGCTCAGCAACTTGCAGCAGAAGTGATCATTTGTTGAACAATTTTGTTGTCTGTGCATGTCGTGCCAAGTGTTAAAGGTTTATGCGATTAAACATATATGTAATGTTACCGAAAAAATGAAGAATCACCATATCTTGCAATGCATCGCCTATAATGTTTGAAGTGGAACATATTTAAATATTACATACGAGATGACAAGTTGTCTCAACGTACCATTCTTCTTTGGGGTAGTCTTTGCAGTTGATAGTGAATATACTCCAAATGTGTTTAGTAATCAGACATGTTTAAACTTTTGGCACTGATGCATCAGATATGTTGTGTTCTTTCAAGATACATGCATTTAGTGTCAAGTGAAACAATACATTTTTTAATATTCTACTTGGCCGTGTTTTGTAATTAATGAATCCCTTAAAACCGCCAGTGTAACACTATTTGCTAAATCAAGAGCTAGACACTGGGTTCAAATAGCAGTGTATACGCTTATAATAAGAATTGGCATCTACGCCACGTTATTTCTCTCAATCCTTGTAAATAAAACCAAATTCTACTGAACACTTTTGATGGAAATGTGCTTTTGTTATTTTTCCATTTTTTATCAATGGCCAGATTCATTTACAATGAAATAAAGAACATTAATGATTCAGTTGTGATATCTGATGTCTAGATCGTACTTGAATGATCCTATTGCAATTTCTCTTATTTATTATCAAAATGTGTTACAATGTCAACAGAATTTCTATCAATTGCTTTGGCATAAGTATACTCTTGAAAGATAATAGAACACACAATACTTACAATGTCATTAGTTTTTTTTTTCTTTTTTATAACCTCCTTTAAATATATATTGATAATTATTGAAGTGGCAAACATATTGGGACAGTGGTCGCTATTCTAAGGATATTACAACATATGCTGTTCAATGAATTAAATATTATCAGAATAGTGTCTCTAAATTGCCATCTTAGAAACAATTTGCACCAGAGTCAACTGACAAGCTAACAAGTATTCGCAAGACCAAGAGATCCAGAAGAAAACCTAAACATAATGTTGTATACCCATTAGTTAGAAGTTATGTCTTTCAATGTGAATAGAAATTAATTTTCAAACACTAATCATTCATTTTGACCACCATCTTTAATTCTTAAAGTTATCCAAGAATACCAATATGGCATCAATCGGTTACATAAACAAAAAAGGATTAACTACGAAATAAAATGCATTGAAATCATTTTGTGTAGTTTTTATCCGCCATTTTGTCCGCCATTTTGGATTGAATTATAAACGAGGGGTACCAAAATTGCATGAAATAAAATTGCAGATAATGTTAGACTAATTTCAGCTATTTAAAATTAGACTGTGATAAGGATGGATTTATTATACATTAATCAGCTTTCATCCGCCATTTTGTCCGCCATCTTGAATTTTAGGAGTTGCCCAAGAGTGCCGGAGTGACATCATCCAGTTTCGTAAACTACGATGTCTTAGCTTCAAGAAAATGCAAAAAATTTTTTACATCCTTTCATGCGCGGTTAAATTGATTTGTGTATTTTATATACCGGACTAATATATACCCGACAGTTAGTTATTTACGCCATTCTAGCCGCCATCTTGGATTTTGGAAATTGCCCAATGATGCCAGTGTGGCATCAACCAGTTTTATAAACTAAACTCAAGAGTTATTACTTCAAAAATGCATCAAAACTTTTTTGAAATACCTCTATGTACAATTCTGCTCATTGCGGTTGATATTCCCGACAAGTGTAGCTTTTATCCGCCATTTTGTCCGCCATATTGGATCGGATACTAAACGAGGGGTACCAAAATTGCATGAAATAAAATTGCAGATAATGTTAGACCAATTTCAGCTATTTAAATGATCAGACTGTGGTAATGATGGATTTATTATACAATAATCAGCTTTTATCCGCCATTTTGTCCGCCATCTTGAATTTTGGGAGTTGCCCAAGAGTGCCGAAGTGGCATCATCCAGTTTCGTAAACTACAATGTCTTAGCTTCAAGAAAATGCAAAAACATTTTCTACATCATTCCATGCACGGTTCAGTCGATTTTTGTAGTTTATATACCGGACTAAAATGTAGGTAAATGAATTAAACTTTCAAGTAACTTTTCAAGAGTGACCTACTCAACAACAAGTTTTCTTACGAAAAACAAGACTAGAATTAATCAGTGGTTAAACATTTTTTTTCATCCAATCATAAATTCATAGGCTTGTGTTTCGTTAATTTAAGCAGTATTAAATGGATTAACGTGTTTTTAATTTAACACTGGGTTTAGCCAAAAAACTAGGTTTTACATAATAGTTTTTACGGGCAGGCTTTGATTTTTTTCTTAAAATGTAATGATAATTTACCAAATTTTAGCTTCATTTCAACCTTTTAAAGAGTGTTCAAAAGTGCTCATATTTACACCTTTGACATGCAAAAATTCAAAATTTTTCCACATTTTCGGGAGGGATACCCCTCCCGTACCCACCCCAAACGTTCCCCCACTAAGACACCTCTGGATCAGTCCAGTGATCTAACTCACTTGAATGCATTCTCAATATTTATCAATATTTACAAAAAGCTAACCAATCACATGAATCTGAATTGTTACGCATAGCATCACTTTTTTACAGAAAAAAAGATAATTAACCTAGTTTAAAAGCTTCATTCAATTTGTTTAAAAGAGCATTTAACATTCTCAGATTTGCACCTTTGACATGTGAAAAACTCAAAACTTTCCTTACCGTACCCCCTCCCGAACCCATCCCTTGTGCCCCCCCACTGACGAACCTTCTGGATCCGGTCCTGACGATAATGTATCCGGGACCGACTTATAATTTCGTTTGCCTACAAATATTATATGTTAGCGTATTTAACGAAGACTATGATGCCAGTATGACAACTGCACGCCCACTATCTTCTACTGACATCCTCGCCATACCCAACTTTAAGACCCATCAAGATTTTCGCTAAATGATACAGCCATATAGCTATGATTGTAGATACATCTGTTTTGCGTTGATATAACCTTCAACCGTGACCCCATGTTGTGATCGATGAGATAAGATAAGGATCATAGGTCACGATTTCAAGTCATATCAGGGGATTAATTAAATCCATTGTAGACAAATGTGTTATATTGTCCATTGTGCAACAAATGTAAATTAACAGATAAATGTTTCACAACTTTTAAGGTGGCATTTTGTATACAATACAGTCATATAAACAAGAATGGTGGTCGAAATAATTTTGTGATGGTCAAATTATGTTAAAATGAGAATTATGTACTCATCTACCATTTGAATTTATTAATTGCCCATCCGTTAATTAATATTTGCATTATATTAATTGTTATAAAAGCTTTACATTAAAGCGAATCGTTTTGAAACAATATTCAAACCTCATCGTTATCGTTAAGCCGCCATGAACTATTCTTTTGTTTCGTCTGCCGCTTTATTTTACTTGGACTAAAATGCCCATGATATGATTTGTATAACTGTTTAATTTATTTTGATATTTCACCTTTTTTAATGCAATCGTTCTACAATGATTTGTAAATTAGTAAATAAAAAAGTTTTCGATGTATTAACGTTTTAATTAATATAATTGTAGAGGTAAACTAAAAACAAGTGATGTCTTTCATTTATCCTTATGCGGCAAGAATAAAGTAAAATGTTTATGATACTGTTTCCAATAATAAGTATAGTCGAGTAAATCTTCCCGAACAACAATTCTTTGAATAAATAGATAAATTACATGTATTATTTTCTAGTCTGCCTAGAATCTTAACACTTTCATTATAATATTATAATTATTTCAGAACCTTTGCTACAATATCATTAGACATATACAACTACATGTACATATACAAATAGTTATCAATAAAACAGAGATAGGAAGGTAATCCTGTCATGAAAGGGTTTCCGCTGTGCCTTGCTGTGCACAGTGTATCATACAATGACACCAGGTGTCCATAAATCCGATAGCGCACACTATAGATTTAAGCAAAAGAATACTTAAAAGATGCAAAACTTTCGGAAAAAGTGCAAATGGGACAAGAACTTCATTGAGATATTTTAAATTTAAAAAATGCTCCGAAAACTAGAAATATTCGGCTTTTTCATGTCATATGCACAAATTTGATCAAAGAACCGGAAAGGCTTTATTTTTCAACTTATATCAGCATGGGTATTTATTTCCCTTCTTTGTTTATAGTAACGTGAGTAATCAAATAAAGCCTTAAAAGGGACCAAAACTTTACAATTTTACAAAAAATTTTGCATCATTTGCACAAAATTGATATCTTTAAAAATAAAAGAGTTATGGCCGTTTAAAGAATAACTACTATACATTTCTATTGAAAATCGCATATCGACTTGAGATTATGTATGGGCCTAAAAGATGGACATGTATAACTTTAGCTTTTGAGTTTTAAAATGGAGTATTTTCCGAAAGTATCTATACATTTATATGTTGTTTTGTATATTTAATCAACTCGTTGGTAGTAATTGCAAGGCAAAAAGAAAGAAATGTTTTTCAGAATCAATTTTACTCTCAATTTTAGTGAAGCTTATAGAAATTTGAATGTTTTAAATATAATACGACTTAGCATAGAGAAACAGTAGGTAAGTAAATTCACGTAATATTGGTAAACAGTTCCCTGATTTATCCTTTTCACAGCAGTATGGTCACATGATTTACGTGCGTTGCATAAAATCCGAGGCGTATGAAAGCATGGAAGTAACGGGATACTTTTTTCAAATGAGAAGGTGACCAATACATGGTTGTAAGCAAAGACGGCAGGCAATGTCCATAAACAAAATTACATATACATACAAAATGTATATATAGCATATTGAATATAGTGTTTTGATTCGGGACCGTGCCGCCGCCAGTGAATGGAGCTTGAAATTTTATGAAAATATTGAAAACCTACTTTCAAAATACTAAAATAGGCAAGTTTCATATACATCATAAAGACAAATTTATTCTCATCATACAATTATGTTATTACTTTATATACTGAATACATTAAACCTGCCACTACTACTTCTAGTATTCAGACAAACAAAGTTTATGTCTTACGTAGCGGAACATTAGATGAAAAAATAAACCATTGTTCTTCAAGCGTGGAATAACACAAATAAAAAATACTTACAATAATAATATGATGAAAAAAACTTACCTTTGGTTTAAATTTAAGATACGAAGCATTCACACAAATTATTGCTCCTAAGAAGAGAAGCCAAACACAACTTCTCGCCATGGCATTTTCTTGTGAGTGATGACTTTTAATAAAGGCAGTCTATGTTAACTTAAAAAAAGTTTCCGTTCTTTATTTAAAGACCATGCCCATGGCTGAGATCGATTCCTCTTTGATTACACCTATTCCGCTAATTAAAATTATATTCCTTGATAAACTACGCATTAAGTAATACATTTGTATATTAATATTTTCCATTGCGCGTAGGTCCTATGCGCATGTGGGCGGGGTTTAAAGTAGGAAGTAAAATATGTTATTGGTTGGGCGTGACCCAAAATTGTATAGCTACGTCCTTCTGTTTGATATTTATGATTTAATACAATTACAATTAGGTTATCGCACACTTTATTAACTTTTTTGTCAATATGATTAAACAGTTAATTAGTAAGAAGACTAATTTGAAGCATTGTTCTGAATACGCGTGGTTTTTTTTTCTCATTTGATGACGGCTTTAAATGGGGGTTCCCCGTGCTAATTAGCTGACTGTTGCAAATCTTCATTAAAACGTATTTACGTTTTGCTTTATCAGTTTTTTCAATGGCACTATTACTTTTAGAGTGCACTGTTTAACAAATGAGAACATTGTAATTTGATATAATGCATAAAACAGTGTATGTATGTCCGTATATTACAAATATACTTGTATGCATTGGTCGCATGGGTCAAAAACTTCCGGTTTCGGTAATTTATTTTGTTTGTTTGTTTTGGTTGGGTTAAACGCCGTAGCAACACATTGTATAGGTCATTTTACAGGGGTCAGTCAACATACTCCTCCTGGAAAGGTTAAATCTCTGAATTGAGTTGTTAACCAAATACTAAGCGCATACTTTCGTCTGTGACTGACAACTACTGTATATAATTAAAATCAATGGAAGGAGGGAGAATGGCCGTAGAAATTATTTCATGACCAAGCTCCACGAAAGTATGCCCAGCCCGAGAATCGAACCCACGACCCCTCGATCAGTAGACTTGCGTGCTACAACTGAGTTAGCCAGTCGGATCCGGTTTTGGTAAAGAATTCTACGAAAGCCTAAATAGTAACATATGAAAATATAAAACACAAAAAAATGTTAATATTTCGCTATCATGATAAAGTTATCAAGTCATTACAAGTAATATACCATTATCACGAGTTAGTTATATCGTTATTACGAATTTTATTCCGTTATCGAGAATTAGTCAAATCGTTATCATAAATTTTATACCGTTATCGAGAATTAGTCAAATCGTTATTACGAATTTTATTCCCTTACCGCGGGTAAGTTATATCGTTATTCCGTAATCGAAAATTATTCAAATCGTTATTACGAATTTTATTCCGTTATCGCGGGTTAGTTATATCGTTATTACAAATTTCATTCCATTATCGTGGGTTAGTTATATCGTTATTACCAATTTTATTACGTAATCGCGGGTTAGTGATATCGTTATTACGAATTTTATTCCGTTATCGAGAATTAGTCAAATCGTTATTACGAATTTTATTCCGTCATAGCGTGTTAGTTATATCGCTATTACGAATTTTATTCCGTTATTGCGGGTTAGTTATATCATTATTACGAATAAACGTCTAATTCTCTTCGACATAACATCATTTTTCCTTTTTGTAGAAAATACGTATATGTGCAAACAAAATTAAACGATATTTGAGCAAGTTAATCTAGGAAGACACCGTCTAGAAAGCCCGTTTTGTTCGCCTGATACATTACTGACTCAAAAAGCAACTAGACACATATGTAAATGCAATTTTTGGTGTGTTTACCATGTCTAACCATTACATGTTTCGTTTAAAAATTTAGCCGTTCCGTTCAGAAATGGTATTTTCTGCAATTTTTCTATCGCACTTAATCGTGTTACAATAGATCAAAGGTCACATGTCAAAAAACAAGCAGTTTGCAACACAGTCGGTTATGTTTTGCGGAGCGTTTTACACTTGTTCTGATTTCATTGGAGTGTAAGATTGCATTAAATTTTAATATCGGGTTCACCCTGCTACGCTGCAGTGCAAACATTCTACTACACATGAAGCGCACGTAACGTCGAATGAGACCATCACACACCCTGCTCCAAACCTATTCCTCTCAAACACACAGTTGTCGTTATATCTCCTGCTTGCCGAAATACCCTTACACGCCAATCGTGTAAACGAGAACCTTGATTAAATTTGGCACGGCTCAAACGCACGTAACGACTAGCAAAACGTAGAGGTAAGAGTCAACGTTGCCTTGGAAAAATGAGCCCTACGTACTACCGCCTTGAACTTACTGATCGACGATTGTTTCGAAGGCGATTTAGAACAGTCTGCGAACTGATGCCATACTCCCAAGCAGTTGAAGCGGTCGTTTTAAAGCAACGTCGAAGGTGCATCAACGTAATGACGCGATAAGTTCTAGAAGCATTCATAGCCATAGGACGTCCTGACCGAGGACGGTCGAAAATACTGCCAGTTTGGTGGAAACGAGTCTGCAGACTATGAACAGTTTTCCTATTTCAATTCATCATGCACATGACGTCATTGACCTTATGCCCTGATGACAGAAGATTTAGACTTCTAATTACCTGGTTTTCGGAAAGAGGAGACATATTCATGCAACAAGTTATTCTAAACAAAATGTGATTCATTATTTGCTACATGTATAGAGAGTGTACAGCCTAAGGGCGCGTTGCTTAAGCATTTCGCTAGGTATCGCTTCGTAGCGAAATCGTAGGAAACGGCTTGCTACAAGATATCGCTTCATTTCGCTACGTAGCGAAAGCTAGCGAAAATATTCTTCGCTACCCTAAAGCGCTTTAACAAATCAAAATGGCTGCCTCAGCAAAAATGTGACTTCCTGTTTGCCAACTATTTGGTTTTTATGTTTGACTGACTATAGATGAATTGACATTAATTGATAATTGTAATTGTTCAAATAAACATGTTTTTGCAGTGATTTTATACTTGTTAAAGCCTTATTTAGTTTGAAATCGCCCCGAAAACATGCGATTGCAATGAGCGCTAATGTTTTACTCGGCAAAGGCCGCCATCTTTGTTTGTGACGTAAATAGCCATTCGGAACCACCTGGGCGATGATCGCCGAGTTGTTCAGAATGGTAAATAGCTAGCCGTTTCCTAAGACGAATCGCTACAAGAAAGCGCTTTTTCATAGCGAAACGTAGCGATTTTCGTCAGGCAACGCGCCCTAAATCTAAATCACGTGATCGTAGAGGCTAAAATGAGGGTTTTCAGACAATGAAAACTGCCCATTATATGTTTGTCTGATTTTTGTTATGACACGTTATGACCTAACAGTTGAAAGAAAATGAATACACACGGTAAGCTAAATAAAAGTTATGAAATAAAACGTAAGTGTCCAGTTTCTTTTTTTGAGTCAATATATGTAACGGATGTGCTTCAAGGTGGCAAATTAAGTTAGTACCTTCACAATAGACCAATGTACTCAGCTAGAAGAAATTATGCAAGTAGCTAGCGCTACTTATTTTTGTTATGCCTAATTTGTCAATACAAGCATGTACATTTACATTGTATGTAAACATGTATTTTAAACAAAGTTGATTCATTAACCAGAAATTGACCTTAGGCCAGAATACCTATGCTCCGCCCACCGATCAACGTGATAAATTGTCCGACATTATCAGAGAATTATCTATGTTTCTAGACATTATATATGTTTTGAAAATAACAGATTCAAATGCACGCTTATTACTTACTTGCCATCCGATTTCGATCAACTTAATATTTTTGAAAATGGCATTGTCTCAACTATCAATATCCATTCATAAATATTCAAATTAAGGTAGGTCCATTTGCTCCAACAAAAAATATACGCGCAAAGAATGAGCAAGTTGAAAGAATACACTTAAATTTGAACGCTAGTAATAGTCGTTTGGATGTACGGATTTTAAAAAGTAAAACATGCAAAAATACTACATTACCTTAGCTATCAAATGATGTAGAGTTGATTAAAAATGTCGAGGAATAAAAAAAGTTAAGGGATGGGTATTTGGGGGCTATCTAGACGGAGTTGTGTTCAAATCCATGCATATGATTTACGAGCTATCATATTTCCTTTAGATTAACTTGTCTGAAAATGGCATTGTCACAACTTTCAAATGATTCTTTGTTTTATAATATCCATTTATAAATATTAAAAAAGAAGGTAGGTTCATTTGCTCCAACAAAAATATATATGCGCAAAAATTATCAAAGAATGCATCTTATTTTGAACGTTTGTAGAAATCCTTCATAGATCAGAAAAAGTTGGATATACACGAAAACAGCATTATATAATCCTTAATATGGTGTATATGTGATAAAAATACTGAGAAATAAAATGTTAAGGAGTGGGTCCATAGATCCTTGTGGTACATTTTGGGGGTAAACATGCATGAAAAAAGTCATTATCAACCTGATTTAATGTATACATGTATTTATTGTCGTCAGATTATTATGTTTATACTTTTATCAAACTTATTGTCTTAGCCTTCATGCAGAACCTACATATTAAAAAATATATTCTTCAATTAGTAAGTTAAGAGGTGGATCCATTAAACAGTTCCTCTAATTCACAGTCCGGTCCATGTTAAGGTAGTTAAAATTTACTAAAATCCCTTAACTTTACTGTGTAAAAATCAAGTTGTACCCTTGAACAGGGATGTTATATATAATCCCTGCCTTGAACAAACGTGTCCGCGTTTGGATTTTAAATGATCTGACAAAAAAGTCATATTGAACTGTTCCTGTGGTTCTTTTTTACACAGACGAAGCCATTGTCAGGTATTTCTAAATTAGATGCCGCTCGTTATCATATCTGGATACTGAGAGTGTTACAGACCCCATATGCAGATATTTTGACCATTCCTATTTGTTTTATTGTAACTTTCACTAAGGACCCTATATAACTGTATATAGGGTCCATGCTAACACATAAGAAATTCGATGTCCGTCAAGACCAGATGTCGGACAAAATGGCGACCGATAAGTCGCTTATCTTAGATAAGCATCAGTGTATCAAATGCTGGACGCTGATTGGCTAATAGGAGCCGTCAATCAAATTCTGGCGTAAGGTCAATTTAAATTGCATATGTACCCATTGGTTGCAGTACACTGTACAACCAAATTGAAATTTACAGGTCAATCTCATTTATTCATTTCAAAGCATTTGATTTATACTTCTATTAAAAATAAGACAAAAAAATATTTTTGTTGGGTTTAACACTTTAGCAACACATCGTATAGAACATATGTCATATCACAGGGGTCAGTCAACCTACTCACCGTTCCTTAAAAGGCTTAATCACAGGATTTAGCTGTTAATCAGTTATTAGGCACATACTTCTGTCACTGACTGACAACTGTCCTAAATGGTTAAGAATCGTTGGTAATAGGGAGAATTGCCAGGCCCGGATTTACCGGGGGGGCACAGGGGGCACGTGCCCCCCCACCTGGCCCCACAGATATTGACTCTCATACAAAGAAAAGGGCACAAAATCGGCACCATCAAAGCGATATCAACTCGACTTTTAGATTAATTTTAGTATGCAATCATCCATCCGAGCTATTAAAAAAGATAATGATCTAAATTGATACATTCAAGCATCTCAGGGTACCGAGATCGGGTCTTATCAAGCGTTCAAATCATTGATCGTGCAAGTGTATGGATTCTATACAGACACATAGATACCAATTGTTTATTGTCTATATTACACATACCTCAACAGTATATTTAAGATCGTCACCAGTGAAATTACCATGGTAACTAGCTTACGAGGCCTAAATTTGGTTATTGTGCACTCTCTAATCTTATTTACTAGTGGATATCATAAGAGTTGTCATAGCAGGTTAGACAGAGAAAAGACGATGACAGCTAGTCAAGTGCATTTTATACGTCACTACTATGACACTCGAACTTAGTTAATTTCGAAAACATGCACGATCGTCTGATGATTTTTATGGTATTAAAATTCCGAATAACTTTTAAAAAGTGACCGAGCCTAAACATAAATTAAGTATTTATGGAGGACATCGGCGTTTTTCATATCAAGTAATAGACTGAGAAAAGCCGAGTATAGTCGAATGAATGTTTGTCATTAAAATGAGTAAATTAAAAGTTAGTTAAAATCGGGAAAAAAACGAGCGTTTTATGTTGTTGTTTTTTTAGAAAATGTAGGTAAATGAATTAAACTTTCAAGTAACTTTTCAAGAGTGACATACCCTACAACAAGTTTTCTAACGAAAAAGAAAAAAAAATAATCAGTGGTTAAACATTTTTTTTCATCCAATCATACATTAATAGGCTTGAGTTTCGTTAATTTTTAAATCGTTGCTTTTATTTTATATCATTTTACGTGTTTAAAATACTTGTATTCCTAATGATTTTTCCAAAGGAATCGAAAAATGTGATTCTTCGAAGGATTTTCACGTTTTGGATCGTCCCAACAACCATTCTTGTAAATCCACTGAAACGTCTAAAAAACTCACAAAAAACGGTGAATTTCAACACAATAAACTAAGCCTCTTATTTAAAAAAACGTATCATAAACCGGTTTTTCTGGATGTTAAATCGGAGAATTTTTTCATTGCATTCGGTGATTTTAAACAAGTTACAAAGTGTATTTTTTATAAATTCTCGGCATTTACATGATGAAATTGCTGATTTTTTTTTGTAAATCAGGATTTTATCCATTCTCGTTCCTTGAAAACTTCGGGGTACGAGAATGGGATTTAATAAGCCAACACATTAAATCTCAACGAACAAAACGGGCACATGCATGAAGGATACCTCAATTATAGCGCTCAATATTTCCTAGGTAGTGCCCAAAAGTGCTTAAAATGTAATGATAATTTACCAAATTTAAGTTTCGTTTTATCCTTTAAAGTGTTCAAAAGTGCTCAGATTTACACCTTTGACATGCAAAAATTCAAAATTTTTCCACATCTTCGGGAGGGGATACCCCTCCCGTACCCACCCCAACCTACTCCCCAATAATGACTCCTCTGTATCAGGCCCTGTGATCTAACTCACATGAATGCATTTTATTTATTTATGAATATTTATAAAACTAATCAATCACATGAATCTGAAATGTTACGCATTGCATCACTTTTCTACAGAAAAAAAGATAGGTAACTTAGTTTTAGCTTCATTCAATTTGTTTAAAAGAGCATTTTAATGTGCTCAGATTTGCACCTTTGACATGTGAAAAACTCGAACTCTAACCCGAACCCACCCCCTGTGCCCCCCCACTGACGACCCTTCTGGATCCGGCCCTGATTGCCGTAGAAATTATTTCAGGTCAAAACCCAACGAAAAAATGCACCTTCCGGGAATCGAACCCACGACCACTCGATCAGTAGACTTGTGTCATTACACAAATGTTCACAATGGTATAAAATGATGGACGACTAGGGTCGACTAGGGACGTACTTAACTCAAGTTTTAAATGATGATTTATTCTCCATAAAAATATTTTGAATAGATACCAAGTTTCAGGGTAAAATTTGCAGGATGTACAATATCAGTAAAGTTCAATTTAAAAGACAAACTTGATGTTTCGCAAAATCACGCAATTTTTTATGTTTGTTTAATTATCATTGAAATCTCCACATTGTGTTTAATGGTTGCCCTTTAGATTGAATAGAAACAAACGTAATAATTAGAACTGATGCCAACTAAACAGTTAATTAGGGGGATTTACCTACAGAAAATTCTACGATTTGATTGGCTGACATTCACTGGCACTATTGCAGTCAATTGGCACAATAATCGACTGTTTTTAAGCTTATCTAATTTTTGCTTAAAAGGTATCAATATTTAAAAGGGCTTAGATCATTCAAATTTTTTGCGGATGTCAAATTATAATTTTTGATCCATTATGGATCTAGGCCTGAATTTTATTTGTACATTTTTGACATGTCACCGAATTTATTCTTTATGATTAAATCATTGGGTTTTCCGTATTAAGAATTAGTATTTTTCATGGAAAACCAAGCACAAAACAAAACGTAAAACAAGTACTATTTGTGTATAAAACCACCTGTTCGCTAATTTAATTTATATTTGGTAATATATATATGTCACTATATTAATACATATTTCTGTTACAACAGACAAGAAAGCATACATGAGATACGCAATAGACCATTTTGCGGTCAAAATTTTAATTTGACTAAGAGCACTTTTTCATAAAAAAGGGTTCTTTTATAACAGCACAATATATTCAATTAGAATGCTAACATAGAATATATAAATGAAACCCAAACTTCTTCAGAGCGTAATTGCGTTATTTAGGGGAGTTTCTATAACAAGACTTATTTTTAAACACTGGTTTTATTTTGTACAGGGTTTAACACCGTGTCTACACAATTTCGGTCATTTTACGGCGTCCAGCGCACCTAACCTAGCTTTCCCGAACCCCCTTGTCTATAACCAGTACTCATCTACCCTTCCACAAGGCCGGACACTTCTCCATATGATCTAATCAATGGAGAAAAATTTACATTTTTGTCGAATTTTCATGGAGGGGCATCACCTCCCCGGAAGGGATTCGAGACCCTTCGGGACACGAGATTCCAAATCCCTGCGCTACCTTTAACATTGTGTGGTATTGTCTTTTGCTTTATGTATTGACAATTAAATTTTTACTTTCAGTATTATTTCACTTTGAAATGCAATAAATGTCATGATGATATTGAAAAAAAAACACATTTGATAAAAGAATAACACGGAACGCCTTCGTGCTAGATAAATGACTCATTCGAAACATCTCGACAAATCAAAATTAACTAAATATATCGTTTAGTATACATGTAGTTATAAGTTATATCTCTTAAATTAGTGAATTGGAATATGTTTTTTACTTTCTCAATTGAATGAAAAACGAAGTGCATGTAGGCACTATTATCACTATTACACAAATGTACAGGGTATGTCAAAAGTCGTGTACCCTCAATGTGTACATTCAACACACATGTACTGCGTATCATACTATTGAAGGCTTATATTGCTCTCCCCCACTTTCTTGGTGGCTGCGGTGGTGCTGTTTAGGAAATAATTTCATCAAAAATGATCCAACAATGTATTGAAAAGGTAGTTAAAACGCGTCCATAGAAATTTTTCAAGAGGGTAGATCTTAAAATCTTGGTGGCAACTCCATTGAACCTCTTCGTCCAATCCATCTTGCAGCAAATATCTGGTTCAAGAAATTAACAACGACATTTACAAATTGGTGAGAAGTTCCATGTTGGTAAAAAGGGTTGTGTTGTCCACTTAAGGGATCACCCTCAAGGTAGTCAAACCCCATGTTACAGACCAAAATTTATCGATACACACTAAAATAAGGAAAATTTGGGTCTGTCATCTGTTAGTCAAACATCAAGGCATCACTCAAAAAGCTATGACAATAAATTGCAGTTAGATGAAGGGATTCCACGCTTTATTTATGGCATGAATTATCTTTGATCACTTATCTTAGTTATGGTGCATTGAGACATGGACGGTGCGCAACTCATACCCAACTTTTAGACCCATCAAGATTTTTGCTTTATGATACAGCCATATAGCTCTGATCGTAGATACGTCTGTTTTGCGATGATGTAATCTACAAGTCGTGACCCCGTGTTGTGATCGATGAGATAAGATAAGGATCATATAGGTCACGCTTTCAAGTCATATCAGGGGATTAATTAAGTCCGTTGGAGACAAATTTTATATTGTCCATTTTGTAAATCAACAGATAAATGTTTCACAACTTTTAAGGTGACATTTTTGTATACAATACAGTCAGATAAAACAAAAATGATGATTGAAATAACTTTTCGATGGTCAAATTATGTTAGAAATGAGAAGTATTACTCATCTACCATTTGAATTTATTAATTGCCCATCCGTTAATTTAGATATGCTTTATATTTACTGTTATAAAAGCTTTAAATTTGATTTGACATAAACTATTCAACATTTATTCTTTAGCATATGGAATATTTACCCAATGACCATATTTTTCAGAATATTTAAAAGCAGAATTACTCGCACATTATTCTCGTTATCGAGCTGGATGATAATGTCGAGCATTCAAGTTGCATTTTTATCAATACCATTTGCGTCTTTGTGTGCATAGATATTCCTGCCCACATCATTATGGATCCTATCTGAGTTGGTCAGTTTTAGCAACACAATTAGCACTATGCCTTTCATTGAGTCTTCGATAGATGCGTTGTCGACCATCTTGGTTTTGTAATGACATTCTGGTTTCATCCGTAAATACGGTTATATTCTTCTTTTTGGTTGGGTTCAGCACCGTAGAAACACATTGTATATGTCATATCACGGCGGACATGCAGGCTACCCGCCGTTCCTGGAAAGGCTAAATCTCTGGATTTGGCTGTTAACCAGTTACTAGGTGCATACTTCTGACCTACATGAGTTAGAGTCAGTGGTAGGAGGGAGAATTGAGGGGAAAATTATTCCTTGACCAAGCTCCATGTAAGTATGCCCCGCCTGAGAATCAAACCCATAACCTCTCGATCTGCGCTAGAGTTTGAGCTCGTCGGATTGGCATGAATATTTTGTGAAACGAGTGTGCAATTTCGTATCACAACGTATTTAATATTAAATAGCATCAAGTACATTGCAATAATTAATTTCAACAAACCCGACGTAAAGATGTACCACCTTCCAACATCTCGACCGCTAGTCCCGATCCACCATGGATGTTTTTCTCATTTTATATGTTTTTCCAGTCTGGATAACAACAACGTTTGTAAATGTGTTCAAACGGGTTGGTTCAAGTGTTTCTTTTATGTGCACGTGGATAACGTGCAAAATTTTCATTACCAGAAATTGAGACAAATTTGTTCTATGGATCATGTGCATCGGTGACCATCGGTGTTTTTTTTCTGTATGTGACCCACATGTTCATGTTTAAAAAAATCGAGCGAATCTAATTTTATTTTTAAAGTTATTTTGAAATTAAAAGTGACTGATTAGAAATTTTGTTGATTGTATAGATGGCGCTACATAATTTATAATGCACATTTACATTATTTGTCTGATAATTTCATGTAACTTTGTGTATATTGACTTCCTCCATGCAATACGACATGCAATAACTCCGCTGATTTTAATATTTTATCGATCGTAAGTACAGATGTAAAATAGTGAATAAAAAAATCAGCGGGGTAAGTGCATGCGCCCATGACTGTTGAAAAAATGAAACAAAACAATGGACAATTCAATAAAAAAAAATCATAAACTGACGTATATGTCCGTTACGCGGCCCTGTCAAGCACCAAGGAGCGCTGATAAAGATGAGTTCCGTCTTTCCATGACTTATGGCACACCCTTAATATTAGAAACACTTCCAGAACAAGCAACTTCCTTTGCACAAGCGTGCTCTAAGGTCTTACAGAACACACGCCATGAGTGACTGAATATAGCTTTGTAGTATTTTAGTAGTTACTGAATATAACTTAGTGGTGACTTAATATAGCTTTGTAGTGTCTTAGTAGAAAATGAATATAGATAAGTAGTGTCTTAGTAGTGACTGAATATAGCTTAGTAGTGTTTTTGTAGTGACTGAATATAACTTAGTGGTGACTTAATATAGCTTTGTAGGGTCTTAGTAGTGACTGAATATAGCTTTGTAGTGTCTTAGTAGTTATTTAATATAGCTTTGTAGTGTTCTAGTAGTGACTGAATATAGCTTTGTAGTGTCTTAGTAGTGACTGAATATAGCTTAGTAGTGTTTTAGTAGTGACTGAATATAACTTAGTGGTGACTTAATATAGCTTTGTAGGGTCTTAGTAGTGACTGAATATAGCTTTGTAGTGTCTTAGTAGTTTTTTAATATAGCTTTGTAGTGTTCTAGTAGTGACTGAATATAGCTTAGTAGTGTTTTAGTAGTGACTGAATATAACTTAGTAGTGTCTAAGTAGTGACTGAATATAGATTTGTAGTGTATTAGTAGTGACTTAGTTTAGCTTAGTAGTGTCTTAGTAGTGACTAAGTATAGCTTCGTAGTGACTTAGTACAACTAAGTAGTGTCTAAGCAGTGACTGAATATAACTAAGTAGTGACTTAGTATAGCTTCGTAGTGACTTAGTATAGCTTAGTATTGTCTTAGTAGTGACTTAGTACATGTATAGCATAGTAGTGTCTTAGTAGTGACTTAGTAAAGCTTCGTACTGACATAATAGAGCTTAGTAGTGTCTAAGTAGTGACTAAGTATAGCTTAGAAGTGTCTTAGTAGTGACTTATTATAGCTTAGTAGTGTCTTAATATAACATAGTAGTGACTTATTATAGCTTAGTAGTAACATAAAATAGCTTAGTAATGACTTAGTAGTGACTTAGTATAGCTTTGTAGTGTCTTAGTATAGCTAAGTAGTGTCTTAGTAGTAACTTAATATAGCTTAGTTTTGATTTAGTATAGCTTAGTAGTGTCTTACTAGTTACTTAGTATAGCTTAATAGTGACTTAGTAGTGACTTAATATAGCTTAGTAGTGACTTAGTATAGCTTAGTAGTGTCTTAGTAGTGACTTAGTATAGCTTAGTAGTGACTTAGTAGTAACTTAATATAGCTTAGTAGTGTCTTAGTAGTGACTTAATATAGCTTAGTAGTGACTTAGTATAACTTAGTAGTGTCTTAATATAGCTTAGTAGTGTCTTAGTAATGACGAAGTATAGCTTAGTAGTGTCTTAGTAGTGACTTAGTATAGCTTAGTAGTGACTTAGTTGTAACTTAATATAGCTTAGTAATAATTAAGTATAGCTTAGTGATGTCTTAGTAGTAACTTAATACAGCTTAGAAGTGACTTACTAGTAACTTTAAATAGCTTAATAATGACATAGTCTTGCTTAGTAGTGACATAGTATAGCTTAGTAGTGTAATAGTATAGCTTATTAGTGTCTTAGTAGTGACTAAATATAACTTAGAAGTTTTTTAGTATAGCTTAGTAGTGTCTTAGTAATGACTTAGTATAGCTTAGTAGTGTCTTAGTATAGCTTAGTATTGTCTAAGTAGTGACTTAGTATAGCTTAGTAGTGACTTAGTAGTAACTTAACACAGATTAGTAGTGTCTTAGTAGTGACATAATACAGCTTAGTAGTGACATAATATAGCTTGGTAGTGACTTAATATAGCTTAGTAGTGTCTTAGTATAGCTTAGTAGTGTCTTAATAATAACTTAGTATAGCTTAGTAGTGTCTTAGTAGTAACTTAATAAAGCTTAGTAGTGACTAAGTATAGCTAAGTAGTGTCTTAGTAGTGACTTTGTATAACTTAATAGTGTCTTAGTATAGCTTAGTAGTGTCTTAGTAGTTACTTAGTACAGCTTAGTAGTGTCTTAGTAGTGACTTAGTCTTGCTAAATAGTGTCTTAGTAGTGACTAAGTATGGCTTAGTAGTGTTTCAGTAGTAACTTAGTATAGCTTAGTAGTGACTTAGTATAGCTTAGTAGTGTCTTAGTATGGCTTAGTAGTGTCTAAGTAGTAACTTAATATAGCTTAGTAGTGATTTAGTTTGGCTTTGTAGTGTCTTAGTAGTAACTTAGTATAGCTTAGTAGTGTCTTAGTAATGACTTAGTCTTGCTTAGTAGTGTCTTAGTAGTGACTTAGTATGGCTTAGTAGTGTCTTAGTAGTAACTTAATATAGCTTAGTAATGACTTAGTGTAGCTAAGTAGTGTCTTAGTAGTAACTTAATATAGCTTAGTAGTGTATTAGTAATGACTTAGTATAGCTTAGTAGTGACTTAGTGGTAACTTAATATAGCTTAGTAGTGACTTAGTATAGCTTAGTAGTGTCTTAGTAGTAACTAATTATAGCTTAGTAGTGACTAAGTATAGCTTTGTAGTGTCTTAGTAGTAACTTAATATAGCTTATATGACATATTATAGCTTAGTAGTGACATATTATAGCTTAGTAATGACCTACCATAGCTAAGTAGTGTCTTAGTAGTAATTTAATAGAGCTTAGTAGTGACTTAGTATGGCTTAGTAGTGTCTTAGTAGTAACTTATTATAGCTTAGTAGTATCTTAGTAGTGACTTCGTATAGCTTAGTATGACTTAGTAGTAACTTAATATAGCTTAGTAGTGACTTAGTATAACTCAGTAGTGTCTTAATAGTGACTTAGTATAGCTAAGTAGTGTCTTAGTAGTGACTTTGTATAACTTAGTAGTGTCTTAGTATAGCTTAGTAGTGTCTTAGTATAGCTTAGTAGTGTCTTAGTAGTGACTGAATATAGCTTTGTAGTTACTTAGTATAGCTTAGTTTTGTCTTAGTAGTGTTTTAGTATAGCTTAATAGTGACTTAGTATAGCTTATAAGTGTGTTAGTGGTGACCTATTATAGCTTAGTAGTGACTTAGTATAGTTCAGTGGTGTCTTTATAGTGACCTATTTTAGCTTAGTTGTGACTTAGTATAGCTTAGTGGTGTCTTAGTAGTGACCGAATATAGCTTTGTGGTGTCTTAGTAGTGACTGAATATAGCTTAGTGGTTTCTTAGTAGTGACTGAATATAGCTTAGTGGTGTCTTAGTAGTGACGTATTTTAGCTTAGTAGTGACTTAGTATAGCTTATTAGTGTCTTAGTAGTGTATTATTATAGCTTAGTAGTGACTTAGTAAAGCTTAGTGGTGTCTTTGTAGTGACTTATTATAGCTTTGTTGTGACTTAGTATAGCTAAGTGGTGTCTTAGTAGTAACTAAATATAACTTAGTAGTGACTTAGTATAGCCTAGTAGTGTCTTAGTAGTGACTTATTATAGCTTAGTAATGACTTAGTATAGCTTAACGGTGTTTTAGTTGTGACTTAGTATAGGTTAGTAGTGTCTTAGTAGTGACTTAGTATAGCTTATTGGTGTCTTAGCAGTGTCTTATTATAGCTTAATAGTATCTTAGTAGTGATTTAGTATAGCTTAGTAGTGTCTTAGTATAGCTTAGTAGTGACTTAGTAGTGACTTAGTAGTGTCTTAGTAGTGACCTAATATAGATTAGTATTAACAAAAACAGTCTGTTTATGTCGTCACTAGTGTAATAAAAAATTTCAACAACATTTAATCAATATAAAGTACGTTATAAATTCGTGTCAGTGGACCTTAGGAGTGGCTTAGTGGTGTCTTAGTGGTGATTGCTGTAATGTTTTCTTTGCGTCTAGTTTTTAATATTTTTAATATTATATCCCCGTTAATTTTGCAAAAAACAGTCATCATAGGTCGTTACTTGTATGTTTAAATTTTTAAACAACATTTAATCAATATAAAGTAGGTTATTCATGTCTAAGTGGACCTTTGTAGCGTCTTAGTGGTGATTATTGAAATGTCATCTTTTCGTCTATTTTTTAATATTCTTAATATAATATGCCCGTTAAATGTTTTTTTTTCAAACACAATCTATATAGGTCGTCACTAGTGTAAGTTTAAATTTTCACCAACATTTAATCAATATAAAGTATGTTATTCGTGTCTTAGTGAACCTTAGTAGTGTCTTAGTGGTGTTTACTGAAATTTCATATTTTCGTCTATTTTTTTAATATTTGTAATATAATATCCCCGTTTATTTTCAAAACAGTCTGTATAGGTCGTAACTAGTGTTAGTTTAAATTTTCAACAACATTTAATCAATATAAAGTATGTTATTCATGTCTTAGTGGACCTTAGTAGTGTCTTAGTGGTGTCTTAGTGGTGTTTACTGTAATTTCATATTTGCGTCTATTTTTTGAATATTTGTAATATAATATCCCCATTAAATATTTGTTTACAAAAAAAACCTAGTCGTCATAGGTCGTTTTTATTATATGATTAAATTTTTAACAACAATCAAACAATATTAAGTATGTTATTCGTGTCTTAGTAGACCTTAGTATTGTCTTAGTGTTGTCTTATTGGTGTTTACTGAAATTCCATCTTTTCATCTATTTTTTAATATTTTTATAAAATATCTCAATTAAATGTTTCTTTATACAAATAGTATCAATATGTGATAACTAGTAAATGTCTACATTTTTAATAAAGATTTTCATGATTTTATTTGTGTCTCAGAAGTGGAAAAAAAGAGGTTTCATTTTTTCGTCTATTCATTTAACTGTTTGTGCTAAAATATCATTTCTAACTGGTTTTTTTTCAAAACCTACTGAAAATGTCATATTTAGTATTTAAATCAACATATAATAACATTTTATACAATTAAAACACCTAAAATCCTGTCTTAGTAGTGCTTAGTAGTGTCTTAGTGGTGTTTGTAGTGTCTTAGTAGTGCTTAGTAGTGCTTAGTAGTGTCTTAGTGGTATTTAGTATGACCCTTTTCACTTCCGGTTCCAAGTGTAAACAAAAAATTCTTAGAAGGTTATCATTGAATAAAAGAACTTCCTTGATGTTTTTCCAAGTGACAGTAAGTTCAGATTTTATAAATTTATTCAAAATTTCCCTGAGAGAAGTGAAATCGTATTTATACCCTTGATAAAACTTCTTGGATCTAAATATTGAATTTTGTGTTGATAATTTCGGATGAAAATATTTCGGATAATATTTGTTTTGGATTTTGTTAGTAACAAATCTACTTGTTTATTTATTACAGATGAATGTTGCATAGTAGATGTTAGTTTTGTTTGTTGTTGAAAGAAGCAAACATTCCTGGAATAAGATGTCTGGCAATCCTGCAGTGAAACCAAAAACTGGACCAAGAAAGCAGACCCTGAGTAAATCTAAAGAGGATAAGGTTTGTGGTTAAGATCAACAGGGGCAGATCCAGGTTTTGTTTCTGGGGGGAGGGCTCAACTTTTTCTAGGGGGCGGGTTCAAACTTTTGAATCACAACCACATTAATATACACATTTTGCAGAATAATGCAACATAAAATGATTATAACTATGTTACCATTAAATCTATGTTATGCACCAAGTAAAATAGCGTTGTCTACTATAAAATAACTTGCAGTCAAGAAATACACTAATGGACAGGTACATTTTAGAAATTCTAGGGAGACACCCCTGAACCCCCCCCCCTTAGATCCACCTATGAATAATATATTGTCTGTTATGCTTTATGGTAATATGTGGTGTTAATAACTGTTATTCAATGAACCAACTTCTAAAGTTATGATTATTACAAGTTATGTACACATTCATTGATATAAAGGGCAGAAAAATCTAAAAATCATCAAAACTTAATCCAAAAAAAAATTATACGGGCCAGATTTTTGTCGCCTTTATTTTTGACAAATGTTCAAATAAGCGCCAGAAATTTTTAATTGTCACATTTAGAGACAATGGGGATCAGCAGTGCGAACCCTGTATTTGTCATCAAATGCGTCGAAGTTCAATTTTAAAAAAAGAAATATTGAGAACTGAGATATAAAATGCTCCTATAAGTTTTAAATAGATAATTAATAATGAAATAGTTTCCCAAATAAGTGTGATTAAGTCATTTAGACATCTACATTATTAAACATTGCCATATTAGATTTTTAAGCTAAAATGTAACATGGACACAAACATGATTATTATGTTTTGGTTTTTTACTGTATCAGTCAAATTTCACATAATATTAAAGTTTATAGCATTGTCAATCAATTTAAAATACAAATTTATAAATATTTCTTTTTAAATTTAAGAAATCTAGTTTTTTCCAGTTTTTGTCACCTTTTTTTCTCCGGTTATTTTCATGTTTTTCTGCCATGCAGCAAAAACTGTCCAACCTTAGTCAGCAGACATAAATGTACTAGTTAGACATGATAGGTGTAGAAATTCCACACCTCATTGCTACCACAGAAGGATGAATTTACTGTGAAAGTTGACATTGGTTTCATTCTGTTGTCATATTTACAGTTTATACAAAACACATTGTTTAAGTAAACAATGCAATGAACTAATCCACTACAAGGGGTGCCCAGGATGACAAAAAAATATATATAGTATTAATTTTATAGTGTCTTGTTGATATAATGGTAAAATGTTCTGACATTACAAGCATGATTGACTAAGGGGGGGGGGGAGGTTTATCCATTACATTAATTTTGTTTCAATAAACTATACAACCTTTTCAATACTTTCCTACCTTTGCAATGGATTGGTTAATTTTGATGTTTACACTAACTCGTAATGTTATTTTGCACAAACTATATTTTAAGGAGGAAGATACTACCAATGATGAAAATTTTGCAAGACAATTACAAGACCAGTTGATAAGAGAGCAGGAAGAAAGAGATGCAGAATTAGCCAGGCAATTACATGCAGAGGAACAGAGTAAAAGAAGGGTACAGTTGTGTTTAATTGATATATTTTTTATGCAAATTTCCTATCTTTATTAAGAGCAGTTTTTTCAGTGATAGGATGCTAGCTTAGTGATTGAGAGGTCCTAGGTTTGAACTCTATCAGCAGCACTGCTTTTTTCTTGGAGGAAGTAAATAATCTTCAGTTGTTTCACTCATACAGGTGTAAATGGGTACTTTTGAGGGTGGTATAATTATGTCAGGCCAATACGTCTGCTGCACTAAGCCATGTAAAAGACTCCCGGGGGAAATTGGCGTCAGTAGCCGGATGACCAGGGCTAATAGTTGTATAGTGGTTGAAGGTGCATAAGCATAAATGTAGACTATAAAATTGCTATTACTTTTACTTATTTTATAATTATAATCATAATGAAGATTGGTTGCCCATTAAAATATCTTTTAAGCTGCCTTCTCTATTTGTTTACGCCATTCTCATGGCGAAGTTGATATCTTAGTCACCCAAATATTTTAATGGATTTCTCAAACATTGTCATTAGGTTTATTTAGTAATTACATTTAATTAATATCCATTGATTGGTTGCCATAAAGGATAGATCTAGCTGAGGTTCCAGATCACCTCACTGCGAAAATTTCAATTATTTAAATAGAATGTTGTTGATAAAAATGCCTATATTATTATATGATAACTTATGTAATTGGACTTGATTTAGACCAATTTTGTCCATTGACTTTTAAGCATGTAGTAAATCAGGCATGTGCTTGTAAAAATTCTGTAAATTCATAAGAATGGGTTGGATTTTGTCTGATTTGCCCCGTACTTTTAAAGTATACTTTAAATCTGGCTTGTGTTAATGAGAGTTGAATGCAAAGACTGCTTACTTGTTTATATTCATTTACATGCATCAATAATTTCAGGCTATGGTATCACCACTCTCAGGAAGTAACATGGGGCGACCAACGAGTGCTACTAACATTAGACAACTCTTCACAGCAGTGTTTGGTATAACACCAGAAACATTAGAGGTAAATGTATAAAAAACATTCTGGATTAACCAAACCCCTTTGAATAATTATACCATAAACCACACCCCTTTTGAATAACTATACCATAAACCACACCCCGTTTGAATTATTATACCATAAACCAATCCCATTTTGAAGGATGCAATTCCAAGAAAAGAGCTATTTTAATATCCATAGTTTAACTCGCAATGTATTTCCCATCACTGATTCTTAGCGTGAAACATCAAAATAGCAATTCAAGACTTGGTCCCTGTTTAATGTGACTATGATCCTATGATCTGTAGTGAGTATTTAAATCAGCAGGGTTAATGTATCTGCCACTGACAGTTGAATAAGTTTACAATAAATTCAATTTTTTCATGTATCATGTTTCATGATTTGAGGAAATAAAGGTCTGTTCTATTCTGTTCTGTTCTAACTTAAAACTTTATCACTGGTTCCCCTGTTAGGTTGAGGATGAGGTCGAGGAGACAACTCCTGCCATGGAACCAGACTCAGAGGAAGCTGATCTAGCAACTTCCAGGATAACTCAGCCTAGTATCTTATCATCAAGACTACAGGGTGCCACAGGTGGTAGATCTGAGCCTAGAGAACCTATGTTGAGACCAACACTACCTCGACTATCAGAGAGAGGGAGGAGAGGAGCTGCAGCTAGGTAATTATAAGTTTTTGATATATAATTGGTATAAAATTATGGATGAACCTGGGTCGATAGTGCAATTGGTAGCATGCTGGGATTTGGAATCTCGTGTCCTGAGGGGAGTACGGGTTCGAATCCCACCCGGGGAGGTTATACCCTTCCATGAAAATTAGACAATAATGTCAATTTTCCTCCATTGATAAGATAATATGGAGAAGTTTTCACCCTTGTGGAAGGATAGGTGAGTACTGGTTATAGACAAGGGTCCATAAAAGCTAGGTTAAGTGTGTTGGACACCGTGAAATGACCTAAATTATGTTGACACGGCGTTCACTCTAATAAATAAATAAAATCATAGACAACACTTATTGATCAATCAACAATTGTACATGTCTGATCCAAACATTTACTTAGGGTTTTCATTCAGGCTTTCCCAAAATATATGAAGTTATGTTGCAATGGTTCAAGTCATTTTGTTTTGCATCATAGAATATCAAATCATGAATGATAAAACCTGTGATTAGTGGTTTAATGGTTGTTTACATTTTATATTAAAATCAAGTTTCCATTACTATTGGTACTTAAACAGTACATAAAAGGGGCTATATTTTGTCCAAAAAAAGTTATTTCCATGTCCCAGACCAAAAATATCAACAAGAAACTCAATGACTTACAATAATCAAGTAGTTGTAAAAATGTTGGCATAATTAAGAAGAGTTTTAAATCTTATGAAATGTTTTCTTTAGTAATATTCATAAATTAAAACTAGAATGTTAATAAAAATAAATTATGGACAAGTTTTGCTCTTTATTAAATTGATGAGATCTTTAAATACTTATAAATTATTTAAAACTCAGATCCCCAGAAAGGCCAGTAAGAGGAAGAGGTGCCTATAGGGGTCCATTGAGAAGAGTTGCATCAGATTCAAGCAGTGTTACAAATCTTGAAGAATCATCAGAGCCATCCAGTACTGAGGACCCTATAGATCTGTTACCAGGTGTTAGAGTCAACCCTGCAAGACAAGGTTTGAGACCTGGAGCCAGAAGATTTGGTCCTGGTAGAAGATTTGTGTTCCACACTGGACCCCCTGCACTTGAGGAGCCAGAAGTATCAAGGCCCATCCAAAGGCCTATTGCTCCACCCATTTTGGGTCTTGGACCACGACAAGGTATAGTTTACTCACAGCATTAAGCTTCTTAGTTTAAATCTAGTCAATAACATTTTATACAATTCAACACACATTTCAACTAAAAATCTCTAGTTTTAATAAAAAAAATCTATTTTTATATCATCAATTTTATATTTTTAGCAACAACTCTGTCATTTCAGTAAAATTGTCTTCTAAGTGCAACAATGCAATATACATGTATGTTTGATCATATATCATTTTAACTTCTTTAATATATAAATAGGAACGTGACTGTATCTAGTAATAGCTTATCCCTTTTAGTAGCCTTTTTCTATTAATAGTAACCATAGGCTACATGTATTAATACCCAAAAGTTTCTATTTTTCAGCATCAATAAGCTATTTATAGCCACATTTTTCTATTTTAGTAACAAAAAGCTATTTATAGCGACAACCTTCTATTTTTAGCATCAAAAGGCTATTTATAGCCACAACTTTCTATTTTTAGCATCAATAATCTATTCATAGCCACATTTTTCTATTTATAGCAACTATGGATTTACCAGATGGTGAATATGATCCAGATTTTATGATTTTAGATTTAGGAGAAAATGAAGTACAAAGAGAAGCTAACTTTGTTAATGTTATGGTTAGTGATATTTTAATGTTAGGTGACTTTCAAAAATCCTTTGACAAAATCCTGTTTTTCCTGAACAGTTAATTTGTAAAGAAAAAGTCTTTATATAAGGACTGTTACACTATTAAGACTGTGTATTTTGATGGTACTAATTGTGGGACTTTAATGTCGTAATAGGTAAATAGTATATGGTCATGACCTGGTATTTGCAATGTTGAAATGGTAGTTATTGGACATTTTGGCTGTAATCATATCCAAAACACACTTTTTTTTGTTTTCTTGAGCAAAAACTTATTCATACTAGCTCAGACAGGAGGATAATTAGAATTCTGTTTCATGATTGAGCTAACATAAATTGGGTGATCATGATATTATCCTTACATAAACCACATTCCAAATGACTGTTTCTGTTGTCCCTTACAGGCCTTTTTTTCCTTATATAACAGGGGCCATTTACAGGCGCCTTCCCCTCATGAAATTTCTTTAAAATCATGCAGTTTTCCCCAAATTTGGAGTTTGACTCAGATATTTTGTCCCCCCCCCCCCCCTATGAAATTGCGATAAAATTTCCCCAAATGTTCTATATAGAAAAGGCCTAAGGCCCCTTCCCCAAACAATGAAAAAAAGGCCTGCCTTACACCAAGTGATAGCTACTTTCAGATTGGTTGAGTAAAACTTGCGCAGTAAGAGAAGGTCAATGGAAGGTCTTCATATTGTACATTTTACATAGCATTCTATCTAAATAAGATTGCCCTACATAGACCTTACAACCCTATGTAGAGATTTATTTGTTTCATGATTTGACCATAGAATGACTTGCTAAAACAAATTACTGTTTATTTATTAACTGTTTTATTCAATATGACTTACATTCATTACATTATTTATTGTTTTTACAGCGTGATCCATTCTTATTAATGTTATTGTTAATGGGAAGAAACCCAGGCTTGATGGTACCTGATGATGTTGACTTGAATGATTATGAGGTACTTCTACTACTTATGTACTACTTAATTGTCATACTTTCTGTCATCGTAGCTGTGGGGCAGGCACTACTCTGTAGTTTAACCTACTAGCCTGAAGCCTGGGACTATACAATCTGATTAAAACCCGATCTAAAATTTTACCGCTTGCTTACTCACTAATTTAGATCTGGCCTTTTCCAAATGAAGGTCACGTTCAGGTGACCTTTTCTCATCATAATATTCATGACGAAATTATTATGATACGTAACTTGTTTACATCGTCTACGTCACACAATTTGAAATGAGCCACCCAATCGCAAGCTGTGAATGATACCGCTGTTAAATTTGCATGCAAACCTTGGTCTAAAAATAGAAATTACGAAATCAAAATGTGATTAATAGTGTTTTCGTCTAGATGGAAGCTACGCATTGATTGGTCGACACAAAGTTCATCTCGACGTGACCTTGCATTGACTAAGTAGAGATCCAGTGCGACAACGCGAGTAGAACAGGATCTCTGTTTACGGAGATTGGGGACTATAGGTCATTTAGGATCAATTTAAATGTATTCTATATAAACAATGTAGCAAACTATCCTGCATGAGTTATTTTGACAATTAATTTGGGCTAGTAAAAATGTCTTTTTCCTTATTGTGTTTCTATTTATTTTTGCCATTTACACTTCAGCATAATACATTTGAAAAACACTTTAGAAAATTTAAGATGGTGACAGTGTGGCACGTAAGGAAAGTGCAGAAATTTTAATCAGAAAGTCCTAAGTTGTTAGTTGAGCCATCCATAGTCCCAACAACCCTCTTGTCATAGCATAACTTGCTTTGATGAGACTAAGATAACCCTATTTCAATTTTATGACCAAAGCTAAGTAGACCCTGTGTTTATAGATGAGAGTTAACATCCAGGAATATGTTTTGCACCTGGTACACTGTGAAAAATTTCATAATATATTTTGCATGAGAAAATTTTAGATAAAAGAACAGTAACTCTGGTTGGCCTTGTAATTAAAAATTATCTCCCTTTGTTTTTTTTATTTTATTTTTATCCATTTCTAGGCATTATGGGAATTAGCCGAGAGAATTGGTGAGGTAAGAGGCCGAGGAATGAAAGATGAAGAAATAAACAGATTACCATGTCGTAGATATCGTGAGAAGGCTGGCAGTAAAGAAAACGAGTCTTGTAGTATATGTATATCAGAATATAAAACGGCGGATAATGTTCAAATGTTACCTTGTAAACATGAGTTCCATAAAGATTGTTTATCTGAATGGTTAAAAGTAAGTACTTTATCAGATTGTGATTGAATTATTCTTACAGATTTGTGTTTATCTGAATAGTTAAGAGTACGTATTTTGTCAGATTGTATTTTTGAATAATTAAAAGCACGTATTTTATCAGATTTGTGTTTACCTAAATGGTTAAAAGTAAGAATTTTATCAGATTTGTGAGTAACTAAATTATTAAAAGTAAGTATTTTATCAGATTGTTTTGGTTATTTAAATAGTTAGATGTAAACATTTTACCAGATATTGTTTTAACTTAAAGGTATTTAACTGATTTCTGTTAAAGTAAGTATTTTATCAGACTTTTTATTTATATGAATGGTAAAATATAGTAATTTATCAGATTTTTGTGAAAGCTGTTTTATCAGATTGGTATTATGTATTTTGTCAGAATTGGTACTTCTGTTTATTAGAATGGTTTAATGTTTTATTGGCTTTGGTTTGGTCTTTTTATTGATTGATTAAAGCTATTTAAATAAATTTATTATAGGCTGTCTTATCAGATTGGTTACATCTTTTATCAGATTTTATGGAATAAATTGTAACCAATGCATCAGATTTGATAATGATATTTTATGAGATTGTAAAAAGTTATTTTATTGGGTTTGTTGGGGCTATTAATGTATTTTATCAGATTGGGTTAGGCTATGATATCATTATTTATTTAAGTTATTTTATCACATTTTTATTTGATAAATTGTAGCTAATTGTTTTTTTCTTTTCCCTTTTTGTGATAAAATTTTCCAAAATCTTCCATTTGAAGTAAGGCCTTTCGCCTTTTCTCCAAATACTGAAAAAAACCTAGGCAGCATACTATCAACAATCTTACAATTAGGGACTTTAGTCAGTTATTTCCCCTTGTATACTATACAAATAGGTAGGTCCAATTAGTTGGATTACTCGGATATTACCCTTACTTTTCAATGTCAGTTTGCCAAAATTAATCTTTAATAACTTTTTTTGTAAATCATTTAATTTGTTTGAAATTTAAGCTAAGTATTTTTGGGGTAAAGAACTACCTAAAATTAATCGCTTCTGTTAATATCTTAATAAACAAGAAAGATATTAGATCAAATATTTTGTTATCCTTACATAGGAATTCAATGATAAAATCCGAGGATTTCAACTGTAAGGACCTACTTACCAAATGGATTGCTTCAGATGTTATCAGAGGAAGATAACTGACTTAAGTCCCTAATTATTCAATGCTACAACAAAAATAAGTTTAAGACTAAAATGCTCATACGGTGCATGATAATACGATCCCCTGGTTATTAATTTAGTCAATTTTATTGCTTATGTGGTAAATTGTACATGAATGTAATTTTATAATTTCAGAGAAATGGTTCATGTCCAGTCTGCAGACAAGATGTAAAGAAAAAACCAAACTAATATATCATATATATTGTGATCTCTACTCTATTTGTCAATTTTTATGTTTAATTTTGTTACATTAACCTGATACAGTCATTTTTCTGACTGCTTTTGTAACTCCACTGGGAACTTCTAAATGGTTCTTGAATATCCCTTGCTCAAGTATGACTTTTTTGCTTGTGGACAGTTAAAACAATCTATTGGCATTTTTATGGAGAAGTAATCATTTCAAGCAATATATACAAGGCTTAACATTTGTTTTTAAACTAGATTGCCTGGTTGGACAACAACCAGGGCAGCATATTATCAAAATTCTTATGATAAAATTACCATACAATATAGAAGGATATATGTCTTAAATGGGTTGTAAGATGCTTAATAATATAGGCCCAACTGTATGTTTTGCTTGTCTGAGCCAAATGTTACTTGCTCAAACCCAAATATTGGCCATCAGGGGCAATAGGACAAGCTTTTATGTCAAGTCCAGAAATATATCATGAACAGCTTTAGATCTGACAACTTTGCCTAGAATTTCAAAATATCTGCTAAAGTTAGGTAGGTTTGGTATGTCCCCAGCCTCCTTGACCTACATGTACCACTTTATTTTTGGATATGTTTATACTAAGGTAGGGCTCGTTGCCTAACAACTTGCAACGAATCTCTATGAAAAAGCACATTCTTGTAGCAATTCTTCATTAGGAAATGGCTTGCTATTTACATCACAAACCAAGATGGCGGCCTGTGCTAATGTATTGAAAGCGCTTATTGCAATTACGTGTTTATAGAGCGATTTTTAAACCAAATTATAAGTCTTTAAAAAATATAAAATCATTGCAAAAACATATGCTTAAAAAAGTTATGGACAATTACAAATATTATTTAATTTCAATTCATCTATAGTCAGCCAAACATTAAAAACAAATTGTCGGCAAATGGGAAGTCACATTACTGCGAAGGCAGCCATTTTGACTTGTAACAGCGCTCTTGGGTAGCGAAGATTTTTTATGTTTGCTCTTCATATGAAGGGAAATAAAGTGATATCTTGTAGCTAGTCGTTTTCTATGAATTTGCTATGTAGCGATACCTAGCGATATGCTTAGGCAAATGGCCCTTAGTTTGTCATCTTGATTCCAAACTTGTTTTTATTATAAAATGGGTCAAACAAATTAAAATGCTGTTTTGAAATTTAAAATGCAATGACTGAGTTAAAAGCATATACTGTACTCTACCCCTTCTAGTAGGTAAAAATATGATTTTGATCTTTTAACTGTTTCAGGTCAATGTTGTCCCCTTTATTCAAAAACTGTGTATACTATGTATTAATGGCTGAACAAAACTCTATTGTAACACCCTTTATTTTCAAATGGAGTTTCAAAAGTGTTTTGTTTAGCCCTCGATATAAGTTCTTGCTTAATTTGGATGTTATTGTTTGTTTAATGTTAAAGATTTAATTTATTAAATGATAGCTGTTGTTTGATATGACAGTTTTTTAGTATTATTATTTGTACATATTAAGCATTGTGATTTTACATATTGTTAGCTCGACTATTCGAAGAATAGTGGGGCTATCCTACTCAGCTGTGTGTCGGCGTTGACGACCAAGTTGCAAAACTCTAGCATGAGTTTTGATTGGTTATTGCTGTCGTTTACACGAATACCCCGAATAGTCAAGCGCGCTGTCTGTGGACTGCTTTTGTTTAATTATTGTAATGGGGGTGAATTGTGATGCCCAGTCTATTTTAATGAAAAATGACTGCATGATTTGCTTTTTTAAAGAAATTGAAGTTTAATTATTATTCCCTGTCTGAACAACAATTGATCTTTTTCTTTTTAATCTCATATCGTCATATGTCTTTAGAAGGTTTACATTTTTGTAAATTTTGAACAAACTGTTATTCTTTATTTATAAATTTTGACTGGTTTGCAATTTTTCATACATTTAAAATTTGACTGGTTTTCAATTGCTATGATTTTTTAGGTTGAATGATTTGATGTACATGTACATGTACTTATATTGTTAAAGTTTTTGAGAATTTGTTTGTTTTGCTATTTTGATATATTTTTAATGTAAAATGGACTGTTTTGTTTACTTATCCATTTTCGTTGAAGATTGCACAAAATGCATGCTTATTCAAATCATACATTGTGCTTTTTTTGTTTATTTTAGATTATACTCCTCCAAATTCGTGAATCATTATCAGTTATCACATTGGCCCACTAGCCCAAAGCCAAAGAAGACTATATGAAACTTATAATAACATTCTATGCTTCTTTAGTAGTGAAAAGTTATACATATTACCTATTCATTTATTTTGCTTTCTTTATTTAGATGATTCCATTTAAACATTTACCTCCCTTTTGGAAATAGATTTTCCTAATGGAACATTCCATTTGTCATATGTATTTTTATTGGGAAAGACCCTTTTTCTCTTAGAACTTCAGTGTCTTCCCTTGTCCCTTTATATCTGAATATTTATAGAGTAGATGATTCCTTTCAAAATCATATTTTAATATCATTTTGTTTCCCTTAGACTGCAGTTCAAATCCAAATAACATTTTGACTTATTTTTCTTAGCTCTAAGTCCTTAATTAGCCATTGAATATTAGATAATTTAGATATGAAAAGCTTTGTAAAAACTGTATCATGTCTGTTCAGATTTTCAAGCCTTACAACATTCTTGCTGGTGTCGTACCCTTCATTTGAGTAGTGTCTGTTATAGCTTTGTGTAACCTATTAAATATTCATGAAAAATAAAAACTATGTTTCTCGTTTTTATTATGAATATTTTGTAATAAATACATTTTACACAACCTTTTTAAACTTAGGCTATTAATCATTATAGAACATGAGTTTAAAGGTATGAAGGGTTTTAGGCGAAATTGTAACAAAAAATTGGTAACTGTAGGCTAGTTTGAACATTATTATTTTAGATCTTAATGTAATTGTATTCATTCAGAACTTCTCGTCCATTCATTGAAAGAATAATCTCAAAAGGATTTGTGGGGATTCCACCAAAATGATTTGGTTTTTGCTTCATACACGAGGCAAAGCAAAGGTTAAGCACCCTACAGTTTATGTAAATACAACACATTCTGAAGTTATCTAATAATGACTAAATGTTGCTCAGAAATATCATTGAATTATCATGTACATTGTATTTTAAAATTATGGACTAAAAATGAGACATTAATCATTGCTTAAATGATCATGGATTTATTTTCAACACCAGGTAAAGCAGTAAAATTGTAGGTTTTGAATCATGCTGGTCATGTGGCTTAAAAGTAGTTCCAACATAGCGTCTTAAATATGTCCTGGGTGATTTGTAGTGAATGGCCGAGGGGTTCCAAATGTTATTGTATTATGTAATAGAGCTTTAATATTTACTTATATTATCATGTTATATTTCATTTCCATTAAAATGCATAATTATTATTTAATTATTATTAAAACCCAATTTTCAATTTCCGTCCTACATACTGGTTTGTTTACATCCAACAAGTCACATTCGGATGACCTTTGCCATTATTTAAAATGCATGATGGGAGTTGCTACAAATTTTCCAGTCACAATCTGTAAATATCAAGTACTGTTAGATAAGTTTGGGAAAACCTGTCTAAAAATAGAATTTATGAAATTCTGATGCTATATGTAATGTTTCATCCAGAGATAAAAGCTAGTATTGATTGGTTAACACAAATGTCATCTGAGCATGACCCAAATGCGATGTTGAGAGGTTCTATGATGTGGGTCTATTGGATATCTGTTATGGAGATTGTTTGAAAACAATACCAATACATCAGACTAGAGTTGTTACCCTTGATACCAGAGTTAATGCCCTTCCTACTAAAGTTATTATACCCCCTTTCCAAAAATAAAATGTGGGGTATATAGGAGTCAGATTGTCGATCGGTTGTTTGTTGGTCGGTCAGTTGATCGGTCTTTAGCTTTTTTTCTCAATTTCTTAGTACATATTTTACAGATTTGATTCAAACTTAACACATATACCAGATATCAGGCAGGCATGTGCATGTACCATTTTGGTTGATATGGTATATTGATTTTTGTAGAGTTATGGCCCTTTGATCAAAATCGTGTTTGGAGTTTTCTCAGCTCCAAATTTCTTGACAAACACCCGTTTTGAGAGTAACTTATCACTTTCAGTGATTGGTCTAGTTGCTCTTGAATTATGTAAGAAACAAATTTTGTGACATTGTAGACACACTGTTGTGTTATTGTGTTGTTTTTTATTGCACCCAATCTGTGATATGTATTGTTGTTTGTTTTTTTACCAAATTTGTTTATTCATATTTTGCTCACTGATTTGAATAAATAAAGTATATTTAATATTTAGAATTTATGTGTACAGTCTTTTATTTACCAACTTTCTCCATCTATCTTCTGTGGTGAAGTGGTCATGATTGCTGGTTTTAAATACAGTAACTGAGTCTTGAAATTAGAGGCTTGGTTGTGGCAATGATCAGATGTCCACATGGAAGATAGGATTTATCCAAATGTGTAGCCTCGTTAAAAAGGTTATTATTATTATTATTATCATTATTATTATTATTATTACTATTATTATTATCATCATCATCATTGTAATTGTTATTATTATTATAAGTAGTAGTATTGTTATTTTTATTATTTTAATTATCATTGTTATTATTATCATTAAAAGTAGTAGTATCATAATTGTTATTTTTTATTATCATCATTATTACTATAATGTAAATATTATTTTATATTTGATACTATTAACCAGCTGTCTAACGTAGAAAAAATCCTATTTTAAAAGAAATACCGAGGTATGCACATGTTCTTGCAACATTAAACTCTAACAATTAAACTCGCTCATGGTGATACACAAAAAAACATTTTAAATGTATTTAAATGTAAAACAGTTTGCTAAATTATTGTCTTGTACAATGAAGCGGAAAAAAATGATGTAGCAATATGCATTAATTTATGAATTTTTTAGCTCATCTAAGCACAAAGTGATAAGGGTCAGCTATTGTGAGGGGGTCTGACTAATGTGAGCAGGAGTGCGCGCGTGTACCCAGGGATAACTGTTTCATAGGCTGAGCATGTTAAAATATCCTTTGTCAGATGCCTTAAGCATCTTGTTCTCAGGTGAGCGTTTCAGGGTCCTCAGGTACCTCAATCTTGTTTTATTATACCCCTACCACCACTAGTAGTGAGTGCTATATATGAGTCACTTTGTCCGTCCGTCCGTTTTTTTTCTGTGGGTCATGAATCATTTCCGGGCAATTAAAACCCATGGATTGATAGATTTTGAAATAACTTGGTACAAATGTTAATAACTATGACGAAACAGTGTGTTGTGTGCAAGAACAATGCAAAACCTTAAATAGTGTGGCCAATGAATGAGGTCAAAGGTCAAATATTGTTGAAAAATGGTTGAATAGGATTTTAAAATTACTCAGCACAAATGTTAACCGTGACGAGACGGTAATTGCTAATAACACATACATTTACTGTTCTATAAAAATTGAAGGAAACTTGCGAAACACGACGTGTCTGTAATAATACAAAATTAGTACAAAATCATGTTTATGACGACATAAGAATTTTAAAACAGATTGACAATGTCTGAATGGGTTTAATGATTCTTATGAGTATAAACAACCATTTTGTCCAAGGATTTGTAAATATTAATATCATTCCAAAGTCCCATCTTATATTAAGTTTAATTAGTTGAATTTTGCCAGTCCTTATAAAAAAAATAATGAAAATATCTATATCACTTATGACCAACCTCAACATGAACATCCATTATTTATAGACGTTGCAACAAGAAGACATTTTATACGCCTTAAAAACAGCTAAGATTTATTGAAGTAAAAAGAATATGATGGAATATCTATTAAATATCAGTACAGACTCTATTTGCTAAACAACAAATAGCAAAACAATTTTTATAATTTATCATTGATAATTTATTCAGGGGGTATATGAATAGAATTTTAGAAAACAAGTTGCAAAACAGAGTGCCTTTGTCATTTTTAGGTATACATCAAATGCAACGTTTAACCAAATCAAAACTTGTTTTGATTTCGGCTCTACTTTGGTTGAGTCTTTCAGATCCAGTCCATCACTATCAAGTCAGACTTTTTTTCTGTGTCTGTGTCTGCTGTGTCTGTCTGGGTCTGTGTATTGGTCTTTGTCTGTCTGGGTCTGTGTCTGTCTTGCTCTGAGATGTGTCTGTCAGGGTCTGTGTCTGTCTTGCTTTCTCTGTCTTAGTCTTTCTCTGTCTTGGTCTGTCTCTGTCTTGGTCTGTCTGGGACTGTGTCTGTGTCGGTCTGGGACTGGGTCTGTCTGGGTCTGGGACTGTATCTGGGTCTGGGTCTGTGTCTGTCTGGGTCTGTGTCTGTCTGGGTCTGGTCTGGGTCTGTGTCTGTCTGGGTCTGGTCTGGGTCTGTGTCTGTCTGGGTCTGTGTCTGTCTGGGACTGGGTCTGTGTCTGGGACTGTATCTGGGTCTGTGTCGGTCTGTGTCTGGGTCTGTGTCGGTGTCTGTCTGTGTCTGTGTCTGTCTGTGTCTGTCTGTCTGTGTCTGTCTGGGTCGATCTTTATGCCATGTCGGTCATTTTTCGGTGCTTTTTCATTTCGGCCCTTTTTTGCATTTCGGTCTATTTTGGTCTTTTTGCAATTTCGGTCCTTTTTGCAATTTCGGTCTTTTTCAGTCTTTAATTGCATTTCGGTCTTTTTTATTTATTTTTTTGCATTTCGGTCCTTCTGCATTTTCGGCCAATTTTTGCTTTTCGGTCAGGTGCTTACATGTATTATCGCCATTTTTTGCATTTGGCGATAGGAGACGTAGTGGGATCGAACCTACAATGTTCGGATTACAAGTCAAGTATCACATCCACTTGGCTATTCATCCCGCTGTTTTGAGTAACGTTTTATTTCATATATAAGTTTACTATAGCCAATTTTCGCACCTTTCTTTCATAGCATACAATGGTCACTAAACATGTATAAAGGTGTGACATTTTTAAATCTATCGTTATATTTTATTAAATAATACATTTCAAACATGCAAAAATAGTTTTTCTTTTAAAAAATGTTGAAAATTATTTATCCGCCTTCCATCATACCCACTTCCTGTAAACATAAAAACCCGACTCCGGATTGACGGACAAGGTATACCATATATACATAATTCTGGCGATAACACCAATACATTAAGTAAACTATTGATATACAGGTATGGCGACGTGTTCATATACTTTAATCGATTTTCACCAGTTTTTGTATTGTTTATTTTTCAAACCGTTTCATGTGTAGATAATGTTCTATGATTCAGGCTTATAGGCCGAATATGCATTGTGTATTATTAAATAAAATCGAACATACAGTTTTCAACGTTTTTGTGACGTTTTTGTCACTTTATAATTCGGTACTTGTCATTAGACATCAATTACCTGTCATATTTTTAAAACTTGTCATTAGCTGAGCAACAATAAGTTAATGTATGGATGTACTTCAAATTAATCTAAACAGATGTAGAATATGACTGATCTCTTCTGATGAGGAGGATCATAAGCTATTATCACAAATGTATAGGTAAATCTAGCATAAGGCACGCCCGGGTCCGTTGGAAATATCCCCCTCCCTTGTAAAAAGCATATATTGACCCTGTATTAAATCCAGTATCGCCCGGACAATGAGATAAACTAAAAGCCGGTTTGGCATCGATAAAGAAGCACGAAAACCATGCAAGCAGACCACAGTATGGTCCTACACACATTTCCATTGTCGATCGGACATGAATGTTGAAAAATAAAGATTTCCTACAATATGGAAATCGGGATACTAAGTTTCGTTAAGTATTTTTGATCCTCGGATAGTATGATGTTTATTGTAAAGTAAATGACTTTTACATTCTGACGCGCTACCGGTACGAAAGAAAACATTACCCGATAACGTGTTTTCCACGAAACCTTATTAGTGGACTCTCTGGATGTGAAAGAAAACGTTGTTAACTACAAAGCTTATTTGATTTCATGAGTTATATACTGGTAAGTGACCCTAGATTGGGCCGTTTTTACTGAAAATGGGCAATTATTAATATATTTGCTCAAAGTTTGCGCAAAACAAGTTCAATTCGCGATCCGCTTACAGTACGCAAAATTTCATGGCTGGAAAATCCCCTCAGAGTCAAGATATGATACAAAGTTATCTCCATTTCGCATAACGTTTGAATGTTAAAGTGATGGACCGTACTTAACAAAATAATAAATAGATTCAGGTCATCGTCCTTCCAGCACTCCAGTGCTTTGAATTAATCTTGTTTCAAGATAATCAATGATAAATTCGCTAATTTTACGGCGTTCGACTTTCCAATACTCAATAGCAATAGCTTTTGGCGTACGATAACTTACGTTACGTACGCACAACATACTATTATTCCAAAATACGTATCGGTATTAAGGCGACTTCGGCGTTCCATAGATTTATATATACTTTAAGCGTTCTACTTGGTTGCAGAAATATATTACATGTATATACCCCCTTAAACGATATTAATCTTCAATGAAAATGAATCAAGTATGAATACATACGATGATAAAGTCCGTGCTCACCGAACTATATCGTACCCAGTTGGTTAAGAGTTGTATGTAATAACTAGTAAAGCCGTACTTCTACACCATAAACTCTGTTAAAAAACTTAAAGAATTTACCGATCCGTAAATCGAGTTCATTTCGTTTTTAGAAGTGTAAGAAACTGGTTTAACTATCTGGTGATATTCTTACTTTAAAAAGACGTTGTGATTGGGATTAAGGGCGTAAGGTAAGGAAAAACTTACTTATAAACACATATTATATTAAATTTTGTAAATTCTTCGCTTTAAATGAAGCTACCTGTACACTTATTTAAAATATGTATAAATTTCCTTTTTTTGTATGCTCTAAATTAAGAACTTCATTGCTGGGTAAACGCGACATGATACTAATCCCCAGGTCAGCTTAGTTTAAACATTCCTACGATAATTTACTAAATAAATACAATATAAGTACGATTGCTTCTAAAGAACAAAATTCAATCGAAATGCTATTGATTATTATGGCTAAATTCTAAGTTAGCCCATGAATAGCCGTATTTACATTAAATTTTGAGCACTAGCCTGCTTTATTATGTTTTATACATGTAGTAATTAACCAAATTTCCAACTAGCTCTACTATATAAAATAAGAAAGTTTCACCAGCTCGAATCAATTTTCATTAGTCTCCGTCTTTGGGCTAGTAGATTAAGGCGTAGGCTGTATAGTAATAACTCAAATTTCAACTAGCCCCCACAATATAAAATAAAATTATTTTCACAAGCTCGAAACAATTTTCACTATAGCCCTGGGGCTTTGGGGTCAATGGGTTAAGAAGTAGATACGCTCCCCTCCCAGCTCAGTGAATGTACTACAATCATAGAAAGTTGGAAAGTGAACAAGTGAGACTTTGGCGCGATGCAATGGAGATTAAGGCGTAGACTAAATTAGTCAATAATACAAATTTTAGACCTTATTACATTTAAGTAACAAGTACGTACTAGTTGCTAGTAGCTTAAAAGATGCACTGAGGCGAGCTATCAATGAAACAGATCTAGTCTGAACAATATGACAGACAATGGGTTAACACTCTATACTCGATTGTAAAATATACCTAATTATTGTCTAGTTTTTAAAATATGCCGTAAACCCCCACTACGATGGTCTGCAGGGGGGTTTTTGCGAAAGCTTTTCTATATGGGTGTAGTACGATACAATAATATTGTTTTGGTGGGTTTTAATGCCGTAGTAACACGTACATTGTATAAGTCACATTGCAATGGACAGTCAACCTGCTCACCTTTCATGAAAAGGCTTAATCATCGGATTGGCCTGTTAACCATTTACTAGGAGCATTCGTCCGTATGGACAACTGGTCCAATGATGAAGAATTAGTGGTAGGAGGTAGAAAAGCGGAAGCAATTCATTCCATGATCTAGCTCCTCAAAAGCATGCCCCATCTACGAATGAGGATGAAAGGAAATGTAATCATACAATAGAATTTGCTTATCAATAGTAGAAGTCATTCTTTGGAAGTTGTCTTCTTATGGTTGCTCTCATTCTTGAATGTTGGCTTTTGAGAAACAGTTGCTATTTTGAGGCGCGCCCGTTAAAGACAGTTGCATTTGCGGAGAGGTGCCCTTTAAAGGAATTAAAACTCATTCTTAAGGTGTAACCATTAAAGAAAGGTAGCACTGTATTTCTTAACTCGTATATGGGTAAAAAAACTATGAAATGGCAATGTTGATACATTTTCTTAATGGACTAGTTGTAATTATTAGTTGTTTACTCCCAAGGGCATTATCTTGTCACCACCATGTACATTAGTGATTTCAAACAATACTACCTGATCGGGTGACAATTTATCGTTGTAAATATATATGAGATAAGATCAAAATAGATTTTAGTAGCTTGTATTTGGGGCGTATGGTAATTTGTGTGTTTGTTTGAATGGTATTTGACTATGGTTATTGTTATTTTTAGCTTTGGTTGTGGAGTCAAGTTCTTAACAAAAGTTTATACATCTAAAAATGAAACTCCCACCACGCTTTATGGCCGTGTGAAAAGTCAATGTTTTACTGCTGCAGTTCATGGTATTTTTGCTAACGTCTTTTTATCGATGTTTAGCATTGATATCAAATGTAGTTCTCTTTTGTCTTTGAAAAATTCTGAATTCGGTACAAAATCTACAGTTGTATAAATAGAGGCACTTTATACGTGCCTGAACTGCAGCTCATGTCGACTTGTTTGTATTTTGTCACTTCCCAAACATATGACACTGGGTGTTTTTAAGGGGGGAGGGGTAATCAGAACGTCCATGACAAACGAAAGCTGAGTCAGGATTTCAAACATTGATTTAGTGTTTGGATGACTTTTGTTTCCTTGAAAAAGCCAAATATTGGACAAATAGTCTATACCAAGATAGGTTTCGAGTTCAGTAAAGTTCCATAACAAAAACCATCTCGTTTGTTGCAAAAAGTACTATATCCGACAAGTTATTATCCCAAATGCTTAAAGGTACTAGTTCACAGATTTGTTTATTTTTTCTGTAATTTCAAAATACCATTCAGTGCTTGTAATTGTGTCCAAACATTAATTCCTGATGCTTTAAGACAAACTAGCCTATATACTGCAAGAAATATACAATAAAAGTCACAAAAATGCACTAAAAGTGTCTATACCGTTACATACGGGGTAGACTTTTACTTCATGAAATACCATTTTTTGTAATTAATATGTCAATTTGCATTAAATATGTCATTATCAGAGCACTATTTTCCTGCTTCCAAAAATGTTTCCATACAATTTTGATAGTTTTAGAAAAAGTTGATATTTAAGTTGAAATCTGTGAATGAGTACCTTTAATGAAAGAAAAAAGGTCCCTATATTAAGACTATTCCCGCTTTTAAGACAAACAATTTGATGATCCTAAAAGTTGAAATTTTCTGTACTCCCATGCTTCGAAACAGTAAAAACAAGTACATGTACAAAATTGTGAAATAAATATGTCCTTACACATGATACTTAAATAAAGAATATAACTTTTAGTAATTTATGTTTTGTTATGAAATAAAATATGAACCCTAGTTTTGGGTGCGTAGGCGGCCAAACCATGCAAAACTTATCACTTTACGGGAGCCCATAATTTAAACTTGAACTAGAATGTATGCCTTCAGTTTTGTCATCCTTGAATATTGAAAATGCACTTGACTAAGTAAACAATTATACAATGGACAAAGAACTAGTTATTGTCAATGATTATCACATGCATACTGGAAGTCTTTATAGTGGTATGTTTTTTATAATTATGTTTTCGTGTAAAACTCGTACAATGTAATTGCATTATTTTTGTAGAATTTTGAAGGACTAAAAGTTTGTACTGATAAAATATAATTTAGCCGATTATTGTATTATTTTCACGTGGGTTTTCTATTCACAAAATACAAAAACTTATATAACTTGAATTTAAACACTGACTTGTCAATCTTTCTATGTAAGTCTTATTCAAAATCTAGAAACAAATTTGACAATAAAAGAATGTCTACGCAGTTTGTTGCAAAATTAGGAACTTTAGTCAGTTATCTTTCCCTGATAAAATCTGAAGCAATCCAATTGGCAAGTAGGTCCTTACAGTTGGAATACTCGGATTTTATCATTGAATTCCTATGTAAGGATTACAAAATATTTCATCTTATATCTTTCTTGTTAATGAAGATATCAACAGAAGTGATGAAATTTTGATAGCTTTTCCCTAAAAATACTTATCTTGAATTTCAAACAATTTAAATGATTTACAAAAACGTTATTTAAGATTAATTTTGGCAAAATGTCATAGAAAAGTAAGGGTAAAATCCGAGTAATCCAACTAATTGGACCTACCTATTTGAAGAGGATACAAGGGGAAATAACTGACTAAAGTCCCTTATTGAAAAAAAAAAAATATTATAAGGTGTAAGGATACTTATCAGGAACTGCATCAGTCAAATAAAACACACACTTACCATACAACCAAATGGCCAAGAGAGCGATGTCTTTAGATTTTTAAACATCTATAATAAAAGGGGCGCCGCAAACATTTTAGGAAAACAAGAATCTAAAGGGCTTCTGCCATGGAAAGGACAGTAGCAAACTAATTGCAACACGGCGATCTTCTGCAAAGATAATGATTTTATGTGCATATATTTGCATCGAAAATCGCCGAGGAATTCCAAACTCAAACGCCTGTCCCGTGTTCAGTAACTACTGTTAGCTAACATTACGGGTACGGGACAACTCAACCCGAAGACATCTCAACCCGTGCATAACTCAACTCAAAGTTTGGACAACTCATTCCGCTAGAAGAATTGAGTTGTCTCGGGTTGAGTTGTCTATGGGCTGAGTTGTTCCGACACTTCCGTTACGGAACGTTTTGGAACGTTCAAGGTAACTGAACACGCTGCTGAACACGCTACTGATTCGATTATAGTCGTTTATTACATGGATAAAATGATTTGTAAACTTAATACATAAAGTCATGTATGGCCACACAGTATGGGTGTATGTACGGATCAGTATTTAAATTAGATTAAAAGATAAGTTTGTGGCTGATCTAAAATACTTTCTATTTATGTAGGCGTCATATCACCAGCTCAAATTTCTCACGCCTGGCTCAATACTTCGATATCTACAGTGAAACGTCAATACTGACACTGTTAAATTTGTTCACTGATTTCAACTTAAATAATATTTTCATATAATTTTGTAAAGCTTTAGTGATTGTAAAGAAAAAATGGAATTGATCAGTAAAGCAGTTTCTGGTAATGTCTGTTTTAGTGCAAATTAACATTTAAGAAATAACTTACAGTTGTCTATATTTTGTTGTCTAATAAAATATAGGCACGAGTTGTGATGCGCGTATGATTAAATCACGAGTGCTTTAGCACGAGTGATTTAATAAGCGCACCAAACGAGTGCCTATATTTTATTAGACAACAAAATATAGACAACTGTAAGTTATTTCAATTCTAACATCGTAAAATACATCCGTAGAAAAGATATATTTATAGAACTATTTTTAACTGTCAGAAACGTCATGCTGTTGAAATCCACCCCAGTGCAAAGGCCAAAAAATAGCATTTATTTACACAATTCTCACGGATAGGTGTTTCTTATTCCGAACAAAAAATATTAAAATCTTAATTATAGAATAGAAACCAAATTGTAAAAGTCAACCCTTATAAACTCGGGCGCCATTTTCGGCTTTGCGCGAGCTATATTTTGTTGAATAATAAAGCATAGATGACGTCACATTAAATAAAGAGTGAAAACGCACGTGCCTATGTTAGAATTCACTTTACATATTGATGCTTTTATATAGTACCACTTAGGAAGTTCATTTTAGGGGACTTTGTTTGAGATACACTGTTGTCTAATTTTATTCAACTTTCAATGACGCACCACGAACCCCACTGATTCAGATACTTACTACACTGCGTGTGTATTAGCGATCGATAAAAATAGATATATCCGTATTTATATACGGGGATTACCAAACAAACGTTCAGTAATATTATTTAAATTGTCTTACTGAAAGATTTGACTGTACCAAGCTGAGTGATGTCAAACCTTAAATAGGAAGTTTGTTTAAATTGTTAACTTACAGTATACCATTTGTATATACATGTATGTTCTAAGAAGTATTAACCTTGTCGTACAACCTGTTCAACAGTCGTAGTTTTCAACTCGTCACCATGCTCACAAAAACGGCCCGATCGTCAAATCGTTTTCGACAGGATTATTCTACATGACAATACTTTTTATTTGAAGAAAATCGATCTACAATTAATGAAATGGTCCTATTATATATGTATACAACAAAAAGGACAATTTGGGTCTGTCACCTGTGGTTTTACGTGTATTCATTGGAACAGTTTATCTGTATTATCAACAAGGGTTTTGGGGCCTTACAGAGATGGGGGGAGAGAACTGTACTGTATAATAAATTTCAGGTGTTTTATTTCTAGCGAATATTAACATGATCTTTTTGAGGTGTTTGGCTGAAAATAACTAAAATTTTAACTTTGGGTTTGGTCCTAACAGAAGGAGCATGACTCTATTAATAACTTGAAGTATTTTATTTCAAAATAATCACGAAGACTTTCATAGGTGTTTGACTGCAATATGACTCAAACTTGAAATAAGTGATTTCAAAATATTTAGTTTTTGGGTGTAGTCGGGCGGGTTGCATAGAGTCATGACTACAAATGTATATTTGTAAAGTTTGTTCTTCTATGTTTAAACACGAATGCATCTAATAGTAAAGATTTGAATTCCCGCTTGATTGACCACAGACATAAATAATCGTATACATCAATTGATTTGCTATACTAAAAATTACGCACCTATGGATCAACGAAATCAGGGATGAGTTCAGTTACCGCGAACGTTACAGAAACGTTCCGTAACGATACGTTCGGAACTCCTCGTCCATTTGCTGCGAATAATCTCGGACATATTTAGCCGCTATTTTGAAACTACCGGTGTTGAAGTAAACAAATATATGGCCGAGGAGTTCCGAATGTATCGTTATGTAACGTTCTGTAACGTTTTGTGTAATTGAACACGCTACTGTTCTGTTGAAACGTATGACAACATCGAACGATGTTAGTATCTTAGCCAAAGCTTCTGTATAGCGCTGCTTTCTTAACAAGAACGTTCGTTGGCGTTCGCGAATTGTGAGAACGTTTGCAATAAAGACCGGTTTGTAAGCCGCGAACGTTCCAGATAGGAGGTGACTCGCTTAAGCGAACAAATATGTCAGCCATATAAGCACACGGCACAGAAGTTTTGCCATTCTCGTACCCCGAGGTTATCAAGATTCGTGATCTAACTAGCTAGTATCGAGAATCATACTAGACTCTGGGTACGAGAATGAAGTTTTGCTAGTAGAAGCTTAATTACATAATGAGGAATTTGCTTTTAGCTCAAGACTTCATCTTACACATAATGTGATCAAAACTATTGTTTAATGTACCGACATTCATTTTGTTAACTTTTAATTGAAACTTGAACCTATGTATGTTCATATAGGGTCCTTGAATGCATTAAGGGAGTAAAAAAAAACATTTGGCAAGTTACGAGTCATTTGAATTACTTATAACTCATTTGTTTCAGTTAGAGTCTTGATATCATTTTTAAGTCTAAGACCAGTATTGGTTTTGCAGTAGGGAATTTGAAGTACAAAAATACACATGGCGTATAAACGAAGTGTGCTTTACAAAGTTACTTAGTATTATTTTATTCACTATCTTGGTTAATAAAGTTTTGGCGATATTAAACATTCGGGGAAAAAGGATTGAAAATTGAAAAAAAACACCATCTTTCGAGGTTTTAATGTAATAGTTTGTCACCATGCTGGGCGTATCGACATACATCATCAAACTTAATGTTTAGTCACGCAGAAATAGAAAAAACTCATTGAAAATATTTTGATATTATCTTGATTAGAAATAATGGCTTTCTTTTTTTGAATGTAAGTGTTTAATGTAAGATATTGAATAGAATAACGACTCAACCTTTGTGTTTTCTCATCAAAATGAAGACCTACCCATCATTATCCATGCATGAATGAATATTTGTACTGTGTAAATCAAGGGCGGCCCCGGTTGGGTGTCTTATATTTTGTACCCCGAAGTCATGATCAAAATACATGGCTCAACAAACGTTTGAAGACAGTATCACTTTGAAGGACGACCTGCTTCAGTCGGAATCCTTAGAACTGTTCATTTTGAAATTCGTTTGTTTTTGTATATTTGAAATTCCTGCTAGTTTTGATTTATATTTTGTTACGGCCTTTTTATTGTTGGCATAATAGAGGTAGCTTAAAAAGCTATGCCATGGAAATGAACAACATTGAACATGGCTTTGAAGACTTTTGAACGTCATTTGCTGAATCTTATATATGTAGTGCATTAATGATACATTTTTGGTTCGACCAATACATAATATATTAAAATATTAAACATAATGAATAATGGTTCTACTAAAACATAGAAATGCAAGAATTTTAGTTAATAGCCTTTGCCTCAAACATTTGGTGAGCCATATACTTTATATAGAAATATAACAAGATTTCATAGATATAGTTTTTGTTCTTCAGCTCTCTCATGTTAAAAGCAAGAGGCTTCCCCTCCATGTAATACAAATTCTAGATTTACCCATGTAATTTTGTAAAATTTATTGACTAGACAATTTTCATAAAAATATAAATGGTGTAATACAGCCTCAAGTATCTAAAGAATGACAAAATATCATGCTTCTAAATGGGTGTACATTATATATTTCATATACGTTTATGATATTAAATACACATCTTATAAGTATTTACCTATACTTATAGGGTGTGTGTGACATGTAAAAATTCGACAATAATCGAACTAGCTATATTTTGAATAAAATTCTAAGCGGGACGTTTTTCGCAAAAAATCAACGAAAATTCGAAAGAAAATACTATTTAGCATTTCACCGTATTAAAAGTAATTGCCAGACTAAGAATTGCACCACTCTTTCAAGCTTTGTTCTTCGACCATTTGCTTCCTCATATCTTCATACATGCAACGGTAGTGACTTACTCTGCTATAACATTTGGATTGGAAACTCTAATAAGGTCATTCATGTTTGGTTATAAATTCATGGTACATGTATTTGAAGTGTTAAAGATCAATACATCATAGTTAATCTTTCAATGAATGAATTAAGTACTCTGTAGAAGCGGTTCATTTATTCGGGTCACCAAATATACAAGAATGTTCAAACAGCGTATCGATATAAAATGAACCCGGTTATTGACTTTTGGGTAAAACAAGGTTGAAATGAAGAGGACAATAAAAATGATATGAAAAACCGAAGAAGGCAAATTTTGGATAAAAGTCTGCTTCTATATACATTAAAGTACATTGTATACATGTTCAGTTTATGTTTTACTAAGTTATGGATTTTCATGAGTTTTGCAAAGTATGCAGTTTTTAATTGTTAAGTTGATCGAAAAGCTCGGCTTTCTTCGTAAGAAATTCTTAACTGAAGTCGCCCGAGATGCTCCGATTGCAGCTACATGCTCACTTTCTTTGAAACAAACTTCACGCGCAAATTTTGGTATTTTCAGGAAAACCAATATCAATTCACTGATTAGCAAGTGCTTATGCAGTGTCTGCACAGGATTTTAATTGGCCCAGTTCACTAGTTGCTGTTCCAGTTTTAACATTAAAATTATTCTCAATCTACACGTTCATTTAAGTATTATTATTGATAAGTAGACAGCAATCTCTGTTGGCATTCGGAATTCCTTGGTGTTTTTCTATGTAAATTTGTTCTAGGTGTACCGAATGCTCTGGTGCTGCTGAGCATGGTTTGAAAAAAGTGTCGTTCTGCTCAGGGATTCTATATAACAGGGATTTGTAACGAAGTGCTTTTTTTAATTTTCTCGGTCGTCACTGTCTAAAACTGGCTGAAGCAGGCTGTACAAACTATTCCAGAGTTTAAAAGCTTGATTTTTTTTGTTCATGTCTTCCACGCAACTTGTGAATGTTTCTGAAGTTTTTGACAAATTTTTTGCAAATATGACCGAAAATATGCTTTAGATGTAAAATGGGGCTAAAAATGGCAGATCGGCGGGAAAATGCTTTATTTTGTGAAACAGTCTGTGAGCGTAATTTACCTCAAAATCATCTAGAAAAAGATTTTTCCTAACATTTATGTCAATTTGAATGGTACTGGTACAAAATTTCATGGGAATATCTTTATTTAAACTTGTTATACTTGTTTTCCGTATTGGCCGAAATAATAGCGACGACAATGAAATTGATCCCTGTTATATAAAATCCCTGCTCTGCTGATGGGTTGCTTTTGGAGAGATTAACACTTTTTTCTCACTCATGATAAATGTTTTCGGTACGGAAAATTGTTTGATATCCATGTACAGAAATTTATTCAAAATTTTAAAGTAATACGCTATCCAGCTGCTTTTTACTATAAATATTTGGATATGCTCTAATAAGTTCAGCCATTTGATTTACCCAGCATTAAGTAAACTATAAAAAAGATGTATTCCCGTACAATACAATCTAGTCTCAAATCAGATTTCGTATTCAAAGCAAAGTGGTTCAACCATTTTTTCCTATTTAAAAGAGATTCAACTCAGTTATTTGCTAAATAAGTCCATTATGTATTTATACGTATTTTGAATACTTTATTGTCGTGAAAAGATGTTGAACAAAAACGCGTGTGTCTTGTCAGGGACTAAACTATTTCATTAACTTCGTGTAAGTAGGTCAAGCAACGTTAAACACCGAGTATATCCGGAATTATTCGTTGAACATCGGTTTTTACCGATAAACAATATATTTTTCAGTTATATTCGTAAACCTTAGGGGATTTCAGTATTTTCATGATGTGAACTACATGAACTGACCTTTAAGATTGACAGGTGGTCACAACCCCTTCTCCAAATCTATAATTAGCAGTTCAAAATCAGATGGGTAATAAACATAAAATTGATATGTCATTCAAAAAGTTTACAATATTCTACACAATTCTGTAATATTTGGAATTGATAAGCCAAAAAATGAACGTATTGTTAATGTTTCTTGCTTTTGACTTACGAAGATTTTTTTCGTAAGAATGTTTGTGAAAAGCACCGCGGAACTCGACTTATGCTTAGAAACGTGCTTGAAACCAGCGAATCAAAGCGCTAATAGCGCTGTCGGTCATTGGGTTTTGATGGAATATATACACATGGAATTATACAACGAACAGAAGCGATGCAAGGGAAATTTCCTACTAATTACCGATACATATGGATTCTAAACCCGATCAAGCATACTTCAATCGCACATACTGCATCGTCTACTTTTTAACACATAAAAACGGACTATGTTGATTGCAGTAGTAACTGTCCCTTACATTGCGCATGCGCGGCCTAATGTAAACCTCCGCGATGCATTATCATGAGGATTTGCTACCGTCGGCTACTAAACAACGGAAAAAAAACCAAAATAACATTTTCCGTTTGTATATTATCGCCTTACACTGTCGATATGTCGGCGACACGGCTGGTGGGAAATATTCTGAATTAGATAATATAATATTATGTAGCAATTATGTTATGCCCTATTTAAGTTTTTTTTTCATTCTTTGGCTGCTGCAGAATTTAGAAGAAAAACTAGAGTTTATTTTAAGCGTGAAGATCACGTGATTATAGTTTTTAATCCTGAATGTATGGGATATCCATGGCTTAGCTTAGTATACCTAAATACTAACACGCATAAAACCGAAAATAAAACTTTTATTAACTGTTCCAAGTTCATTAATTAATATCACACACAATTTAATTGTCAACAAATTTACCACAAAAACGTTTTATTGTCCAAGTCAAAATAATGTTTGGAAAACATGAGTTGAGTCGATGGTAAAGTTTGGTAAGTCGGATATTCGGACCAAAACTCATTTAGTTCGATTGAGTCATTTTTACGAAGAAATATCGAATCCATTCAGTACTAACTTGCAAGGTATAATTAATTGCTCAATGTTATATTGAACTGTAAAAATGGGCGGGAATTCATTAAATTGATTTTATAACTTTAAGAGTGTCTTTTATAGAGATTAACTGTTTCTTCGTCTTGTTTTCTTTCATTTATTTCTGAAGTATTCTGCTGAAATTTGAATAAGAAATTGTTACGACATGAAAAGGCGGTGTCGAATTTTGTTTACTTCTAGTATATTAAACATTGACACTTCATTTAGTTGACATTTATTTCATTTTTTTGCATAATTCAAGAATTTATTTTTTTCTCTCTTACAATTGCGTATACATGTTTGAATATAACCATTTAATACACATGCTCCATTTTCTCAAAATTTGCAAATCGTCGGCAACTTTCTGAAGTATCCATTTTAGATTTTTTTCTAATATTGCGCATGCGCGGTTGAAATATCGCAAATTATCATCAACTCTCGACAGGAAAGATATACATGTACAGTATTTTGCTTGTGAAATGCATGTGTGTGATATTATCTTTACATTTATGGATGCAATTTGATCAGCCGATCAAGCGAGCAAGTACACGCTTTATGATGCATTTAATTTTTCACTACATAAGTGAACGTGCACTGAACATTATGAACAAGAGCAGTTGGAAATGTTCTAAACGATTCCATTGAAAAGGAGTAAGGAAACATATCAATAAAAAAAAAACACTCAAAACACAGTCCTACCACACTGCAAAAAGCAAAGATGGAGATTTCTAAAAGATATTTTTATGATAATGGGCTTGCAGAATTCAAAATATCAATTTCAATCCCATTTGAGACGTTTTATCAAGACAGGTTAGATATAATTCATAGGTGGATCTAGCGGGGGGGGGGGGGTTGTCAGGGGGGTCCGGACCCCCCCCCTAGAATTTGGAAAATGTACCTATCAATTAGTGTATTTCTTGACTGCAAATCATTTTTAAGTAGCATAAAGCAATTTTTCTCGTTGCTCAACATAGCTTTAATTGTTATATAGTGTTTACTTTTAAAATATTGCATTTTTTTTCTGCAAAATGTGTATAATATGGTTGTGGTTCGAAAGTTTGAACCTCCCTTAGAAAAGTTTGGACACCCTAGAAAAGTTCGGACTCCCCCCTAGAAAAAAGTACTGGATCCGCCCCTGTTATTGAATAGAAGCTAGGCCTTCTTCATAGAAATAGAATTGCGCGAATTCGATTATTTGTTTCAAAGCTATAATAACTGTACCTATATTCATTGACCCGACCCATACGGAATTCCTCGACCAATTGACTAAGAATAACCTCGGACATATTAAGACGCCTTTTTGGAACAACCTTTGCGTCTCATGTCTTAGAATAGCTTTATATGGAGTTGAAGAAAACAAATCCAAGATTGTCTAAGCGATGATTAATGTCCCGTTTTTAGTCCACAAATTTGAAATACATTATATTGTTTTTACAAATCCCTATGCGTTTGCGACAAGAACTGTTTTGCTAAACCGTTACTTGCTTCCCCTTGCGTATGTAGCAAAACCCCAAAATTCTTGGTAGACCCTACGAATTTTTCCTTGATAATAAATTCAATGAATAGACGAGGTGTTCCAAAAGCAATCCGACATTTTGTTTCTTAGTCCGATTGCCAATTGTAACTGTTCGGGTATTACCGTTACTTTTCGGGGTTTTCCGTACCCAGAGAGTTTTAATTCATTTCTTAAGATTGGCGTTCCTTTCATGCATAAATATTCTATTTCAGTAATTGAATGTTGACATTTATACTCTTTTCAATATCATATTTATATTTATATATTTTCTTACACTCATTCATGTTTGTTTATGTAATATGCAATTTATCATAAAGTTTTTGATAAATATATTATATGATAACACCCATTTACAGTATGTTTTGATGTCGCAGCCAAGTGACGGCAGAAAAAAACACCATTTTGTACTTAATTATGGACTTTAGTCAGTTATCTTTCCTTGATAAAATCTGAAGCAATCCAGTTGGTAAGTAGGTCCTTGCAGTTGGAATCCTCGAGTTTTATCATTAAATTCCTATGTAAGGATAACACAATATTTCATCTAATATCTTTCTTGTTGATAAAGATATTAACAGAAGTGATGAAATTTATATAGTTCTTTACCCTAAAAATACTTAGCTTTAATTTCATTCAAATAAAATGATTTACAAATTTATTTAAGATTAATTTTGGCAAATTGACATTGAAAAACAAGAGTAATATCCAAGTAATCCAACTAATTGGACCTACCTTTTTGAAGAGTATACAAGGGGAAATAACTGACTAAGATCCCTTATTGCTTTGATAAATATGTTTGTAGTGCAAACTCGACCTAGTTCAGAATGTCAGAAAGCATGCTTGTTCCACATTCGCTAGACTCACTATATTGGTATCCCGTCTGCCTATCAAACCTGCAACCGTCAGCGTTAATGTAGAATATCAAATTAATTCACGAAAAGTTCTGTTTTTATTAGTTTAATATCAAATGACATACTCGTCAAGTAACAGAGTAAATTTCTGTGCATCATATTAGCTTTGGTGCATTGCATATGCTCTTATTTCATAGTGTTTAAAATGGAGTGCACCGATCTTTACCAAACTTAAATTAATTTTACAAATCTTTATTGATGAAATATGCTTAGTATACAGTACCCTACAAAAGTTCGTGGATAAATGAAGTTTTGAGGAAAGAATTTATCATGCGTAATGCGAGAATTATACCGTGATAATTTTGAGTATATTCGTATAAAATACTTCAAATTATAAGTTCATGATCTAATTTAATGCTGGTTTTGGAATTGGTGCGAATGAACATTTATTTTTCTCTCATGGGTATATGTAAATGGGTTTATCATAAAAAGGATTTTGTCTAAGATATTTTGGAGCGCACTGCACAATGTAACGTACTATAGTAGGTAAGCATATCGTGTCATTGAAGAGTAACTAAGGCTTTATACAGTATACCATCAAGTTAAAAAATATTAAAATTTCACTCGCTAACTTGTCGCAATGGTTTAGTGATACTTATGTGTAACCCGGTTGAAATCCATGGTCCGAACAGAGATTCGAACCCACGCGTCTCGAGTCGTAAGCTGACACTCTACCACGTTATCATAATAGCTAGCTTGTAGGCAAGGCAGTACAAGTGACGTATTATACCACTGCTACATATGCTTTGCCAATAGATGGAAACACTGAATGGGTTGAAATAATGATGGAACGAGTTTGATCGGTCTGAATCTCCATTAATTTTAGATGTCATAAATTTCTGTCACAATAACATGACACATGGTAAATGACTTGTCTCGATTCAAGTATGGCGAAATTACAATAAATGTTATACGGTAAACTGATATCTTAAAGATTAATGTCAGAACCATTTTCTTCTCAAATTAAACTTTTTGGGACTTACAAATCGTCAAAAATAACATAATTTTACAATAACCAACCAAGATGGTCTTTCTGGAGGCATTTTACTGAATTTGCAATAGCTTAAATCTAATTATTTTGTTACAAAACATGAAGCCACATCTATAAATACCTGTATGAGGCTATTGTTGGTTGTGAAAAATGTTCATACAGGTAAATTTTCATTTACAATGTAAGCAAATCAAAATTTACCAGTCAAAGGTATACCCGCTTCGAAATTATTATGCTTTTTGGTTAAAAATATTTTTAGTCACGCCTACTATTACCTGTATTGGGTTGTTGATTGTTGTGACACTATATAAATACATTCAACGAAATAAGTGGGTGTCCAGTTGCCGGGACAACCACTTTTTCGTTCGGACAACCAAGATTTTCCATTGGGCACCCAAAATTTTTTCATTGGGCAACCATTAGCTACAAGTAAGATATACATGTATGTTTTTTTCAAATGGCCTTTTCGGACAACCAGTTTCATATCCTAACTGTATAAAATAAGTATACAACGTAAAGTAACTCAAATTTAACCTAGATATGCGCTCGCTTCGAGAATATATGATTATTTTTGCTATGCAGTGAGTAAAATTGCAAGATTCTCTCTCAAATTTTGAGTAAAATCCGGGACGTTGGGTAGGTGGTTTATATCTATAATTTTCAAGCGCAGTCCAGATAAGATCAATACTTGTATATTATTTCTGTTTGATAAGTAACTACCATGTACAAATATTACATATATGTGTAAAATAATACTGACTAAATATTTATTTTACTCATTGTGCCTTTTCGTATTCGGCATTTGTAAACATTAATAATTTTATAAGCATTTACAAACATTGGAAATATAGTTCGGGTTGAGCATTTTTTGCCAATTAGACGGGAATGATAACCTAGGAATAAATTTACTACGCCTCATGGAATGTAATGTTTTCACAAGGGACAATGATTGACAATTTTGCACGAAATATTCGTGGAGTAATCAATGTTCAGCTAATCTTACAACGCAGTGTTCAGTAACCGTCTTACTATTGACATAAATTCACCGTACATTGTATGGATTATTCAAATGTAAAGATTGCATGTGAGCTGTAATGAAAGTATGACAATTCGAACCGATGTGTCGATTTATTAATGCGTATAAAAATAGTAGTCGAGTGTAGTTTAGGAGTTCCTGCCGGTTTTTGTTAAAACACTTGCTGTTAATTTTAGTGAGCATTATTTTCAAAGTTCACGTTTTACATGAAAATATCTTGTTGTATGAAAGAGTTTTCTCCATTTATGAAGATATTTGGGCTTCATCGCTCAGCTTGAAGGATAATTGAAAAATAAATGAAAACGATCGCATCGTACCCTGGGTTGTAATACACCGAAATCTCGTCACACATGAGTTCTCGCGTGAATTTAATGAATACTCATGGTGTAGTTTATTTGTAAAAGCAATTTATAGTAAACTTACTATAGAGGAGATGAAGTTCGTCTATATATTGAACTAAAAATATATTTCGCTATTTTTACAGAGTGAGTGGAATTTTCGAAAACACACCCTTTAACTTTGGGAGTTAAGTAGTGGAATTGAGGATTGTTTGGGGAAATAGTTTACATTCTGTGTGAGGGGACGGCGATGAACTGAATTGCAGGTGGAATATTAAACCGGATAGATCTCTAACAATGGCAGGTAAGAAAGTTTTCATTTATTGACCATGAGCTAATAGATCGATGGTTTAAATATAGCTTGTTTATAAACGAGTGAAAAGTAGCACAAGTAAAACCATTAGCTAAAATCGATTGGAATTGTAAATGAATATAAATATGTATACATGTATATTTGGTTCACGAAACAGACCAGACCAACAGTAGGCCTTTACATCGTATTTTGTTGTCAATTAAAAAGGCGTTGATTTGAAGCTTGGTTGGTTTCTTTTTTCGTATCAAACACACCCAGTGAACGAAACAAAATGGGTGAAAAATGTACCGCATATGAGTCGTACGTGCATTTTTGACGCAGATTGCATTGTGAATGGGCGTGTGAAAGAGGCCCACGGTACTTGTATGAACGTAAGGTGTGGTTAAGTAAATCAATGAAGATCATCAACGCCTTTAAGAGGCTGGTCACGTTCCTCGCTATTTGGCTTAAATTTTGAGTTTGATTTATTTTCTTTTGGTTAGACGTAAATTGCTGAATAAATACTTAGACTATATTTAGTCGTTGTGGCATGATAGACTAGTACCATTAGTAGCCCCTCCTACTTTGTATACATGATATCGCAGGCTGTGTCAAGCAATGGCTTAGCTGTTATGTTGTTCCATTATATAGTAAACTTATATTTTTGAAATCGATCATATAAAGTTGAACAGAACCCACAACTCACACCCTTAATCCATTTGAAACCTGGGAGATTTTATACCAAAACTAGTTTTTGCGTGCTACTGCCTTACACATGGGTGGAACTTTTATTGCTTAGGAAGAAATCAGTTGAAGGTATCGATAGTGTCAGTGTCCAATCCCCTTGGAAATTTACAAATTTCAGAGGTGGATCCATGGTTTTTTTTGGTTTTTTTTTTTGGGGGGGGGTCTGAACTTTTTCTAAGGAGGGTGGTCCAAACTTTCGAACCACAACCACATTATACACATTTTGCAGAATAATACAACATATTAATAATAAAAATTACACTACCATTAAATGTTTGTTAAGCACTGAGAAAAATTGCATCATGCTACTTAAAAATGGATCGGATCCCCTGACTTTCCACTCGCTAGATCCGCCTATGAATTATGGAAAAAACCTGAAAGCCCGATTCAAAACCATACTTATAGTGTTTTTACGCCTGCGACTTATTCAGGATTTGGTCCTGCATTCAACTTAATATTTTCCCTAGTTAAACCATTCATTATTCAATAAAGCCTTTTTTTGTTTTATTGTCCGATCGACCAAGACTCCGATTACGGTCGCATATCAGTACATCTCCATGGAAAATCTGACCAACTTTATAAATATGCATGTAATCTTGGCATGGGCGTATCAGGAGTTATTTCTCATAATGTCAGTAATTTAAAAGGCATTTTATCTTATTCGATCGAACTGTAATGCCTACTTGTTACTTTTTAGTCAAGTTCATTTTATGAACTTCTTTTTAAAAATTACTTTTGTTAATTATTTTATCAATTATTTTTAAGAACAATTTCAACGAACAATTTTCATATACTACTTTTTAATTGTTGTTTGAAATGGATTTTTACGAACCACTTTTGTTAGATGCTTTTCACGATCTTCTTTTTAAGAACTACATCTGCAAGGTGATGAGTTTTTTATTATAACCATGTAAGACCAACCAACATTTTTATGACTGTTCACACAGTAACCTTAGCGTACAATCAACATGTAAAATCCAATACTAAAACTTGTTAAAATAAGACGACAGGTTTCAAATAGCATGATAACGGACGAAGTAATCCGAAGTCCGCGTTCTACTTTTTGTCTGTATATGAAATTAAACGAACATTTAACAAATTCCATGTGTGATGAAGCATTACAAAATTTACATTTACATTGCTATAGTAGTTGGAGCACATCGACATGGAGTTTGAAGTCACAATTTCACTCACAATTTACTCGCAAACTTTATCATACATTTTGAATGTGTGCATGGATGCAATCTTGTTAAGTGAACATTTTATTGTATTGGTACTTACATTAAAACGCACTCTCTCAATGTACACATGAAGAAACACAATTTTATTAGAAATGAAATTGCAAGATAAATAAGGCATCAATCAACACTGATTAGCCCTTCTGAATTAAAAACTAGGTAATGAACGCTCGTGGATCTTCTTGGTCAGTGGCGCGTATGAATAGTTGTACAATGTACTTATATACCCAAACAATGTTTTGAATGGCTAAGACATCAGACCTTTCCCGAAGACCTGCTTGACCACAATGAAGGTCACATTTCACATCTAAGCTAATGATATTTTGACACGCCTAATTTACGCCCGAACTTTATGATACTCCATGGACATATTGAGGATGCCTTGGGGTTACTGCATAAAAATTTGCAACTTAATCGGTTCATATTTAGCCATATTAAAAATTCTAGTCATCGTTGAGGTTGTCATATCTTCAGATAATAAAACCAAAAGTTTTGGAAAAAGTGTCGCCTTGGAAGAAATTGATACCGTTCAAAGCAACAGTGTTTCTAGGATTTAGAATAAACCACCGATCGGTCGGACGGTGTCCATTTTGTATCACTCCGCGCTCTAATTTCATCGGACCGACGCAACGATATTAATACTTGTGTTTACCCCATGTCTGAAGCGCAAAATGAAGAACTATTTACAGATTTTAGGGACATTATTAATGAAGTATTTACAATTACAGAGTTGACAGAGGAACAGAAGATTATTATTGGTGTATGTGTCGGCGTGTCTGTCATTGTTCTAATACTTATAGTTGTTTTTATATGCTTCATCTTCTATGGAAAAGACAAGAAGAAAAAGTAAGTGTATATTTTCTAGTTTTTTTTATTTCGCATTCATTTTAGTAAATTTTGCTTTACAAAGACGCCTAAAATGACAATTCTATCTCAGCAACCGCTGAATTGATTGGTTTGTGACTTAAAATGTATTTTGGGTTACAAATTGAATACTGGTTAGTCAACCAGCATTATGTTACCATATTCAATCACTATAAAGAGTTTTGCCATTCTTGTACCCAAAGGACATAGAGGTTATTTGTCGGCTTTGTCACCAAGTGAGCGCAGAAAACATTTTTATCGTGGCAAGGACGAACTTGAAAATATTACTTTCTGAGCTTTCGAGTTGAAATATAAGTATAAAGTATGTATTAAAAAAATGACACAACTTGTGTTTCTGACCGTTTTTCACCTGTATTGTGTTAATATTAGTTCATTCTCGTTCCCAGAGGCTAACAAGATTCTCGATATTAGCTTAGATCGAGAATTTTGATTACCTCGGGGTACAAGAATGGTGTGAGTTTGATACAAAAATTATTGGACTTCATTTCTCTTCTAAATTTACTGGAACTTTATCTACTTGCTGGAAATCAACAGATAGCTCTTAATGAAGAAAGATCATGTAAGTAGACATGTAGTTAAATACCATGTATCAAATACATCGATGTTACACCTTTGTTGGATTCTGATGCGTTGATAAAGCCTTCAGATATTTCTAAATAGCCGCCCGGCTAGCTCAGTTGGGAGCTCGCAAGTCTACTGATCGAGGGGTCGTGGGTTCAATTTCCGGACGGGCATACTTTCGTGGAGTTTGGTCATGATTATTTCTACGGCCATTCTCCCTCCTACCGATGATTTTTAATTATGTAGGGCAGTTGTCAGTCAATGACGAAAGTATGTGCTTAGTAGTTGGTTAACAGCTAAATCAACAGATTTAACCTTTCCAGGAGGAGTGAGTAGGTTGACTGACCGCCGCTATATGACCTATAAAATGTGTTGCTACGGCGTTAAACCCAACAAAAAAAAACAATATTTTTAAATGTTGGGTAAAGATTTAAGCCGACTAACAAGTGCATCACATACTTCTGTATATATTCTTTACTGTCACGTTCTTGTTCATCGACAAAATCAATTTGTTTCATATCCGTTTTACACATGAAATCATCGTTGAATTATAGCTCGCTTCTAGCCCAGGTTAATGTTCTTTCTCTGGGTACAGGAATGGTTAATGTATGGAAGCGAACTCCTTACTGTGCTTACGTCACTCTTTGCTGCTTTGACTAGACAAAGGGAGATAACCGCTGTAGTGAGTTTGGTATAAAAGGGTTCAAGAAGTACGAAAAGTCTCTTTTAACGTTGCAACTAAATAATGATATGCATGCAACACTATCGAGTAACAATTCTGTCCAATGGCTGGGTAACAGAGGAACTTTTTTACGGGTTGAGTTTAATGCCGTTGCAACATATTGTATTGGTCATATCACGGCAGCCAATCAACTACATCGCCGTTCCTGGAAAGACTTAATCTTTGGATTAAACTGTTCATCAATTACTATAGGCACACAAACTTCCGAAGTGACTGACAACTGCCTAACAAGATTGGGAATATGTGGTATGAGTGAGAATAGTTCTAGAAATTATTTCATGACTAAACTTCACACACTTAAGCCCCGCCCTGGACTCGAACCCGAGAACCCTCTATCAGTTAATATTACGCCGCGGACTTTGCAAGCCGGGAGTTTTCACTGAGGCGTGTAATAATATTTAATCATCTGGTATATGCACATGTACAACTACCAGACAATGTGCTCTATATTATTTTGTCTTTCAGGAGAAGGAAAGGTTACAAAGAAGACATCTTTGTTGACAGAATAGAACCCAATCCATACTCGTAAGTATATATTTATATTGAGGATTATTTTTGGTAGTACAGTGTACCATCTATGCATATCCTTTCTTTCATACATACTGAACAAAATTGAAAGATTTGTCATTTTATTACTGGAGCTGGTTGTTGAATAATTTGGCTCTAAAATGTAAATAAAGGCTTGACATTGTCTGAAGCTTTACTTCCATGATATGCAATGAACCCTCGTCTATAGCCAGTACTCATCTACCCGTCCACAAAGCCAGGAACTTCTCCATATTCCTTATTAATGGAGGAAAGTTGACACTATTGTCAATCATCGGCCTAAAAAGTATATTAACTTTTAGTTCGGGACGAATTTGGCAAAGCAATAACAATGTTAGACCGGTTTTAATTCCATAAAAGCTATCTTAAACCTTTCATTGCCTTTTCCTTTGAAAAAGCCCATTACCAGAATTACTCTGTTAACTTAACCAATAAATTAATGGACAGCAAAATGGACTCATTAGTGACCTACTAAAGTTATTCGAACTTGTTTTACTATTAAACTGAAACAAAACTGAATTATCTATACATGACTCTTTTACTTATAATAAAACAATTTCAAAACATAAAAAAACTAATATCTTTCTGAGCAACCCTTGATTCAAACAAAATGACTGTCCTTTTACTACATGTATTTACTGATCACCCTCTTTCAAACATATTGACCGTTTTCTCTTACTTATTATTGAACAACCCCTATGCTTATCTTTATTAAACACTGTATATCAAATCTAAAAAAATACAGTTCTTTTACTTATAACATTAAAAAAACTCGCTTCAATCACAAAAACGCCAGTATTTTACTAATCACTATTCAACCCTCATGCTTATTTCATACCAATCTTGTACTTGTACTTATCATTGGTCAACCCTCATACTCATTATTTAATTACTAATCAACCCTCATATTTATTATTTATTTTTTATTATCTAATTACTGAACGACCCTCATTTACATTTTTATTAAATTTCAGTTTCTATGAGAAGAGACCACCATCACTAATCTACGACCCTCCCCCACCCCCTCCCCCACCCCCACCAGCCCCAGTTATGACCTATGTTGATCAACCTATCACATATGTGGAGAAGATACCTAGACCCCAAACTTATAAATATGATAGTTGGGATACCAAACCTCCACCACGTAAATATTACAGGTATAGTATAAATGACTTTAATTTATGCATATTTCAATTATCTAACATATGCGGATCTAGCTTGTGTCAGGGTGATCCGGACCCCTGAACTTTCCAAAATGTACCGTCCATGAGTGTATTTTTTAAACTGTAGGCCATTTATTTTTGGAGCATGAAGCATTTTTTTCGGGCCCGCTTCGATCGCTTTTGTGTTTAACATAGATAAAATGGTAATGAAGTATCTATTATGTTTATTCTGCAAACAGTGTATAATGTGGTTGTGGTTCGAAAGTTTTGACCCCCCCCTATCATGGATCAGCCCCTGATCTAAAATCTATTCTTAAGCAAGCTAAAAATCAACTTAATTCATAGGGGATAGCTTTCAAATATCCCCTTCATTTGGAATTTACCTTGCTTTAGATAGTTTAGCATAACATGAGACAATGTTCTCATAGAGTATCTTTTAAATATGTCGGAATTGATTAGGATTGATACAGCGGAGTGATTTGTTTTATAGCCGCATCACACTGACACTAAAACCTTATAGACAAAAAGTAGATCTATTGATCGCAACAAAGTTTAACTTTGTTATTGGTTTATGTCACAGAAAATATTAAGTTGATCGTTGATCGACATGCCTACAAGAACGTACATTATAATGCATGCATAAACATATGAACACGAACAAATGCTCGCATTATAAGCCTACACTAAAGAATGCCATCTTGTTAACGTCATATGAATCAAAATAGTCCCGATGGCGGCCATTTACGTACATTATTGTCTTTGTAACAAAGGATTGTGTTCATTTTCAACATTTCGTAAAAAAATATTGTTCATCTGTTTCAGTGACAGTCGTTGGGATGGTGTTTACAGGAATGATCCTATTGTGGTCCCCGTCGCCGAACCAGAGTATCGATCTTCACGTATTGAAGCTAGGGAACCAGAAACCATCTACCTCAAGTATGTATTTAGTGCGCATGCGTGATTTATCAATAGTTTTTATGTGTAATTGGTGAATAGTGTGCATGTTTTTGGTAAATAGTGCGCATGCTTAATATTTTGATAATGTGCATGTCTAATTATTAGTGCGCATGTGCAATTAATTTTCTTCAATTTTATCATGATAATAAGGTTAACTTAAATGTTAATTTGAATTGGAGTAAGTAGCCGATAGTTTTGGTTAATTAAAACTGTTATTTTTATGTATGGCTTGTTTAGCATAACATAAAATAGTGTTTGCATCTGTCTCAAGTTATCCTAAACTACACTGATTAAAAATATGTAAACATATGATTCATAAACAATATCAAACTCAAAAAGTTAAAACAGTTTCTACTACAATGTACATGTTAATGCTTTGTGAAAAATTAAAAAAAAACGTGTAATTTGACAAAGTATTCCTTAAATCAAAAATTATGATCGACAATTTAATCAGGTTAATCAATAAAAAGTCTGTTTTTAAAGTTGACTTCTAAAAGATATTCCGTTAATTATCATGGTCTATACAGGAATGAACCAACCGTCATACTAGCTCCGATGATTCATATAACACGTGCGAAAGCGATGGAACATGAAACTGCTCGCGTTAAGTATAAATTATGGGACACATAGTCAAATTATAAATTTGTTTAATAAGCATTTAACTGCATGTTTAGGAATCACATCGCGTGGCATTATAGTATGTACTATTTAGTAACAGTTACTTATACAATGAATTGAATATATTTCATTTTGATTGATGATTTCTCTTTGTATTTTGGCTATATAGATATCTAGATTTTATATGACTTGGGCATCTATTTTAACAAAGAAAAACAACAACACAAGAACGTATTTTAATTTTGAATACGAAATTCTCATAACTGTTGACCCAATTTACTGGCTGTAATTCTTCCAGGTTCAATTTTTCTAAATGTATTAAGTTTAAGTCTGAATAAAAAAGTTTACGTTTGTGAAATACTTATATTAATTTCAAAATCTCAAATTGTTTTATACTTACGAATATGTATCGATTTTAACATCGAAGGAAGTTGAGTTTGCAATGCATGAATACCAAAATGCGTGCATTATCATGAATAAGTTACATGTAATTATGCATTTATTGATTTTAATAATCAAAACATGCATAAATAAAAGTATAAAACAGACAGAAAATACCAGCGTTATTCTCATATGCTCACAAGTACGATATCTAAAATGTTGAACTGAAAAGACTACGGTTGTAATACATTCAGGAATGAACCCATCATGATACTGTTTTGGTGAAAGAAGTAACACGTGCTGAAAATAGGGACAAATACATCGTCCATGCCATGTATGTATTATGAGGCACATGGGCGAATTATAAATTTGTTTAATAGACATTTAATTTGCATGTTTGAAATCATGATGTAACTTAATAATTTTACGACGAGGTTCTGCTGGTTTTATTATAACTGTTATTTAACTATAACAATTAACTTTGTCAACATAAACATGCTCAAAATAGGCCTATGTTTATTGGTGGAAAAGCTCAATGACGTCATGTGACGTCATATTGTCTGTTTAAAAAGTCAATCTTCTGTTTGTGATAAATTTATTGTTGCATATATACTTTTATAAACAGCGAACAGAGACGCAAGCGGAGAGAGTAAGTTTATTTTTGGGAGTTATTTGCTCTTTTATCGGCTGTTTCCGTAAACATTCGGGTTGTTTCGCAAGATAGTATCTTTCCTTTTCTACTTCTTCAAAATTACTCAGTGTATCTTTACTACTTTAGCTTTTCTTTACACAGCGTTCGATACACCTCGGATATTTCCATTTAATGACTGAAATATAACTACGGAAATGGACGAGAAGTTTGGATTGACCGTCTGTAGAATATTTCTCTTCTGTATACTTTATACTATTTACCTAGGAAGATCTAGGGGGTACCTCCCGTCTAACTATTGGGACTTTGAATCGCGGGTTCTACAACATTTCCCCATCATACGTGTAGAAAGAGTTTCAGATAAAAATATTCAGCAATTATAATGATAATAATAATTTATTTCGGTAACAACGACATGACACATGGCATAAAATGGTGAATAACACAGTATGTATAATGTCGTATGCAATGGACATCAATACCGGGGATGACACATAAAATGACCAATTTTTATTTCCAGTTTGGTCATCGCTTGGGATATGAAATTCAATGTTTGAGTATAAATTCATTGTACCTAGACCGGGATTTCATTCATTCACATTTTCTGATCATAGCGTCTTACTCGATACATTTTTATTTGGTTGTAACGCCATGTCAAGTAATGCTTATTTTACGGCGGCCAGCTTACTTTACCTAGCCTTTCTTGACCTTTTTCCATAATCATTACTCACCTACCATTCCACAAGGGGACCAACTTCTATATATACCTAATAAGCGTTGCCAATTGTGGGCAACATAAATTGGGATAAAACCCGGGTCGGTAGCGCGCCGGGATTCTCGTGCCCGAATCCCACCCGTGGAGGTTATACCCTTCCATGAAAATTTGACAATAATGTCGATTTTCCTCCATTGATTAGATAATATGGAGAAGTTTCCGGCCTTGTGGAAGGGTAGGTGAGTACTGGTTACAGACAATGGTCGAGGAAAGCTGGGTTTGGTGCGCTGGACGTCGTAAAATGACCTAAATTGTGTTGACACGGCGTTAACTCCAATAAATTAAACTACAAAAATTGGGATAACTCAACTAATATGCTCAAAAGTACTTGTCACAATCTAAACTTGTTTATTATGTAATAGATGAAGTTCAAATTATTGGTAATAAATATATTAAGTACAGGTTGTAAACCGAACCCAGATTGTTGGCTTGACAATAAATTGCATAGCAACTGTATTTATATTCAAATAAATCATGCATAATTCCTACAATTTTGGTACATTCCACTACAAGTTTCTATTCAAATGTGACTGAGAATGGTACGTCGTTCGTATGGGCGAATTGTGGATACATAGATATATTTTAAAGGGTGGAAAACATAAATGATGACGTCACAGTGACGTCAAATTGTCTGTTGAAAAACAATCGTCTGTTTGTGATAAATTATTTGTTGCATATATTTTTATAATACAGACAGCAGAGACGCAAGCGGAGAGAGTAAGTTTACTATTGGGAGTTATTTGCTATTATAAAGACTGTTTCCGTAAACATTCGGGTAGTTTCGCCAGATAGTATCTTTCCCTTTCACTTTCTTCAAAATATATCAGTGTGTCTTTAATACTTTCTCTTTTTTCTCTTACATTCGGCAGAACTCTGCTTTTTCCGTCGGTGTCATATAGATTACCACCGAAATGGACGAGTAGTTTGGATTGACCTAACTTTCCTGGACCTTTGTCAATAATCATTACTCACCTAATTTTCACAAGGGTGATAACTTCTCCATATACCTTTTTGAATAGTGTTGCTAATTATGGGCAACATAAATTGTGATAATTCAACGAATGTACTAAAAATACTTGCGACACTTTTTTAACCTTGTTTACTATATAATATATGATGTATAAATTATTCGTGATACATTTTTATTACGTTTTAAGTTTTGGACCAAACTCTTATTGTGGGATATTCAATTAGTATGCATAGCAACCCGCGTTTATTCGAATTAATCATCCATAATTTTTAAATGTTGGTACATTTTACTGCAAGTTTCTATTCAAATGTGATTGGGAATGGTACATCGCTCGTATTGGCAACTGGTATAGTAACATAGTATGTAGACATAGTATGGTTTATGTTTATGGGTAAAAAACATAAAATGATGACGTAATGATGACGTCATAATGTCTGTCTAGTGTTTAAAAAGTCAATCGCCTGTTTGTGATAAATTCATTGTAGCATATATTTTTTACAAACAGCGAGCAGAGACGCAGGCAAAGAGAGTAAGTTAACAATTGGGGGTTGTTTGCTATTATATCGGCTGTTTCCGTAAATATGCGGGTTGTTTCGCAAGAATGTATCTTTCCTTTTCTGCTTCTTCATAATTAATCAGTGTATCTTTAATAGATAAGCTTCTCTTTACACAGCGTTTGATACACCTTGGATATTTCCATCAGTGACTGAAAGATAACTATGGAAATAGACTGAATGAATGTATTAATGAATGAATAATGCATTTATATAGCGCAAAAATTATGTAGACATATTCTATTGCGCTTGACAAAAGTCCTTCCAATGTCAAATAGTATTAAAAACACAGTACTATGTACAGAGTGAAAAAATACAGTAATAGACGAAAGGTTTGGATCAACCTTCTAAAAATTATTTCTTTTCTTTATATTCTCTTCTCTTTCCAAGCAAGATCCTTTAAACAAGTGGGATGTGAATTGAAGATTTTTTGTTAAGGTTTTTTATAAAGAGTTTCAGATAAAAATATTCATTGATTATAATAATAATTACAATTTATTTTGATAACAATGACATTAAACACGGCATACGAATGGTGAACATCACGGTATGTCGGTGCCTTACGTAATGGACATATATACCGGGGATGACACATAAAAGGACCATTTTTCATTTCCATTGTGGCCATCGCTTGGGATATGAAATTCAATGATTGTGTATAAAGTGCATTGTACTTAGACCGGGATTTCATTCATTCAAATTTCTGATCAAAGTGCCTTGCTCGATACATTTTTATTTGGTTGTAACGCCATGTCAACGCAAATAACGTTTTTTTTTACGGCGGCCAGCTCACTTTACCTTGCTTTTGTTGACCTTTTTCTATTTCTCACCTACCATTCCACAAGGACGCCAATTTCTCCATATACCTAATTAATAAGTGTTGCCAATTGTGGACAACATAAATTGGGATCATTCAACTTATGTGCTAAAAAATATGAACCACAATTTTAAACTTGTTTATTTTATGTGTACATGTATATATAATAAGATTTAAGTTGTAAACGTAGCCGTGGCCGTGGCGTAGTGGTTAGCATGTTTGACTTCGAATCCGAAAATCGTGGGTTTGAGCCCGGTCGCGGTAGATCACACCCTATACATGAGTTGTCGGCCTAGTGGTAGTATAAGTTAGTACTGGTGATAGAAAAGTGTCCAGGAAACCTATAGTAGGAATAGCTGGCCGTCGTATATATGACCTAAATGTGTTGAATACGACGTTAAAAAAAGTTGTAAACCAAACCCTTATTGTGGGATTTTCAATTAGTATGTATAGCAACCCACATTTATTCAAATAAATCATCCATAATTTCTTAATTTTGGTGCATTTCACTACACGTTTCTATTCAAATGTGTTTGAGAATGGTACATCGTTCGTATGGGCAAATGGTAGTAACATAGTATGTAGACATAGTATGGTTTAAGTTTATGAGTGGAAAGCATAAAATGATGACGTAATGACGACGTCTTATTTATTGTCTGTTTGAAAAGTCAATCGTCTGCATGTGATAAATACATTGTTGCATATATTTTTATTATAATAGTATATTTTCCTTTCTACTTCTTCAAAATATATCAGTGTGTCTTCAATACTTTCTCTTTTTTCTCCTTACGTTCGGCAGAACTCTGCTATTTCCGTCCGTGACTTATAGATCACTTCCAAAATGGCAAGAAGTACCGATTGATCTAGCTTTCCTGGACCTTTGTCTATAATCATTACTCACCTACTATTCCATAAGGACTGCAACTTCTCCATAAGCATGTATGTATTGATAAGTGTTGCTAATTGTGGGCTACATAAATACAGATAATTCAACGAATGTGATAAAAGAACTTGCCATAATTTTATTATTCGTGAAACATATATGATATATTTAGTTTTGGACCAAACCCAGATTTACAATGAAGTTGCATTGCAACCTGCTTTATTCAAATAAATCGTTTATAATTTCTACATTCTTGGCATATTCCACTACAAGTTTATTCAAATGTGATTGAAAATGGTACATTGCTCGTTTTGGCAACTAATGGAAAAATAAACAAAGTATGATTTATATTTATGTGTGGAAAACATAAAGTGATGACATCAAGATGACGTCATATTGTCTGTTTTAAAGTCAATTGTCTGTTTGAAAAATTTATTGTTGCATATATATTTTTATAAAACAGTAAACAGAGACACGAGCAGAGAAAGTAAGTTTTTAATTGGGAGAAATTTGCTATTATATCGGCTGAATATTACTTTTCTGTATTTTATACTATCTCTGTAGCAAGATCTAGGGGTTGATCCCCTTCGAACTTGTGGGACATTGAGTCGAGGGTTTTTTACAAAAGTTTCAAATCGTTCGAGTTTCAAAAGTTTCAGATAAAGATGTTCAGTGATCTTAATAATTATGATTTATTTTGGGCTACAATGACATGACACATGGCGTACAAATAGTGATTATCACAGTATTGATCTTTAATACGTTTGTTATTATATATAGTAACAAATATGACAAGTCAACAAGACCATTACGCGACTTTTTCCCGTATTATGCGATTTTGGCCGCCTTCAACTCGCCTAGTATGCATAATAGGCACTGAATGCGTGCACGCGCATTGGTTATGTCATCGAGTAGCAGTTGCTCCGTGTCTTCGGAAAATTTGCTAGTTATTTATTCGTCCCTGAATAAATTGTTCTTAGTTTACTTAAAAATCAAGACTGGATTCTGAACAAACGTATTAAAGACGTTAATGATTAGTTGCTACTCACCAATATGCGATAATCCCCCTCGAGTTCCTAATGGCCTTCGGGCCAGAGGCCCTCAGGCTATTATGGACGTCATCGGGTGATTATCGCATAATGGCGAGTAGCAACTAATCATTAACCTCTAAATAAAATGCCATCATGTCATGCACATCAATACCAGGAATGACACAAAAAGCGATCAATCTATAATTTTCATTGTGGTCCCGATTGAAATATTAAACTTAATGTTTTAGTATAAAATGCATAATACTTACAAAGGGTTTTCATTGTGTCACTTTTTCTGATCATAGCTCTTACTCAATACGTTTTTATTTGGTTGAGGCGCAGTAATCGAAACAAATTATGGTCATTATAAGGCGTTCAACCCCTCTAACCTAATGACGTCATAATTTCTTAAAAGTTTAAAATGCAATTCTTTTTATAAAACAGACAGCAGAGACGCAAGCGGAGAAAGTAAGTTTATTATTGGGAGTTATTTGCTCTTATATATCGACTGTTTCCGGAAATATTCGGGTAGTTTCGCCACTACTCGGCAATGTTCGGAACGTCAATATCAGTTGATTTAGTATCTATATAGACGCTGGCTACTTTAATCAACTGATAGTATCTTTCCTCTTTCACTTTCTTTAGAATTAATCAGTGTTTCTTTAATACTTTAGCTTCTCTCTACGCAGTATTCGGTAAACTCCGGGTATTTCCGTCAGTGACAGATATATACCTACGGAAATGGACGAAAAGTTTCGATTGACCTTCTGCAGTATTTCTTTTCTTTATATTCGATTTGCCTACTTTTTACTCAAAATCTAGGGAGGGTATCCCATTTTGAACTAGTGGGTCTTTGAGTCGAGGGTTTCATCAAGGTTTCCTATCAAGGACTTTCAGATAAAACTATTCAGTGAATATTATAAGAATAATAAATTAGCATATCTTCAAGCTTATAATGTCATTTCATTGATATGTTAGCCTTCATAGCTGTAAAGTCGGTGAACGTGCGTAAGCATGAAACTTAGACTATAAAATGCAATTACTTTTTTTCATTTTTTAGAGTCATTTTGTATACGTGTATGAACATATAGCTTTGTGCTTAACGCTCCAGTCTGCTCTGTAAATCAAATAACAAGAGGCAACCATTGTCTTTATAAGCATTTCTGTTACTGTCCAAGTAGAGTTGATTACAACAATAGCAATAGATGTCAATCTGTCCTGTTTAACTAGAAAAAACAAGAGGCAAACATAGTCTAATAAGCCTTTGTATAACTTGCCATATATATTTTATTACCAAAATGGCAATTGATGTCAATATCTCTCCTCTTTTTGTTCTGACTTAATATTGCTGTGCTAGACATCGTTGATTACAAGTAAGGCAATTATCTAGTATTCTTTACTTCTGTTTGCTTTAACTTTCTTTCAATTTTAACGATCTCTTTTTTACGAAGCTCTTGCTTATGTTAGCCAACTGCTTACAACGAGTTCGTAGTTAAGATTTATCTTTTCACATCTCGTTCTCTTTAATTATCTTTATTTTCCATGTATTTAATTGTATTTAAATTTATATTAATCATAGCACAGGAGCTTGACGTTCTGTATCGTATTTTGAAAGAAGGAGTATTTTTTCAAAGTACGATACAGAATGTCAAACTCGCGTGATCATAGTTAGGGAGTTTAATGGCTCACGCCCTTCATTATAGGCGTTTATAAATTAGTAAAATTTGTAATGCTAAGTAGATTTTCTTTTATTCACCATTAAAAGTGTATAATTATTTTCATATCTGATTTTAAATTTAAGCTAGTCCATTTATAGGGATGATTTAAATATTTATGTACATGTACTACATTTAAATTCTAGTTTAGTTTTAATTACATTTGCACTTGTAGTCATGTCAAATATTTCAACGTTTGACTTATACTTTTCGCCAAAATTGTCTGTTTTCCATTTAACCCAAAAATATACGTGTACGTATCATAGTTATTTGACAGGCATTAGTATAATTTAGATATCCTTCATCTATCCATAAAGCAGCCACCCGGCTAGCTCAGTTGGTAGCACACAAGTCTACTGATCGAGGGGTCGTGGGTTCGATTTCCGGGTGGTGCATACTTTCGTGGAGCTTGGTCAGGAAATTATTTCTACGGCCTTTTCTTCATCCTACCAATGATTTTAATTATGTTTGGCAGTTATCAGTCACTGACGAAAGTATGTGCTTAGTAGTTGGTTAACAGCTAAATCCAGAGTTTTAGCCTTTCCAGGAGGAGTGAGTAGGTTGACTGACCGCAGTTACATGACATATACAGTGTTGTTACGGCGTTAAACCCAACAGAAACAAACAAACAATCTATCCATGTACTGCATTTTGATGGATCAGTGCAAAGCTAAACTAACTAAATTTACACAAAGGTGGATGCAGATAAGTTTTGCGTTGACCCATCGTGTTAAATATCATTGGGTTTCCTCTATTAATTTTTAAGAAATATTTTTGAAGATGTAAAGTACTTTTTTCAAATTATGAACACATTATTATCAGCAATACAAAAACATGAGGATATACTGTACCGTGTGGGTTTTTTGACTGTCAAAGAACTTTTGGTCAAAGGGAGATAATGCAGTTTGAATTTAAACTGTCATTTTCCAATCGCTTAACAAGAAAAAAGACATCCCTGAAATAAAGCGATTTTTTCAAAACTAAATCTGCAAATTGTGTCCTTGCTTTTGTAAGATCCAAGGCTTGTTATAAATAATATTGAGCTCAAAGTATTGAAGTCGCACAAATACATTTTGCTGATTTGCAAAACAAGTTTTTGGACTTATTTTGAACAATATCACTCCCGAGTCTGCGACTTGGTTTCTAGCGTTCTTGTTTATGAAAACAATAAGGTAAGTTTGAGATGTGATTCAAACTGCTACAGTATAACCTCTACAGAGCAGCCCTCTAAAGAACAAATCCTCTGGGCAACAACAGCTTTTTATATTTCCCTTAGGTATATTTTATTTCAATTTAACCTCTACAGAACAACAACCTCTGAACAGCAACACAATTTAGTCCCTCCCAATTGATGTTGTTTTAGAGAGGTTGTACTGTGTAAGGATTCTCGATGCTAGCTAGATCGATAATCTTGATAGCCTCTGGGTATGAGAATAGCCTATTTTGAAATTTCGACGTTTTTGTGTCTGAATACGGTGATATATGACAACAGAAATTTCCGATATCTATTATGCCCAGGGTTTGACCATAATCTGACCTTTCACATTTGCATCTTATACTTATCTACACATATCCCGCCGAAAATCAGTACCACGCCGTAATAGACACTCATTGAATGCATATTTTAAAGATTAACCATTGTCTAAAAAACACATTCGAGCTTTGACGATACACTCCGATATCGGTTTCGAGCATTAATACTACATTCGTATTCAACGTTATGAATATTTTTGCATAACGGTCAGATCGGAATCAAACAAATTTAACTTTTTTTCAGGTATGTCGATGACCAACCCATCGTTCAGCCAATAGTTCAACACCGTACAAGATACATTGAAGAACCAGTGGTGAGAAGGAGAGTTATAGAACAACCTGTTGTACAAAGACGTTACATCGAGGAGCCTGTTATACATAGAACAATTAACGACGACCAAGCTTTATTACCTAAAACTAACTACATTAGGCGTACGGTTTATGCTCAACCACTTAGAAGAACAAAGAGTCACGGAGAACTCAGGAAAAGTAATGCGTAAGTATTGACGTCATGCGGAACTCCTTTTACATTCACTTCGAATGAATAATTATTCAACCAATCAATGGTCGATGTCTTCAGATTGTATCGCTGTTATTTGCATAACAGTAAACGTTAGTAGGAGCTGTGGTTCAGTTGTAGGACGCGAGCTTAGAGATCGGGAGATGCTGGGCTCGAACCCTTTTGGAGTACTGCTAATTTCATTGAGCAAGAAGTTTACACGCAGTTGTTCCACTCCACTCATACGTGAATGGGTACTGTTAGAAGTCATCTGCCTGGAGGTGATTTCAATGATCAGGGGTTATAGTACAAAATTGTAAAGTCGGCTGAACATATATACGTATGTGTATGGAATCAAATTTTTTAAATTGCATTTTAAGTTTTTACAAACTCCGGTTACAAAGGCGGTTATTTTCCTTTGTTGGATGTCTTAGCAAAGTCTGACGTAACTGCTGTTAGAAGAAGTTGGTAAACGATATTAAAATGTTTTAAATTGGACTGAACGTTGCTTACCAACTATAACAGCACAGAACAGAACAGTGCTGCTCTGTTCTACCAACTAAAACAATGAATTTATTTACAAATTTAGTAATGGCATGTACGGCGGCTATCTGGCCGTATCAGCTACCATAGACATCCGTTTTACCTGTATTAGCATTTCTTTTCTCAAGGTTATGTTAAGAGATATTTCGGACAACTATATCACATTCATTTAGGCCCTATATTGAAATGCCAGTGTGTGTATTTTGAAAATCTATTCAAAAGATGGAATAATTGAGCTTCTTTCAGAGACGTTCTTTGGCAAATTTAACAATGCGTTTTATGAGGGGAGCATGGTGTGTTTCCTTTTCGTATGAAAGTTCAAAGAATACCATTGTATACTTAAATCTTTGGTCTTATAAATCGAGAAAACAGTATGTTTATTATGCCTTTCTAATGTTTTGTAGATTTGTTGGAGATTGGAATAGACGGCCTGACAATTTGAACGACTTTAATGAGTAAGTTGTTTTTATTTCATCAATTATTCATATTGGAACGCCAAGTCGTGCTGTATTTTCCTACGTTAAACGCAGAGGTGTTCCAAACCGATTAAATGACATTTAATGGTACTCTTCTGCACATCGGCCGAATATTTCACACTTGTTTACTTTCTAACCTCTGCTATTAGTCTTTGTGCAAACCGATATTTCTATTACAGATAAGATTTATAAATACCCGTCTATTCATCCTTATTATAGTCAATTGGGTAAAACTTCAGCATCGTGAATCAAAGCACTGAAGACGCTTATCTTTAAAATGTTCCTAGTGAATTAAATGACATTTAATTCATATGTTCATTGTATAAATATATATAATTTTCTTGCTTTGGAAGGCAGTATATTGTTTTTTCCAACCTACATTATACTTCCTTATTCTATATTCTTATTCAAACAAATTGTGAAATAACGTACATTTCTTAAATTTTCAGGAATGCGTATCGTCATGGACGAGATCCGTTTTTATGGAAATAAGATGTTAGCATATGTTAGTGGCAAAATGGATGGAGTAAACGTATTGTTCAAGCGAGCTGGATCTAGATCGTGATTGTTATTTTTTTATTAATGTATTTGATAAACAAATGGTCACATTATCATGCATAATGTTGTGGACTTTTTGTGACGTCATTATTATGACGTCACAAAAGACCAACGTGGTTTCATATTTACTTATGTGTTCGTAATTTTTCAATTGTAAATCTCTATCAACTTGTAATTCTGTGGGATTTTTAACATTTTTCTGACATTGGGTGCTGAAAACAAAAGAACAAATGTCATGTGATATGTGTTTGACCGGAAGACAATTTCTAATCAAATTTGACGTTTCTATGGATATTTAATGTCGTATTAAAATTGGTATCGGTCAAAGTATAATGAAAGACAAAAACGACAGCCATGCACTATCAAATCGTGATATTTAATGCAAAACTCGCATTGTGTCCGACAGGTGCGCGCTGCACAATATTTGATGACGACATTCTCAAGTATGTACATGATGTATACTTTATTCGCACACAGTTGTCGTTCGTGTTTTGGTGTACGTTAGCCCGAGTAATAACCTTATTATGGTACCTTATTAATTAATTAAGTTCTTTTTTGTTTTGGGTTATTATGTAAATAGCTAATCTATTTAGTACAGTTTTATCAATTTATAAATTAATGTTTTGTATATGTGTGCTTGATGAGTATGAAATTATAGGTGGCGCCGTGTGACGTTAAATTATGTATATGTATGTATTTTTGTATAAGGGTTCTATTTCCATTTATTTTTCATATATTTTTATTCAACTTACATTGTGTTTTGACTTAATGTTTATATTTTGTGTTAATAACATTTCAATAAGTCAGGCAGTTTTCAATACCACCATGGATTCGCCTCCATAGTCATGTCTTTAGGATCTGAGTTTTAGACACCGAAAAAGAGTCCAGGGGACAAAGTTTTTTGAAAATTGGCTCGAACCTTGCCACCAAAAACGGCTCTTGGTGTGAGAATGCAGACAGGTCCTTACGGGGATTGAGGGTCTTGTACTTGTGCATCCCGGAACGATGGTAAAGTGACGTGTCTGCCAAGTATGATTTTGAATATTAGTAAAAAATATAACCCCCCCCCCCCTAGAAATGAAGGGGGAGATATATATTAGGTTACAAATGGCTTTAACAACTGTATTTACATGTGTTTCCATTTCATCGCTAGGTTTTTTATCACTGCCAATGTATGACAAATGTTTGTTCAAGGTGAAAATATCGAATTATTAAGCTATGTTTATGCTTATTTGTTATTAACCACGTTATATTTGTATAAATGTCTGTCTTTGTATTTAGTGCGAAATCCATCTGGTGCGAATGCACTACTGTATTTATATTCACCAATCGGACAACCTCGGATGATGCCGTTAGCAGCAAAACATTTTAAGAGGCAAATCACTCCTAGGATTATCATTTTGTCAGAAAATGCAATAATACAACACAAAAGTAGTCCATATAACTTTTATAACAAGTTTCATGTCAGTCAGTCAGCCATTGTAACTGCTCATGACGATTTATATGACGTCATTCATTCAGTCAGGCAGCTTCAATTCAAATTGAAACGCTGAAATGCTTGTTACAATTTAATGTGGCGCCATTGATGTATTCATACACGTTTCTGTTATGACAAAAAGTAGTCCCAAACGCGTCTGACAAGTTGCCCTAAAAATTCATTTGAAAAAGCGTTGATCTCCAAGAAGTTCCGATTGCGTGAAGCACTGGTATATTCTGAGTTAATACTCAAAACATGTTTTATAATTATATCTTTATTCATTTATTCATGTAATATAAATAAATATTCTATCTATGTTATTATTTGAAATAAATAAATATATAAATGTACATATTTTATCTGCTTCTTAGTTTTTATTTCGAGTTTTTGAGTTTTAACTCAAAAGCAATCAGTGCACAGGCGGCGTAACGGTTCCGAATCAAAAGCACTATAAATACATGTATAATATTGTCTCTTTTTTATTCGCCATCTATCCGGACGCCTGTGAATCAGTGCTCGACAGGAAATTTGGTTATCTTTGGCGCTGAATGAAACGATTCAACTTAAATTTTAAGTGTCCTGAATTATTGAAATACAAGGTGACAATATTGATATGCAGTGCTCTGTAAAGGTGCTTGCTCAAACGATTTGTGCAGAAAAAAACTTATCATGCACTCAACAAGTAATTTTAGTATGATATAAGCTTGTTCATATACACAATGAAGATTGAATAGTATGTTCATAAGGTACTGTTCACAGATTTCAACATAAACATCAACCTTTTTCTAATACTATCAAAATTGTTTGGACAACCTTTCTAAGCAGAAAATTAGTGATTTGATAATGACAATTTTAGTGCATATTGACATACAACTATATATGATAGTGTTTCAAGTAGTAAAATTCTACCCCGTATGTCACGGTATAGACAATTTTAGTGTATTTTTGTGACTTTTAATGTATATTTCTTGCAATCTATAGGCCAGTTTGTCCTAAAATATTAAGACTTACTTTTTACACAATTACAGACATCGAATGGTATTTTGAAAATATTGTTCAAAAACGTTAACCAAATCTGTGAACTAGTACCTTTAAACTAATTAATGCTGAATTTGGATCTTTTCAGATGACTATGTTTTTTATTATTTTGGTGAATGTGAATCGGTTTCTCCTAAAAACATAATCTTGTTCAAGAACTTTTCTGAAGTCACTGTATATCGAGAATACTGTTGAGCCCTGGTTCTAGAAATCAAAGTTGGTGGGCTTTGGTTGGCACCAAACCATATACACTGTTTATATAGATGTTGTTGTTGTTTAAGCATTCTGACCGCTGAAGACTCCCTGGTTCAGTCTTGCTTAGGAAAAAGCTTTTCTGTATCGTATCTTATGGCTGTATGCGTTTTGTAAATATACCTGGAAGATGTTCTGTTCGGAACCTTGTTGACTGATGACCGTTATTGCAAACATTGATTCAAATGTGAGAAATCAAACAATTTCAACTCAAGGATATTCGTCAAATTTGGTATAGGATCAATTTTTTTCAAGGCTCAGAAATGTTCATTAATTGATGTTTTCTGAGCTTAGTCGATGAAAATCGACCTTACACCAAACTTTGACAAAATTCCTTAGATAAGTTTTCATGAAAAGATTGATAAGTACAAAGGTAATATTATTTTTTATAGTTTATTTGGACAAACTTAAGTACAATAAATAAGGCGGGATGTCTTCTTTGATTGGTTAATTGTTCAGACGATATTTTAACCACGTGACAACATCTCCTTGAGATCTCGTGAAAATTTGCGAGATAATATGATAAAACATCTGAAACGAGACAAAAAATAGTAGCATTAACTTTTGCAATATTGTCAAACAAAATGATATAGCATATAATAATAGAAAAGGTTGACAAGTAAAACAAATGGCAACTTTTGCAATTTGAGCAATCCAATATATTAAACACATTTTAGTTCGCAAGTGAAGAACAAATGGCGGCTGGATGGTACAATCCTGAGCCAGGCAATACGTAATACACATTAGAGGAACTCATATTTTGTAGATTTCTTGCTTAGGTAAGTTGAATTTGTTATCAGTTGATTTGATTGAAACGTTCGCAGTGAAAGAGACCCATACATAAAGATGTTGCTATTCAATGACTCTTTCGAAAAGCACCGATATTTATTCAGGTTAAAATGAACGCCTAAGATTTACACAACATAAACATTGCTTTTGTTCAGAATGAAGCAGAAGTGTCTGCTTTATTCTGACGTCATTCCTAAAATGAACTGAACTCGGTCGTTTTTAAAAATGTTTTGGTCAAGGAAATCTACGATTGTAACTTCGAAAAAATAAATACTTACATTTAATATGATGGCTTTGGTCTTCTTAACCGCTAAGGGTGGAGTTGATCAAGAGAATTTGATCACTGGTACCGCTGGATGAGAAAAGGTTGGGGAGGAGGAATAACAAGAAGAAGATTGGCACTGAAAAATAGACAAGAAAACAACATAAATTACATATAGGAAATTTGCAAAACGTCAAACAGAGGAAGCACTCTCAAACCTCGACGAATGAACCTTTTTCATCTTACAGAATATACTTAGTAAAAAGTGGCGCTTAACTAAAGTTCTGAGGCGAACCTATGCCTATATTGTTAATGAACATATCCGCGTCGAATGAACTGAACAAAATGTTTAGATGGCGGCTTGTAAAGTTTTTTTTTAAAGTCAGTACTAGCATTTATCTAATATTCTATATTGGTGAACTCATGGTGATAGCGAACGATGAGGCTTTCAGTAAAGTTCCGCTATAAAGATCGCTTATGGTATTGCAAATTCAAGGATTTTTTGACAATTTTTAAGCACACGTGCTAAATTTGAGAAGAAAATGTCCCTATGTTAAGACCACATAGCTATCAAGACTGTTCGAGTAGACAATATTAATAACAGGAGCAATTCTTAAAATTGAAAAATGATCTTTATTAATATTAGGCATATGTTGATACATTGTCGGCTAAAAATATTTGTGTTTTCTGCCAAGAGCAATAACACACTGGAATTTGTTTTACAATTGGCTTGTTAAAGAAATATCGGTCAAAACATTGGATACACGTTACTTGAAACATGAAGTCATGGTCAGTTTTCAATTAAATGAAAGCAGTAAAAAAAAACTACTTACAGATTGAAGCGAGTCCTAGACCTCCAGCGCTGGCTCCGGTGGCAGGGACGGGGATAAAGTGAGCACCGCTGGCACCGTATCCGGCTCCGTATCCAGATCCGTATCCAGATCCGTATCCTACTGATCCATAGCCTGAACTGTAACCGGAACCGATTGATCCATAGCCTGGAACGTGAATTTGACTGATTCCTCCAGTGCTGATTCCACCAATTCTAGAAATTCCACCGAAACGGCTGCTGTCATCGTTCCAATCATTGTTGTCCCAGCCGTTGTTGTTGTTCCAGCCATTGTTGTTATTCCAACGATCATCAGCGAGTGTCATGGCGACAACAGCGGAGAGAGCAATGGTGACGTAGATTGTGATTTTCATTTTGGCTGAAAAGATATGAATAAATTATTAAATTTATGAATAATTTATAACATCGTGAATAATTATTTAATTTAAGAATAGTTTAATTAACTTATTAATTATTTATTCAAATTTTAAAATATTGTATATTGGACATATATTGCTTTTATGGACATTCAGAGTGCATGTAGTTATATTGTGTATTAAATCATTTAACTTAGAAAAGAGTGTTTGTATAGTTATTGCAGACATCGCTAATTTCAGTAAATTATCATTAGAAAATTACAGCTAATGGGTTGTTTTTTTATTTTATAATGGTTCATTTAAATGGTTATTCCTATCCATTTTACTTCAAGCGGATTTTAAAGACGAGTTTAGTAGCAACCTCATAAAGTACTTTTAGAACTGAAAATTTATTTAGGTGATATTTTTGTATAAAGATATTGCCTTTTTTAAACATAAATGTTGGTTGTAAGTATTGAATATTACAATGAAACGTTTCAAACTCAGTACCCAGCCAAATAAGCATGCTTCTATATCTACTTTATATTGTATAACAGCTTTTAGAATAGTTTTAATAATTACAAACTATATTGAATAAACAATTTAATATTTATATGATGTTAAATCAAAGCTACTCCATGTTGAATTATAAAGCGGACGAAATTATCATTTTTTTGCAATATAGTTAAACAAATTTAAATTAAAAAAAAAAGAAATTATAATTATCATAAAAATCTAGTTAATTAAAATTTATCAGTGAAATTGATATTTTCTTATGAATAATGTATATAAATTGCTCTTCGTACTAAATTAACCATATTGAGCGCTGTTAGACATCCTCATATAAAATCATATGAATTCAAAAACAATCATGCATGAATAAATTAAAAATATAATTCATAAATTAAATATCATATATCAGTCTATAAATGAAATTACAAAAATAATTCATAAATAAAATTAAATACAATTAGATATTTAATAGATTTGTTTCTACTTACAAGATTTTGTTGTGATACTTTCTTAAGCAAGAAGAGAAGTGATGACCAGTCTAAGTGTCTCGTCCGTTTTAAACCCTACCCAATAAGCAGACGACATCCTTGTATTATGTAAAGTAGTTTGACAGCTATCACTACGTATGCTACAAAATTCACACTTTTCACATTTAGATTGGAATAGACGACCTGACAATTTGAACGACTTTAATGAGTAAGTTGGGTTTATATAATTATATATACCGTATTTGAGACCCTTTTCCACTTTGAAAATTTACCGAATCCACAAGTAGTCCCTCAGTATATAGGTATAGAGCAATTCAAAATGATCGTCTGCTATGACAGGCGCAATAATTCCTGAAATACACTTGTTAATCGGTCTATACTGAAGCGTATGTATATTAGCTTATGAGTAAAGCGTCTCAGTACAGATCTTTACGTCGTATTATGTAATAGAATGGTATCAACTATTCAGTCACGACCCGTTGTTTGTGCCAGTTGTCAGTATAGATGTTACATCATCTTGTGTAATAGAATGGTTCTATAGGAAACGTTTAAAGATCGACGTTTATGACTTTGAATGATGTCTGAATAGTGGATTTTATTTATTTTACATACAGATGCAGTAGAATAAATGTGCATAAATGATAACTTTAAAGCAGAATTATTGCATTGTTCTAAGAATGACCCATTGACTTGTTGTGAATGTGCGAAAACAAATCAAAAGTGTGTTCGCCTGTCCGATTAACCTGCCGTATATATAGGTCGATAGTTTGAAGTGTTTTGAACCGGAACTGTACCTATTGCTGTTGTACCTATCAAACTAACATCACTGAACTGTGCTTTGTGTTTAGACGTTGTTGGAGCCGGAAATCTCATTTTACTTTTTAAACCCGAACAAATTCAGCGCCTTCAGTGCTTTGATTTATTTCATCAATTATTCATATTGAAACGCCAAGTCGTGCTGTATTTTCCTACGTTAAACGCAGAGGTGTTCCAAACCGATTAAATGACATTTAATGGTACTCTTCTGCACATCGGCCGAATATTTCACACTTGTTCACTTTCTAATCTCTGCTATTAGTCTTTGTGCAAACCGATATTTCTATTACAAAATAGATTTATAAGTACCCGTCTATTCATCGTTATTATAGTCTGGCGGGCTTTTAAACAAGGGAGCATATTTTAATGGGTAAAACTTCAGCATCGTAAATCAAAGCACTGAAGACATGATATTTAATTAAAAAGTTTATTGTATGTATATATATGATTTTCTTTCTTTGGAAGGCATTATATTGTTTTTTCCAACCTACATATACTTCATTATTTTATGTTACAAACAAAATGTGAAATAACATATAACGTTCTTAAATTTTCAGAAATGCCTATCGTCATGGACGAGATCCATTTTTATGGAAATAAGATGTAAGCATTTGTTGGTGGCAAAATGGGTAGAGAAAACGTATTGTTCAAGCGAGTTGGATCTAGATCGTGATTGTTATTTTTATCAATGTATTTCATTAACAAATGGTCACATTATCATGCAAAATGTTGTGGACTTTTTGTGACGTCATTATTATGACGTCACAAAAGACCGACGTGGTTTCATATTTACTTATGTGTTCGTAATTTTTTAATTGTAAATCTATATCAACTTGTAATTCTGTGGGATTTTTAACTTTTTTTGACATTGGGTGCTGAAAACAAAAGAACGAATGTCATGTGATATATGTTTGACCGGAAGAAAATTTCTAATCAAATTTGACGTTTCTATGGATATTTAATGTCGTCTTAAAATTATGACTACTAACAGTAAAGTAAGGCATCAGTCAAAGTATAATGAAAAACTTGGCTCAAACCTTGCCACTAAATACGGCTCTTGCTGTGAGAATGCAAACAGGTCCTTACGGGGATTGAGGGTCTTGTACTAGTGCATCCCGGAACGATGGTAAAGTGAGGTTACGTTATTAGGTTACAAATGGCTTAAACAACTGTATTAACATGTGTTTCCATTTCATCGCTAGTTTTTTATCACTGCCAATGTATGACAAATGTTTCTTCAAGGTAAAAATATCGACTTATTAAGCTATGTTTATGTTTATTTGTTATTAACCACGTTATATTTGTATAAATGTCTGTCTTTGTATTTAGTGCGAAATCCATCTGCTGCGAATGCGCCAATGTATTTACATTCACCAATCGGAGAACCTCGGATGATACCGTTAGCGGCAATACAGTTTGAGAGGCAAATCAGGATTATCTTTTTGTCAGAAAATGCAATATTACAACACAAAAGTAGTCCATATAACTTTTATAACAAGTTTCATGTCAGTCAGTCAGCCATTGTTACTGCTCATGACGATTTCATGTAACGTCATTATTGAATTCATCCGCGCTGTCATTTTGATCATATTCTAGGATTCAATCGGTCAGACAGCTTCAATTTAAATTGAAACGCTGAAATGCTTGTGACAATTTAATATGACGCTTTTGATGTATTCATACACGTTTCTGTCATGACAAAAAGTAGTCCCAAATGCGTCTGACAAGTTGCCCTAAAAATTCATTTGATCGTTCATCTCCGAGAAGTTCCGATTGTGTGAAACACTGGTATATTCTGAGGTAATACTCAAAACATTTTTTATAATTATATCTTTATTCATTTATTCATGTAATATAAATTAATATTCTATCTATGTTATTATTTGAAATAAATAAATATATAAATGTACATATTTTATCTGCTTCTTAGTTTTTATTTCGAGTTTTTGAGTTATAACTCAAAAGCAATCATTGCACAGGCGGCGGAACGGTTCCGAATCAAAAGCACTATAAATACATGTATAATATTGTCTCTTTTTTTTCGCCATCGACCCGGACGCCTGTGAATCAGTGCTCGACAGGAAATTTGGTCATCTTTTGTGATAAATGAAACGATCCAACTTAAATTTTAAGTGTCCTGAATTATTGAAATACAAGGTGACTACATGTATATTGATACGCAGTGCTCTCTAAAAGTGCTTGCTCAAACGATTTGTGCAGAAAAAAACTTATCATGAACTCAACTAGTAATTTTAGTATGATACAATGTATAAGCTTGTTCATATACACAATGCAGATTGGATAGTATGTTCATAAGGTACTGTTCACAGATTTCAACATAAACATCAACCTTTTTCTAATACTATCAAAATTGTTTGGACAAGCTTTCTAAGCAGAAAATAAGTGATTTGATAATGACAATTTTAGTGCATATTGACATACAACTTTATAATTATGATAGCGTTTCAAGTAGTAAAATTCTACCCCGTATGTCACTGTATAGACAATTTTAGTGTATTTTTGTGACTTTTAATGTATATTTCTGGCATACTATAGGCCAGTTTGTCCTAAAATATTAAGACTTACTTTTTACACAATTATAGACATCGAATGGTATTTTGAAAATATTGAAAAACGTTAACCAAAATCTGTGAACTAGTACCTTTAAACTAATTAATGCTGATTTTTGGATCTTTTCAGATGACTATGTTTTTTATTATATTGGTGAATGTGAATCGATTATCCTAAAAACATAATCTTGTTCAATAACTTTTTGAAGTCATTGTATATCGATAATACTGTTGAGCCCAGGTTCTAGATATCAAGGTTGGCGGGCTTTGGTTGGCACCAAACCATTGACACTGTCTATATAGATGTTGTTGTTGTTTAAGCATTCTGGCCGCTGAAGACTCCCTGGTTCAGTCTTGCTTAGGAAAAAGCTTTTCTGTATCGTATCTTATGACTGTATGCGTTTTGTAAATATACCTGGAAGATGTTCTGTTCGGAACCTTGTTGACTGTTGACCGTCATTGCAAACATTGATTCAAATGTGAGAAATCAAACAATTTCAACTCAAGGATATTCGTCAAATTTGGTATAGGATCAATTTTAATCAAGGCTCAGAAATGTTCATTAATTGATGTTTTCTGAGCTTAGTCGATGAAAATCGACCTTACACCAAACTTGGACAAAATTCCTTAGATAAGTTTTCAGGAAAAGATTGATAAGTACAAAGGTAATATTATTTTTTATAGTTTATTTGGACAAACTTAAATACAATAAATAAGGCGGGATGTCTTATTTGATTGGTTAATTGATCAGACGATATTTTAACCACGTGACAACATCTCCTTGAGATCTCGTGAGACTTTGCGAGATAATATGATAAAACATCTGAAACGAGACAAAAAATAGTAGCATTAACCTTTGCAATATTGTCAAACAAAAGGATATAGCATATGATTATAGAAAATGTTTACAAGTAAAACAAATGGCGACCTGTGCAATTTGAGCAATCCAATATATTAAACACATTTTAGCTTGCAAGTGGAAAAAATGGCAGCTGGATGGTACAATCCTGAGCCAGGCAATACATTATATACACATTTGAGGAACTCATATATTGGTAAGTTTAATTTGTTATCAGTTGATTTGATTGAAACGTTCGCGGTGAAAGAGACCCATACATAGAGATGGTGCTATTAAAAGGCTCTTTCGAAAGGCACCAATATTTATCCAGGTTAAGATGAACGCTTAAGATTTACACAACATAAACATTGCTTTTGTTCAGAATGAAGCAGAAGTGTCTACTTTATGATGACGTCATTCCTAAAATGAACTGAACTCGATCGGTTTTTTCCAATGTTTAGGTCACGGAAATCTACGATTGTAACTTCGGAAAAATAAATACTTACATTTAAATATGATGGATTTGGTCTTCTTAACCGCTAAGGGTGGAGTTGATCAAGAGAATTTGATCACTGGTTCCGCTGGTTGAGAAAAGGTTGGGGAGGAGGAATAACAAGAAGAAGATTGGCACTGAAAAATAGACAAGAAAAAACAACATTAGTTATATGTAGGAAATTTGTAAACCCAACAACAGACGTAAATATAGACAAGAAAAAACAACATTAGTTATATGTAGGAAATTTGTAAAACGTCAAACAGAGGAAGCACTCTCAAACCTCGACGAATGAACCTTTTGCCATCCGGTTGTACTTAGTAAAAAGTGGCGCTTAACTAACTAAACGTCTGAGGCGAACCAATGTCTATTTTGCCAATGAACATATCCGCGTCAATCGAAGAACAAAATGTTTAGACAGCGGCTTGTAATGGGTTTTTTTAAAGTCAGTACTAGCATTTATCAAATATTCTATATTGTTGAACTCATGGTGATAGCGAACGATGAGGCTTACAGTAAAGTTTCGCTATACAGATCGCTTATGGTATTGAAAATTTATGGATTTTTTGACAATTTGTGAGCAGACGTGCTAAATTTGAGAAGAAAATGTCTCTATGTTAAGACCTCCTCGCTATTAAGACTGTTCGAGTAGACAGAATTAATTACAAGTGCAATTGTCAAAATTGAAAAATGATCTTTATTAATATCAGGCATAAGTTGATACATTGTCAGCTAAAAATATTTGTGTTTTCTGCCAAGAGCGATAACACACTGGAATTCGTTTAACATTGGCTTGTTAAAGATATATCGGTCAAAACATTGGATACACGTTACTTGAAACATGAAGTCATGGTCAGTTTTCAATTAAATGAAAGCAGTAATAATAAATACTTACAGATTGAAGCGAGTCCTAAACCTCCAGCGCTGGCTCCGGTGGCTGGGACGGGAATAAATTGAGCACCGCTGGCACCGTATCCAGATCCGTATCCAGATCCGTATCCTACTGATCCATAGCCTGAACTGTAACCGGAACCGATTGATCCATAGCCTGGAACGTGAATTTGACCGATTCCTCCAGTGCTGATTCCACCAATTCTAGCAATTCCACCGAAACGGCTGCTGTCATCGTTCCAATCATTGTTGTCCCAGCCGTTGTTGTTGTTCCAGCCATTGTTGTTGTTCCAACGATCATCAGCGAGTGTCATGGCGACAACAGCGGAGAGAGCAATGGTGACGTAGATTGTGATTTTCATTTTGGCTGAAAAGATATGAATAAATTATTAAATTTATGAATAATTTATATCATCATGGATAATTATTTAATTTAAGAATAGTTTAATTCACTTATTAATAACTTATTCAAATTTTAAAACATTTCATGTTGAAAATATATTGCTTTTATGAACATTCAGAGTGCATGTAGTTATATTGTGTATTTAATTATTTAACTTAGAAAAGAGCGTTTGTATAGTTATTGCAGACATCGCTAATTTCAGTAAATTATCATTAGAAAATCACAGCTAACGGGTTGTTTTCTATATTATTATGGTTCATTGAAATGGTTATTCCTATCCTTTTTACTTCAAGCGGATTTTAAAGACGAGTTTAGTAGCAACCTCATAAAGTACTTTTAGAACTGAAAATTTATTTAGGTGATATTTTTGTATAAAGATATTACCTTTTTTAAACATAAATGTTGGTTGTAAGTATTGAATATTACTATGAAACGTTTTAAACTCAGTACTCAGCCAAATAAGCATGCCTCTATATTTACTTTATATTTGTATAACAGCTTTTAGAATAGTTTTAATAATTAGAAACTATAATGAATATACACTTTAATATTTAAATGATGTTAAATCAAAGCTAAGCCATGTTGAATTATAAAGCCGACGAAATAATCATTTTTTTTTACAATATAGTTAAACAAAATTAAATTTAAAAAAAATATAATTATCATAAAAATCTAGTTAAAAAATTTTATAATTAGAATTTATCAGTGAAATTGATATTTTCTTATGAATAATATATATAAATTGCTCTTCGTACTAAATTAACCATATTGAGCGCTGTGAGACATCCTCATATAAAATCATATGAATTCAAAACAATCATGCATAAATAAATTAAAAATATAATTCATAAATTAAATATCATTCATCAGTCTATAAATGAAATTACAAAAATAATTCATAAATAAAATAATTACAAAATTAAATATTAAATAAATTTGTTTCTACTTACAAGATTGTGTTGTGATACTTTCTTAAGCAAGAAGAGAAGTGATGACCAGTCTAAGTGTCTCGTCCGTTTTATACCCTACCCAATAAGCAGACGACATCCTTGTATTATGTAAGGTAGTTTGACAGCTATCACTACGTATGCTACAAAATTCACACTTTTTCTCCCCAGGCGTGGTCAAGTTTTAACTCATTTTTGTCGTAATTAAATAATGTTATTTATTTAAATTGAAAATCAGGTCATTTAAAAATATTTTCGGGGTCAAATATTAAGTCTAGGCCAACCTGCTCGTTCGTTCACAAATATGATCGAAATTGTAGATAATATTACCGTTATACTATTTTTTGTGAATTCATTAATTAATGTATAAGTTTAAGTTTCAATTTTTTGTATAACTCTTTTTTAATTAGTCAAAAACTTCGGATTCTACTATTGGAGTTTGAATATGTTTCTGTACGTTAATGAAAATGATGTGTTGAAGATAAAATAATTGTGGGTTTAACTTTTTTATTTTAATTTTGAATGAGTTTAAACTGTTTACAATGTTTTGACGGGTACAGCGTTCATTTGAAGCTATTTTGAAATGCATTTTTTTCTAAATAAATTATACTATTAATTAAGTTAGTGTATATTGTAGTTTTACATTAAGTTTATTTACAAGTGATTTTAAAAGTCAATACAGGTACATATGCAATGGTCTGGGTGCAAAGTCTTCAATTCTACTCATTCTCTTCCTGAAGATTTATTTTCAAGACTTAATCCTTTACTGGTCAATCCCGTCTATACCCCCCCCCCCCCTCTCAAAATAATAGTCACCGAACTTGAAATTAGTGTTTGCCTTTGAAATGAAGTGAATTTCAATTAAGTAAAAATGCCTTACAAATGATCTTATTACATTTATTTTCGAGGGCCTCCCCCATCAAAACATGTCTCATGGGTCCACGAAGGGATGTCTCCTCTGTTGCTTAGGTTAGCAGGGAGGGAGAGGGTGCAGTGACTCTCATTGCCATAAAAAAAGTCAGGATAATTTAATGCAGGAAAATGGCACAAAATGGTATCAAGACAACGTATCTTTAGTCCAAGAAAAGAACTAGCAATTTATTCCGCATTTTAGGAATATATAAAATTATATTTTACTACATAATGAATATTATTAAAAATAAAAAAGTCAGTTTAGTGATAAAAAAGTCATTTTTGTTTATTTTACAATGTACTTTGATAACGCTTTGGGAGCTTTACTGCAAGAAAGTCATCCAGTGAACAATTCGTCCAACGTGCATATCTGTCAGTCAATTATTAATGAAATAAGAGCATCTTGAAATAATCCTATCACGTTATATATCGGAGAAAGATAGCCAAATTTTGCCAATGTTCCAACTAGCGAACAATTAAGATATTCAAAGTAAAGCAATTATTTATTATCATATAATAAGTGGAAGATAAATGAAAGAACAGTTTCAGCTTCATTACCGCTGAAAACGAGTCGCACTACTAATGAAATCTTTTATTTATGTAGGGACCGAATTATCTTGTATAAAGATTTCGATTATTTCACATTTGAACAAAAATGTTATCACTGAAAATGCCCATAAAACATCTGATAGTAATGTTTGGAGTACATGGTTTCCCATATAGTAAAAACTTCTGTAATTTTTCACTTATTTTGTTATTACATGACTTTATGAAAGCTTTTCCATTAACATGTGATTCGTGGTTCGATTCGTCATTCGCTACGCATGAATCGTGGTTCGAATCGGATCGCCACTTGCTCAACGATCCACAGCCCTACTTGCAACTTTATTAAATTCGATGTGATTTAAGCTACTCGCTCGGAGATTTAATTATCTTATATATATATTAGAATTATCTGTCAATATATATATCTGTGCAGATAAAATGAGTTCTTATTATTTTAAGGCAAGCTAATCTTGATGTTGAGAGAAATATGAAATAAAAGTAACAAAATCTACTAAAATTATCTATGCCGTTACTTAGGAGATACGTTTTGTACCACAATGTAGTACATAGAAATCTCTGTCTTTTTAAGTTTAATGGCAACTTGCAGCTTGTCATTTTCAGAACACTGCTTTATTTCTTCAAAAAGTTCCTGCTCGTTTTCAAGTTTTATATAGTTGATATTTGAAGTGATATAAGTGACGAGAAATAAAACCCATCATGATATCAAATAAAGCAGAAAAACAATGCATTATGGTGGGCTATGGTCATAAAAATGACTAATTATGAAATAAAAATGCAGCGATTACCCTACATCACTCAGATGGCGACGAATAAAATAACCCAATTTTCCTATCTGAGGCCATTGTACGGAAATCGCCGATAAGACTCGTACGTCATCGGAAATTTACGACAGTTGCTAATTTGCATATTCAAACGGTGTTCCGGTAAAAAACGTATTCATGATAAATGTCAAGCTTGAAATATGCGGAATCAATGAATTCAGTTGCTTCAAGTATTTATGTTGACTTGCCTGTAATTATATGTATTTTCATACAAAAGCTGAAGTCAAAACAAATCTTATTATGAAACGTTTTAGACTTCTAAATCTCCGAGTTTCGAGTACAGTTACCTTAAAGTTGCCTGCTAGTATAGCCTGTCCAGGTTGACATGTGATTGAATAATTCAGTACATGCTCTATATATGAATAGTTTTCTGTATACTGATATTTACACTTATTTGGCCTCGTTTGCCAAAAGAAATACAGGATTTGAGAACAATAAAGATACAAACAAGAATACGTGTTTAGTTACTGTACTAAATTATGAATGTTTGTTTTTTGTTGGGTCTAACGCCGTAGCAACACATTGTATAGGTCATATAATGGCGGTCACACAACCTACTCACTGTTCCTGGAAACGCTAAATCTCTGGATTTAGCTGTTAACCAACTACATGTACTAAGCGCAAACTTTCATCAGTGACTGATATCCTTCATGATTAAGAATCATTGGTAGAAAGGAGAATGGCCGTAGAAATAATTTTATGATCAAGCTCCACGAAAGTTTGCCCCGACTCAAATTATAAATTTACATATAGTAGAAATAGTGTTGTGTTGCTAGTCTCAGAGCAACGTGAATTAGCTAAGAACCGCGTACAAAACGACCTGAGGCGTATTAGAACTCTGCAGTTTACTTATTCAATTTATGTTGTTAGGTTTAATTCAACTATCAGTGACGCATATACAAACTCCGCTGATGTAAATATTCACCACAATACTTCGGTACTCATGATGGATAAAAATTGACACGAGTATCTAAAAACGGATATTTTCGAACAAATACTGAGTATCTAAATAAGCGGGACCAATGTACGAGCCACTGACAGTTGAATAAATTACAATAATTATATAAAAATTGTTTCCATACTGTCAGGGCAATGTGAACAAGCCATAACTATGACACTTCAACCTTAATAGTGATACATGGCAACATCTATCAAGTACGCATCTATGCCAATGTGACATTCTAACAAAATCTCGCTTAAAGAGATATATACAGGCAAATGACTGTGCCAAAAGTATCGAGCCAAGTTTAGCCTTTAAAATGGTATTAGGAACGTAAGAAATCACTTACTAATAACATTTGTCACTAATGATACATTACTGAACAAATTAAAACATGTGACATACATATTGTTGAAAACGAAAGTAGGATACTGTGGGAATAACCATATTTATAGATTTGTTATATGTCATATACAAGTTTGTTGATATTAAACATTTCCATCGGTCCCTTTTTGTCTTTTAAACACTTTGAGGCGGTTAGGGTATCTTTGTTCTAGAATTTTACTAATGTTGCGCAATATCATGTACTAGTAGCTCCTTATTGCTAATTTAGCACCATAGATTGGAGACTTCCCAATAAGTAGTGTTTTGGTAAAATTTTGTTTAGTTATATTAAAATGTCAAAAATTGTCAATGTTTTATACTTTTATTGGTAATAGTGGTAAAAAAAGGAAAAAAAAAAGAAAGGTGTTAGTATATTTTTACATGGAATATACTTTTTTAGTATTTTTTTTTGTACTGTACATATCAAAATATAGTAAAACTAGTATGGTTTCACATGTAATGACTAAAATCTGCTTTTGCGGTACTATTAGAAAAAAAGTCATACATTTATAAGGCTTCTATAATCATATATTATCCTGTCGGGCAAACTGAGACGTACAGACATAACATTTATAAGGCTTCTCCTCATAGAGTTGTCTCAAGTGTGAACTTAAATTTGCTTTATACAAGAAGTCAGACATACAAACATCAAATTTACAAGGCCTCTCTCATGCATGTTTTTTCATGTGAGTATTTAAATGATCTTTTCGGGCAAATCCAGCCAGACATATATCACATTTATAAGGCTTCTCTCCTGTGTGTATTCTCATGTGTAATCTTAAATTATCCTGCCGGGCAAATTCAGACATACAAACATCACATTTAAAAGGCTTCTCTCCTGTGTGTATTCTCATGTGCAATCTTAAATTTCTTTTTTGAGAAAAGTCAGAAAAACAAACATCACATTTAAATGGCTTCTCTCCTGTATGAAATCTCATGTGACTTTTTAACTGTCTTTTCTGGGTAAATTCTGAGGTACAAACACCACATTTATAAGGTTTTTGGCCAGTATGTGCTCTCATGTGAATGATTATTTCTTCTTTTCGGGCAAACTTTGAGCTACAAACACCACATTCATAAGGCTTCTCTCCTTTATGCATTCTTATGTGATTTTTTAAATGATCTTTTCTAGCAAACACTGACATACAAACACTACATTTATACAGTTTTGGACCCGTATGTATCTTCATGTGAATGTTTAATTGTGTTTTTTTAGCAAACTCTGACATACAAACAACACATTTATGAAGCTTCCCATTATTATGTTTTCTTCTCATGTGCTTTTTTAAAGTTCCCATTTGTGAAAACCCAGACATACATACATCACATTTATAAGGCTTCTCTCCTGTATGTATTCTCATGTGCTCACTTAATGTATTTTTCCTTTTAAACTCAGACATACATACATCACATTTATAAGGCTTCTCTCCCGTGTGTATTCTCATGTGATCACCCAAACTACTTTTCCTTGTAAACTCAGACATACATACATCACATTTATAAAGCGTCTCCCCTGTGTGTATTCTCATGTGATTACTTAAATTACTTTTCACTGTAAACTCAGACATACATATATCACATTTATAAGGCTTATCTCCAGTATGTATTCTCATGTGACGAATCAAATTACTTTTCAATGAAAACTCAGACATACATACATCACATTTATAAGGCTTCTCCCCTGTGTGTATTCTCATGTGATTACTTAAATTACTTTTCACTGTAAACTCAGACATACATATATCACATTTATAAGGCTTATCTCCAGTATGTATTCTCATGTGACGAATTAAATTACCTTTCAATGAAAACTCAGACAAACACACATCACATTCATAGGGCTTCTCCCCTGTGTGTATTTTCATGTGATTAGTTAAAATACTTTTCCTTTTAAACTCAGACGTGCATAAATCACACTTAAAAGACATCTCTCCAGTGTGTATTCTCATGTGACAATTTAAACCTTCCTTATTTTGGAGTCAGACATACATATTCCAAATTTGTAGGTTTTTTTTCTCAACATGGTTCTCTTTCATACATATTCTAATTATATTCTGAAAAAGTCCTATTCAAGGCAACCGTCACCAAAGATCACTGTTTCCATATGTTCAGCTAAATCTAAACAATCATATTGTCACTTTATACACATAATTTCGCAAAAATATAGGTCTTATAATGTTACTTTTTATATAAAATATTCTGATGGCTGAATGTTCTCAGATTTCTTCATTGATTTTCACCAAGTCCAAAGATATTCCTCACTTTGAAAATAAACAATTAAACAATTTAGAACTATTAAAAATACTAATTGAAACGAAATTCTTATCACCATAAAACAATAAGTCAAGGATCTCTACATTAGTAAGTCAAGAAATGTCCACTTAAGAGTTTATCCTCACCACTCTCATGTGTTTATATTATCAAGTGATTAGTCTCTCTGTCATGTGTCAATTCTAAATAGTACATGTATCAAATAAGCTCAACAAAGTTTTAGGGCTTGTTTAATCATAATTGTCCAGTGACATCAAATAAGGCTTCCAAGTCAAAAAAAAATCTTCAAACATAGAAATACTACTGAAGTTGTCAGATTAAAGTCCCATCTAGATGAAACCATTAAACTTTAATCATTAAATTATACTAATTTACACAATAATCGTCAGTTAGTCATATATCACCAAGGGCTTGGTAGTTGCTTGATGTTTAAGCACTGAAGAGGAATTTTGCTCAAGACCTCAGATGACAATCTTCTCTAATATTCCAGTTCATTGTATCATTAATGGAGCAATGTAGTATAATGTTTCTTTCAAATTAAAATAAACCTATCTGCATACTCACTTTTGTTACTTGTAAAGTTCTTTAAGTTCTTTCTAACAAGTTCCATGTATCACATATAACATGTAATATAACAATTTAAACAACACTAAAATTCTAATAGTTTCTTAACATAAAATCACTTTCTAAGTCTATGTCTATAATAATTCTATACACTAACAATATTGTATAATATTTTCATAAGATATATATATTATTTTTTTTGGGAGGGGGGGTCAATAAAATTATCCAATGAAATTAATCAACCAATGAGATTTATACTTTTGAATAATAACTTGTAAATTAATTAAGTAGGAAATATCAGGAAGTGACACCTTTATCAATGAGATAATATAACAAACAGACTAGCATATGTCAATACTTGAGACTGATCAAGAATTTTGATTATATAGATATTTTAACAAAAGACATAACCAGAAGGTATTTCAAACTGAGAGTATTTGTCACATCCTAGAAAGTATGTTGATTATTTATGTTGATAAAATTACTGAAACTTGATAAGATAATATATTCGAAAAAACATCTACATAAATCATTAAAATAAACAATTAACTTGGCTGGGAAAATATAGATTTAAATATTAACACTGAATATCAAAGAATTATAGTTATAAAGTCTTTCAAAATAATTAAATTGACTTTTCAAATTTTTAAGTATCAACTTGGTTACACATACCTAGATTTTGATCAAAATCATGAAATGATATCATGATAATTAACACAAAAAGTGTCAGTCAGTCTCATCTAGATCATGAAATTATATCATCATAATTCAGTGTCATTCAGGAAAAGAATAAAATGTTCATAATGAATGCTTAATTGACATGGCTATAACAATATTTCCCCTTATTTGGTTACTTTGCTAATTATCTAATAACAAAATATGGTACGCTTCCTTTTTATTCATTAACAAAAATTTGAAATTTCTACATTTTATATTTTTAAATTGTAATCTTCATCAGCCAAGAATTAAAGACTTTAGTCAGTTGTTTTTCCCTGATAAAATCTGAAACTATCCAATTGGTAAGTAGGTCCTTACAATTGGAATCCTTAGATTCTATCATTGAATTCCCATGTAAGGATAACAAAATATTTCATTTAATATCTTTCTTGTTAATGATGATATTACCAGAACTTAGACAATTTAGATAGTTCTTTACCTTAAAAATACTTAGCTTGAATTCAAACAAATTATATGATTTATTGTTCGTTTTTTTTCTTATTGCAAAGTTTGAATAATTTCACAGTGAATGATTACACACTATCTAATATCTCGAGTGTAAGACGAAGAGCACGAAGTCACCGTGAAATTATTCATATTTTGACAGTTGAGAAAAAACTAACTATACAAAAAAGTATTAAATATTATTTCTGGCAAATTGACATTGAAAAGCAAGGGTAAAATCCAAGTAATCCAACTAATTGTACCAACCGATTTGAGGAGTATACAAGGGAAAGTAACTGACTAAAGTCCCTTATTACTTAAAATATTATGATGACAATATGTATTTAAATATATTTATATCAAATATATACATGTATTTATATTTAAATATTTAGTATCAATAAATTCTGTAACACATCCAGGCCTCCATATAAGCTTTTCAAGAAAATCAAAGGTTTTTATAAAGGTTAATTTTTAGAAAGTGTTATATCCGTTTGATTGTTGTTAGTCCCTTCAGAAGTTTCACAGGAATAGCATTGCACTTTAAAATCTAATTAGTTTGTTTTTCTTGGGTTTGGGTTTAACACTGTAGCAACACAATGTATAGGTCAAATAACGGTGGTCAGTCAACCTTATCACTCTTCCTGGCTAAGCTAAATCTCTGGATTTAGTTGTTAACTAACTACTAAGCGCATACTTTCGTCAGTGACTAACAACTGCCGTACATTATTACGAATCTTTAGTAGGAGGAGAATGGCTGTAGAAATAAGTTAATGACCAAGCTAAACAAAAGTATGTCCCGCCTGGGAATTGAAACCAAGACCCCTCAATCAGTAGACTGGCATGCTACAAACTGAGCTAGCCGGGCAGCTTTGTAAAATTTTAACAGAGTAGTGTTATTAGGGACTTTAGTCAGTTATCTTTCCCTGATAAAATCTGAAGCAATCCAATCGGTAAGTAGGTCCTAACAGTCGGAATCCTCGGATTTCATCATTGAATTCCTATTTAAGGACAACAAAATATTTCATCTAATATCTTTCTTGTTAATGAAGATATTAACAGAATAAATAAAATTTATATAGTTCTTTACCCAAAAAATATTTAGCTTGAATTTCAAACAAATTAAATTATTTACATAAAGTTATTTAAGATTAATTTTGGCAAATCGACATTGAAAAGTAAGGGTAAAATCCGAGTAAACCAATTAATAAGACCTACCTATTTGAAGAGTATACAAGGGGAAATAACTGACTAAAGTCCCTTATTGTTTGATAGTTATCGCATGTACTAAACATATAGGTGCATAATTTGTTGACTGTTTCATGTCCATACACTTTGTTAACATAATTTTATGTTTTTCATTTCATACTATTATTGTTTTTTTAAACATATTTTATGTGTAAAGCACTTTTGAACATGTCTATATATCAATAAAAAAGCTATATTTGGAATAATACTAATAGTGTAATGCTGCTACCCAACTGCATAGGATAGCATACTATTGCTTAAGGGGATTTGCAGTCAAATGACTGTGCCAAAAGTATCGAACCAAGTTTAGTCTTCATAATAGTATTAAGAATGTAAGCAATCACTTACTAATAACATTTGTCACTTTTAACATACATTGTGGCATACACATAGTTGAAAACGAAAGTAGGATACTGAGGGAATCACCAAGCTATTTACAGATTTGTTATATATTGTACTTGCTTCACTTAAACATTTTCATTGGTCGCTTCTTGTATTTTCAACATTCTTAGCCCGTTAGGATATTTTTTAATAGAATTATACCAATGTTGCACAATAACAAGCTCTAGTAGCTTCTCATAAGTAAATGCATCTTTTAACACTAATCTATTTTTAGCTAACCTGACCCACGTGGGTCTAATTAGGAAACACCAAAATATTACGACTTATCACAATTATAAAGATGTGATGCAAAATCAGGAAAAGATGAAGTTCAAGTTTTGCCTTGCAATTCCTTTAAATCCTTTTCCTATGGCCTCTTCATACTGCACTCATAATTAAAATTATAATGAGAATAATTTCCAAAGATAATATTAAATAATAATAACTGTTACTATTTAAACATTGAACTATGTACTTTGAAATTGTATATTTGTTTATTCGTATTGACCAGATTATTTGATTACTTAATATTGTTTGTATATATATTTGTTATTTAGGCTGGAAGCCCATATTATTTAATAAATCTTTGTAACATTGATACCCAGGTCAGTGGCGATGTTGGTAGCGCGCCGAGATTTGGAAATTCGTGTTCCGACGGGGATACGGGTTCGAATCCCACCCGGGGAGGTTATACTTAAAAAATTGGACATTTATGTCAATTTACTCCATTAAAAGGTATATGGAGAAGTTTTCGGCCTTGAATAAGGGTATGTGAGTACTGGTTATAGACAAGGGTCCAGGAAAGCTAGGTAAGGTGCGCTGGACGCCGTAATATGACCTTAATTGTGTTGACACGGCGTTAAGCCCAATTTAAAAAAAGAAAAAAAGAAATATTGATAGAAATAACTGTAAAAAATGTAATGTAACATAGGCTTTCATGCCGAATTTTAACATTCAGTTCTCATTGCAGCGCTTAATGGTCGTACTAATTTTTCCTGCGCAAGCCTAGATCCTTGGACACAAAGCCTTAAACATAGTACTAACCAAATACCTATGCACATGACTGACAACTGCCTTACATGATACTAAGGCTGTGCGGAAGTAATGCTAGAGGAAATATTTTGAATTGAACCCATGGTACCTGGACTCGAATAATCAGACTCGCTACCGACTGAACTTACCAAGTGGTCCGACCTAAAATAAAATTCATGACAATGCATGGACAAGATCTTTTGTTTTGGTAGAATTTTAATGAACTTGTTTATTTTACCATAATTCTGAATCGAATTGTCACTCAGGCCTAACCCTTGCTCCTCAAGTACTCAAGATTAAGTTTCTTGCACAATCTGAACTTCTTTCCGTAATACCGTACATTAATATGGATTATCCATCTTTATCGAGCATGAGTACAGAAGTACTGCAGTGACTATTTAAATCAGCGGGGTTAAAGAAAGCTCCACTCACAGTTAGATACTATTTAGATATAACTACATTGTTATTCCGAATAATGAACGCGTGATAGAAATAGAATGTCACGAACAGCACTGAGACGAAAACAATTGATTACTTATATGTATGGAAACCCTTTGTTCTTTTAACAGTTATAATCGGCAATTATAGCGCGTACATGTTGACCCCGACCTGACCTTTATGCAAGAATATTCATTACATTGAATACGTATGTAGCATTAATTCTCGATTACATCGTGACCGTGAGGATTATGAGTTAAAACACACAAACACACTTGTATAATTTTACGATTGCTGCCAAAGTGTAGGATAGGTGTGGTACTGACTTTCGTCGGGATATGTGTAGATAATAATTAGATGTAAATGTGAAAGGTCAGGTCGGGGTCAATATGTACGCACTATACTAGTATGCGGGCTTGGTGACACTCTAGTAAATAGAGGCTATCAGGATTCTCGATAGTAAGATCGACAATCTTGATAACCTGTGGGCACAAGAATGTCTTGGGGATTGACCCTATTACAGTTGATCACTTATCTCTTTGGTTAAGCGACGGGGGCAGGGATTAAAAATTTATAAAGTTTTTATAAAAAATATGAAAAGAAAGTGCCTGACACGTTTCCGTCTTTCCTGTTGCCGTAGACTTGCTGATTTAACTTCCGGTACGTTGGTTTCAGAAAGATCATTGGTTACTAGCCTTTTAACTAGAACGTAAATGTATAAGCTTTATTTTATTTTCATGTGTTTGTGTATTTTTACATGCATCATTGTCGACTTGAAGGGTGGGTTGGCTATTTTTACCAGGGCTGCTGCAAGTACCCGAGTACTCGGATATTCGCGGTCCCTACCAGAAAATTGAGTACGAATATTCGTCACGTCCGAAATCGTCGAATCGCGATCTATTTTTGGACAAAAATGAAAGAACATTTTCAGCTTGATTGCCACTGAAAACGAGTCGCACTACTAATGAAAACCTTAATTGATATAGGGACCGAATTAGCTTGAGTCAAAATTTCGATTGAAACAAATTTAAACAAAAATGTAATCACTGAAAATGTCCATAAACGTCTGGTAATAGAAATGTTGGGAGCAAATGGTTTTCATAAAGATAAAGCTTTTGTTATTCTACAATTATTCTTAACGATCTACATCCCTAATTTTACATAAGCAAGTTGTATTTGTTTGTTCTTACATGAACATGTGTGGTGTTGGTGCACATTAGAACCTGGTTTAAACATTCCAATGGCAACCGTGTAGCCCCATAGGTTCTTGTGCTTTTGTTATTTGTTTGTGTCGTACTTTTTTGCTTTGCATTTTGCATTGTGAAAGGGGTTTTCACTTGCAGTGTTACTGTTCTGTTCTAATATGTTTTCAAACATAATTCTGATTTTGTAAGCTGTATATTGTCTTAATGGTCAAATTGTTAACATTCGAGGTTTTGTGGCGGAACCATGCAAAATCAATTAGTATATGGTCCTGGTTAGTAGTTATTTGATATAGCTTGCCTTTTTATCAATAGATCGCTCATAATATGACGTCCTGAACGATGAAAATATAAGGTTATATTTTCACTTCGATGAAAATGAAAAAATTATATTTTTCACCGTTTATTTTCATCGAATAACGCGACGTTTCACCGTTAAGCATGATAAAAAATTCTTTTCAAAATGATATTTGTTCAGAGACCAATATATCATATAATATCTATGTCTCTCATATGTTCAGTAACTTTTGACGAAAAATATGTAGCTTCTTCATGAAATACATATCTAAATTAATAATGAATTATTTTAGTTAACACAAACTTAAGGTCTTTAGCGTGTTCCAGTCTTTTATGATAATGAACCTTTAATGCTGCATCATATGAAAACCCCAAAAAATGTTTAAAAAACGGCTCATGAAACTTTGGAAGTCAGAACTTAGTTTTAACAAATTTATTGACACTGCATTCAAATTACAAGTGATTCAGGCCTCCAGTACATAAAATT